>CM026202.1:17837890-18502890 GCA_014839995.1 Xenentodon cancila
TTGTTACCATTTGTACATTATTCAAACGAGGATTCACGCACTTTCAATAAGCTCAGAATGGGATCCAGAATGAAAGAAGTAAAATAGAAAACTCTGATTGTGATAAAGCACTGGAATCAGAGCAATAACACTTTAATCTCTGTTTCATGACATAAGCTCAAAGGTACAAATAACCCCCCCAACCTCCCCAACATGTAGGAATGTGTAACAAGAAGAGATTCTAAGTGAACGGAGCTGGAGTGTACACTTCATGTGTTAATCGGGAGTAGAGCGCTCCAATCAGGACAAGAAAGGATTTAATCTGCGCATTAAATATTAATATCTGATTGCTTCTGCAGAAGACCTTGTACAAAGGTGGACATATTTTATTGGTGCTGCAAATTAAGCTCACTTCCTGGTAAAACAGTCTGACCGTGGTCGGTCAGTTGTGTCGGTGCACCACAAAGGAACATCAGGGAGGAGCAACATATTTTCATGGACCCAATCTACCCTGAACCTTACACCTCAGAGGAAACAGAAAAAAGAAAGGGCTGTAATAATTTTCCACCTCTTTGAATAAGTCAAGTTGTGGGTGTTGCTGGTTAAAATGCTTGTAAATCCTTCCCCATCCACTTTGTTTCCAAGAGTTATTCCTCTGCTCATCTCTGATGGTGAAATTGTTTAATCTGACAAAAGGTAGCGGAACAGAAAATAACTAAGAAATGTAAACTTATCTCATTAAAACAGCAGCAGCATCGAACTCAAGCAGGGTTCATTATGTTAATGCATAATTGCAGGCGTGTGTGAGGCAGGTTGTTGGAGGGAATGGAATCAGTACTCATTATTAAAACAGGGTAGCAGGTCACCAAATGTGGCCCAGTCAGCATATGATTATGAACATGTCATCATGACATCTGTGTCTTTACTACCACCTTTTATATGCCTGTAAAAAAAAGTTGACGTTCATCCACAACTTCATGACGCAATGCCTTCCAAGCAAATGTAAGAACACATCAGTATTCACTGGGTGTATCTTACATCCTACCTCCCTCTCCTTGCGTTTCCGAAGTACTCACACCTCCACTCGTCTGTTGTCTGAGCCTTAGCACCACGCAGGGGATATCGCTTCAGACAGCTGAGCGAGAGAAATTTGCATAACCTACCAAAGAAGTCTTACCGGCGCATGGCTCGTTTGTATTCATGAGGTCATGGCCAGACGAGTGCCATCATTGGACCTTTCTATGCAAAAACCCACCTCTGTCGCAGCGATTGGATGGCTCTTCATTAGCAGCAGCATCCCTGTTGACCCAGTCACCAGTGGTTACAGATCCTTCTGTGATTGCATGCGCGGTTTAATTTAAGCTGCCGTTTTAAAATGAGGCGTTCATCACTGAGCTCATGAGTTATATCAAAGATTATAATGTCATTGAACATTGTAGTATGAGCAGTTGTGGTGTTTAACCCCCATTATCTTGTATAAAATCAACACACCAAAAACATTTCATTTGAATTATTTCCAAGAACTCATATTATGCAATTCTATGAAAAAACTGCAACTTATTATTTTTGTTTTTTATATATCAGAGAAGCTGTTGGCACAGAATTGCATCAACATTTAAAGGTGTTCTTTCAGATATGAGAAACAAGTGCCATAGGTTACAGAAGTTATTTGAATTAGTTATCATTAAATAAAGTTTATCATTGTGGCTGTAGCATACGTTTGAGTGCTTAGCGGTTTGTCAAGATATTTGGCCTTGATAACCATCAATGTGTTTCAGTATCACCAGGCTACGTAAACACGGACAGAACTATGCAAGAAATGTTTGGAGTTTGCCATCTCTTCTGTGGCACTGCTTGTACACGTGTCTCTGCTGAGGGGATGCCGAGTCTCTCTTTTTTTTTTAAATGCAATAAAAGTGCCACAATACAGATATCAAGAGAGACTTCAGTAGTACATCTTTCATTACGTCAGCGTAGATCACCGCATTTATACGACGGGATACAATAGGTTCCAGCCTTTCCATGCCATTTGTGCACTATTGTGTATTATTGTACAGTGTTAAATAAAAAGGCTTACACTTGGATGAGATAAAACCATATCTTACTGCACTTTTCTCAGTTCCATCCAAAGAGAAAATTCTACTTTCTTCCGCCTGACAACAAAGTAATTACCACTCAATGTCCTACTTTTTTTTTCTTTTTTTTTTATCAGTGACCACTGTATAGAGAGTATGACATTTGCTGTTTTTTTTTTCTTTCCACATTTTGTGGTGACTGAGATAGAAGAGTCTTGGTCCTGCAGCCATATGGTTTTGATAGCGGGTGGTATTTCTGTGGTACATGTTGAAATGTTTAGATGTCCTACTAAATCACTGTTACTGTTTTCGACAATTTTTGGACACAAAAGGAACGCCTTTCGTTAACGGCATTGAAGCAGGATTCATACACGCATTCATACCCCAACACCCCCAAACACTCCGATACACTCAGATATGCTCACAGTTAAAACAATTGTAAATATAAAGCTCCTCCCCCTTTTCCTTATCCTCTCTTTGCTTGTAACACCTGATTCTCCTGTGTCCACCTGTACGCTAAACAACATGTTATAGATTCATTTTAACACACATTTCAACACAGACACCAGACTGCACCCACCACCCACTCGAGAAAAAAAAAAAAAAAAAGGTTTCATACATGCCATAGGGGGATATATTTAAAAACTCTCCAAATAGATGCACTTGCCACTGACGTTAAACTAGAGTTGAGGATTTGCAGACAACAGTGGCAAGTGGGAGAAGCCTCATCTTACGGTCGTCACGATCCCAGTAACAAGATCCAGGATCAACACTGCTCATGCACAGCAGAGTAAATTAAATTAATGTACTTGTACTTTGTGTAATTTGGAAAATACATAACGAGGCAGGTCCCATCAATAGGCCAGTTACGCAGTATTAATCAGTATTTTTGGAAAATCTGGAAACTATAATGGGGAGGTGCTTGTTTCAACAAGTTAAGTTTTATAATATACTCCTTTAGGTGAATGTTACATTTGACAATACAAATATGGCTTATCAATAAAAGTACGTGTGAACTGTGTTCTGTTAGTTTGTATTATCTACCAACTTCTTGGAAGCATATTGGAAGTGACAGAGCGAGGCCACCGGAAGATGTGCACAACTTTATAGTACTAAACCCGTCATGCGTCATGAGTGCCATGAGACCTTTTTTTCTTGTTTTTTTGCAGATCTTGAGGCCTGTATTGACAGTGGTGTAATATAAAAAAAAAAAAAAAAGAAAAGTCATGCAGCAATGAGCCAAAACCTGGGCCAGCTGCACCAGGACTGTAGCTTCTGTTTATCTGGCACCTGCTCAGCCAAGTGAGTGACACCCCTGAGTTGTTCTGTTTAATATAAAAATCTAACTGCTTTTGAGACTTTTAATCTAACTTTGAACGCATTGAGGCCTTTGTGACACAAGTGGTCACCTTTTTTTTTCTCCCTGTGAGCGGTAACACATTTCCCAGGAGTGTCAGCGATTCTGTTAGATTTAACAATGTGCTTCAAGACAAAAGATTTCCATTTTCAAAAGTAAACATATGGACAAAGAGATCACAGAATGTTAACAGATGTGGCCTGTGAAGGGACCACAGCTTGCAAAACTAAATTTTGTTATATATACATATATATATATATATATATATATATATATATATATATATATATATATATATATATATATATACATATATATATATATATATATATATATATATATATATATATATATATATATATATATATATATATATACACACACATACACGCACATATACATACATGTATCTCATTATGTATACAGTATATAACCCAAGAAAGTCCATTACTGTATTACATTATGTTCCTGGAAAAAGGTAGACAGATATTATAAACTCTAAATAAAGTAAAAATAATAGTAATAGTAAATGCCATTCACAGCCTATCCAAAAACGACCTTAAACCACAGAGGAAGATGCTTTTCTGCACTCTGCTTTTAGCAAATGAGCACTAAAGAACACCGGTTGTGAAAATGTGACGCCATACTCAGAGTGCCACAGTTCTTACCTTTTGTCTCTGCCGTCCACTGCCATGTCTAAATTGGTTATGAAATTGGCCACTTGAAAGATGAGACAATGAACAATTCCCACCAAGAGTTAATTATCTTTACAAAAGCCACAAACACGTTGCCTCTGTACAGATTTCACTATGTTTTTGTTTGCCATGATATTCTCCATGCTTGCTCTCTTTCTTTACTCCCTTTTCATTATTCCTCTTCATTCTGAAAGAACACATGTGGCTCTATTTCCTGTCAGTGCTTTCAGTGCTCAGTGCAGCATTGATACCTGCAGGGAGGCAAACAGGGAGATAGCTATAGGAAACAAAATATGGTGGGCTATCAAAGGACCCAAAGGCTCAAAGCGTCTGTTCACAGGTAAACGGATTTACACATGCCTCTCCACAAAGGCTCAAATTACTCTTTTGCCCACAAGTTTTTCTTATCCTACTGTCACTATCACTCTGTCACGCTTAGATTGCTTCTCTGTCATCCTCTTGCTACCTTTTCACTCTTAGCACATGGCAAGACTCCTTTTCTAGCTTTCTTTTTCCTCTTTTCAATCACCGTCTGTCTCCTTGCTGTACATATTTCTCCCCTCTCTCCGCCTTTCGTCTTTCCCACCTCAACTTATTGAAAGTCAAGTTGCTGTACGGAATCATGTGGCTCAGTGACTGATAATGTGAACGGTGATTAAAGGGATGTGATAAAGTGATAGCAGACAATAGTCGTTTAAAAACCAATTATAAGTTACATGTCAGGCCGTTTTCAGAAGACAGATGGGGGTACTGATCGGGTTAGGGAGAGAACATAGAGAGCAAAGCTGATAAAGTTTGGGACCATCAAGTATGAAATATAATACAGAAAAATACAGAAGTGTTGCTGTACAGAACTAACACAAAATTGTTTCCCACTTACACTTTCTTACCATTTAAAAACATCTTCCATGGGCTTCATTTGACTTGATGTTAGACACTGAATTGCCCATGTGGTGATAGTCTCGCCAAGCGCATACTTGATCTTCTCATCCTGCTTTCATGCTGCTGAATCCTTTATCAGGAACATTTTGAATACAGCTACCTAGGTCTGATCGCCTGAGCTAGTCTTTTCATTTTAAGTGATGCCAAAACCACTGCGGCTACCTGCAGGAGGAATAATCCTCTGAAAGATGCTCGGTGATACGAAAGCTCCTTGACCAGGTAACTGCACAGCAGATTAATTCCCGGTGAACCATGTAATCCAATTCAAATCTGTGATCATTTCCAGCGTAACAACGTCTGACAGCTGGCGGAAACTGAGTTATTTAATTGCATGTTTATCTTCAAAAGTCAGACTTTTGAAGTTCCATTGTAAAAGATAATTAATTTTATTCATTCCAATTACAGGTGTTTTGCTGTTTAAAATCACTTGCGATGCATAATTCATCTGTTGCTCATCTGTTGCCTTAGCAATGCCATGATACAAAACCACTTATTTTAAATTGAGGAATTCTGAAACAATGCTGTGAATTAACGCAGAACTATACAAGCAGCAAACCGGTTGTTCAGCACCACCACAGATATTACTGCTTCTGGCAGATGCACTTTTGCCACACATCAGAAAATATAGATGTTTTTTTCCCTTTATATTTTTCTTTTTTTTCTTTAAAGGAGCACATTCGGATCATCGTATAATCCAGGGGTGTAAGAGTGGGTTGTATTTCATCCTGGTCCACATCAGATTTATGATGACTGTCAGAAGATTGGTTTTACAGCAACAGTGAGACCACTTAAGTGTATATTATTATTATTTCTGATAGCTGCCTTTTAACTATCAATTATAAAAATAAATAAATGACTTTTAGTGGGTGTGGAAGACAGCTGACAGTCAAATCTGCATTCATGCCTCTAAAATATATGAATATGTGCTGTACCAGTATTGTCAGTGCTTTTGTCGGCTACTAATGAAAACGCCACATAACTAGGAGCCTTCTTAACCATCTGCTACCCTGATTTTGTCTGCAGAGGTTTTCATTGGCAAGCTGACATCATTAAGAGACAAAACCTACTTATATAATTGAGGATTCGCCGGTTTAAAATTGCACCTCGTGAGACACTTAGAAGCTTGAGATTTCTGCTTCTTACCTGTTGGAGCTTTTATTCTGTATTTTCCAGGTTTCTAAGGATAGCATACTTAGCTCTACTGGCTTGGTTTCAAAGTGCGTATGTAAACAGTATTGTTTAAGCAGCGCCACTTTCCAAAAGCAAAGATGCACATTTTTCTTTCCAATCAGTCTCCTTTTAAATTGCTGCATACGTTTTGGAAATATCTAAATTAAGATGTACCATGGGACATGTTACAGCTGATATGTTTATCTAAAAACACTACACTATTGTATTGTAAATATGTAATGGCAAATATTCTCCCACGGGCCACATAAAACAAAGTGGGTGAGGAGGCAGATTGGGTTTGTTGGTCTCGACTCTGACAAATGTGATGCAGTCAGTGCCGGTGTTTCCATAAACAGTAATCAGGTCCAGTATGCTGGAACTCAAACTGCATCCTCCTCACCCAGATAATGAAATTCTGCCTTTCGGCATTGTACATCCAGAAGACAAACCCTGCTGTATGACATTTTCTACGACACACTGAAACACCTTTTTCATTATGTGCAACTTTTAACAAATACCAGGCAATTTGCAACCCCTGAATTCTGTCTCAGGCAGACGGCTGCCATGAAGATCCAAATATAGAACTAAGTCGTAGCAAAACTATAATGGACTTTAGTACTGCAATGCTGCCACATGCACTTATCAGCCTCCGCTGTGGTCTTTCATGCACAGTTAAGATAAGGCATGAACTTGCGTTTTATTTGAACTTCCACGTAAACCTGATCAGGCTGCTGCTGCTAACATCTTACGTCTTTTCAATAGATGAAAAACTTTCTGCTCTCACTTAGCTTTTTTTTTTTCCCCCTACCCTTTTTTTCCTACCTTTCTCCTCCTTTCTGCCAAGCCTTCTAATATCCAGGTACACCTGCTCTGTAGCTGACATGGAGGCAAGATGTCATCATCCTGTGACATCCATCCAGTGACAGTTTCATTCTGAAGTATAATAGGAGAAGAGGGTTTTGGACTTCTTCCCCGGTTCTGACCTCACTGTGCTTTCCGGTATTTCAATGGCACGCCGACATTTGGTTTTAGGCGATCCATCAACTGTTACGGGTAAAAATATGCAAATAATTACATTTAAGCTCACATTAACAAATGTAAATGTGCATGTAAGTGCTGAAGTTCACTCAAACCTTTCCGTTCATAACCAAACATCTACACTCGCTACACTGGATACACTTTCTCCTCAGAGTTGTGTTTGTTTGTGTGTGTGTGTGTGTGTGTGTGTGTGTGTGTATGTGTGTGTGTGTGTGTGTGTGTGTGTGTGTGTGTGTGTGTGTGTGTGTGTGTGTGTGTGTGTGTGTGTGTGTGTGTGTGTGTTAGAGAGAGGCGGTGTGTCAAGCACGCTACTCCACTTTGTCTCCCTCCTGATTCTGAGCCGGCCAGCATGCACACCTGTGGCTCATCAGCTCATCACCTGCAGAATATCATTCTTGCTCTGCAGCCACTTGCTGCCTGTTCCTTCTGCCTTCCACAGCAGGGACGCTGCTCCGACCACTGTGCTTCCAGTTGTGTTCCTGGCGTTCTTTGCCTTGAATGAATACTGTTCTCTTGAACTCAGATTCCTTCCGTTGTCTCCTGCCGGTTCTGCTCTGTGCAACTTCACCACTTGCCTTTGGATCCAATCTCCAGTCTGCCCACTCACCAGCAGTCTACTGCACCACGCTCACCTTGCCTCAACAGTAATCTGTCTTCTACTTGTCAGCCATCAGCTCGCCTCCCTACGCTCACTCCTTCCAGCTCCCTGCCTTTAAACTCCCCCAGTCTGCTCAACCATCTGCCACTCGAACCTTCTGCTTGTTCGCTCAGTCCCCTGTCACAAATTCCATCTTTGGCACAGCAACATTTGAAAACAACAAACAAATCTCGATCAAAGCCAAAGGTCGCCAAGACATTGACCAGTATAACTTGTTGAATATGCCAGTTTAGAAACACATCTCCACTGCTGCCCTGCCTGCTGGTGTTGCTGTTTATTGTTGTCTTGTGGGTTTAGTGCAATATTTTCAAGCGTTTGCAATAAATATAGATATATCATGTTTATAGATGCATTAAAAATTAATTTGTTTTTCCATTGTAGACATTAATAAATAATTTTTATTCATGGCTTGGCTATAATTTATGACGAGCAAAATATTGATATTAAAACACAGCAAATAGGAATGGGTATCATTGAAAATCTTTTGATATTAACACCAAAACTGACATTTTACCTTCAGTACAGTTTTCTGAACAATACTATTTTTTATAGTATTGTTTATAACTATTTATAACTATTTATTCAAAACCATTTCACCATACAGAAAGTTACATTAGAGACTAATGGCAGAGAATTTTTTTTTTTAATAAATAGTTTCAGAAGATAAACTACGGAACGTTGATCAACTTAAAAAAAGAATAATTTTGTAATTTTATAGTTTTCCATATGTACTCCCTATTCAAGTTTATTTTTTAAATGTTTATATTTAGACAGAAAAAGGAAGTCAAGCAGAACTGCATTTGGTTTTAATAATAATAATATAATACCATCATTATTATTATCATCATCACCATTACTATTACTATTATTAATAATTGTAGTAATAATAATAATAATATAGACTTCATTTTTTTAAGCCTGTGTCTAAATCTCTTGCATTTGGTTCCTGTACCCCGCACACTTCTTTACTTCATTTTTACCTTTTGTTGCTTTGGACTGTTGACTTTAAGCACTTAAAATCTTCCACCTTCTTTATCACTACTTTGTAGCCTCGCCTTTGCAAACCGGTCCCTCTCATTCATTCACACACATGTATTCTGCCTTAAAGTGGCTAACCTTCATTCCTCTCTTTTCCAGGGCATAGGTCCACCTCTCTAGATGTTCCTCCATCTGCTCCCTGCTCTCACAACAGAGCATCTGCCACCATCATAGTCCATGTAGATTCCTGTCTAACCTCATGTGTCAGCTGGTCCATCACCACAGCAATAAGCAACAATAAGAGGCTCAGAGCTGATCCTTGATGCAGTCCCACCTCCACCTTGAACTGCTCTGTCACCCCTGCAGCATACCTCACCACTGTCGTAAAGCTCCCCTACACGTCCTGCACCACTCTAATTACATCCTCCATTAACATCCTTAAAGCAAATATTGCATCAGTAGTACTCTTTTTTTGGCACAAAACCATACTGCAGATGTGCGCATCTGCCCTTGGTCTAGCGTCCATGACTCTTTCCCATGACTTCATTGTATGGCTCATCAAGTGTTCTCCTCTATAGTTGCCACAACTCTGAATATCTTAGTTGTTCTTTAAATCTGGCACCAGCACCCTTCTCCCCCACTCCTCGGCCATTCTCTCACTCTCTAAGATCTTTCTGAATGTCCTACACAAAAACTCTACTGCCACCTCTCTTCGAAACTTCAATACCTCCATGACTGTATCATCAGGTCCAAATCTCTTTCCACTCTTCATCCTCTTCAGTGTCTTCCTCACTTCATCCTCACTAATCTTTGCTACCTCCTAGACCACAATGCTTATTTCTTCATTTCTTCTTTCACTTGCCAACTCTCCAAACTCCTCTTTCCATCCTCCCATCACACTTCTGGCACCTGTCAATACATTTCCATCTCTATCTTTAATCGCCCTAGGCTGCACATCTCTCCCATCTCTATCATTCTGCCTCGCCAATCTTTATAAATCGTTCTCCCCTCCTTGCTCTCTAACATAGAATACAAATCATTCTAAACCCTTTGTTTAGCTTTTGCCACCTCTACCGTCACCTTATGCTGCATCTCCTGTACTCCTGACTACTCTTTATAGTTCTCTCAGTGTCCCACTTCTTTCTAGCTAACGTATTTCTCTGTACACACTCTTGTACTTCCTCATTCTTCCACCAAGTTCCCTCGTCTACTTTTCTACCAGATGTCACACAAAGTATTTTCTTACCCGTCTTCCTGATAATAAGTTGTCCAATCATCTGGAAGCACCTCCTGACCACCAAGAGCCTCTCTGAAAATCCCTCTTCCTTTCTCAGCTTCCACCACTTCATCCTCTGCCTTTGTCCTCTACATCTTCCTCACCACCAGAGTCATCCTACATACCATCACCCTCTGCTGTCTGGCCACACTCTCACCTACCACTACTTTGCAGTCACTGAGCTCCTTCAGATAATGTCATCTATATCTTTCTGCATTTCAATCCTGGACACCAAACCTGCCCATCACATCCTCACCACCTCTGTTGCCTTCTCCAACATGTCCATTGAGAACTGCACCAATCACCACTCTTTCATCTCTGGGGAAGCTGTCTAACACCTAATCTACCTCACTCTTAATTTCTCCTTCTCTTCAATATTACATCTCATCTCTGGAGCATAACCACTAACAAGACTGAACATCACGCCTTCAATTTCTAGCTTCGGACTCATCACTCTATGTGACACTTTTATCACCTCCAACAAGCTCCTCCTTTGCAATAACGCCTACTCCTTTTCTTTTTATCATCCACACCATGATAAAACAACATCAACCCTGCTCCTACGCGTCTAGCGTTGCTAACTTTCCAACTCGTCTTCTGAACACACAGAATATCCTCCTTCCTCCTCTACATCATGTCAACCATTTCTCTAGCTTTTCCTGTTTTCGTGTCCCATCATTTGAAGTCCTACTCTCAGCTGATGGTGGTCGTTTTTAACGCAGGCCTTGACCGATCTGGTATGGGGTTTACTGGCCTTGAGATTGCCATGTTTAGTTTGGCAAGGCAAGTTCATTTATTTATCACATTTCAACAACAATGTGATTCAAAGTGCTTTACAAAGACATTAAAACATCACATAAATAAAAAGCATGATATAAAATGTAAACAAAAGTAAGAAAGAAAAAAGAACAATAGATAAAATCAGTGCTTAAAATATAATCAAGTGTTGAAACTTAAGTTTAAAAGTAAAACAGCGTAGATTTGGAACTTTATTCAACTGCAGCTGACAACAGGTGTGTTTTCAACCTGGATTTAAATAAACTGAGTATTTCAGCTGATCTGAGACTTTCTGGGAGTTTGTTCCAGACATGTGGAGCATCGAAGCTGAAGGCTGCTTCTCCATGTCTGGTTCTGACTCTGGGAACTGATAAAAGACTGGATCAAGATGACCTTTGGGGTCTGGAAGGTTCATACTGGGTCAGGAGGTAACTGATGTATTTAGGTCCTACAACATTCAGAACTTTACAGACCAGCATCAGAACTTTAAAGTCTATCCTCTGACGGACAGGCAGCCAGTGTAAAGACCTCAGAGCTGGACTGATGTGGTCCACTTTTTTGGTCTTGGTGAGGACTCGAGCAGCAGAGTTCTGAATGAGCTGCAGTTTTCTATTTTTTAGGTAGACCTGTAAAGACGCTGTGTAATATAATCAAGCCTACTAAAGGAGAAGGTTTTATGTCGGATGCTTCTCCTACCACAACCCTCTGCATTTATCTAGGACCGGCTAAAAAAAAAGACACTGGCTTGTGACCCCTGAGGCTGTAATCTCCTGATTAACTTGATGATTCATACTAAATTCAAGTGCCAGCCAGGTCTCTCTACACTGTGACAGAAGATTGAAACTGTCTTTTGTTCACTTACATAATCAAACCAAACAAAGGAGGGAACTTTAAGAAACCTAAAGTGTCATCCTAAGCAATGAACAATCCATGTTTAGAAAACAAAAAAAGTAATTTCATTTTCTTTTAAAACAAGAAATAAAAGACCAGTCTTTGTTTCTTGTGAGCCAATTATCGAGGGGACTCAACAAAACGTGGTACAAATATCTCTTAAAAGAATCATCACCACTGAACAGTTGCTCTGCAATTCACCACACAATGACACACACAGTTTTTCCCTGGAGAAAAAAAAAATAAAATAAAATGTAGACTCTTTACAAATCTGTGCACATGGATTACAAGACTTGAGATATAGGTTTTCCCATCTGTCTGCATGGGTAACATGATTCCATGAATCCAAGAGCAAGGTTTGTAAATCAAGAATAAGGATTTAGTGTGGAGTTAAGGTTTGATGCACACAGCTATTATGCTCACTGAGAAAAAAATGAAACCTTTCTGTACCCAGGGTTAGTTGCAATATCATATCACATCACATAGTAACTAAAATCTCATATGGAAGTTTTGTGTCTCCTAGTTCAGGTGTAAAGTCCAGAATAGTAGAGGAGAGCTGTAGGCTTCCACACCAAGAGAAAAAACACCATTTAAGCACCATTTCTACCCATTTACAATGAAAGATAATATGTTTTGTATTGCTTTATATACTATTGACTTTTAGTTAACATTTGTGGTTGTCAAAAGCATTTCTACATTAGAATGTCCTGGGTAATCAACTATCTTCATCAGTACAGCTATAATTTAATTGATTCCAGTGTTATAATGCTACAGATTTAGTCGACACTGTTGATACAACAGTGTGCAAGTTCATAAATAAATGCTCTAAATCATTTTAGTCAATAATCGATATATTGCTCCTGAAATGAATAAAAAAAAGAACATGTTTAAGGAGAAATGTTGTTTTTTATCAAATAAACCACCTCTTACTGTGCAAAATACTGCTGGTGGAGTTGTTTTGTCGTTCTGAACCAAACAGCAGTGACATTCTGGGGTTTTAAAGACAATAGGGATTTCCTATGAAACAGAGTCTTTCTTTTTTTTTTAGTTGTGTCTAAAAATAGATGGGATTTGTTGAGGTTTCTTTTTAATTAAAAATTACTTTATCAATTGCCAAAGGGAAACTATTTGTTCCAGTAGTCATGATTTAAGCCTCTTCAAAGAGACATTGTTGAGGGCCTCTTGATTGTATTTTAAGACATTACATATGAAACCTAAGCCTTTTTTTTATTAAGTCGTCTGAACTTTTTCTTAGGTCAGCCGTATCAGGTGTTAACAATATGTCTGCCCAAACTGCAAGTTTCTTTGTCTCCGTGTCAATTGTCAGTCCAGGTTTGCCTTCGCCTTTTTAGTCCTTTTATCTGCTTGATTATGATATCTGTCGATTCAGCATCCATCTGCATAATGTGAATACAGAAATGTGCACACCTTGCATATGAATGAAAATGTATTCAGTCCCGTTACATGGAAGTGAGAACAATCAACCACTCACAAGAGCACCTGCAAACTCTTCATCTGTGGTTCACTCAAACACAGACGATCAAGTACCAACAAACACAATAAGGTGAATGAATGGTAATAAGACTGTGATTATGGGTCTCCGTGAAACAACGGAGACAATGGCCAAGGTGTGCCATTGTTTTCCTCATGATTATAAAAGCTAATTCCTGTCTGTATAATAAAATCACTCACTAAATAAGGCCAGACTGAGTGTGTATTTTTCTGCAGAGCTTGTGCATGCTTTTCTCTGTATGTCTGCATGCATGAGTGTCTCTGAGATGGTGACAAGGTCTGAATGATTTATGGTCACTGTACAGGAGAAAACATTAAAAGAGGGTCTATAGGAACACACACTTTAATGTGAAAAGCAATGCATGCTTAAGCAGCTGATATACCACTTACAGACAACAGGCGCGTGCATGTGTGCGTGAATAATCCCAGAGAGGGCAGAACCAAATAATAGCTTTGAACAAGCGCTTCATGCAATTAAATGAGAGCCAGAACAGATAGACTCCACAGTCAATACCTCTTGTAATGTTAGCAAGGGATGTGAATTTAAAGAAAAACTGGTTCTTCAGTATGTGTCTGTGTGTTTGTTTGTGTCTGCATGTCTGCATGTTAATGTGGGCCTCAGTGATCTGTTAATACCTCTCCGGGCTAAGCATGAAGAGCGGGCTGTTATTAGTCGTCCGTTGAGGTGGATGCTCCTTTTATGTACGAGAACGTGCATGTGCTGTATATGTACGGGTGCAAATGTACAAATGTGAAAGCATTATGATAGTTGTTCTGAGGGAAGGTATGGTGTGTTGGTATTTAGTATTAAAAGGAAAAAGCCCCAAGAAAGCCCAGAGTAAAATTCAACAATGTGATAAGGAAAGGAATAAAATTAGTAAAACTAATTAGAAAAGTTTAGAATGAGATTAGGAACAAATTAAAATTAAGAATAATAAAACAGGCACCATTAGCTGTGACTATGATGGGTGAGGACGGATACGGCAGATCGGTGTTGCCAACTTAATGTATGTAGCGAGTTTTCAGACCCCTCTAGCAACTCTGTTTTTTTTTTTTTCAAAAATGCGACTAGCATCAAATCTAGCGACTTTTTGTGGTCATTTTTAAGACTTTTGGTGACATTGTTTTTTACTCTTTCCTCAGCGAGAAGCCGGTGGGCAGCCCAGCGTGAGCGCAGAAGTCCATCCCAGTACCAGTTAGAGCAGGAGATGTTCACCTCGCCATGTCCTCCAGCGCATGCTCGAAGCCACTGGCAGGTCCTGTACTGGCCCAGGGCTATTAAATAATATTTACTTATTTATACATACAGGTTAGTCTCATTGAAACACGGGGTCTCATTTTCAAGAGATACCTGATTTACACAATAAGAACATTACAATCAATAAATAATGTTAAAAAAAAACAGTATAAAAAAAAAATACAAAGCTCCTCAGCATCAAGAATTGCATAGACATAAATGTGATTGTAAATACAAGCATACATTTATTTGGTACAGGGGTTTATTATTAAATAATTCCAATAAATGTAATTATTTTAATAATTGTACAATTCTACTGCAAAGGCCTATAGTCAGGATAAAGTAAGAGGGTTAAAACTGACAATGAAAACAAACTGAAAACAAACAAAAAAAAAAAACAAAATTCATTTTTAATACTGTGTTGCAGTACTGTGTTGTAGTACTGTGTTGTAGTACTGTGTTGTAGTACTGTATTTTAGTACTGTGTTGTAGTACTGTGTTTTAGTACTGTGTTGTAGTACTGTGTTTTAGTACTGTGTTGTAGTACTGTGTTTTAGTACTGTGTTGTAGTACTGTGTTTTAGTACTGTGTTGTAGTACTGTGTTGTAGTACTGTGTTTTAGTACTGTGTTGTAGTACTGTGTTTTAGTACTGTGTTGTAGTACTGTGTTTTAGTACTGTGTTGTAGTACTGTGTTGTAGTACTGTGTTTTAGTACTGTGTTGTAGTACTGTGTTGTAGTACTGTGTTGAAGTACTGTGCTGTAGTACTGTGTTGTAGTACTGTGTTTTAGTACTGTGTTGTAGTACTGTGTTGTAGTACTGTGTTGTAGTACTTTGTTGTAGTACTGTGTTTTAGTACTTTGTTGTAGTACTGTGTTTTAGTACTGTGTTGTAGTACTGTGTTGTAGTACTGTTTTTTAAACTCCCGTTTTATCTCCTCTGCCTATGGATTTCTTTCTTTTACAGCATCCATTACAAATAAATACAAATTGTAAAATTAATGATGCAGATGTCTGCAGGACTGGAAACAATGCACAATGTCTCAGAAGAGTAAGGAATTAAAATAAGTACGTGCTTATACACGTCCAATGGGAACGGAGAACCTGTAAGCTACGATACAATATAAGATACAGTATCATCTAGAAAGAATTACATGTCTAGAGCCAGTAACAACCACAGTTTTACATGTGCATCAGCAAATGAGTTGCTTAAGTAACTCCTAATAAGACAAGTAGGCATGCACAATGGCACTATCACTCTCACATATCTATAAACTATCCGTTTATCCATCCATCATTTAGATCTCCTAAAATTCTTTCAGGATTAGAGGGATCTTTTTTTATCCTGTCCCAGCTGTCAATGACCAAGAGGCTACACCCTGAACAGATCACCAGTTCATCACATGACCACACAGAGACAAATAAGCCCATGAACACAAACACTCACTTCTATGGTCAAATTAGAATCATCAGTCTAACATGCATGTATTTTTATTTATTTATTTTTTTATATTCATGTATTGACCAGTAGAGGGAAGCTGAAGTACCCAAACAAAACCTATGCAAGTATAAGGGAAAATACAAACTCCTTAAAGAAAGGCCCAAGCAGGGATTTGAACAAATACCATCCAACTATGAGGCAGCATTACTAATCCCCACATTACTGTGATGTTTTAAGGGAACATGTGACAAGAAAGGTTTTCTTTTCTGAGCATAACTGCATGATTTGGGTACCTGAGGTATCTTAGCCACTGTAATCTTAGACTCCCAGTACCAGTCAGAGTCTCGTCATCTGCAGAAATACTCAGATGACTCTGCGGTCGTGGATCTATCGGATAAGAGGATGAGCACAGAGAACTGGTGAACTGCTTTGTGGCATGATTTTGGAAAATTCATCTCATGTTGGACATAAACGAGAGAAAAGAGATGACTGAAAACTGCAGGAATGATGAAAGCATCAGTTCTTTCAATTCAAGGTAAAAAAAAACTATAGTTTACAGCTGCCTTTAACTGAATTATTTAAACCGTCCATTCAAATTTAAACAATGTTCATTTCAGTACTACACTGTAACTGTAGTTTGAGTCTAACTTTTCTTTACTATGCCTTTTCCCTGTAACTCATATTTTTTTTCTTCTCTACACTCTGTTTTTACTGTGTAAAGCACCTTGAATTGCCTGGTTACTGCATCATATAATTTACCTATGGGGAATAATAGAGTATTATTGAACTGAGCTGTGTTGAAATGACGTGATTCCATCCACTTTGTTTAGACCTGAAACACGTCAAAAGTGTCAGCCATTCAGATTAAGCAGGATTCTGTGACATCACTGACCCAGATCAGAGTATAATTACCCAGCCTCCCCATCTTTTTCCCCACACAACTTTACATCACGATGCTTTACCTGTTCCTTGAATGTTCTCAAAAAGCTGTCAACACCAGGGAAACTCATTAAATGAGACATTGAAAGGAATTTGAGAAGCTGATCCAACCACCTAAAAACCCTTTTGTTAGGAACAGAGCCAAAAGGTAACAGATCTGCTGTGTTTTTTTTTTTGTTGTTTTTTTTTTTATCTGTATTACATCTTTGTGGTATTTTGACCAAAAACATTAAACAGATATTGCATTAAGTCCTCAATAAGTGTCAACCTGTTAAAATGAAGCTGCAGGTTCTCACTGAATTTTTTCAATCTACAATTAGTCATTACAACAAATGTGATTTCCAGCTATTCTACCATGAGAATATTCAGCTATTTGAATACTTATCTGTCCTGACTAGTTTGCGAAACCTTCAGGAGGAGCAAAAACCTCTCAGGAATTAGGAGATATAATGCTTAATCCGAATGTGACAGCTTGTCAGCTTTACAATGTACAATTAATAGATTGATAGAAACATTGACTCCAGATTGCAAAGATGACATGCCCCGTTTAAAAAAATTTAAGACCAAAATAATTTGAGTAAGCTTTTATTGTTGGACAAATACATTTTGAGCTGAGGAGCAGCATAGCGATTACGTATTTGAAGTGCTGTTGGGCAGAAAAGTACAACCAGACATCTCTGTGAGCTCAGTCACATTTTTATGCCACATTTGGTATCTTTTTTCTCTCAGAGTTCCACTCAACAATTTCTTGGCAAATTTTAAATTTCTGTCTGTGCCTCATGTATTGGCATTTGTGTTGTGTTCCAATTAATTATCATAATTTAGTCACAGCGGCAATGTTTCATCAGCAAAACCTCATAACGGCTCAAACAGCTAATCCATCCATCCATCATCTACGCCCGCTTATCCTCATTAGGGTCACGGGTGTCTGCTGGAGCATATCTCAGCCACCTTCGGGTGAAAGGCAGGGGTACACCCTGGACAGGTCGTCAGTCAAACAGCTAATTTTAATGCCAAATAAGTGGATTAAGATTAAAGTACTGAACTAAGCTGCAATCACTCAAAATTTTGGAAGGTTAATATCCCAAATATGGAATATCTTGCTTCGGTTTATAATGAAGCACTTTCATTTATATTAATTGTAGCAATTATATTCCCATGTGTCAGCAAAAAAAAAAAAAAAAAAAGTGTGGAAAACGGTAGGTTTTAAGCATGACTGCCCTCTGACTAATTTTGGTAATTTAAGGACAAGCATTACTTGATAATGAAGGCAATGCTTCACGGTGACTCTCTGCAGCTTCTTTAAACACAAACCCAAATGACTTGAGTCAATAGGATAACAAACAAAGCCTACAGATACCCCCACACAATGTCATACTGGTTAAGAAAAAGAAAATCTGTCTAGCTAAGGATAATTCTCTCCCTCTATCAGACTGTGACCCCTAATGAACTCCAATACCCACAATTCCCCCAGGACTCATGTCATGCCTTATTGCCTGCCTAATTCACAGAGAGAATGAAAAAAAAAAAAAAAAAAGCTGAGAGACAGAGAGCAAAAAGACTATTAAATCGCTTACAAAGTACAGAATGTGAGAGCTTATTGGGGGAAAATGATTCAGGGCTGATAGAAAGAAATTAAAGAAGATCATGAAACCATGAAGTACTCGGGCAGAGTGTGAGCACATGCAGCCTATCAAGTGCAGAGTAGCCAACGGGGTCAGGTTCTGACAGGCCGGAATACACATGGGTCATTGTTTGTCACTTAATCCTGGAGCATGGTAACTCAGTTGGGTTTCTCTTCTTTTTTTGTTTTTGTTTTTGTTTTTTTTGCAGACTTACAACCCCGATTTTTGCTCTTTCCTCCCTCTGGTTGAAATAAAGAACAGACAGAGAAGATTAAAGGATTAAAAAAAAAAGTGCCAATGTTGCCATGGTTTAGGGCTCAAGAGGGAAAAAAAAAAAAGGTTTACAGTAAAGGCTCTTCAACAAACAACTCTCAGATGTGTTCTTTCATTTTTCACTCCGAGTTCCCACTACAGCGTTGTTTTGTCAGTGATAATCCTGCTCTTGGCTCTGGGAAAGATGGCATTTTGTTGCATGCTGCACCCAAGAACCCCTCACCTGTTAATACACACCAGGGCAAAGTCGACCAGAAGAAGATTTGATTGATGCTGAGTCCAGCTACATATGTTTAAAAAAAGTACATCAAAAGCAAAATGCATTCCCAATGCATGTTTTGACAAATGACTAAGTTGATCTCCTCATTATCAAAGTGTTTTACTTAACAGAGTGAAGCCATCCTTTGGTATCAGAAACACTAAATTTGGTGGTACAAAGAAGCACCATCAAAGTACTTCAAAGAGCACCTCATTTGAAACAGTGCCCGTTGGATTATTTAGTTAATGTCACTGGTCATTTCATATTTGTCTTTGAAGAGGGAAATGTTGCTTCAAAGGCAGACCACAGACTAAAAAAAAAAAAAAAAATGTTAATGCAAAGGTTTCAGCAGTGACTGTCTCCTTTCTTTCTGCAGTAACACTGGAATTCTTCCTGAATCTCTTCAAATGTACAATAGTGTATTCAAGGCAAGTATGAACAGCTGTGCCTCTTTTACTTGCCAGTAATCAGTTGTTACACCTGTTTCGCCTTGTAAACCAATGATTTGCTTAGTGAGAACACTCGAAGGATATATTAATAGTCAGTAAGGAGGCTTAGAAAAAGGAAGGAAAGAGTAGGGCTTCCAGTCCCGCAGGAGAGCGGACAGTAGCGTGGGGGAGATGCCAAGTATATGCTGCAGCTGGAAGCTGGAGACAAGGACTGTGGGCACTGGAGGTTGAGCCTCTGCCAGCTCACAATTGCCTTGACCAAGACAGACGGAGGAGAGTCCTTCATCTAGAATCTGCAGGTTTTCTGACTTTGTACCCTGGAAATAAGAGTCCAGAGGACAAAGAAGGAAAATACCAGGCTTTGTGGTATATGCCAACTACTGGATTCAGGGGCCTGTTGCATCAGCTGTGACTCACTTCAACAAGATCTTGATATGGCAATTACTAACATCTACAAGGATTTATAACAGGTATTAAAAAAAATAATTAATTTTACTTTAAAAACACATCAATGAAATAACGTAGGTTTTAAGGCGCTGGTAGACACCGTTGTTTCTGACCACATTATCCCATTGGACAAACATCCTCTGACCACTTGCCCACACATTTGCATTCATGACCCTCTCCACTTACCTCTCAATCCGAGTGGTAAATGTCACAAAGCTGAGGGAGCAGCCCCTGTGTGTCCATGTGGCTTTCTGTTTGTGTGTTTGTGGGCCAGAAGACAGGCAATGAAGTAAAAAGCTGCCAAGCAGTCCATAAAGGTTAATTAATATGGTGACAATGAGCATGAAGGGTCATGCTATTACATGGATAGACTTTTAATACGAGCAGGCCTGAATAAAGAGTCTTCATCCAACATCTCTCCTGCTTATGATAGAAATGCTGACGCGATGCCACAGTGTTGGCAGAAATGTTGCAGTGAAATCATTTGAATAACAGGATGTTCACTGCAGCTCTCATGGCACCAAATGCACAACTCTCTAAGTACCAGTTGATCAAAATTAATATTGTGTCGCAGGACAACAAACTGCATGGAAACCCACAAACATGCAACCACAACTAAAGACTAGCACGTGCACGGGTGTTGTGTCTGAACATGGAATGAGACTTTCCTGCAGATGATTTTGTCACTAATAATCTTCTGATTTTAAAGGAATGAGTATGCATCAGTTGTGCATGTCAGTTTAACTCGAAACATAATTTCCAATACAGTAAGACGTGCAATGGCACTTACACTAACTCTGGATATTAGAATTATACAGTATAATATTTTGTATAAAGTTCAGAATTGACACCGTAATTCAGAGTGAAAATACCATGAAAGCATAGCTGTCAAATTTGGAGCCTTTATTGTGCAACTATAACATTTTTCTTATAATGTAAAACATTGCAAAACATGTGGAGAAACCTTGTTTTATGGATTGCTATCAACAACATCAACAAAATTGAATCATCTACCACTTTTATCCTTACACACTGTTTGGGTCCAATTTGACCCGCTTTGACAGTTGACAGCAGCATAACTGCTCTAAACAACACAAACAACACTTTTATCCTGAAACTATATTACTTTTCATTAAAAAAGCCAAGATATTCAAATTTTTATTTTTTTTTCTAACTGTATTTCTTTCGTTTAGGTGTTATACATTTTTTTCCACACAGAGTGTTTTGGGTCAAATTTGTCTTGTCTGTTTTAGATGGATTAGCTTGGTCCTTCAAGATCTGCACCTGGAACGTGGAAAAAAAATAAAAATAAATAAATAAAAAATACAAAATAAAATTTTTTTACCTAGAATCTATTTTGATTGGATGGGGGATGGTGGTGTGTGGTTCAACAGACACAAGTCACCTATATAAGCATGTTACTTATTAATTTTCTTAAACAAATAGGAAAACAGATATGCAAGGGAAGAATAATTATACGATCTAATGAATCTTCTGTCCTGTCTGGGGAACTGACATTGAATGGCTTGCAGATGCAAGAGAACATATCCTTCATTTTGTAATAACTGATTGCTGTCATAAGTTACACACTCTATAATCAGTGGAAGCATTCATCCATGGAACCAACATGCAGCAAATTATGAAAATCAGCTTAATTTCAATTAGCCAAGCATGCTCTCTCTTTGTTTCTTTCAGCTTTTCCTTCTCCTGTTAGGTACTTTTCTGCTTTTGTGCTTATCCAATCATTTCGGTTATTTCTTTTCTCCCTTGCTCTGTACTCACGAAGGCACGGAGGCTATTAATAAATTAAGAGGCCTACGAATATCTGGAACCCCTCCCAATCTCTTTCTTGTAATGAAGCAATCATCTTGTTTTCTGTTGGTCCTGCTGCTTTTATTTCTCACAGGTCTCTGTTGCAGTTTCTCTCTCTGATAAATGGAGCGCCGGGTTGACAGTTGAGAGCGGGTTCTGCTGCAATATGAAATTCAATTCTTCACTACTGCAAAACTGCCAAAAACATAAAATGCACTACTACATTGGCTTACTTGAAGTTAACTTTTTTTTTTCCCTTTCCCTTTCCTCGGTTGGCTGCCAGATTCAAGCTTAAATAATTCATCACACAAAGGTTCTGCTAAATTGTACTGTATGAAAATTTCACACAAATGTATTTTATTTTTCCTTTCAGAGGTCAGACCATCCACTGATCAAAAGGTTATTTATTTCAATGCTGGCTCACATACTCAAAGTGCCCTTGGGAAAGCTACTGAACCCGAATACTGCCATTGCTCTGTGACTTGTCAACAAGACTGGAGAAGTGTTATACTGCTTAGATTATTATTTTTAAGAACTGGCTATGCTTGCACATATTAATTTCATAACTTAGGGGAGCTCTAGACAATTCATGGATTTTAATTTAAAAATAAATACGTAAAAATAATGATTTAAAATGAACATAAATGTTCAAAGTGAGTCACACATATGCAAGAAGAGTGAACAGATTCAAAGTATAGATGTACAATTTAGGTTGGAAATTCAAGTGAAAAAATTTCCATCATAAACCTGGTATTTACGTACTGCACGTGCACACATTGTGGTACTGATGCACATTGAATTGCCATTGTCATCACGGAGAAAAGAGCACAATACATATTATAATCAAGCTAGAAAAGTTTACAAAGGAATTCGCTGGCTGCGATCTGAGAAGATAAAATCCCTTTATTCATTGATATTCTATATCCACAGGGTCACGCGAGTCTGGCTGAGCCCGTCCCAGCTCAGTACAGGCGGAAGGCAGGGATTCACCCTGGACGGGGTGCCGGTCCATTACACTGCTGAACACAGACAAAAAAACTATACATGCTCACATTGCAATTTATAATTTATAGTGTATTTGGAGTGTAGTAGGAAGCCGGAGTACCTGGAGAAAACCAACACACATGCATACTCTCCCCAGAAAGACTCGGTACGGGAGTCCAACCAGGAACCCTGTTGCTGTGAGGTAACAGTTTTAACCACTTAGCCACTGTGATGCAAAAAAAAAAAAAAAAAGAAAAATGATGGCTATCATGATAATAAAAAACCTTTTTTAAGGTGACTGTAAAACACAAGGAACACTGTGGTTTTGTCTCCCTCTTTTAATATGCATATTTGTGCACATTAAATGTCTGCTTCATAGCATTCAAGCACTTTCGCTGTGAGTTACTTAGACCTTCTTAATGTGTGCGTTGTAATGGACTTTTGATTATTTGAACTTAAAAGGGAGGCTTTATAGCTCTAGCCATGAATAACAAGGCATTAGGCAAAGAAAGCATGAATGCAAAGAATGGAATGCTTAGAGGGGTAGATGGAGGCAGAGTGGTGCGATTCTCCATCTTACCTCACCAATCTAACTGCTGATTCACCAACTCCCCTTCTGCAGCCTTATTCTTTCAGTCAGACGAATGTGCTTTTCCTTTTTGTTTAGTCCGTCTTCTCTTAGAAACGCTCAACTATAGGCCATGCTTGTTTATCTTTTCCTGTAATTTAACTCGTCAGTCACTCTCTCTCACCAGACAGATCATTAGGATTAGCTCTCTGACACTGCCTATCCCATCAGATGCTGATCGGCCACAGTGGCAGAGTGTGGGAACCAGAAAATGAGCTCCTGGCAGATTATAGACTGCTCTGCAACCAACATCAAAGGGAAAAGACTGAAGAGGAAGAGGGAAGGCAAGTGAGGAAGTCAGAATTGCAGGACATCTCTCTGATGTGTTTCATTTTCAAAATTTCTGGGATGAGCTCCTCTACTGTGTAAACATTTCTTTAACAAATGATGACAGTTTCACCCAACAACAGTTTGTTTTTTCCTGATAATTTATATTAAGTTGAATCTACTCAAATAAACAACATGGGTCTAGTAAAAGAACACACACACACACACATATATATATATATATATATATATATATATATATATATATATGTGTGTGTGTGTGTGTGTGTGTGTGTGTGTGTACATATACATACATACATAGACCAAGCTAATCAGTGTTTCTTTTTGTTTTTATTTATTTGTTTTACCATCATTTAAAAGCAGTGCCCTACTTTCATTAAATATTGGTTTAGCAAATTTATATTTGTTAATACTTTTTTTTTTAGTTTTAAGTTATTTAATTGACTATTGTGTTTGTACTAAATTAGAAGGGAACAAACAAATATGTGGTTGTTAGATAGAAAAGGGTTAGGTGTGGAAAAAAATGGTTGGGTGTAAAAGTCGACAACACGTTTTAAAGAAGTCTCTAAATGGACTGGGTTTGGTTAAGATAGTTATACAACAGTGTTGCAGTTTGGAGCTTGTTAATATCAGCCTTTTTTTTTAGTTTGTTTGTAAAAGCTAATTTCTGAAAGCAGACTGTATAAAAGGTATATGTCCCTAATTAATATTGTCTTTTTTGAAGCTCAGTGCAACGGCCATATGTTTGCTCCAAAGCAATTTGTGGATACCTTGAGCTTTAATTGCTATTGAAAAAAAGATTTGAAATCCACCCACTGCAATACCTCCACTACAAAAATGTCAAGTAATAAAAAGCTATGTAAAAAAAAAAATACAAGAGTAAGTATTAAATTAGGGTTATGTCTGAATTCATTAAAATGAACGTTACATTCCTCTGAGGAAACAATGTAGCATTTTGCAGCCGCCTTTCTTATTTGATATTCTGCCTGCCTATAAGCATTATTTCTAATTATTAACTTTTTGGAAAGAAGTTTATTGCGTGTCGTCAATGGTTCACTTCTCTCAGGGATAACTCAGCCATCATTAAGGAAGTGCAGTTGTCCTTTGCTCAAAAGAGATTCTGGATGTTTCGGCTCTAAGCAACTGTTGGCTTGTCTAAACTATTCCTTTGTAAGCGAAGTCAATGAGAGAGTAGGTTTTAATTAAATCAATTAAATCTCGAACGTCAATGACACCCTTGCAGCATTCACTCGTGTTTCCCCAGACTGCTTAACAGTAATACTTTCATAAAGATTTCAGATGACATGTGGTGTTATAAGATCTTTGCAAAGCAGTTGATATTACTGACAATGAATTACCTCTAAATAAAACCTCGTCCAGCTCCAAGGAACAAAGTTTTCAGGTGAATCAGATTAAACTTAAATTAAAGGGCATTGAATAAGTAATCAATACTGGCATTCACAGAGTTGAAGAACAGCCATGGCTCCTGGGCCCCTCCAATTAAATGTCTATATACTTCCCCTACTGAGGGGCGGATCTGCAGGAGGGCAAGGGGGAGTAATTGCCCCCTGATGTAAAGCCTTGTCCCAGTAGCTGCCCATGGTGCATTTGAAATTATGATGACTTTTTCAACTATGTACAGCATCAAGATGATTCTGATTGGATTTCGAAAGCTGAGAAGCGGTGCTTTTGACCGATATACGTATCTGCCACTGTAAAAGGCGCTTTTGACCGTGTAAAACAGAGTGTTTCGAAAGACAGATAAAACCTTCACGAGTCAGAGTGTGATCTTTCAGCAGCCCCTCTCAGCCTGTCAGGTTTGTAAATTCGTCATAGATAGCTCCCCTTCTCAGCTTTCAGAATCCGCTACAATAACGTCAATAGGACACATAGTCAAAAAAAGTCATTATCTCCTGTTTTCATATTAGTAAATACGAGAGCAGTGATGAAACAATGTTCGGCAGGTTGCCGTTCCACGGTTCAAGTTTCACTGACAGCAGGTACCATATGATAAATGTGACAGCATGAGGCTGACCAATGAAACCGGTTCCATCCTTACTGTCAAACTGGGAAAATAACGGGCTATAATGAGAACAAGTCGTCTGAATATAACTGCTTATGTGAGTCATGTGAATGCGATGGATAATGTCTGGTTTCATTAAGTTTAAAGCACGTTTGTGGATATTTTGTTGGGTCCATTTACATATTTAGGGGATTTTCACATAATGCACTGAAGATGCCACCCTGCCTAGATCTCTTGCAACTCCATTGCAACCCAGTGTAAAAAATTTCTAAATCCATCACTGCGCCCATTAAAAAAAACTAAATAAATCTCAGACTATGGGGTTTCTTCTCATAAATGAACAGATGGCCACAAGATATACCCAGTGTTGTCAAGCGATTAAAGTCATATACACTTAATATATGTGTATCCTAAATAAGTAAACACCACATTTTTCTTCAGATAATTAAATACTTAACTCAATCTTTTGGCAATAAAAAGGGGCTGCTGGCACTTTCTGCTAAACTGAAGTTTAAGGCATTCAATATGGTGCTGGAATGGTGACAAATCCCAAGAAAGAGACGACTCAACTTCAATTCTTACAGGCTCACACCAACTCACTTTAAATTTCAATTGATAATTCTTTATTTGGTGTCTGTCATTATCTCAATTAAGGCTTACGAAATTGAACTGACTTGACCAAAGTTCTTTCCAACCGACTCATCTTCTTTCCTCTTTCCAACCTCTCTGACTCAATCTCACGCTGATTTGTAAGCACTGAATATGCTGTGTGCACTGTGAAAAAGTTATGTACGCTCAGGTTTCAGTAAGACATCAATGTTTTTTTTTTTGTTTTTTTTAAATGTAAAGGCCAGGGGAGTGGCGGTGCCTTGCTGAGTCACTTGGGTTGCTGTGTCAAACAGTGAAGACACGCACATGAAAAAACTCAAATACGTGCACGTAAACACACATTTGCACTCTCCTTCCAAACTGCTGATGCTCTTCAAGGACCTGACTCTGCGATGAAAGCAATGACAGTAGCTCTGCACAAGAGAAATTTGACATGCTGTGAGTGGTGTTTGCAGTGTGTCTTTGTAAGTCTGCATAGTGTATCTGTTTTGCTCTCCGATGTGAACTTTTGTCAAAGCAAAATATATTCATTTTTTTGAATAGTCACACACAGAGTCTAGAATAAACAAACTCACACCCTATTGTACAGGCATCTGGATTCTTACCTCACCTGAAAATGTCAGTACATGTCATATTACTGCTCTTTGAGATGTTCTAATGCACAACCATGACTTCCATCAAAAAGATATTCGTGTGACCAGCAGTTTTGCAGCGCTAGAAATAAATGCTTAATACTGATCATGTTTTTTCTTGTTGAACATCTTTCAGAGAAGCCAAGAAATCCATACAAAGTCGGCAATCGTTTTCATTTTGTGTACAAATTAGGGTTCTAGAGGTGCGTAAAATTAGACATGTGCAAAATTGGACTTGTATAAAATTCTAAGAAAAAAACTTGTTTCTGAAAAGGCTGAGAAAAGATGTAGTGCATCAAACACTGCTGTTAGACGCATATTTGCTGGTTTTCACGTGGAAAAGTGCTTGCATGCTTTATGAAATTGCAAGAAATAAAAGACATATTGAAAAAATACATGTGCAACTCTGTACAAAGGGCTGGCTGATGCATTTTTGATTAAAACGGCATACCTCACAGACAAAGTCGCGCTCTACTGTGAGAGCAGCCAGTGGATGCAAGGCTCTGAATCAGACAAAATCATGCACAAACTTGAGTGCAGACTTAGAAAAATGTCAAATGGGGGTCCCACAAGAATTTCCACTGCAGATACAACAGTGGCTATGTGCACATCTTTGCACATGAGCTTACACAAATTTCTACACTCATTTACTCTGATTATAAACATGCTTCAGGAAGAAATTAAATGCTGTTTTACCAATGTAGTTGTGTAGCAGAGTTATCAGATGAATCATGACTGTTGGACATTTATATTTCGAACCTCAGAGACATGGGATATCTTGACTGTGAGGATGAGCTCACCCACCCTCAAGGTGATCGAGGATTAAAAAAACATTTTCAAGAGAACACAAACAGAAAGTTTTGAACTATCAAAGGACACCTAGACAGGCCGAACACACAGCTCCAGGTTATTCTTCTATTCACCACTGTGAGTCAAGAAACAGCCTTCAGCCCCACTGAAACATAAAAAAACAAATCCTGAACGAGGGTATCGTGAGCATCCAACCTAACATCTGATGACTGGCCAGCGGTGTTTGCACTCAAACTGCATGATGGCTTTTTGTTTTGCTTTAATGAAAAGAAACACGTAACCAGGTGTAACCTGGGAAGGGATACCAGATAGAGTGTGTGCGTTTGTCCCTGTACAAGTAAAGCGCTCAGAAGGGAAGCTACACTTTTAGTCCTTTCTTATACTCGGCTATGCAGTAAATATAAACTTTTTCTGTTATGGGAAAAACTCAGAAATCGAGGCTGGGGGGGGGGGGGGGGGGTTCTGCCTTACCCTTAAATTAGTTAATTATAAAAATGTATTCAGTTTGCTGATACTGCAGCTACATTAACTCTCTCAATATATTTTCCTGCAGTAACAACAAACAACTTCTTCTAATTTTATATATCAGTTCCATTTACCAACATTTAAACATTCCAGACAGCAGGGTGGGATGACAAAAATATTCAAAAGCATATTTTCTAAACCATTGTGACAGATTAAAAACAAGTAGGGGCTCAAATACTTAGGCGTGAGCAGAGGTATTAATCTAGTAAAATATTTATACATTTAGAAAATGCAACATTAGCAGTACTGTGTGTGTGTGTGTGTGTGTGTGTGTGTGTGTGTGTGTGTGTGTGTGTGTGTGTGTGTGTGTGTGTGTGTGTGTGTGCACCTGGATTGGGTTTCTGTGTGTTGCTGCCACTGCAAAAAACGGTCAAGCTGTTGGATTTACTAGATAAGCATTGTGGAAGGTTTCTCGTGGCAGAAGTCTTTGCTTGCACATACACTTACATTTCCACATACAGGCTCCAGAGATGATGACAGATTTTGCAAAGATACGCATGTGATACAAGCACAACTGAGCTTTTACTGCGTGTAACCACTCAGATGCCGATAAGAACCTGGATTTGTGTCTGTGTGTGTTATTTGTGTTACTTACGTTATGGGGACTTAAAGATATTTCATAATGTCACTTTTAAAAAAACAAACTTAAGAGTTAAAGAAAAATGACTGGGGCATGATTAGGTTTGAGCAAGAAAAGATTATTCTCCCATCAGTCAGTGTTTTGACCTCTTAAGTTGTTTAAACACAGGACTGCATATGTGTTTATAATCAGCATTTCATGTGAGTTGAGTCCAATAAGCGATGCAAGTAAAATTAAATGGTTGAGTATGCGCGTGTGTGTATGTGTGTGTGTGTGTATATATATATATATATATATATATACACACACACACACACACAGTTATAGGTTTGAAAGACAAAAGGTCCCTTATGAAAAGAAAAGACAAAGGAAAATGGGGCTTGAGCTCCAGAACCAGTCTCCTTGGGTTAGGCTCTGTTCCAGCTGGGAGTTGCCCAAGGTGAGAGGCGCCGCGCAGGGTTGGGTAAACTTATTTCCCTCTGGCGCGGTGCCTTTACATTGACACTAGTGAACGAGAGGTTAAACTGCCAGAGCGGTGCTTCAGTTTACCTCCAGATGAATATTTTAGTCAGTCTGTTATGACTGATGAGGATAAGCATTAAACATTCTTATATATGAAATCTGTTATTTTTCGTAACAAACAGCAGAACTGGAAGAGGTTACCTTGTGAGTTGTAATGTTATAAAGTGTAAGTATCTCATGAACGGGGACCGGAGTATATACTGTGAGCGCTGTCTCCCTTCTCTACTTTTGACTGTGTAAAAGAGCTGCAGTTTTATTTGCCAACTACAATTTCAAGATTTCAAAATTGTTACTTACCTTTAAATGCTTCCTCGAAAATGACACATGTGCATTATGTGAAAATGTTGCAATATTCAAGTTTTCACTTCAACAAATAATGTATTTTCACCCTATTTGACCCTAAACTAGTATGTCTAGACTGACCCAGTGCTGAAGCATTATATTCCCATTTATTTAGTGTTTTCATTTTTTGGATAGCTTCTTTGCCACAGTCAATATTCATGAATGGCAAATTGGGCTACGTAGCGTGTGGTGACGGTATCCACAACAGTACAATTAAAACATCTTCTTCGAACAAAAGGATCTGCTGTGTTAATTCCACTCAGCCAGCATGGGAAAGTAAATTATGAGAGTTAAGGACCGCCACTGATGCTGGTTCACCTCTCAGGAAGCTGAATGAGAGTTTAACAAGTAAAAACTGTAAATGCTGTGCCAAACTGAAACATTGCTTTAATTAGTGCAGAATTTAGTGCATATCCGCCCAGAGGGAATACAGCAGAGAACTTTCAGGACTCCACTGTCTGATGATAAAAACACTCAGCTGAGAATGTCTCCTCCTGTCAAAATCAACAGAAGATACAAGCATGCACAATCACGCACTCGCGCACACACACACGCATCTTTCAAAGCCTTTATTCACATGGTGAACGTTGAGCGTTCTGGCAGCTGCTTAATTACGGCTGCAATCAGACTTCATAATGAGTCACTTGACTATGTAACTCTGCCTGACTTTATTATTTCAGACACGAAAGCATGAAAGAAATCAAAAGCGAATTGTGGCTAAACTTTGATATTAGTAAATGTCTAACACTAAATCGACATTTAAAATGTGATAAGAAAGCAGGGCTATAACGCAGGGAGAAAATAAATACGCTCAAGTCCAGAGGCTTCCTCTTTCTGCTTAGTGTGCAGTCTCACATCGGTGCAGTTGAGGGACAAGCCCTTCAAGCGTTGCGGTGAACTCTTGTCTTGACACAAGTGGCTTCCATCTTCTCCTTTTTGAAGGTTATTACTTTACCAGTAAGGTTTTATGTTTACTGGCAGGGCACATGTGTTGATCGTTCTTTCCATTCAGATGGCCATTCTCTTTCTACGTCCTTGGTTGTATCTGTCATTTGCTTGTGGCATTCAAAAATACTCGGAGTTATCCTGAGCACCTGTTATGTCCCCTCTGGTACTTCAACCCCTTTACTTGCATTCCCTCCCTTTTTGATACAATTCAAGTAATCTTATCTAATATCTATTGCTGCTGAATAGCCAGACGAGGTGAATCAGTGACCAGATGCAGAACATGACTGGTTGTTTATGTCCTGCTGATGTGAGACAGTTCCAAGCGTTACCTTACACACGAGTGAGGGACATAGGCTTTCTTCTAGTCAATCGAGACTGATATATATATATATATATATATATATATATATATATATATATATATATATATATATATATATATATATATATATATATATATATATATCAGTATCAGTATATACACATACACACTAATACACACAACAGTCACGTTCCAGTTCAAATGAATAACTTAACTGGTAATATTTGTGTCTCTATTTCTTTCTTTTTTTTTTTGTCGAGAGAGAAACGCAGACAGTCAAGCACACCAGCCAGTACTGAATAACAGTTAAACTAATCAAATGCAACTTTGACATTGTTCTACATTTGGACAGCGCTGCCCGTGCTGTCAGATTCATTAGTTTCAACTGGATGCAGTCGCATGTTACAAAAATAGACGAAAAAGAAATTATAGTGTTACGTAACTGAGTGAACATGCCAAATTTTAAATGAATAATTTATTCACTATGTGGCTATACAGTGGATCTAAATCCTTTTGTATCCTCTTTTTTTTTTTTTTTTTTTTTGTCTAAAGTCATAAATGGCAGGTCGAACCTCTACAAATAACCTGGTACATATTTCGTCTCAACTCTGTGAAATCTGGGAACTTTTAAAAAGGAATTTAAAATAAAATGTAGAATACTGTTAAGAGTTTCCTCTTGGCCTTCTTGACACTTTTGTTGCTTGCCAAGAACTGATAAACCGCTGTCTAAAAAGATGATTTAGCTTCCCTGTGTTGCATTTCATCCAGCATCATCCGTCATATTTCATATTTCAGGAAATATGACAGATGATGCTGGACGAAAAAGAACTGCTGATGGATATCTGGTTGTAGGTAAGAACAGTATCAGCTGCACGCAATAGCTGATGTTAATCCATGCTTCAAATGTGTATGCATTTATGTGAGCACGACTCCAGAGTGGGGACTGTGATGAATGTGTTATAATACAGCTGATGGATGAACAGATTATTGGATGCAGCACTGGCGTACTGCTGCTCTGCCTAAGTGTGCAGGTGGATTTATGGTGAACAATTCGTATAGTTCTAAAACAATACACTTACTCACTTATGAAGTTGGTTCTTTTCTTTTTTCTTTTTTTATTGTGTATTTTCCCCTTCCTCCTTTTTTTCTTCACCTGCACCTTATGTACCACTATAATATGACAAAAACCTACATATATATATATATATATATATATATATATATATATATATATATATATATATATATATATATATATATATATATATATATATATATATATATATAAAAGAATATCGAACACATCCGCTCCCCGTCAAAAACAGACAGATATTTCCATAGATTACTTTAAAATTAAATAAGACCTCCTTTTGCCAAGTTGACTGACAGAACGGTCATTTGTTTAATTCTCATTCAAATATCACTGAAAGTCAAAGAAAATGTCACCGACCTTGAGCACTTTCGTGTCCCATTCGACCTAACTGACTTGTCAAACAAAATTATGGATGCACTCATAATTATAGAAGGTGAAGAGACCCTGACAAGCTTTAGCAGCGACAATAATGGTCCTCTCAGTCACTCACGGGTCTCCCTATCTGTACAGCGATGTATCTCACACTTCGATTGGACATAATGAGGCGTGTGTGTGAAAACGTGAGATGAATATAAGACGCATACTTAATTTTAGAAACCATGCATTAAAATGTGGGAACAGGAAGAGATATTAAAATGAAGATCTCGCAGCTCCCAGAGCTATTTCTGACAGTAGCTTGGGGGATAAATACAATACTTTAATTTAACCACAGCCGTGCCTTCATTCCAAATACATGCACATACAAACACACACAAACGTCGCATGACTCACTGCTTAATGAAATACATTAGTTAATGTGACAGTGTATTTTATCTTGCTATTATCTAATTTCAACATACTCATTGTTTGCAGCCTTTTGCGAAGGTTTAAATTGTACTGAATTTTGTGTTTATTGGTTTTGATAATAATTTTAGTGTTCTTTTATTTGATTATTTTGCTCTGTGCTTCATTTTGAAAGTGAACAGTCTGGCCTTCCTTCGCTCTCTGATGGATCCATTCATTGCTGACTGTTGATTGCTTTGCTGATTGTGTGCGCGTAAGTCTCATCACCTCATTAGATATCCTTCTGTGGCACTGTCGATTTTCTTTTTGATTTTTCTTTATGACGGTTCAATTGGGATTGTTCTTTACAGACTTTTATTTTGGTAAGAGAAGCAATTCCAATGTTACAATGTGGAAATTTCCTGCTAAAATGTGACTGACAAAAGAGGGACCAGATTACACCGATGTTGAGTTCTCTCCACTGGATTCCTGCTTGATATGTTATTGTTTTTAAAGTTTTATTATTATCTTTTAGAGCTAGTAATGGGTTGGCACCTCCTTATCCGAATGAGGTCCTTCATGCCACAGCCAGCTCATTGACACCATCCAACTGCTTTTAGAGGTATATAAAACTAGATTTCAAACAAAGCTGCAAACGTTTCCCCCCATAAGATCTACTCCCACTTTGTAAATCATTCTTGAAGATGGATCTTACGCATCTTTTCTCCTTGGTTTTTGTTTCATCCCAACAGTTTTTATCAGCTATTAGTTTTTCTCATTTTACAGTTCTACATTCAGTTTTACCATGATTTAAAATAGATTTTAATATGCATAATTTATTATCCTATATTTTATGTTTTGTTTTGTGAAGCACTTTGGTTTGAATGTGCAATATAAAGAGAGCTGACTAGACTTGATCAGTATCCTGGTATTTCAAAAGTGACAAAGTGTTTGGCTGAAAAAGAAAAAAGAGAGACATCACAGCCAATTTTGGTGTGAACTTGTTTGAGGGACATTCACTGAAGTGTGGGTTAATTTGTATATGCATTTTAGATAAAGGCGCATAGCTGGAGTGCCAGATGGGAGCTTACAAGCGTTCATGGTGTACCCTTCACCGTTTGGACTGGGCTTGTGTGCAAAAACAATCAACACAAAAAGAATAAATAGAAAAAGAAAGAAGGAAAACATTGGCCATTCACTGCTTGGCACGTAAGCTGCAGGTTTCACGTTTCATTTTCAACACCAGCCTCAGGATTCCATAATTTTGCGCAGAAGCTTGAACCTGAAGAACGTACCCCTTTCATAGCTTGATGGCACAATTACCATTTTGAAGGGAAGGAAATTAACAATAAAAAGTATGAGGAAAACTCATACTCAGAAAGTGTTAAACTAAGAGATCAAATAACCACAGAACTGACTAATAAAGGTGAGGAAGAGATTATGATAAATAGTTATAAGGTTAGTGCTATAAAAAGCAAATATATAATCCGTTTGTCATTCAAGCATTTGCAAAGACACACAGCTTCTACTATAAAGGGTCTCTATATACTCTATACATGCTTTCTACACCCTGAATAACATTTTGGGGGGCATTGTGGTGTGTTCAGGGACTCTGCAAATACGTGTCCTGGCTGGGTCAGCCAAGAGGATGACGACCAACGTCTGCCTGACACATGAAGCCGTTGGCGTTGTGTCAAGCTAAATATCAAATCACACAGCACATAGTCTTAATAAAATATCCTTTGAAGGATCAAAACAAAATGAATATAAAACATAAGCTGGGTTTGTACTTTATTAAATTTTTCTGTACACTTTGGAAAGCAAATCTCGCAAATCTGTTTATGAGAACGATGATGACCCTGAAATCAGGATTCTCACAGGTCAGGTAGAATAACGTTAAAACGATGCATTCCTGAAATTTAGTTTAAAACAAATCCGCTTAAGGCCCGGAGATGGATCAAATATGTATGTTATGAGGCCTCTGATACTCACGGTGCAGATTCAAATGATGACAGAGGTCTGTCAAGTTCACGAGAATAAGAAGTGACTTGCAACATTTTGCCACGCTCCACTCCCATTTTAACCGAGTCATGTTTGATATTGGTTGTGTCATGTTTCATAGAAGGTTGTTGCTGTCTCGTGGTGTGACTCCTGCTCTAAACGGCCCTGTGCTGCGTTCACACATGTGCATACACAAGCAGCTGGATATATACTGAATAATTTTCACTGTGTATTTCTGCCGACGGTTAATGAAATAAGAACTCACATCTGGCAATGACAAACTGCATCAGCGTGATAAGGCTGTCAGCTCAAAGCTTTTTTTTTTTTTTTTTCCGTTACTGCATTTTATCCACTGTACTTGCCTTTTTATTTAAACAGAAAAATCGTACCGATAACTGAAATAACTGAAGAAAAGTCATAGCATTTCATGTTTACAGACTGAAAGGTTGAGCTATCTTGTCAATTAGTAAAAGAGGTTGAAATAAAATTGCAGTTAATTATATAAAAGCAATGGTAATGGATAAGTAGAGTACATTAAAACCTTGTTTTCCCTAATTTGCTAAGGATATACAATATCAAGACTGTCTAATAGTGTTTTATTTATCAATGAAATCAAGTGCAATAACATCACTAGTAGTAGCCTGAAGAAATTCTGTAAGGTTGAATTAACACTACGAATCTGAGCATCAAATGCTTCACTAAAGCTGTATTTATTGCAGTAATGTCTGATGGAAGTGAAACTCTCACTTTAGTGTTGCTATACCTATGCCCTTGTATTGTTTCACTAACACACCTGCTCTTTGTGGCAGGTGGTCCGGTTTAACGAAAACTGAGTTACTGAAATCATGCAAAGCGTCATCAGCAGTGGTAATGAACTTAGTGAATCATGTTCTCCAAGTCTAGACATCAGCATGTTTTATCCTGTACAATCATACTATTCACCAAGTTGCCTCTGGAATATCGTAGTAATGTAGTGGTGGAGAGAAAAGACCCTCTCTCTCAGCATGCACTGTTGCCCGTTTTATTTTTTTATTTTTTTTCTGGCTACATTTACACTGCAGGTCTTCATAGCCAACTCAGATTTACTGCCTATATCTGATTAACCTGCTCCAGAGCAGATTAGGTTTCCAGCGTCTGTTTGCAGTAATAAATCCTGGTATGAACCAGGTTTGTGACACTGAAAACATCATCAGTCAATCAGTTCAAGGTCTTCTAACGGTTTTTATTCACAGCGGTAGTTAGACATACTCAAGTCTCGAAACGTTTAGTTTGGAGTTTCACTTTTTTGACATAAGATTTTTTTTTTTTTCCTCAGTATGCCAGCTCCTGTGCAAACCAGCTCACCAACTACCTGTCTTCCAAAATCTTGGACAGCGACTTCATTTCAAGCACTCTAGCTCCACGCTTGCCTGCTCAGTAACCTGCGCCACCCCCGTTGTTTCTCCCTTTGCCAGCTTTGCCTTAGGGCAACCACAGTCTTCAATGCTTCTCAGCCTCCAATCCACCTGAAACACAACTCTCTGCTCATAGAGGTTGCTACAGACCTCTCTGAGCAAATTGTTCTGCATTTAGGTCCACTGGTGTAAAAATGAAGCAAAATACTGCAAGAGTTCGTGACACAGTGTGTGCTGAAGGTAGTGTTGTTCTTTTCACCACAATCGACTGTGGCAAGGTTGTTGGGGACAATTTAAGAGGTGCAAGGAAAAACAAAATACTTCTAACAGGTAATGTCAACAAATGATTATTGTCAACAGATGATAATTGAATGAACATGACAGTTACAAAAGCATCATCGATGAAAGGCAGGACTTTGAACTGCAGAAATGTTTTTCTACTTTGTCATCAACTGAATAATGATTTTTAAAGGAGGGGGAAAATATTCCAAAGAAAGAAAGAAAGACTCAGAGGGATTCCCATAATCCTCCTCCTCCAGTAAATAATGTAAATAAACAGTTAAAGGAATCTGGAGGAATTCTTCTGTGTAAAGGGCAAGAGCGTGTTGAAGCTGGACACCCATGATCCCTGATCCTTCAGATGGATCTACATCAAGAACCATCTAATATCAACACCTAACCACAACATCTAAATTATCTGGGATAGACAGCCATGCAGTAAAAAATATCCGTTGTTTTCAAACCACGAACGTGTTACGTGTAAAACAATATATATCTTTAGAAAATCTATTCATAATTCAACTTTTCAAATGACAATTAAAATAATAGTCATGCAAACTAAATGTGTCTTACCTTTGTTGGGGAGGTGTTACACCAATGATGCAGAGGGCGTGAAAGAAAGAAAGAAGAGGGACACAAAGATCAAGCTTAATTTACACCGTATATTTTTAATTAAACAAACTTAAGAGACAATAAGGTTGACGTGATGTGTTTGTGTGTGGGTGTGTGTGTGCACTCTGCATCTTAAAAAAGAAAGGAACAATATCAGTGAGCAGTAAGTAGCTGCAATTAGAAGTACTTTGAATACAAATCTACAGATTCACACAAAGAACAAACACAGCTGTGATGACTGTTTATAAGGTCAACAAATGCTTGAATCCCAGTGCTCCACACAAATGAGTCCCGAGAGCAAAATCCTGTCGACTGCATTAACATCCTGAACACCATCAGCAGGGCATGACACACAGTAAAATAATTGTTAATTTCCTGTGACACTTTATGGTCCAATGAAGAAGAGGAAATTTTGAAGCCTCTGAATCAAGACGGGCATACACCGAATGGAGTGCGCAGACACATACTGACAAACAATTGTTAATTTCCTGCTGCATCCGTGACATGTCTAACATTGATTACATTTTTCAACCAAAAAAAAAAAAAAGAAAATCTTTGTTGAACTCCAGACTGCTGAAGCACCTGTAGGTTTCCCCAGAGGGATGACTGAATGCAGATGACCAGCGAAGTGTAAAACAATGAAAGGTGCATGATATATATATGTATATATGTATATATGTATATATATATATATATATATATATATATATATATATATATATATATATATATATACACACACATATATACATACACACACACACACACACACAATGTGGCCAAAAGTATTGGCTCCCCTGCCTTGACTCACTTTTTAAGTGACGTCCCATTCCTAATCCATAGGGTTCAACATGACGTCAGTCCACCCTTTGCAGCTATAACAGCTTCAACTGTTCTGGGAAGGCTGTCCACAAGGTTTAGGAGTGTGTTTATGGGAATTTCTGACCATTCTTTCAGAAGTGCATTTCTGAGGTCACACTGATGTTGGACGAAAAGGTCTGGCTCTCAGTCTCCGCTCTAATTCATCCCAAAAGTGTTCTGTCAGGTTGAGGTCAGGACTTTGTGCAGGCCATTCAGGTTCATCCACACCAGACACTGTCATCCAGGTCTTTATGGACCTGCTTTTTGCAGTGGTGCACAGTCATGTTGAAAGAGGAAGGGGCCAGCTCCAAACAAAGTTCAATTAAATGCTCACAAAGTTAAAAGCATGGAATTGTCCAAAACATCTTGGTATGCTAAAGCATTCGGAGTTCCTTTCACTGGAGTTAAGGGTCCAAGGCCAGCTCCTGAAAAACAACCCCACACCATAATCCCTCCTCCGCCAAACTTTACACTTGGAACAATGCAGTCAGACATGTATTGTTGTTCTGGAAACCGCCAAACCCAGACTCTTCCATCAGATTGCCAGATGGAGAAACACGATTCGCGATTCCAGTGAAAGCGTTTCCACTGGCAGCGTGCTTTACACCACTGCATCAGACGCTTTGCATTGCACATGGTGATAAATGGCTTGGATGCAGCTGCTCGGCCATGGAAACCCATTCCATGAAGCTCTCTGTGCACTGTTCTTGTTTGGAAGTCTGTAGCGATCGACTCTGCAGAAAGTTGGTGACCTCTTCTGGCTATGCACCTCATCATCTGCTGAACCCGCTCCGTCAGTTTACCTACCACTTCGTGGCTGAGTTGCTGTCGTTCCCAAACACTTCCATGTTCTTAAAATACCGCTGGCAGCTGATTGTGGAATATTAAGAAACAAGGAAATTTCACGATTGGATTTGTTGCACAGGTGGCATCCTATCACAGTTCCACGCTGGAATTCACTGAGCTCCTGAGAGCGACTCACTCTTTCACAAATAGTTGTAAAAACAGTCTGCATGCCTAAGAGCTGGATTTTATACACCTGTGGCCACGGAAGTGATGGGAACATCTGATTCTGAATATTTGAATGGGTGACCAAATACTTTTGGCCATATAGTGTATATGTGTGTGTGTGTGTGTGTGTGTGTGTGTGTGTGTGTGTGTGTGTGTGTGTGTGTGTGTAAATGTATAGCTCCCCAGTGAAGTGTTACAAATTCTCTTTGTTACCTTTCTGACAGTGAACATGCACGCTCTCTCTCTGAAACACGCACTCACATCCACAGTTTTGCACTGCTCTCTCTGATGTCTACACTTTAATACTGATAAGAGTGCACTTTAAACTGGTACCAGCACAAACAGACACACGCTGGGATTGCCTTGAGATGATGAAAACATGTGAAATTGCTATTTTTAGATATAATGATTCAACAGAGGTCTTCCTCAGTACCAATGGGTCACCCCGGTCCTGATGTGCACACTGAAACAAGATTTATTTGCACTTTTAAAAAAATATACCAACACAAGCACACACTTTCAAAAGAAAAATAATGTCATTTTTGGTTTAATGTTTTCATGAGAAATTCTTACGCCTTGTCCACTGACAAACATTACCAATAGTTTTTTGTTGCGCAGATTCCATAAGCATTAAAATTCCAAGAACAAACATTTACAATGGAAGCATTTAAGAGATGCTTGCAGCGAATAGCAAAACAATTAATATTTCAATGTTACAGAAAAGGGGTCTAACCCTCCAGCATTGTAACTGTTCAAATATGAAGGTCCACAATAGGCATCATTCCTGTATTGATATAAAAAAGTCATTCTTAAAGCCAGAGTTTACACTGGGTCTTTGAGTCTTGCTGTAATTTAGAGTAAAATCTGACAGTAAGTCTTAATGTATCCATCCATCCATTCTCCATACCCGGTAATTCCAATGCAGGGTCATAGGATTTAATATATTTTCATCCTTTCATGTTCTATACTTGTGCAGGGTCATGGGGGTCTGCTGGACCTGACTCAGTACAGGTGAGAGGCGAGGGCGCACCCTGGACAGGTCCCCAGTCTATCACAGAGCCGCATATAGAGACAAGCAACCATGCGCGCTCAAAACTCACACCTACGGGCAATTTAGAATTATCAATCAACCGAACATGCATGTTTTTGGACTGTGGGAGGAAGCCGGAGTACCCGGAGGGAACCCACGCAAGCAGAACATGCAAACTCCACACAGAAAGACTCCCACCATGCCCAGGAATCGAACCAGGAACCTTCTTTCTGTGAGGCAACGGTGCTAACCACAGTTTCCTTTAACTGTGTATACAAATAATCAAGATGTCATCATTTGTCATTTATTTTGATTTCTCGAACTGTTACCATGTTGGTTTCATCATTCCCTGTTGTGTCTCAGAAGCAAATTGTGATTTCTAACTTTTAACCTTTAACTTTTAACCCCCAGACATGCCTCCTCACCAGGGCCGGAGTGGAAACTATTTTCAGCTCAGGGTTTTCAAGGCCAACAAGCTTTTTGACTGTTTATTTATTATAGTTTTTTAGAACTTACATTGAGCAGGCAACTTACAGTCGTGAAACAACAGTCTCGCCCAATATTTAGCTTCTAGGGTGATCTGCTGCACTCTAGTTGTCATCATGTCTGCCTGCCATATCTTACAAATTAACAAGGAAACAGATGTTGCCCTTATATGTGTTTTTCTGAAAAATAGCAATGGTGACAACATTTTTTTTTCCTTTTTGTAAAAAGTCAAGATATTTAAACTTAAAATAACCAGACACAACAGATGGAGTGCTTGATAAAAAAGACATGGCACAATGCTTTTCCCCTGGTGGCTGGAAACTGCCTACATATTTTTTTTTTTTTTTTTTTTTTTTACATTTCAAAATAAATAAATAAATGAAACATTTGTGCTCAGACCGACAATGCTATGGGAACACAAGGCTGTCTTTCCTGTCTGAAGAAACTGGCATAACCGTTATGTTGCCCACCAGGAATCCTCCCAAGAGTCCTAATTGGCCCCTCCAGAATTGCTCTTTGACATTTTCCTCTCAGCAGACTCTGCTTGAATAAATGTGGAGGTGTTTATGTATGGTGTGACGATCAATGTTGGCCTCAGATCAATAACATCCTGGAAACTTGAACACAGGAAGTGTTTAGATTGGGCTGCATCAGTCCATCTCATCCTCCTCCTTTCCTTATATCCACTGCTCTCTGTACTTTTTCAATACATTCTTTGTGTCACTTTAAAACTGCTAAACCTTTCTTTCTATGTGATATTGAGCCTTCATCCTGGTATCTATCTAAACCACTACTCGATCGCTCTCTTTTCTGGTGTGACTCCTGATTCCAGTTCGTGTACTCTACAAAGAGGATACAACTTGGTGGTGTGTGTGTGTGTGTGTGTGTGTGTGTGTGAGTGTGTGTGTGTGTGTGTGTGTGTGTATGTGTGTGTGTGTGTGTGTGTGTGTATGTGTGTGTGTGTATGCGTGCGTGTGTATTTCTTGTAAAATATTTATATTTTATTTTGCAATTTAAGTCAAATAAATAATCAAAATAATTATTACTTTAAACAGCATTTAAATATCTTTTCTTCAAGTATTGTATCCTTATCTATGTGCTGAATGAAAGTACGGAGCATTTTGTGTTACATTAAATGAAAACTTCCAGCCTAAATAATTGCATTCAGATAATTCTTTGGATGTTTGCCTTAAACACATTTCTAAAGTTATAATGCTGTTCCCGAAGAAGAGGAAATACTTGTTAAAAGGTTAGTCTCTTAAAGAAGTGGTCCTATAGAAACATACTCCGCTACGATGCAGCTTTGGTGCAAAATCAACATTCATTATTGAGACTGCAAAAAAACTACGTCACATTATACTTTTTTCCCCACTTAATTTGAAACTCTGTGGATTAATTGCTCTGTCTTATCTGCAGTGTATCAGGATGCCATATATGATTTTTCTTTGTAAATACACTGCATGATATCCATTTGTGATAATAAATATGGGCAACTGTTTTAATTTTTCGCTTAATAATATCATCGCCATGTCCTTCATGCATGTGTAATTACAAAATATCAAGAAAATGCAAGCATGTCATTACGACTGTTTATGAAGACCATTACTGTTAATTACGGACAAACTTACTGCCAGCCAGTAACACTGGGTGAATGGAGGAGTATAAAAGCATAATCAATCATAAATTAGAATGGGCACTTATAAACTGCTGATTATAAAATGACTTACATCATAAGCTAATCACACCAGCAAGACTGATGGACATTATAAAACCACTTATATTGCAAGTAAGAACCGCAAAGCAGGGGTGTCATAAAATATTTGGTGGACAATCCTTCTACCAGGTTCAAACACTGAACTGACACTCACCTTCAAAGCGACTTCGAGTGTGCACCTGCTTATCTAAACTCAATTGTAGAGGCTTATACCCCTTCTTTGGCATTAAAGTCATCACAAGAACATTGATTGACTTTGCCCTCTCTTCACACAGCTGAGAAAGTTGTCCTTCGTGGTTCCCCAATTGTGGAATAAGCTACCAGTTGCTATGAGAGCAGGGTTTCATAGCAACTGGTCTCAGGATGCTCTTGAAAAGCCTTCTTTTCCAAGAGCACCTCCTGTCCTAAGAATTTTTTTCTCACTTCCTTTCATCATGCACCTACACCGTCTCCTAACTGCACTTATTCTGTAATTTGCTGATATTTCCTGTAGCTTGAATGTTTTCCTCAATTGTAAGTTGCTTTGGATAGAAATGTCTGTTAAGTGTAATGTAAATGCTTGTAACAGGATCCCGAGTTGATACTGCACAGCAACTTCACCTGATCGCCCATTCAATACAGCTCAATTGTCTTTATGCGATTGCCTCACCCTGTAGCTCATTCAAAATCAATTTTTATCTTTCATGCTCATGTGGAATATCTACTAAGGTAAAATACAATAAGAATTATGATACCCCATGCTGTAAATACAGATAGTTGCAAATACATGTACAGAAAGTTAGGCACAACTACCAAACAATTGTTTCAAATTTACTTAAGAAACTATCAAAAGAAAAAAAGAAAGAAAAAAAAAGATTATTTTTCAGTTCATTTTAAAAAAGGAAGTCACAAAGACTTAAAATAAATGAATGAACACAAATGTCGCCAGAACTAAAAAGAGGCAGGAACGGACATGTTACATCCACTCCAAATGGGGTAATGACCCCATGTTGCGCCTGCTCAATCAACTAAGCTATCTGGGGCCTCAATCTCTACACTTTTCCATCTGCCATAGATTACCTCCTCTCTCCATGGAGTCTCTCTACTCCTGATGAACTCATTTCTTACTATAACAACAATCTCAACAACCTTCTTAACACCTTTACTTTTCTGAAACACAGATCTGTGTCCTTCTCCCATTCCACTCCATGGTTCACTCCCAACCTGCACCAACTCACAGCTAACTGGTCCCAGCTTGAATGCAAGAAAACTGAACAAACCATTCACAAGGACATGTACAATAACCATGTTCTGTTATATAAGGACTGTATTGTCTCAGCAAAATCTACATACTACTCTGGTTAAATATGCTCTGGTGTAGTGATTTCCAACCACTGTGCCAAGGCTCACTAGGGATCATGAATTGTGTTGTGTGAAATGATTCAATTTCACCTAATTAATCCTTAAAAAAAAAGAAAAAAAAGAAAAAAGATCGAAAATAAATTTGCCGATTGTCTGTGCTGATATATTGACTGGTAAGGTAATACTCTTCCATGCCAGTGGGTGGCATCAGGTAGTCTATTACCTTGGTCCTTGCATGCAACAGTTGTGTGACAGTGATGGACAAGCATTTAAAACAGAAAAATGCCAACCCAGATGAAGGCCTTAGTATGAGTGGTTGACAAAAGAACGCATAGACGGTGAACTCGCAGCAACACAATGAAAGCTATCTTTCGTCCAGATTGACTTCAACAGGAATACGACAACACCAAATCTGTTGTGCTTGGTGTATGGCGAGAACCTATTGAACAGTCCCTTGGTGCCAAGCAAGCTTAAACGCCATATCCAAATGAAACACCTGTTGCTTTAAAACAAGCCAATGAACTACTTTGTTCTCCTGCGTTAAAACACAAAATTACAGACATGTTTTATGAGAAAAACCACAAAGGTAAAGGAGAGAGCCCTCAAAGCTAGCTACCTAGTTGCTAAACTAAGTCAAAAAAGTCCCACACTGTGGCAGAGTCATTAATAATACTTGCCTGGAAAGACATTGTAAAGGTGATGATTGGCCTGTAGCGGTGAAAGACATAGCTAAAGTGCCTTTTTCAGATAACATAACTGCCAGACGAATTGATGACATCTCTGCAGACACTGAAAATAATGTTTTGGAGAATATTTGCATCAGTAAGAAATTTACATTACAACTAGATTAGTCGATAAATATTGGTGGACATGCTCAACTCTTGGCCAATTTGCATTTTGTGGATGGAAATGTCATTAGAGAAAACTTCCTATTTTGCAAGGCATTGCCAGAAAAAACAACCAGAGAGGAAATTTTGAGGATCTAATCGAAATATCTTGACCAAGGAGGACTTGCGTTTGCACTGCACGTTTGCACTGATGGAGCAGCTGCCATGGTCAGGCATACCAAAAGTTTCATTAGTAGAGTGAAGGAAAGCTGGATGTAATTGTTATACACTGTTTATTGCACTGTGAAGCCCTTGTTGCAAAAACTTCAACAGCAGACCTAGGTTCTGGGTTGGAAGATGTAGAGCGCATAGTGAACTTTGTAAATACGCAATCTGTGAAAGGTTGCACACTTGCGTCTTTGTGTGAGCAATTGGGAGTGGAGCAAAAGTCTCATTGCTCCATACGGAGGTCCGATGGTTGTCACGCGGTAAGGTGCTGATCCAAGTGTCTGAGTTGCAGGACGACATTAAAGTATTCCTGACAAATGAAAAATCCAATCACTCAATTCTCTTTGCAGGTGATGAGTGGTGTGCAAAGCTGGCATACCTGGTAAATATATTTCATCATGTGAATGGAATAAACACACGGATGCAAGGCCGAAATGAAAACCTGCTTACAAGCACAGATAAAATAAATGGATTCCTTTCAAAGGTGCAGCTCTGGCAGCAAGATATGCAAAGTGCCAACCTTGAAATGTTTCCACTCATCAGCAAGTGGCAAGATGTCAACAATTCTGCATTATGTGAGGTAATAGGTAAAGATTTGAAGATTCTTGAGGAGAAGTTGTCATTATATTTCTCCTCAGCCTTCACTGAATGCCTTGACTGGATTAGGGACTCATATAGCTCAGTTGTTGAAAAGGAGCAGGAGGAACTAACTGAACTGAAACACGATCATGGTTTAAAGCTATGTTTTGCTGATCTTCCTTTGGAAAGTTTTTGGTAAACTGCAGCCAATGAGTTCCCCATTCTGTCCAACATAGCTATCTCAACATTGCTCCCATTTTCCACAACATCCAACCTCAATAACCTTCATCCAATCTCTAATCTTCCCTCCATCTCCAAAATTCTTGAAAAGGTTGTTGCCTGTCAGCTCCACAAACACCTCAGTAACAAAAGCCTATACAAACAATTTCAGTCTGGCCTCCGTCAAGATTCACCGTAATAATTTATTCCAAATCACTTCTGGTGTGCCCCAGGGCTCAGTCTTAAGCCCCCTTCTGTTCATCATCTATACACTGTCCCTCAAACATATATTTTGTAAATATAATATACACTTATCTCATGCAGATGACACCCAATCATACATCTCATCAAAAGCCAACCCTTCACTTCCACCTACCTCTCTTTCTGTCTGCCTTCAGGAAATCAAAGAATGCTTCTCCTCAAATTTTCTCAAACTTAACATCAATACAGAAGGTCTACTCATTGGCACCACCTCCACTCTCACTAAATCTGTTGATGGAGTTGTTTCTGCATCAACACTGATGGCTCCTTCATCCTCCTCTCCTGAGTAAAAAAGTCTGGACATCATCTTCAACAGCACACTATCATTTTAAGCTCACATCAATAACATCACCTAGTCTCCTTATCCCCACCTCTGATTTAACAACTGACTGCGTTTGTCCCTCACTCCGCGTGCTGCTGCCATCCTCATCCACAGCCTTGTCACTTCTAGAAGTGATTTCCGTAACTCACTTCTCTTCGTTCTCCCCAACAAATCCCTCCATAAACTGCAGCTACTACAGAACTCTGCTGCTCAAATCATAACCCACACCTTTTCCATTGAACACATTACCCCTGTTCTTAAACAGCTCCACTGGTTCCCAATAAAACACAGAAATAATTGCAAGATACTGTTTCTCACTTTCAAATGTATTCATAATTTGGCCCCTCCTTTTCTGTCCGATTTGTTCCACATTGCCACTCCCTCCTGTCCTCTCAGGATATCCTCCTCCAATCACCTTACTGTTTCCTCTGCCCATCTTACCCTCATGGGGAGCAGATCGAGTGAAGGCTTTGGAATTCACTCCCATCTGAGCTTTCGGACCTAAAACTGAACCTAAAACCTACTTATTCAAACAGGTGTATCTGTTTAAGCAATTTAATTTTTTTAAATTTAATTTGTTGTTTTGCTTTTGAGTGTCCATCTTCTGCAAATACAAGGTAATGACTTAATTCCAAATATGTAGTTCTTATGTCCATAACTCTAGTCTATTTATGGTTTCCACTGAGTGTTCAACATGGCTGAATCAAGTTTTAGTACGGATGGTTGAAAATTTGAAAAACCAGTTAGAACAGTTTAGATATTTTAAATAGTTTTTATATTTATTTTGTTCTCAGTTTGTCAGATTATTTCAGTTTAGTTTTAGTTAGTTAAACATGCACATCATTTAGTTTTGTTTAAGGTTTGAAAAATGGTTAGTTTTAGTTTAGTTTTAGCCCTACGTTTAGTGGTATTGACTTACAGACATTGACAAAAAAATTAGGACAGAAGTATTATATCAACAATGCTATACCATGCAGATTTTTTTTTAAAGTATTTACTTTAAACAGTTTTTTCTTATCACTTATCATTCTAAGTGCCAATCATAAAAAACAAGGCACAAAATGAAAATTAAAATTATTTTACCTTCAAATCTATTCCATGTAAGTAAGTTTTGCATTGGTATTTTTAGTTTTTTTAATTTTCATTTGCTGAAAAATCTTTAGTTTTTATCTTTACTTCATTTAACCAGGTTTTTTTCACAGTTTGTTTCTGTTTCAGTCAGTTTTGTCAACTATAATAACTCTGGTTGCAACGATGGAGGAGAAGCAAATTTAATTGTTTGTGACATCCACATTTCCAATCAATCAACCAATCAATCAATCAACCAGCCAACGCACTTAATCAAACTTTGTATGTTTTGGTTAATGCAAACTTAAAACCCCTCTGTTTAGTAAAGTATATAGTTAGTGTAAACTTTAGTCTGTTAGGTCCAGTAGTCACTGCTGCAGCTGCAGGACCAGACCAGACCAGCTGGTCTTCAACAGCTTCATCCTAGATCTGCTGCTGTAGACCTGCTGCAGGGGGACCCCAACAGGATCCACTGACTGGAGCCCCTCACCTCCTCTGTTTCTCTTTCCCTTCTTCAGCTCAATCCTCAGTTAATAATAAGTATCTCATACGTATAATTGTGCTTCATTGTTCTTGTAGTTGTTGTGCTGGCCGCCTCCTCTTTTTATCTTCTGTACATGTTTGCAGACCAGAACCTCTGGAGCTGCATGCTGACCTGCAGTCCCACCCTCTGACCACCTCAGTGTTCACCTCCACCTGTCTGTATGGATGTCTCTGTTAGATACCTGCTGACCCTCTGACCTGCAGTCCCTCCCTCTGACCACCTCAGTGTTTACCTCCACCTGTCTGTATGGATGTCTCTGTTGGATACCTGCTGACATCCTGACCTGCAGTCCTCGTCTATGTGGAAGTAGCCATTTATACATAGAAGTCGTAGTTCTGTTGTTGTGGTATATTTATACGAATGTACCTTGTCTTGTGTGTCTGTGTCTCTCCTCTCTCTGTACTTCCTACCTGGCTGGTCTTCAGCAGGAGGGTCCCCCCTTCTGATCCAGGTCCTGCTCCAGGTTTCTTCCTCTTAAAGGGGAGTTTTTTTTTCTTGCCACTGTTTGGCTTAAGGTTTTTCTTCCACTAGGGGAGTTTTTACCTGCCGTTGTTTATGGAATAATTGCTCAGGGGTCATGGTCATGTTCTGGGTCTCTGGAAAGAACCTAGAGACAACTTGTGTTGTAATAGATGCCTTATAAATAAAATGAATTTAATTGAATTGCTTCCTGCCTAACCCTAACCCTAAACGTTACAGGGTTAAAATAACAAAATTGATAGCCTATAAGCATTATCTGTACATAATTTAGATATTTGTAGATGAGTTAATGATTACTTTAACAACAAAGCATAACATATTTAATATAATACTGTTTTCATAGTTTCTATTTATTCTTTATAAAACAAACCAATCATTTGTTTACTTTTCATGTTGCTTATATTTGAGCAATTTGACTGTCAATATTTCAAATATTTCTATTGTACAGGAGACAATTATCGGGACACAAATATGAGAGATTACGGGATATACCGAGGAATAAAGTGACTTGCATATGAATACAGACATTTTAAAAGCTGAAGTTGATAAACAAAAACACAAAAGAAAGGCATAACCAGAGTGTCATGCTGCTGATGTTGAACAGATGTTAGTTTCAAAATATTTTGGGCACCAGCTGATGTGTAATGACGGAGAATCAGCTCTCTCATTAACTCATTTGAGAAAAGAAAATCTTCTATAAGTCAACATAAGTGTCACATACTAATTGTATTTACGCTAATCAATCTACCTGAAAATCAGAGGACTTATTTCATTTCAAGTGCTTGTGAGGGGCAGGCCAGAAAATGTATTATCAGGTGACCTTAAGTCATATAACAACATTCACCATATAGAGGACATGCGAACCAAGTCGGTATGTCCTCTGTATGATGAATGAACAAGCAAACTTGGATCGAGATCATCTCTCTTCTTGTGAGGAAAGCTTTTTAACTGTAGGACCGCCAGCTTTCTAGCTCCTTCTACAAGCACCATAGCTGTCTCAAATATATAATTGTATATTGAATTGAAATGTATTGTATTCGTAGTATTATTATTTTTGGAAATGCTTCCTTTCTTTTCTCGTTGTTATATTAATAATAGTGAAAGATGATTTTATTGCAGTGATGTCGGCGCTGAAGAGGACAGCAGCCAGTTCTGCTTCCGCAGCTGCAGGTTGCGCTGTTGAGAGGAATGACGTACATCTCTTCATTTGTGGTGGTCATTTCAGATGTTCAGGCTACCAAATCAATTTGTTTTGGCAAAATAATGTGTGTATAAAAACCCTCCCTACCTTGCGTGGACATTGTAGCTCTAACAGCTGTGTCAGTAGACTTGTTTTTTCTCTGTGGGGGGTCCGGCTCAGAGTAGCAGCGTTTCTCATCAGTCCTCATCACTGAAGTCTGAAACCTCTCTTCCATCACTCCCTCTTCATCATTTCTCGGAGGCTCTAGTGTTAACTAAATGGGGTTTATTCAGTAGAGGAGGTAAGACACTTCCCACTCTGACAGACACTCTTAAATGAAGTTGCATGTTTTTATGAACACACAAAGGTCTCTTTGTTGTATATCAAACATTTTTTGGTGCATAAGGATTTAAAATATCTAAAAGAAAGCATATACATACCTAACATATATGTTTTTTGTCACTTTGTAGGGTGAATTTAACTCAGCAGGGCCAATATGCTGCGCTCTTTCTTCTCTTTATTTTGTGTGTAGTTTGTGTGCAGAGTCTGATTAAGTCGAGAAGAGCAGATGCACGTGCACCACAGTAGAAAAGAGAAAAGTAGAAAAAAATTGATCCTTTTTTTGGGGTTTTTTTGTCTTTAAACTACTGGCATATCCTTTTGCCACTGTAAATTAAATAAACGCCTCCCAACAAATGTAATTTTTATGAATAGAAATACAATTTGGGGTAGTTAAAACAGATCGTGCACACGCTCATGTTAGGCTTAAAATTATTTCGTACTAGACCACACGTGGCTCTGTGAAAGAACAGACAGATTGAAAAAACAAATATTCAAATACATAGATACATACATACATACATACCTTAAATAGTAAGTACATAACAGATGACAAATGTTCCATAATTGTTCATAATTCTTATTGTTTTCTGACACAGCTTTGTCTCCATAGCTGCACCTTGAGAGTTAATGAGCATTTACCTAATTTTACAGTCCACAGAATTTTCTCATTGCTCCTCAAAGCACAAATAACCGAAGATATAAAAAGATGAAAGGGAGCGTACACCAAACAGCCACAAAATAAAACCCACTGTCAGATTAAGTGGGTAAAATGGCTAATCTAGTGACTACGAGATGTTCTGCAGAGAAAACCTAGACAACAGCATTTACATGGACGCTGCGTTGGCCTTCTTCATCTACTGAAACCTTTTTTGAAGACGAATCACACCACCATTAAGAAAGTGCACTCACTTACAGTGGCAGTTTTTCCCAGCTGGACACCAATGGCCTGAAATGACACCACATTTTCCAGATACCAATCTTATGGCGTCTGCTATTATCTATGACAAACAAGCCCAATCCACAAACACTCCAACTCACACCTCATGGAAAAACAAAGCATTACTAACGTCCCAGTATCAGATGCCATCGGATTTTCCTTGTTCACATCACGAGTGGTAAAAAAACTCTTAGCAGTTGGTGGATATAAAGGAACATGAGGAAGTAGGCTAATGAAAGAAATATTATATGGTCAAGAGGGAGACAAAAAAAAGATGAAGTAGAGCAGGAGGAGATGTCTTTCCTTGTCCCATTCCATATACCAGGCAAATGCTTCCTTCTGAACTGTGCAGTCTCTTTGCATCCCGGTCTCTACATAATTGCCCTTCAGAACCACTCATCCCTCGTGCATCTTTTCTCTCCAAGTCCCTCGCCTTATTGTTTTTCTGTTAAACAACTGCAACACCGCTTTTCCACATATTATACTTGTATTATTGTTTTAAAGGCCAACTGCTTTCTGCTGCAACAGCATTTATGAAAGTGGTGTTAAAGGGCAGGGCAGGTAAAAACAACAGTCAAGGGACCTGATCTCGCATGTCAGACCTCATAATCTTACAAAGGAGGAGACTGCAAGTACAATCGGTCACAATGAATAGGACAAGGAGGGAGTAGAGGTCAAAGAGGGGGAGGGAAAAAAGTCTTTTTCTGCGTGGGCATGCTTACTCTTTGGAGCTTTTTCCCTCCTGCATTCCTGCGGTCCAGTCTGCTAACTCCCAGGACACGATGCTTAACAAGCTCATGCTGCACTAGTTAACATTAATCAAGTAACGTTGTCCTGTAATCACCAACAACAGTTTACCATTCGCAGTGGCAACTGCTGTTGCCAATTTGTGAACATAAGAGCTGTGTGTCATTGAATATTCATAAATGATATGATGATAATAAAACTGTATTCAAATGATCAAAAATCACAAATCCATTAAAAAAAAAAAACAATGTGATTGGAGGAAGCATATGAAGGATACAAACTAGAGGATACCAGTAAACTCAGTACTTAAATGTCTACTTGCATTTCAGATTAGAGAACATCCATTAATTCAGCTATTTCAAATAAAAATAGTTGGACTTCCAGCACCAGCTGAGAGAGGGGCCTTCTTAGGCCAGTGGAGCTTACCAATTGTGGCTGGACGTTTTAGGAGAGTAGTCACCTCCTTAAAGTCAGTTTTTAAAGGAACCTAAATCTGTGGAAGCAAATGGCAGCCTGCCATCCATTTAAAGGAAACTTGAATGATTGCGCCATTCATATTGATCTAGAAGTTCAGAAGTGGAATGTGTCTCCATGCAAGCTGCAGTGCTGAAGGACAGATGCTGATGCTATCCCCATTGTGTTCCCATTTCACGACAAAGACAGAATTACTGAGTCAGCAACATTCATGAAAATAAACATGCATCACATGTCTGACTGACAAATGCCAGTTAAGTATAAAATTATTCCCTATTTATCAAATGACCAGTGAAATGACCTACCGTATGTCAGGGAAAATTTATTAGAGCAACATGATATATATATATATATATATATATATATATATATATATATATATATATATATATATATATATATATATATATATATATATATGTGACTATATATGAATATAAGTGAAGCACGTAAAAGCTTCAACCACAGATAATATTGTAGACTGCAATAAAAGATATTTGTCTCTTTTGCTCTTATTTTTTTGACCAAAAGGTCTCAAATCTTGTAGCAATCTTGCCATCTACCCTGAGTATTTTCACAAATACTGATACAAAACACTGTAATGTAGACATAGTCAGATGCTGCCACATGCACCCATATTTAAGCTCAGTGATTAAAAACAAAACAAAAAAACTTTGCAATTTAATGTCACTTTTGCCAGCATAATCCTCTGAAGCCAGAACATGACATCTGCTACCTGGTGGAGACCTCCGAAAAGAAAATACAGCCACCGCGAAAGGAAACGCGTGAATAGCAAATATAGGGCCTATTCTCATCTCTATAATAGTCTTTCTCTCCTAACTTCCTTCTTTTGTGCACTTTTTGTGCTCTTTCCCTCTTTTTTCCTGGTCAAAATACATCTATTTTCTTTGATTGTGGTGAAAATGTGGTGCACATACAGGGACACAAATTGAAGGCCCGGAAAGACATTCCCAGCATGGGCTGGCTGAGTGATTAATCAAAAACAAACGCCTCTCCAAAGTGTCTCATGTGAAATAGTCTTTACATTTGCATGTAACTGTGTGGATGGTAGTCTCACACTTTTCTGTGCACTGATACTGCCTGGACTGGCAACATGTTCGGCAAAAACCTTTTTTATTTTTCTTTAAATAAACATGGACTGATCAATAAATAAACAGTAGTGGACACGGACAAAACGTATTGAAGGTATAGACTCCGTTCTTGTTAGAAAACACTATGAGGTGGGCGGGGCATAGCTGGAGGCAAAACAACTTTCACTGTAACTTGGACGCAGCGTAAGCATCCCTAAGTTAACTAGTTTGGAAAGTTATGGATTAAAATACTTGTAACACTTGCACCAGTGACCTAGTCTGAGTACCTGAGTTTCCTTATTGACTGGGACGGTGAGTGTTATTAAAAGAAATGAACCCAGACGGAGATAGACCAGCTGACCCATATCACTCAGTAGTAGGATGATTTCATCATCGCTCTTACAACAGATCTAATTTCTGATTAGATGGCACGATAACCACCACATGCTATGGCACACACACACACACACACACACACACACACACACACACACACACACACACACACACACACACACAGTAAAGGTATTTGCTTACCTGATATGAATTGTGCTCTGCGGACAGCAGGACTTTTGATTATTGCTTCTCTCCAGTGTTTCCCCATATCCCTTTCAACCTTTAGGGCTGTTTTCTTTTTTGTTGACAGGCAGTTGTACCCAGTACGCAATATAATTTTAATTTGGAGCCATTCGCAATCATTTCTTCCATTCTGGCACCCAACAACACAACATCCTAAAACGTACGTGCCTACTAAACAGCGGTGAGTGTCCACATCCGCATCCGCATCCGCATTCAGGCTTCCTCTGTTCTGCCTCCAGCTACTTGGAAGTTCTGACACTTTTGTCTCCAAATGTAAATGTGGAGAAAATATCGGTTAGAGATGGGATCTAAAAACTAAATTTAGCCCTGTAGAAAACGGGACCGAATGACGACTAAAAGTAAGTTAACAGTGGACCAGGATGTGCCCTGGCCTGCCTCTTCCTGATCACTGCTGGGATGGGTTATAGTCCCCCCTCAAGTCCAAATAGGATGAAACAGGAAAGGGATGAATTATTGAAGCGCAGAGGAACAACGGCACATGTGTTTCTATGTGGATGTTATTTCATTGGAAATCTGAATTCTGAGTTCATTTTTTTATTTTATCAGTACTTACCAAGCATTTCTTTCTTCATAAATGATGAGTTCTTTATTATTTGTTAGATTAAATAGGGTGCTGGGTCATGAATGGTCATGAACACTTAGATTTCAATGCAAAGCCATTCAGTGCAGCAGCCCTCTTAAGCAGAATTTCATATTCATAACATGTTTCCCATCAGGCTGCAGGGGTCTAACCAACTGAAATATCACACAGTGTTCTCTAATCGCATTACTCTGCTTATAGAGCAGTCACAGTAGGCATCCAGTGAGAGGTTCAGCCTTTTGAATCACTGTCACTGACTGGAAGGCAGAGAGCTTTCCCTCTGAATGCATGAATAAGTGACCGTTCGGCTTCCCTGATATCTACATGTATGATTTACAGGCTGTGATGATTCCTGTTGTTAGTGAGTGACTTAGTTAGTTAATCTTAATTAGTCTGGCAACCAACTGTAGTTTGATACCAAGTGTCCTCGGGTGGCACGTGAGCCTGGTCCTTCCAGATTATAAAAATACTCTTCACATTTAATCAAGGGCTTGTGTTTAGGGATGCTCTTTGATGGAGTAATGTTTAGGTGCTCTTTCACTGGGTGTTGGAGAGCTTATTGAACAACACATCTGGTGTTTACCTTTGTTGGTCTTTGGTGTTTATCGTCGGACGTAATGCTTGCAACACAAAGCGCGTTAAAAGAATGATAAATAGGTAACAGTATATACACTGTCCGCTGAGCTTGCCGTATTTGTTTTGGTTACAAATGTACTTATTTTTTGTTAACTGCTCTGCATTTTATCCCATTGTTACTTCGATTGTGGAGCAGATTCTGTCTTAGAAACCAGCAGAATTGACTGAACAAAGAATATGAAGACCGGGGATGGATCTGATCACAGACGAAAGACGGACAAACGTCCTCTTGTTGATCACAGATGTGACAAACTAATGTTAAAACAAATCTGTTATCTCACTAACGTGGTGACCATTGACGATGTGGTGTGTCCAGCATCCTTTTTGTTACATGTTCCATCTGCGTACTTGCAGAGCAACATCAGAAGTGTCAGTGTGAACACACTTATGCACTCGAAATAGTACATACAAGGGCAAAAGTGCACAATTTGGGACATTGTTATCTATACTTTAAATATCTCAATGACACACATTCAGTGTGTCATCTTGTAATGCTTTGTGGTCTTTTATTTTATTTTTATTCATTAAACTACTTGGTTTATCCATATGTTCATCTGTTACCTTGCACCAGTCTGACTTTGGGTTGAAGGAGGAGACTAAGCAGAGGAGCCTTTCATTCCTTGGTCAACCCTTTCCACTCCTACAGGTGCATGCCAAGGTGATCTCATGTCAGCTGAGAAGATAAGAGTCCTGACTATATCAGGAATAGTTTGTTCTGGATCTGGCTCAGGCCTCCTTGGAAGTCTGGAAGTCTCATCCAGATGACTGCACTTTTCACCCATATCTTTAAAGGAGAGTCAACCAGGGAGGAAATTCATTTCAGCTGCTTGTGTCTATGATGTTGTTCTTTCAGCCACTACCCGCAATTCTTGACCACAGTGAGAATAGCAACTTAAGCTGACCACTGAACCACACTGCAGATGGTGCATCTATTGGCCTTTCATCCTCCCACTCTAATCTTTTGACACTTGTGGGCCAAAGCCCATGAAACTTAACCGCCTCCATTTGAGGCGGCACCTCAACCTCAAACCCAACCAGGAGAAGGCAGTATACCTTTTTCCAATTGAGAAAATACATTACATAGCTAATATTTTAAAAAAAATAAAAAACAAAATCACATGACTTACTGGCTTTAATAGTTTCTATATGCAAACACTGTTCTCACGTACAGAAAATATGTCATTGTATTTAAAGGTTAATTCTAAGTAGTGTAATACATCAAGCACTGGAAAAGTAAAATAATTCTAATAAATTTAATGAGTAGAAACCTTTTGTAGGAAATTAAACAGTTAAAAACGTTCAAGAGGGAATGGAAAGGTAGATTCACTTTTAATATTTAAGATATAAGGTCAAGTAGAATTTTAAAAGTGGTTGAAATCAGAGCATGTACTATATCGTAGCTGAGTGGTGCACATTAAGCAGATGCTAATTTCCCATGTTTAATTTGCATGATGGAAACAGTTGATGAACGGAGACACTGAGAGGGTTCGTATGGTAAAAGACAGCCTTAAAGGATTTTTGGTTCAAAGCCACTGGAAGATGTGACAAGCTGCAGCACTTAGGAAATTACAACTAGTCACAACTATAACCATCAGAATTTAAAGGAGCGTTTTATGTCAGAATGTTAAGATGCAATGTCTGGAACACTGTGGCAGATAAAACTGGTAGAGGCTGACGTAACTGTCGCACTTATCGGTCAAAACAAATACTGCATTTCATATATTTTACTTCCCCAAACACATGAAACTAAACCGAAAAAAAAATGGTTTGGAAATTGAATTGAAGTTTCTATACCAAAATATGCTATTACATTTAAGTTTAAACCAATATCCATGGTCTGATTGCTGATTACGTCACCATGTGTGAACCTTCACGTTTCCATAATTAGCTACTTGTGTAATTACGAAAACTGGACAGAAAGTTAATAAACACATAAAATAAAGATAATAATAATATTTATATTCAGTTTAAAGCACCAGTGTTTCCATTGTAATCTCTGATGGACAGTCCCCACCTGGACACATTTCTCACACTCAGAATTACACAAAAGCAGATACTGCAAGCTTTAAAGTAGAAAAGTATTGCATATAGTCCAAAACTTTCTTTTATATGGCATAATCCAGAAAACCGAAGACTATTGTGATTTCTAGAAATGGGTCGATATTAATCAGATCTCTGTTCTTCTTTTCTCTTCTAAGTTATGGTATGGTTATTGTCAGATCATTTTGAAATAATTTCCAATTAAAATAGACGCAAACCTGATTGTGCAATTGCATTTTCTCATATTTCCTCATGAATAAGTTCAAGATTGTCATGCCAGTCTGTCTCAGTCTACTGGAATGAAAACGTACAGTATTTCCAAGCATGCATATCTTGTCAAAAATGGAACTGAAACCATGACTGATGATAGCGGCAACCATTTGCTACTGCTCTGGGTTTCTCTTCTCATTGTTTGCTGTGAGGATTCTTGTCATTTCAACTTTTATTCAAATCCACATCATGTAACTTTTTTGTTGTGACATAAAACACAGTACTGAAAGACTAGTTGCACTTTTCCTACTGTTTCTGTCGGCTATTTCCATTTATGACTACCATGTGGAATCTAGGGAACGTGTAATGTAATCTGTGCTGATGTTTTTTTTTTTTATATATTCTTTCAAAATTTCTTGTCTCCTCTCACGACATATATTTGGGTCCAGTCCTTGAGTCCAAGACACATTTCATTGAGATGACAATAAAGTATATTGTAGTCTATGTGGAAATGCAGGTGTAATTCACACCCCAGCGACCATATTGGGGACACCAACCTATCCTCTAAACTGGGCCTCATACTTAGAGTACAGGCACACAGACATGACTACAAATACATAAAAAAAACAGACATTTATTTAAAATCCAAATATGCAACTGCATAAAGTTTACATGCTTGGAGAATGTGGAGCAGGACTGTTAATTTCATCAAGGTGCACATTGGGTATTTTTTTTTTTGTTTTATTTTCTTTGGGGGGGGTTGTGATAAATCAGATTTTAGTTGATATCACAATTACTTAACTATACTTACTTTGCATCTTTGTTGTAGTATTAAAAAATATTACAAACATGCCAGTGTATTCTGATTAATTCCAGTGCAATGCATTTTAAAAACACAGACAATAATGTTTTCCTTTAATCATGACTTATGAGTCAGATTTAAATGGTATGATTGCAAACGTCTGGAACCCTGTTGGGTTCTAAACAAACACAAGGACTGATTTAACTATGTCTTGATTTTTCCATTCATGTTGATGATATGTTCTCTCATCTTTTTATATAAACCTTAAACCTATGGAAATTCAAAGATAACTTATTTAAACATAAAACTGCCAACAAATCAGGAAAGACACAAGAAGCCATCCAGATAAAAAATGTAAGATCTTCTTTAATATATGGTAATGTGTCCGTAACAAAAAAAAAAAAAAATAATAATAATAATTGTTCTGCTTGCATTCACAAACCTTTATATTACTAAGCCATGTTATGAAAAATAAATAGACAGCTATATTTACAACTGCCCTTGATTTCTCACATGAAGAAGACAATCTGCGAATTAGGAGTTACAGCAGTGAACAAATATTTCACGTTTTTCAGGCTGACCTGAATGAACCCAGTCTGAATGGCCAAGGCTCTTGTGCAGCTTAATGAGCTCTGAAAATCAACGAACCTATACAGGGAGGATGAACAGGGTTTGTGTTGCTGTGAGTTTGTATTCATGTTATTTTCTCCTTTACAAATAATTTGTTATCAGAAACACCAAAATGTGTTTCATTAGAGACTTGGGGAGTACTGCATGTGCGAGGGTTTTTTCACACCTAATTCTTACACCTTTAAGGACCAATATTTGTCAATTGTGTCAACAGCCTTTGTTGAAATTCTCTGTTGTTAAGAGAAATTTTAATCAAATTTGCATACGCTTACAAATAAAAGCCCTTCGGAATAACTGACTTTAACTCAAAGTGGTGAGCATTAATATTATGAGAAACTCTGTGTACTCTCGTCTACTCTCCCCAGTTTTGCACAAGGTGTTGGGAATGTATTCTTATTCTAGCTTTGTTATACATCATGTTATATATGTTATGAATCTGTAAAGAAATATGCAGCAGTTCCAAATCTGAAATTTTGGCCATGAGACCTAAATGATTATGTTAAAAATGTCACCTTAGTCAAAGATGGCCTTTAGTAAAATGATTGATACAATCGGGATGTTGTAACTGAAAGGTACGTCAGAACTTATTATAGTTTTTTTTTTTTTTTTTTTTGTAATGGCGTTTATTTTGCTTGAATGGGAAAAAAAATGAACAATTCTTTTCCAATCTATACTCAAACTAATATCATATGGGCCATATGAGGTACTGCTTGAATTACATTAATAATGGATAAAAGTAGAAGTGAAAATCTGTATTTTCATCTTCATATAATGTACAATTAGTTTAAGGAGTACAAATACACTACCTTTGCTCTGAGTTCCACATTAGAGAAAAGTGGAACTATTTATTATAACAGTATTTTATTACCTCTACAGAGAAGTCCTCCCTTGATCTTAAGGAGGTATATTGCAATTACAGACCTTAACTCAAACTGAACTGCTTGATTTTGCCCTTATCGTCATAATTATATTGTATTGAGCATTGATTGCCTCATTGATTTTTACAACATTGTAGACATTACACGGTAATTTCTTTAATTACAGTTATTAACCACATTTTACAGTAAAGGGATGACATGTGCAGCAGTCTAAAGTGGTGGAGGATACTTCCCTGCTTCCATATCAGAGAGTGTTAGCTTTACATTTAAATATATTATTGTAATGAATTAATATTTGTAAAAACAACATATGTGTGTGTTTTTTTTTATTTATTAAAAAAAACATTCATCATACTACAGTATGATGATAGCCAATTTTGAATATTATACTATATTTAAATATTAAACTACTATGCAACATATTTTTCTGGTAGTATTTTTTTTTTCTGTAAATCCAAATTTAATACCACAACAACATACAGTACAGGCAAGGGTGAATTTTGTTTAAAAGTATGGCTCTTGACAATATAGCTTTTGGAGTTCTCTATTTGTGTGGGAATTATTAATAAAAATTAATTATTTTGCATTAGATACACGGCTGGCCTTTGGTATCCTACGTATAGATAACAAAGGATGAAGCCCGCCGGCAGCCAGCAAATCTGATGCATATGCAGAGTACATCCAAGTAACAGGAAGCATCCTGGTGATTCCATGAAAAGGGGGAATGCCATTCAAGTTTTTCTAATTTTTTTCCTTCTCTTCCCCACAGTATGTTTATTTCTACAAGAAAAAAAAAAAAAAAGACTGTGAACTTTAAGACAGTTCAACTTGGTGTTTCTATTAAAGTCTGTTTTCACTTTTGACTAAATACGTAAATAAATAACTGAATAGACACATGAAATCTACAGTAAGTCCATGAAATTGTGAACAAGCCATAGAGAACAATTACTACTAGATCATTGCAGGGTGGTCATGGTTCAGTTGATGACGTGTTTAATCTGTAATTGGAACATCCGCGGTATCAAAAGTTTCATATAGCACACATATAATAAGTGCTGTATGAGTGCTTGAATGACAAGTTTTGTAGAAGCTAGACAGGTTTAAGAAGTGCTTTATAAATGGGGATCATTTATAAAAACAGTCTTCCCAATAGATCTATAAAGTCTGTATGTGTGTGCGTGCGTGTGTGTATTGATTCATACTTCTCCAATCTAACTGGGTAATTGACTTTAACTATACGTCATGCCTGAAGGACACTGGGGAGACCTGTCATAAATAGAGTGAGAAAACACAAGATATAAAAAAGAGAGGAATCATGGAGAAAAAAAATAGCAGTGATTGCTACAGATGAAAAAGGCAGACTCGCAAAAGAACCAAGGTCTGTCTTTCACGTCGTCATTTGAAAACACAAGGGAACGATATCTGGACTGGGCGGAGGGATGAAAAGAGATTGACATGTTCTATACGAATTGCGCTAAGAGGCCATTTTCCAATTCACTGCTTGCTTTTTTTTCCCATGGCTTGTTAAGCTCCATTTATTACATTAATTTTAATTTAGGAGTACTTCAGCTTTAAATCACTTAAAAGTACTTGAGTTGTGAAATTCCTTTGTCATGGGTTTGCCTTGTACTTTGCTATCTTGCGCAGCTCAACTTTAAATCAACCACAATTAGTATGCAGTACATTACTTTTACTTCCCACTGGCTCATGATATGTAGAAAGACAAGAAGAGCCTCCTTCTCAGTCATAAATAATTACAGATAGAACATGTGTGTCGATGTACACCGGGTAATGAGCCTTAAAACAGAAGAGCAGCACAGACTCAACAGCCTGTAAAGGCTGGCCCCTCTGATAATTCCCAACAACAGATTTCATGTAAAAAGCACCTTCTGACTTGTTTGAAAAGGTGATGTTTTATGTACACACATGTATTAAAGTACAATATAATCAGTGTGCATTATGTTGTGCTTTATCTTGGTCAGTTTATTATTCTTCAGAAAACTCAGAAAAATAATAAACTCACGCCACAGCATCGTTTCAAAAAAACATTGAGTATGACTTCCTACCTTGGTGCCTCCTGCCTGTGTGCTGATGACATAAATGTGTAAGATTTTTAGTCAATGACAAAAACCACGGAAAGAATAGCTAAACAAAAAACAGATTTTTTTTTTTTTTTTTGGAGCTTCATGACTTAGGTTCAAAAGAGGCTTTATCCTCTTATGGGCTATCAGATAGTTGAGAAGAAAAGAGAAAAATAATTAAGAAGGACCAAGCTCTTTGTAGCTGTCCAAGAGATAAATACTTCAGCTTGGTAGAGGCGACAAATTAAAAAGCATGCTCAAGGCTGATCCTTTGAAATCAATCAATGAAATCTAAAAAAAAAAATGCATATACACACACACACACACACCTATCTATCTATCTATCTATCTATCTATCTATCTATCTATCTATCTATCTATCTATCTATCTATCTATCTATCTATCTATCTATCTATCTATCTATCTATCTATATATATATATATATATATATATATATATATATATATATATATATATATATATATATATATATATATATATATATTTATCAGTAGTTAAAATGTAACCAACATTTGAAACTCAAGGTGATTTATTAAATTTCAGCTAACAGGTGTGTCTTTAACCTGGATTTAAATAAACTGTGTTTTAGCTGATCTGAGGCTTTCTGGGAGTTCTGAATGAGCTGCACTTGCAACTGATAATTTTACGTAGATTTGTACAGATGCTGTTACAATAATCAAGCCTACTGAAGATGAATGCATAGGCTAGTTTTTCCAGGTCCTGCTGAGACATCAGATATTTTAACCTTGATATATTCTTGAGGTGATAGTAGGCTGACTTTGTTATTGCCTTAATGTGATTTCTGGCCTGGTTGGTGGTTTTTAGGTTTATAAATTGAAGCTCTGCGGTGACCTGTCATCATTTCTCTTTGGCCTCCAAAGACAATCAGTTTTGTTTAGATGGAGTTATAGGTTTGAAAGACAAACCTATAATGACTGGATGTGCTACATCCAGTCATTAATCTCCAATAGCGTGACATTGTAATATATATCTGTGCAGCATCTGCATAGCTGTGGTAGTTTATTGTGTTGTTCTTTATAATCTATGCCAGTGGACGCATATAGATGTTAAACAGAAGAGGTCCCAGGATGGAACCTTGGGGAACTCCACATGTAATTCTTGTCTGCTCAGATGTAAAGTTATCTATTGTTACAAAGTATTTCCTGTTCTCTAAATGTTTTGAACCAGTTTAGTACAGTTCCGAAAATACCTGCCTAATTCTCCAGTCGTTTGAGTAATATATTGTGGTCAACTGTATCAAATGCAGCACTAAGATCCAGCAAAGCTACCACTGATATTTTTCCACCATTTGTATTCAAGCATATAACTTTAAACACTTTGTTCAGAGCAGTCTTAGTGCTGTGGTGCTGTCTAAAACCTGACTGGAAGGCATCATAGCAGTTATTTTGTGTTAAAAAGTAATTGAGCTGTTGAAAAACTGATTTTTCAATTATCTTAATTAAAAATGGGAGATTTGAGATGGGTCTATGTAGGCCAGGAGCAAAAATAGGCCAAAACTACTTTCCAGTAAATTTGAGTAAAAGAAGAAAGTAGCTTCCCCTCCAAAACCATTTTTCTCCCCCAGTACAGGTAGCAAACAGTTAACTTTAGCCTCACTGTTGGAACCCTGATATCCATTTTGGTAGTTAAATATTCATCACAGAGATGCTGCACTGGGCAATACTTTCTTAAATGTAAATTCTTACATGGTCAGCAGGTCACACATGCCATATGACAGCAGCAATATATTTTAATGATAACAAGAGACGTTTTCCACATGTTCCATTCTTTCTACATTGAGGTAAAAGCGTAAGTTAAAAAACAGAGCAGGATCTCTGGTACCTGCAGAAACTCTGTGACTTTATCAAGGACGTTCCAGGGGGGTTTGAAGGGGCAAATGTGACAGTGCTTAGTTCCACCTGCTGCCTTATAATTATCTCTACACTTGACAGAGGACCACTATTCATAACTGTCAGGATATTAGGTTGGCCTTCATTATCAACAAATAACCTCTCTCAACACACCCACACACACCCCTACGCATTGTCATTGCACTGATTTAATCTATTTAATTATGGATTATTCAAAAGTATGTTTAAGAAAGATTCACATGAGAAACAAGGTCTTGTAGAAATTTAATTTATCAAAGATTGTTTTATATTTTTTGGAAGAAATCAAGTATCATAATTTCACCAGTGGTAGCTCATGTACTGCACGATTAGGATGTTTAGACACATGTTTAGACAGATGTGAACACTCAAAAATATTTTGTAATGCAAGCACTAACTCAAGGGTCGTAAGTTCTGGTGAAAATCACCAAAATGCAAGTTGTTTTTTTTTTGTTTTTTTTGGCTTTTCCCTCTGCAGGGGTCAAACTGATGTGGAAATAAGCTAAAAGAATCTGTATGTATTTTTTGACTAGAGTGTAGGCTGCATAGACACATACATATATATATATATATATATATATATATATATATATATATATATATATATATATATATATATATATATATATATATATATATATATATATATATATAATTATATATATATATACACACACACACATATTACAGTTTGTTTTGGTTTTTTGTTTTTTTCATATGGTGAAACCTTTGGCAGTGAGATCCCCAAGAAGGTTTTCAGTTTTCTGATGACCTTTACTGCACATGAGTATTGACTGAACATATGACACTAAAATTATGTCAGATGAGTGCTTGATGCAATATAATTCCCATCACATGTAAATCTCTCCAGTTTCATATTTATTTTTAAGTTTTGCATCTCCACAAATTAAATACAAGTATATGACTTCTCGTATATTGGCTTGATATTGACTTTGGCTTTGTATAAATTGGACTAGTTTGAAACGAGTGGAGCTGTGTTGTTGAAGTGCCTTGAGGTGACATTTGTCATGATTTGGCATTATATAAGTAAAGCTGAATTTAATTAAATTAAATTAAATCAATAACATATTTACTTTTTAACATTGTAACACAAACTCAGGAATGTGTCATTTGAATTCTTGTCCAAAGTTTACTCCAACGAATCCTGGAAATTTGGACGGATGCAATTTTCACGGGCCATAATACGAACCGTGAAGAGTTAATGACTCTGCACTCTTTCAGAGCGTGTTTAGCTTTGAGCGATCTTCAAACAGCCAACACATCTTGAAGGTGGAGACAGCTTATGGAGTAGAAGTACACTCATGCTGAGTTTCATTTGCAAATATTTAATATGTAAATGTATCTAACAGACCAAAATTAAATCAAATTTGCTAATTAAAATTTAATTACGTATGATTAGAAATTGTGATTGCTTGTAAAACAAATAGTTGCTGTTTAAATTATGAGTACGCCACATTTCAGAGAAAAAGACATTATATATATATATATAGTTTTCTCTTCAAGACTGTACAGCTAAAGTGTGCTGTATAATCAACTTGAGTTGCTCAACATTAAGTTTTATTAAGAATAAGAACCATGCTCTTTTGTTCTAGTGCTTTTTAAAGCTTCAGTTCCACCTGCCGGGACAAACACAGCAGGAAATGGATGTATGCATGGAAACTGTATAATGGATTTACAACCAAATAAATGAGTAGCTGTGTTATGTCAGATTGGGGAGGATGGAAGAAGTAGTGATGAGCAGGGATGTGTACTCTACGGAGATGTGCTGGCAGCATTCCTGTTTAGACGGTACATGCCAGGATTTCAATTTTAACTTCAATTTCATAAATAAATAGATAAGTGGGGGCAAATGTACTATATCAGGCAAATTAGAGACATTCCAGAATTCCAGTAATCCACTAATGAAGGCTTATTTCACTGCTGAGCAGTTTATCAGAAGAAGAACTAATTCCTGGTAAATCCCTAACAAGCAGGCCTGTTGGTAATCAGGAGTCTGTCATTTACTATGTAAACATTTTTTTTTTTTCGGACGGTTTCCTCTATTGGGTTTTCTGAGAGATAAAGTCTGTACATACAAAAAAAAGAATACACGAGCTCAGTGCCTATCGCAAAGTAAATGTTCGGTTAAGGTTAACTAAATAGTTAACTTTTCCATGGAAAAAAAACTATAATCCAATATTTTATTTAATTCTATCAAAAAAGGTCTTTAGGAAGTTACACTGTTACACAAATATTTTTACTGAGGTGATCGGCAGAAAAAAAAAGTATACAGAAAGCTTCTCTGACTTTCAGCTGACAACAACTAACTGAGAAGGGACATGTCTTGTGAGGTATCTTACCTCACCTTGCTCCAGCTCATCAGAATTGTGTGGTCTTTTGATAGTTGACAATAATCAATAACAACTGCTCTCGCTTTCTAAGTTATCAGTAGCCTTGAGGTCTGGAATCTGGCAGTGCCCCTCCAGGACACTAATATAGGAAATTTTGAAAAAGTATAATTGCTGTTATTGTCCTGTTTGAAGACCCAACTGTTAATTTTAGACAATGACCTCGGAGGCCACGGTCATGAAAACCACTTAGCAGTCATTCATGAAAACATGAGAAAAAGCCAAAAGAAGTCGGTTAGGCAGTTTTCATCTCTGCAGACGTCTGGGGTTCGTTTCACAAAGCGAGGTTACTCAAGAGGGTTCAGTTGAGCCAATTTCAGAAAGTAAAAACAGTCATACTCCGACTCTGTCACCGTGGTAACTGACTCTGTGAAGTAAACCTGGGTAGAAACAGGTTTACTTTAACATACCCCAAGTTACTTTCTATCTCCTCCTCTTCTAAAGTTAAAAACAAGTTCAGTTTAATCAATCGATCATATAGTAGTAGTATAGCATATATATTATCCATCCTATCGTTTCCATCACAAACGCCATGTGTGGTCATACTTAACACAAAATTCCTTGGGTTTATAATCATATAAGCTGATACTTACTTGCAAAATGTAAGTTTTATGTATAGCCACGTGGATACTGAACATACAACTCTATATTGAGATACATTAGAAAGTGAATGATGCAGAACTGAGTGAAAAGTGACCGAGTCATTAGCGCACCCCCTCGTTTTTCCCCCGTCAACTCAAACGCATATAAACATTCCAGTTTTAGGAACCACAAAGTCATCAAGTAGCCTAATTAACATGATTTAAAAGTTGATATCATTAATTGCTCAAAATACCCTAATTAGTTTCCTGCTCACACTTGTGTGAGTACAGAAATTCCCCTTTAGGATTTATCAGTGTGACTGGATGCGCTCATACTTCCCAGCTTGAATGATTCTATCTTTGGATTTTTTTCATTCATCCAAAATTTGTAATGTGAATACAACCACATGTTATGTTCGAGTTACCTGTAATATGTTTTAGTCTACTTCATATTCAACTGTTTCAAGTTTTTTCTTTTTCTCACCAGGACGGCGCCTATATGCCATTGAATATTGAGAACAGTAGCCTGCAGCCTACGACATTAATTTGTCATTCATATGAAACAGTCGGTAAATATTTTAATCCGTCTACGCATTCCTACACATCGACTCTCTTTCCTTCGGTGCAGCAGACTTAATTTTGTCTGAATGTGCGCTTGTATTCGTCATATGACAGCATTAATATGTTCAGTTCCAGCGGACTAAAATAGGAAGATCACTTCTGCTTAATATGCGTTGCCATGGTGAATCATGGTATCGGAGCTCCACTGTTGATGGTTTTTCATAGTCGCGGTAACTCAGGAGTCAACATACTCAGAGTTGACTGAACCAACTCTGAACACCTCTCCTGAAACCGAAAACTCAGAGTTTCTTAACTCAGAGTTTGTTGACTCCGAGTTAGTTTTTTGTCTCATTTTGTTGAACTTTCTTTGTGAATTTTTGGGGTTTTTCTTAAAGGTTTCAAGCATGTTAAAGTTTTTTTTTTTTTTTAATTGAATTTGCCTCCTTGTACTTTGCAATACTACAACATACAGCTCTTCTATATACAGTGAAATGTTTGGAAAAACCAGTATAGCTGTCCACCTTTACATGAACATCCACTATTCCCTGTCGGGGTTTTGACATGGCGATTTCACTTCTTAACAAGAATGTAAGTATAATCTAGTGTTGCAGTGACACAAGTCCTGCTTATGGAGTCATTTCATTCAGGTACTGATTGGTTACTCAGATTTGGTCTGCCTTCAAAACATATCTGAGGTGTGGCGTCTAATCCGTTTGACACCTTCTAAAATAATTAAATAAATTACTCTCAAAAGTGAACTAAATGGGGGAGGATTGAGGATAGTTTTATTACCTACTTTTCAGAATTGGTTAGCATTTGTGGTCAATATTATTTTGATCCTTGAGGGCTGATATTTTGACCCTACCTGCTCACTGTCCTTTGCAGTTATGTGCTGACAAGGTGGTATCAAGGCTTGTCGGATCAAAAAGCCGAACAGGCTGGTTAGGAAGGCGCAATCTGTTCTTGGACATGTGCTGGGCAGACAAGATGCCGCGGTGGACAGAAAGGTGTTGGACATGAGCTGGGTAGTAAAGATGCCGCGGTGGAGAGACAGGTGCTTGACGTGATCATCAATGATCCTTCCCATTCCCATACATGATGAGCTGTGGCAGATGGGAAGCTCATTCAGCCAGAAAGGAATACCACCAGACTGAGGATTGCAGGCACTCGCGTGTGCCCACTGTCATCTGACTGTAAAACAGCAACTGTGGAACCTCGCAACATATGCAACAAACAAAAAGAACATCCCCAAACTAATGTGTCTTCGGGATCTCTGGACTGCAGTAACGTCTCTTTAAGGTCAGATGGAGCAGTACTGCAAAGTGTTGGGCATTATAACAAGCACATCATGTGCCCTGATGCTGAAAACCTTTGAACTGAGAGAGAGTAAACTTCCTTTCTTCACATGACTGTATATGTTTGGATAATGAGCCCACAGAGAGCCACAGAGAGTTGATGTTCCTCACAAACCATTAAAAAGAAAAGAAAAAAAAAAAAAAGACTCACCTGTACAGATCATATTCTCTGGTTGGATGACCTGCTTTGTTTTACTGAAGACTCATTTATAGTTTATTTTTTGTTTGATATTCATTATTAAAGGTGCAGAACTATATCTATTTCCTGTCTTCTCTCCTTACTCCTTGTATCCTTCTCACAAGCCCATATTGAATGGAGAAAATAGTAGGATTAAAATACGCTGGTCCCCTTCCTAGGAATCAGCTGTGAGAGCTAAATTTTACAGAGCTGCTCATGCTTAATAAATTAAAGGATATTTTTAATTAAGACAAGCACATTTGGCAACGACCGCTGCCGTTTGCCCAAAGAGAGCTGGGATAGGCTCCAGCAGATCCCCGTGACCCTGAATGGGAATAAGCAGGTGTAGATAATGGACGGATGGACATTTGGCTACAAATGTTATAATTAATATTCTTTCCTTGTTTTCGACCTACAGTGACAGTGCTAATAAATTCTACTTCAGTTATAGGGCTCATAAACTGTTGCTATTTATGATTTCAACCCCTTTGTAATTGATTTCTCGTTTTATGATAAAACAACATAAATTCATAAATTTGAAGCACGGTGCATTTTATTGAGCTTTATTAACAGTGAAATAACAACAGTGGGGAAGATAATTGCTTTCTCTCCCGACTATAAGTACGTAAATGAGCGACAGGATAGACAGAGAAAGACAGTCACACTAAGCAACTGTGTCTACGCGTGTAATGACATTTGTTCCTGCTTTACTGTGTGTAAGATACCATGAAAACACCAATATTCAAACCATGATCACCCTTTGGGTCTGTTAAATGCTAATATGTCTGGGTTTTCATTCGCTGTCAGCCCAGCTTTTCTGGCTGGAATAGAAGTAAATTATTTATTATTTATATCCAAAATAGAAATAGAAATGTGTATAGATGGTAAATTACTTAGACGTATGGCAAAGTGTGAGTGTGTGTGTGAGTGTAGTTTGTGTATTTCAGCCAATGGCACAGCATACTTCAGTAAATGCATGAGTCAGACATGGAGGTGAAGACTTTGCTTAGCTGACCAGTTCAGCCATCACTGAGGGGACTTTCATCTCTAAATGGTCTCTGCATGAAAATGAAATGCAAACACATTAGGGAAGTGCATTTAAATGGCTCATGGTGTGTGTGCATACATAATATGCACCTGATTGGCAAACACAAGATGAGTAGCTGTGTACGGATATATTTATGCCTGCACCTTTGAACGCAGTGATAACTGGTATTTGAATAAATGCTAGAAGGCCCTCTCTGGGGTCACTTGTTTTTGTTGATTTTGATTTTAAAAGGTTATTTTCCAGACACACGCACACAGGCTTACACATTTCAGCTTCGGACAAAAGCTGTTTTTTTTACAAACACATTCTCAGACAATGAAATACATTTTTATGGAGATGCTCAAATGATCTCCTGAATGGTGAGGGTTTAAAAGGTCAACCGAGAGAAGATATACGACAGGATGTCGACGCTGTGACTTGGGATGAACTGTGGAACAAAATGAGCCAAAAGGGAAAAAATAAAAATAAATAAAGAAATCTCTATTGGCTGAAGGAAGAAAAAAACATGCAAAAATAAGATGTTTATTAAAATTTTCTACTGGTGACAGTGATGCCTCCTGAACTAGCAGCAGTGCTAAACTTATCCTGCACGCGGGGATGTTGCAGCGTCAAATCAAAAGAAACACAAAGAAGACAATAAAAACACGGTGATGAGGTCAATTTAGGTGAGAAAGAAACCAAAGGCTTATACTTTGAACTTATTGCAGAAAATGCTAATCAGCAAAAAAAGGTTGCTCGGTACAGTTCAGGCGCACAAAACTGAACGAGATTTAAGGTTCATCTACGTCACGCGTGGAGGTGGAAAGATTCTTCAAACTTTGTTTCATTAAGAATCCCACAGGAGCAGAATTCCACTGAACTAAAGTGAGGCCTTCATGCTCATGGAATATGAGAAATAAATCTTAATTAACCTGATGACGAGGTTGGCAAGGTTGCAGAGAAAAGACTGTTCACCACACAAAGGTAAGACATATTTATTTATTACTCTCTACTATGGCAGTGCTGTGTTACATGTGCCTCTAATGGAGTGTAGCACACTCTCAGATTGAGATAAATTGTTGGCAACACACCACAGGAGTGACCGTAGTTAACACGAGAGTGTTGTTTAAATGTGCTCCAACTGCATTCTTGTCCCGGTCTTTGCAGTTTGTCTAAAGCTTTTTATCTTAAAATGTTGGTGGGCTTAGTGTGAGGTCTGACAATGGGGGCAGTAAATCCAAATGCCAGGCCGGCGTTTTCCAATCTATCCTTTTTTGAAGGTTGCTCTTATCCCTTTACCCAATTTTCAAACACTTGATGGAACAAAACTGCATTATTTTTTCCCCCACCAAATTGTAAAAAATTCAACACTAATCAATAGCTTCCTTTTTTTTCCTTCATTGTTGTTGGGAAGTAACAAATTGACATCATTGCATTAAACATGAGTCTAATTTTAATATTGATGATAATGTCAGTTTTTAAAACAGCAGACGGACACAAGGGCAGACGCGACTGCAGTAGGGTTTAATAAGGAAAACACGGCGTAAAGACCCACGCAGAGACGCAGGGACGCTGGCTGAAACGCACCAGTAATCCGGACCAAACACTGCTACACGATGAGCTGGGTCAGTGCTGGGTATTAGGAGGCAGGATGAGGGTGATGACGGGGGCACAGGTGCAGTCCATGAGGAGGGGAACTAAGGAAGGCTGAGAGTTGTAGTGTCAGGACCGGTGATCAGGGAACTGGCGAGGCTGACCGTGGCAGCGTGGGAGGAGCGGGCGTGGCAGTTAATAATAATGATAATGATGATTATAGCCTTACAAACTACAAACTTAACTTCTCTGCATCTCTTTATCAGTTATAACTCCAGAAATACATATTTTCTGAGGATTTAACATCAGTATCCCCGAAGATATCTGAAGCTACTGCAGGAAAATGTGTGTAAAATGCTTATTAACATAACAACTCTTTGTCCGACCCAGATTTAATTATGTTGATAGAAAATTAATTCTTTTGCGCGTTCAGCCTAACCCTACAGCTTTTGAAATGATTCTGCTCACCTGAATGTTTACAGGCACACACCCACACAGAAATGTGGTAAAAATAGTACTTCGTTAAAAGGAACAATAAAGACAGCAAAAAGACGAAAAAAACTACATGTTTGAAAAGAAAAGCAAAACAGCAAGAACAGCCATAATTACGATCATTTGTCTTTTTTTTTTTTTTAAATCCACAAATTGTGTTGCTTTTATGATGACATACTAAAAACTAATGATGGCAAAGTGACTTTGACTTCGACTGTGGTTGAATGTAAAACCAGGAGTCAAATGCGTCTACCTCCTCATGGGTCTATTTTAAGCCGTTTTTGCTTAAAATCTTAAAATAGTGCTGCATTTTTGATCGTCACCTGTGCTTTCAACTTGTTGATGGCTCAACAGAGGAATCGTGGGAATTGGTGCTGAATGTTTGGACTGCAGACAGGCGGATAATCAAATATGATGTACCACTGACATGACAGGCACACACGTGTTCTGATACACCAGAACTCGGTTCATTCTCTGATCACTGTGGCGCAATGAGATAAGAATCGTTTGTGACATGGACTAAATTTCTAATAATAACATACGTCACAGGCCTAGAACAAGCTGGACAATATGGACGCGTGGACACTTTTACATTTGGGGTTGGAATTTTAGAACAACTGAGACATTAAAATAATTGCAAAGTTTGTTGGGGTTTTTTTTGTTTTTGCGAGAAGTGGCTTCTGCAGTACTTTCCTGCTGAATTGTATTGCTGTTTTGACAAAAGGACTTTAACAGTGGTTCACTTAACTGTACTTGGAAATCTGCTGCTGTGTCATTTCCTGAAAACAGGTCCGATGTGGAATCTGTGGATCTGAACAATGACTGATTGTATTGTGATGTTTTGTATGACAACCAAAGTCTCAAAATATTATTTTGTGTCTAATCAAAAGCCACTAAACAAAAATATTAAGTTAATTGTTACAATCAGCAATTTTTAATATTACAGTTATATATTTTCAGACAAAAAAGTATAACCTGTTAGAATGAAAATCAAAACCATCACTGAATGAGATAAACAAGACAGCACATATTTTTAAAGTCGTTATTTTGAGCCAGCCAGAAGTCTACAGTTATTCATTAGAAGAAAGAAACATGTGAAAGACTGTAGTTATATGCAAATGTGTTTGTAGGGGAGGTGAAAAAAGACAATAAAACAACAAAAATGTAAAACACCATCGAAAATCTCTTCTCTTCAGCTTTTGTGGAAACCTCTTGGTTTACGTCTTGTCTTTTATGCGCAGTGACACAATCCTTCAGGTCTTCTGAACTGCATGCACACATGTAACAATGAGAAGAAACATAAGCAAACTTCATGGGGTTTTAACTGGTTTAAAAGTGATGTGAGGCCATAGTTAATGGCCAAAAGCACAGTTGCCATGGTGTGTGTAGCTGTGAGTGTTCATGATCACGCAAGTATCTGTCTGCTTATGTGTGGTTCTCAAAGTGATGTCATGTGGCTGAGATCCCATAGTCAAGGCTGCAGAGGCTGTTGCTATGGTTTTAGCTTCAGAAGGCTGCAGATTCACAACAGGTGGAAGGAAATAAATGCCATGATGTACAGGAGGACTTATGCTTAAAACATTCCACAAAGTGTATATACATGGGTTACTGGGTAAGTTTAAGATGAGGGTAGAAGTCGTTCAGTTACAGAAGGTTTTAACGTTGTAGGATTACAGAAGTCACCAGAAAATGAATCCAAATCCTTGAAATGTGTTTTCATTAATATGGAGAACAAGTGCATGAAACTGTGTCTTTGTGTTTGGGCGTCATGTATGTGTGTGCCCCATGTGTGTTTGCCTTTCCGTCAGCCACCCGTTTAGACAGCTACGATAAAAGAAAATTACAAAGCACAATAGGCAAAAGGCAAAAAAAAAAAAGACAGCAGGGAAGCGAGTGGGAGTGCAAAGACGGCCAGAAGCACACTGAACACAGAAAGACAGAACTGTGATCCATGAAGACTGATTTAGAAGGAGAAGAAGCAAATAAAAAAAAAAGAATGATTGAGCTGGAGGTAGCAGAACTCTATTTACTGACCCTGATGTGCACGCGAACACATGCACACAACTTTGGCCAATACAGAGCTAAACCGGTGAATCACTGACAAATATCTGCCAAATCCGCTAACCTGCAGGGCATTATATAGTACAGCGGGCACCGCGGTGCCTCGGAGGGTGAATGATGGAGGAATTGTCCATGCAAAAGCCAAAGCAGGCTGTTGATATACAGCCAAGAAAATGCCATTTGCACTAAACTGCACCCATCAGCTTGGTCAGTGTTTGAAAGATCAACTTGGCTTGGAAGCAGTAAATGAGCACAGTATCTCCCATGCACTTAGTGTGAAAAGGTGTGACATGAAATGATGATGTCAGATATAATGTTTTCATTTCTACTCAAAACACACACACATATATATATATATATATATATATATATATATATATATATATATATATGCATTTAAAGCTCTTAAAAACACTGTGTGCTACAGCAGTTCCAAAGATAACGCATGTGCTCAACAACTACAGGGAAACGGAGACATTTGCATTAGAAAGCAGCATCTCCACATGACGTGAACAGCTTAACCTCTGCCAGAGAGGTGCTGCTGTGTGCCAAGCTAACACAGGATAAGGGCGGTGAGACATGCCAGCACAGAAAGTAAAAGCCTCTCTGCATCCAATTGTGGCTCCTATATAGATTCCACGGGACACAGACTGGCAGGGCATGGACGACTTCATCTCCACCAGGTTGATGCACACAAAGTTTGTCAAATTAGAATGACTCATTAATGTCAGCGGATATGAGAGGCTTAGACCGACGTTGTGAGATTCAACAGAGATCCCAATCACCAGAGAATCCATTTAAAGTCTCTGCGCCATGCTTCTCCGGACATGGCACAGATATTTTCATGGATCAATTAGCGCTGTATGTGGGAAGTGAAAGGTCCAAAGAAGAGAACCGGGAGGCAATGCATTCTCTGAAATTTCAGAAGAGAAAAAAAACTCTAAAAAAATACTCATCTGAATATGTTTCAAACAAAGCAGCATTTGATTTGCGTTACAAAATTACTGTTATTGTACGAGTTCTTACCAGCTGCTAGAAGAAGCCTAAAATTCTAAAAGAAAATAATAATAATAATAATAATAATAATAATAATAATAATAATAATAATAATAATAATAATAATAATAATATAGGAAAATTTATAATTTTCTGTTGCTGGGGCACATCCTGTAACTCTGAGTCATGCAAAATAAACCAAACGGAGGGTAGTTGCTTCTTACTTTTTGTCCAATCACATCACAGCGTCTTCATGTTTCCATGTATCTGCTGTGAGTGTATTTCTGCAGCCTGATGCAGCTGCAGCTAGGAATTAAACTTTTAACATGAGCTAGAAATTAAAAATGGCAGATACCCAACTTCATTAGTGAACATAATCTAGACGACTCAATGTGAATGGAATTAAAGACGCAGCCTCCTGAAACTAAAACTATTCTCACAGCAGTTGTGTGCAATGAAAAATTAAGTTGTTGTGAAAAACAAATGAAAAAAGTCTACTTTAACAAAACATGTGGGCAAGTAAGGCTGACAAACCTGTTTATCTGGAGTCCGGTTTTATAAAGGAGTGGAAAGGAGGAAAGGAGGAAAGGAGGGAGTTCGGCAAATAATTGGTGAGTCGGACCGTTTCCTCTCCGCTGCATTGGCTTGCTGCAGGCTGATGTATTTTTCTTCCACGTGTTCTGATTGAAACACTGGATTCAATTGCTAGAGCTTGCATTATTACACAATTTATTATGTTGGCTACTCTTATTTTTTATTGACTGTAGTATCTTACTAAAGGTGCTGTGGCAAGATAATACTTGTGTTAGGTCTGTGGGTCGGGGTTGAGCAAATATGGCTTTAAACATCACTGAGGTCCTTTTGCCATCTGATTCAACAATTTTGATCCTGTTGTGAGATGGTGCTATTAAAAACTACACAGCGTCAGTGACAATATTTGCACAGTCAGCCTCCTCAGGTACAAGAACTACAGTTGTTACTGGTTGCAGGTCATGTAAGGTGTTGTGGATAGATAACACTAGTGCCTCCTATTTATGCCAGGGAAATATGTACGGAATCTTTTATAATGGAACTGAGTCAGCTGTGTGATTTGAAATAACACATAAGGTTTTGACTCACGGAGAATTTCCCTATGGTTACACAGTGTTGTGACATTATTGTGGCGGCAATCTGATATAACAATTCAAATGAAACTCTTGCTGAGCGGAAAGGAGGTTCCCATAGGTATTTGACCTTTCTGCTGTGAAAAACTATCAACTGTATGAAGTGAGAGGAGCTCACATTGCAATACACAGACGGTACTTCTAGGGATTATTTTAATATAAAGGCTAATGTAGTGTGAATATGTGGACAAAAAAAAAAAGGAGGGAAAGAGAGGCTCTGAAAACACAAATGTCACAATTTTATCTAGTGGATGTTACACCTCTACAAAAGCACCAGCAAAGCAGCGTGTGCAATTCAAATATTAGAGTAATATTATGTGACAGTGATACGTTATGATGTAATATTGCTGCCCTAGGAACACAGAAAAAGTGGGGAGGCGACAATGAAGTGGTAAGAGAAATGACAGCCCTGTGAGGTAAAATGACAAGCCAGCTGACTTGTGACTACAACCTGCGACGAATAAGAGCGGCACAGGGCAAATGGATTGACCCATCTGGAAGAGCTGAAACTGAGGTAGAGAGATGGTGGAGTGTGCCAGAATACATCCTGAATCAATGTCAGCCTTGTACGAAATTGTGCAGCAAGGAGAGACCAGGTGGCGAGGAAAGGTCAGACAGAACCACTCGGTGCCGAGGAGAGACCACTGAGTGCACTCCTGTAGCAGCTTTGCTGTAACAGGATTTTCTGTGTTTCTTTTTACAAAGCCAACATTAACAGCGAATAGTGTGTTTGTTTTCCCCACTCCACCCCACCCCACCCCCCCACACTAAACCCCACCTTGACAGAGGTACACCAGCCTGGGTGAATGAGCAGATTCCTCATGACATGAACTCAGCAAGTATAATCATACGCCTGCCTCTACTCTAAATGAATATGCATTTAACAAAGGATCATATAAATGATGGGAGGGAATATGACGGGGTTGTTCATTATTCACCTTAATTGATCGGAGCAATCCAGTAGCCGGTAGCACTAACCCAGTAAGACTCAAGGCCCTTAGGCACCCTCTGCACAAAGAGCTTGTAGTAGGGTACTTATAGATTCCATTAAGTTTGATGTGTTAAAGATTTACAATGGGTAAAATTAACATTTTGATGATGCCACTTGTGAGAACTAAGAACAACAAAAGAGAGAATGCAGGATAAATTGAATTCAAGGCTGCCGATGAAGTTGATTATTGTTTAAGTTTTGTAGAAAATGTACCATAGATGTAGTTTTATGTTCTCAGAAAGCGGAAAAAGTGACCTAACTTTAAACAGAACAGACCTGGATTCATACTTTACGCTGATTATCTTGTCACCACTAAGTTTTTTAAAAATTCCTGTTTGATAGTTTTTGCATAATGTTGTGTAAGATTTGTAATGGCATGATTCCTTGAGGCATATCACTACTCTGTTTCTCCTTTCATTAACCTTTGACATAGGTGCACACACACAAAGCTGGAACCTTGCCAATGAGACATCTATGGACATTAGTCGCTTTGGATGCCTCTGACGTTCACCTTACAACCCCATTCATGTCCTCTTACTTGCATGAGAAGCAAGATCAGTAAAATGATGTGCATTTGACACAGATGCAGGGTGAAAGTAGGCCAGCACAGCTCTGAGCTATGTTTCAGTTAAAGGTTCTTAGACAGAATGCAATTCTGGTAAGAGGGGAGAGCAGCTACCCATCCAAAACCCACATCTAAAACCCACATTCAAAACCAGTCACAGTTATTTCAACAATTGAAAATATCTGCATTATACTGTCTAAAATCATTAATTGTTTTTCTAAATTACCTCTTGATTGTCCACCTCCATCCTTAGTCTTGATCTTTCATTACAGGTGAAATGTCAGTGATGTTCCGGCAAGAAATTAAATCTACTTTCAACTCTGAAGAGAAGGTATCAGACAAAAAAGGACTTGGATGTATTTGAGTGTTCTGCAGTACATATACTCAGTCTTGTAGAGGGCTTTACCTATTGCAATTATTTAATATTGCAATTGTCGTTACCGCTGCTGAGAAAAGAAAAGACGAACGCAGCAGATGAACATTCAAATGATTATTCAGAGACAAAGCCCTTATGTAGTGCAGTAATGCATAATAGTTAAGCAGTAATATACCACAACTGCGTATTAATTGAGGCCAAAAACACCTAGAAACTAGATTTTGATTACTTTAGGTTAACCGGCTACATAACACCCAGAGATGTGCGAATGCAAAAAAATTGTTTCCATAATACTTTTGCGCTATACTGGATTATCAACATGTCTGTAAAACCATCCGAGAATTAGAATTCGAGACGTTTCATTTGGGAAATTCCGGATGCATTCTTACTGATTTAATCATGCATTCTGTCCCAGTTGCCTTTGTGTCCTAGTTTATCTTTAAGATATTTAGGTTTCACACTCCTTTTATGGACTTCCTGCTTGAGCATTGCGATGTGACAAATGACATAGGCTCCTGGCCCTCCGGTTCACTCTGGTTCCCTCCGGTCAGTAAAAAGCATACCAGTTCATTGTAGAACCTGCCTCTAGAACCAGTCTAGCAACAGTACTAGCACCAGCACCGATTTTGAGTTGGTGGAAAAGACCTAATAGGTTCTTACTTTTGTAAAATAACCACAATGGTTCAAGATCACCACCTTCAAATTAACCTGCATAAGTCCCAGTTATTTCTGCCCATCATTCTTGAATTATTTCAGAAAAAGGTAGAGACAAAATTACAGTTTGAAATATGTTTCAGACATATATGGCATTTGCAAAGCACAATGATGTTACAGTGAAATGAACAGTTGACCTAAAATGATATACATATATACAGTATATACTGCATATATATATATATATATATATACATATTGCATATGGTTCTGATCCCAATCTTTCATCATCTAAATCTAATCACTTAATCCAACCTGAGTGAGTTGAGTCCGACAGAATGCATGTAGTAAATGTGAAAAAGTCGCTCCTTGGCAGATGTTGGGTATCACTTATCAAGAGAATGGGACAGACACAGACAGCTTGATAGAACACACCTGCCAATGTCGCTCACTAGTGCAGAGGTAGAAAAGAACAGAATGAGCTGAAAGTGGCCCTGCTGGTATTGATTTGCACTGAAGAGAATATGTATCACTATCAGGTAGTTTTATTGGCATCGATTTGTGAATTAGCAAATGAGTTGAATCAGAAATAGAAGAGAAGCGAGGGTATGATGGAGCACAGCTGTCACACATCCATCAGATTCACATTGGGGAAAGCTTGTGAGGAAGTGAGAGGGTTAACAGTGTCTGCGTTTGCTTGTGTTGTAACTTAGAATGGCATGGGTATGTTTTCTGTGCAGTGTGTATGTCTGTGTCTAAACCAGGTAGGCTGTTGCACAGCTGCTTCAAAAGGTTTGGCATAAGGAAAGGCAGAGATTCCCATCACGTTTTAAAAACTACATTGGCAGGGGACTGCAATATCTAAGTGGCCATCTAGTTGAATCTAATTTAATGCTTCAGTGTCTTAGTGCGTGAAGTGCTGTGACAAAACATTTCCCTGTGAATGCGTGCAAGCATGCACATGTTTACTCGCAAAAGTGTTTTATGGACTGTGTTGTTATTTGTCCATTTATTCATCTGACTATGCATCTGCCCACTTTTTCTCTCTTCTCGCTCTTTTCTCTTTATCCAAGTGCTCCACAATGTCATATTTAATGCCCTCCTAATGAAGCCTAGTTTTGACATTACTGCACAATAATGACACACCAAATTTCAAATGAGTACATCTCAGCAAACAACAAGGTGTAGTTGAATAAGCTGAGTGCAAAAATGAAGGCAACATGTAAGATTACAACTGAAGTGTGAAAGTGAAGTGTCAACTAAACTGGCCAGAGTAAAAACTAAAGCACAGGTGAAACAAGAAGGGAAAAGAAAATGTGTATACACATACACTATTGTCAAAAGTATTCGCTTAACCATCCAAATAACGGGAATCAGATGTTCCAATCACTTCCATGGCCACAGGTGTATACAATCAAGCACCTCAGCATGCAGACTGTTTTTACAACTAATTGTGAAAGAATGGGTCACTGTCAGGAGCTCAGTGAATTGCATCATGGAACTACGATAGGATGGCACCTTTGCAACAAATCCAGTCGTGACATTTCCTTGCTCCTAAACTCTCAGCTGTATTATAAGAACATGGAAGTGTTTGGGAACGACTGCAACTCGGCCACGAAGTGGTAGGCCACTTAAACTGACGGAGCGTGGTCAGCGGATCCTAAAGCACATTACGAAGAGGTCTTCAACTTTCTGTAGAGTCAACAGAGTCGCTACAGACCTCCAAACTTCATGTGGTCTTCAGATTAGCTCAAGAACAGTGCACAGAGAGCTTCATGAATGGGTTTCCATGGCCAAGCAGCTTCATCCAAGCCAAACATCACCAAGTGCAATGCAAAATGTTGGATGCAGTGGTGTAAAGCACGCTGCCACTGGATTCTGGAGCAGTGGAGACGCATTATCTGGAGTAAATTGTGCGTCTCCATCTGGCAATCTGATGGATGAGTCTGGGTTTGGCGGTTGCCAGGAGAACGATACTTGTCTGACAGAACAGTTTGGAGCAGGGCCCTTCCTCTTCCAACATGACTGTGCACAAAGCAAGGTCCATAAAGACCTGGATGACAGAGCCTGGTGTGGATGATCTTGACTGGCCTGCACAGAGACCTGACCTCAACCTGACAGAACACCTTTGGGATGAATCAGAGTGGAGACTGAGAGCCAGACCTTCTCGTCCAACATCAGTGTGTGACCTCACAACTGAACTTCTAGAAAAATGGTCAAAAATTCCCATCAACAGACTCCTAAACCTTGTGGACAGCCTTCCCAGAAGAGTTGAAGCTGTTATAGCTGCAAAGGCTGAACCGATGTCATATTGAACCCTATGGATTAGGAATGAAAGGTCACTGAAGTTCATATGTGAGTCAAGGCGTGTGTGTGTGTGTGTGTGTGTGTGTGTGTGTGTGTGTGTGTGTGTGTGTGTGTGTGTGTGTGTGTGTGTGTGTGTGTGTGTGCGTGTGAGAACACTTATAGATTCATGAATTCCAATTCATATGTATGAATAGTATCATGCAGACAATGATACATTTTCTCTCTTAAAAACCGAAGACCAGGTAGGAAATCAGAACCAAAGCAACTTGTGTTCTCCGTAATGTGGAGTTCAGCGACAACAAAGAGGCAGGAGCCCAGGCACTACATTTTAGTGTGTTGTGAATCGCAGGTTCTAAATTTAAAAACGGATCATTTTGCTGATGAAAAACACCACCGTGTCCAATTCTGTATCCCAAACATGGTTCCATCTTGGAAGGCTGCGCTCCGTGCTGAACCTACTCACAGTCGTATTAGAGCGCCGCCGTGCCCAGGTCACTTGAGCGTGCTACTGATTTCACTGTGTTTTCCCACACTGAAAAAAGTTCACCAAAGAAATTCACCAAGAAATTGAGTGCCACCATGAATGTGAGTGTTTTTGATTTGTTTTACTTTTTTGTAACAATGGGGACCTTGTTCCTCCGTGAGCAGTCTTTCTAGCATTTAGTGAAGTAAATAGACCATTGTTTTGTTGTGGATGTTAAAAGGATATAAAACACACACGCACACACATCCATCCATCCATCCATCCATACACACACACACACACACACACACACACACACATACATACACATCCATCCATCCACACACACACACACACACACACACACACACACACACACACACACACACACACACACACACACACACACCCATCCATCCATCCATCCACCCACACACACACACACACACACACACACACACACACACACACACACACACACACACACACACATACATATAATTATTCTAATCCAGTTTTAATCATTTGGTTTCATAAAGGTAAATACATACATCGGTCTCTGTGGTGGAGAAATTGGCCTAATTTTTATATTTTTTTCTGATTTGATTTTAACACGAACAAACTACAGATGGAGCAACACAGATTGAAACCTTTAATTTTGGTTATTACAGAGTCAGAATGCTTCTGTCTCGCATTGGAGGCACATTGTCTCCGCTTTTTACAACCCTCCAGATAATTATCAACCTCTGCACAACTTCATTCACAATACTATCGCTCCATTTTAATTAGGACTATCATTCACTGGTTTCTTTTTCTCCTGACTCCAAAACTGCATTTCCTGAAATAATCAGCCACATAAATGTTTATTGCTTTTTTTTTTTTTCAAATAAGCTCAAAGCATTAAACAGGCCATACTAATGATCCAATCAGGACTTACTGCACCATATTTGTTTTGTTTTTGTTTGTTTTTTTTTAATTCTGTGCCTTCTCTTAGCATTGTATTTGATTTTTATTTTACTCTGCGTACTTGTTGAGTACATGGAGCTGTAGTAAAAAGGCACCACACTGGAAAACACTAACCCTTCAATTTATACAAGTGGTATCATGGCAACTAGATACAAAAAATTAATTACAGCAGTTTAAGGGAATGGTTTGTTGAGCCTGGTCTTTTTCATAAAGTGCAAAAAATGTCTCCAAAGCAGCATAAACTGATTTCCACTAATAAGAGCACACAAACACACACACACATACAGAGGGAAACACACACTTCACATGCGCCCATTTAAAGTACAATGTGATCTCCCACGCAGTCACTTTCTAACGTCTTGTCTTTGAAAGAAAACTGATGAAAAAAAATGAATCTTTGTTAATTAGTTTGCTGATTTTGTTTTACTTTGCCAGCCTTCTCATAAATGTGACTTGCAGAACTCAGCCGTCATTTCAAACAATGGCATAAAAACATAAAAAAAAGGGGGGAAGTTAAAGTTGCTTTCTTTCTACCATTTTCTTAGCTGGTTTAAAGCACAAAGTGAAGGGAAGACAGAAATATTAAATGCAGAGACAGACTTGGATACAAGATGGAATCCGAATGAATATATTACCATGCATTAAAGGCAGGTTGTGACAATCATGGCTGATCACGTCTGGTACTTCTATCCTCGTTTTTCTTGCCGTTGCATTCTGACAGTTTAGGAGCCTTTTACCATAGCTCAAGCTAAGAGAATGAGTTGAGAGACTTTGCTTTAAGTGAAAATATCTAACAACAACCAAAATTATGCAAAAAAAAAAGGAATGAGTTCTTGCAGTTCCTGTGCTGTGAGAAGTTTAAGTGAAATATACAAACACATTTGCATTATTACGTAATGCAAGAATGGCCAAGGGTGTGTAAATCAAAATCTCTAAACACATGAAGATATGAAGGATTTTGGACACAAGGACAAACATTGGTGTTGCCTTTTCCAGGCAAAAGTTGTGAAAATAAAAGCCTTTGAGTTATTTTGAAACTGCTTGTTTTCTCCTCCACAGATGAATTACCATACAAGCAAAGTTCAGTTTGGAATCAGAAGGTCTGAGAGCAATTTCTTGCTGAAAAGTGCATGGGAAGATTCAAGATTTTTGCTCTCTCCAGTTTGATTGTTCAATACTACAAATTTGAACACATTGTTCATTTAACGAGAACTGCAGAAACAAATTGAGCTGTTAAGACATTGTTTGGTTTGCAACAACAAACTTTGACCAGATTTAATTTTAAAGTTCAATGAATGCTTGATGGTTCCTAAGGCAATGAGGTACTATGTTAAATATAACTGAGCAGCTTTCCATGGATGTGTTGACAGTGCTTATCACATAGTCTCTTATTTCAAGCCGTAGTCACTGTCGAATGAGCACAGACCTTACCTGTGGTACTTCCCTCATGCCCCACAAGTAAACCCAGTGAACCACTGTGAGGACTGAGTGGCCATGTATTTCATTTCCCACACAATCACTGTTTAACAATGTTAATATTGATGGGCTCTGTGAGGCCATTCATCACAGCCTGTCAAAAGACAGAAATGCCTGTGTGATGGAAACATATGAGGAAACAGATGGATTTACGAAGACATAATTGAATAAATAACAAAATGTTTTAAAAGTAACAGAGTAAACAAGGGTTGTCCAAGTGTGCCATCACACTTGGACAACCCTTGTTTGCTGTTTTGTTAAACAGCATTGTGTCCTTGTAAGGATACTGGGCCATGTAAGGTTTAGGTCCTAAAAGTTGTTTCTTCTTGTTTACAAAGTTAAAACCAACCGCTCATCCAACCAACCTTCGTCAGTGTTCAAACACACCTTTACTCTGATACATTTATGAGCAAGAAAGGTTTCCGTTTGTCATCATGAGGATCTAGTCATTTGGCAGCACAATCCTCTTAGTGTCCAGGTCTTTCTTTATGGTTAAGAAATCCCTTAAGGTAGTCATTAGTACAGTCTGAGGTAAAGAACAAACAAAGAATAAGAAGAAGAAGGAAGAACTACCTAATTGTTTGGGATAAGGAATTTAATCCCACAATTTAATGTTACGCTGTGTGGTAGATTGTAATTCATAGAAGGAAAATCGAAATTAGCCAAGATCATAATCAGTATGTTAGACCTGTAAGCATATTATCCATAAAATTGGAAAAGTAAACAACAATAGTACAGAATATTAAGAGTTATTATTTTTTTGTATCAGCTACTTTCAGATACTTTTTACATCCATGCATCTGCATTTATCCATCCATCCATTATCTGTACCCGCTTTATCCGTTTCCGGGTCACGGGGGTCTGTCGGAGCCTATCCCGACGCATATCAGGCGAAAGGCAGGGGTACACCCTGGACAGGTCGCCAGTCTATCCAGGGCCACATACAAACAACCAATCACACTCACATTCACACCTAGGGAGAATTTTAGAAAGATCAATTAACCTACCCTGCATGTTTTTTGGACTGTGGGAGGAAGCCGGAGTACCCGGAGAAAACCCACGCAAGCACGGGGAGAACATGCAAACTCCACACAGAAAGACCCACCGAGCCGGGAATTGAACCGGGAACCTTCTTGCTGTGAGGCAACAGTGCTAACCACTAAGCCACCGTGCTGCCCCATCTGCATTTATATCTCAAAAAAAAAAAAGAAAAAAAAATCAATGAAACACTATATGCAATTAAATGTTGGTTTCAACTACTACTGATCAGTCAGTTATTGAGTCCCCTGAATGTCAAATAAAACAAACACATGAAAGCGTTGATTAAGCACTGTGACTGATAATGACTCAAATAAAGCGCTGCCAAACTACACTTTAGGAATTTCAATCCTTATTTCACCTTGTTGGATGCTTCAGTCAAGCTCTGAAGCTTCTCAAGTAAACAATTCTGACATGTAAACATTTGTGTCCGTATAAAAGGGCTACAGTAGGATATGTTTTTTTCTGTATGTCGCAAAAGTTGCTTCTCTCTCCTGTTCTATCAATCATTCCCCTGCAATAAGACCACATTTTTCTTTATCTTGGAAATTCAAAACATGACTACATGCACAAAATAAAGTCTTTTTGAGCCAGATCCAAGTGGTGACACACTGGCTGCATCCACTTTCAAATACAAAGTGAAGCGCTGACATAATAACGGAATCCGTTTAAAATTGACGCAAACGGCTTCCAGTGCGCAGCCGCGAAGATGGCAGCTTGAGGATTTTTCTCTCCCGACATCGGAGATTAAATTGCCTTCTAAACTCGACAAACACAACCCAAATTGACTATAAATGATGGAAAAGGGCAAGATGTGGACACGAGACAGGCAGGCTAAACTTAAACCTAAGAAAACCACGCAAACTACCGACTCTCACAACAGCAACAACCCTGAGTGTTCACGAGCTAATGCTAGCAGCGACCCACCGGCTAATGCTAACGACGATGAGGCAGAGGAAGAAGTCAGCTTAAATACAATACTGACAGAAATAAAAAGCTTTCGCCAAGACAACAAGGAACAACTGAGAGAAATTAAGGATGAGATCAGCAAGGCAAAGATGAGACTTGACGAGGCGGAAGAACGGATTTTGAGTGCTGAGGAGCGGATGCAGTCAATGGAAGAAATGATGGGGGGGCTGGTGAAACTTCAGTCTCAACTGGAGGCTCAACAGTCCGACCAGGAAGGAAGGGCCAGACGGAATAACATCAGGATCTACTCCATAGCAGAGGGCTCTGAAAACGACTATCCATCAGTGATACACTTTGTGGAAGAGCTGCTCAAAAATAATCTCCCGCTAGCAGAAGACCAAAATCTTCAGATCGAACGAGCGCACCGAGCTCTGGGTCCGGTGCCGCGAGAAGGGGCGCCGCCACGATCCATTGTTGTAGCTTTTCAAAGTTACAGAATAAAAGAGGAGATTCTACGATCAGCATGGCAGAAGAAAGGATTCGTCTGGAAGAACGCGCAAGTAAATTTTGATAATGATTATGCACCAAGCGTGCTTGGCAAAAGGAGAGAATATGCTGAAGCAAAGAAGGTTTTGAAAGAAAATGGGATCCGATTTCAGACTCCCTTCCCTGCGAAACTTCGAGTCTTCTACCCGGATGGGACGCGCGTATACAATTCTGCTGAAGAAGCGACGAGTGACATGGCGGAGAAAGGGATGCAGGTGACCGTGCTGAAACCAGCAGAGACGCTGATGGAGCAGATCAGGAGGCTGTCCTGGACGGTCAGCGGAGGACGGGGACAGAGTCGCCGACAAGGAGGGCCATCCTACAAGGACAGGCTTCAGAAGTTTAGATGGGGACCACCACAGAAAGACAAGAATAAAGATTAAAAACAGTGACCACATCAGCCCAGATGGGGACACACATGTTACATTTGACCAAGATAAGTAAATACATGGTTTTGTTTATTCAGGGCTTTATTTTACTAAGTTTAAAAGTACGTAGTTTCTATAACTGACTAATTTCATTGTTACCAAAGGCCGCAATAATAGTAATAATTACGTCGGGGGGGTTGACTTTAAGCTGACTATACACCATCAAAGACAAATACCTTTGTCTGAGGGCCCTCTCCTAAAAGAGAGGTTATCTCTCGTGATGGCTGCACTCCAACATCAACAGGGTTCCCCGCGGAACCCCACCCTTGGAAGTTCTGAGGACCAATGGTGGTACTTCAAAGAAATGACTTTACATAGTTCTTTTTTTCATTTGTTCGCTGCAGTTCAGAGCACCCTTGAAGCTGTCATACCAATCTCATCCACAAAAATCCAGACGAAACATCACAAAAGTAATGGCGGATAATAACATAAGAATAATGTCTTATAACGTAAATGGTATACTGAATCCTATTAAGAGAAGTAAGATATTTTCTAAGTTAAAAAGGGAACGAGCACAAGTGGTATTCCTACAGGAAACCCATTTGACAGAAACTGAACATGTAAAACTGAGAAGAGGGGGTTTTAAACACATTTTCTATGCATCCTATAAGTCAGGACATAGAAGAGGATCAGCTATTCTAATATCAAACCAGATTCAATATGAACATATTTCAGAAACCAAAGACAAGGAGGGTCGATATGTGATGGTCGTTGGAAGAATTGACGGGTTCCTGGTAACATTATTCAGTATATATGCCCCTCCAGGAAGTGACTGGAAATTTTATAAAAAAGTATTTCATACCATGTCTACAGAATCCCATGGAATACTTATAAGCGGAGGTGATATGAATATAAGATTGACAAAGATGGACTCATCTGGTTCAAGTGTATGCTATAAAAAACCCTTAGTTAACAAGATCAATTCAGTTATTGAAGAAATGGATATAGCTGATGTTTGGAGGGAACTGAACCCAAATAATCGAGATTACACGTACTACTCAGCACCACAATCTACCTACTCTAGAATAGACTATTTCTTTATGTTTAAAAAAGATCGGTACCGAATCCAGTCATGTGACATAGGAACAATAGATATATCTGACCATGCACCAGTAAAAATGCTAATTAATATCAATGACGAGCCAAAATCAACAATGTGGAATTTGAACTTAAACGTACTAAACAACACCCAAATGAAAGAAGATTTAGGTAAAGAAATAGAAAGATATTTTGAAGATAATGATAATGGGGAAGTTCCCCCACCTATGGTATGGGATGCATACAAAGCAGTACTGAGAGGAAAGGTAATCTCGTATTCCTCATTACTAAAGAAGCGCAAACAAGAGAGACTTAACCAATTAAACTGTCAACTCAAAGACTTACAAAAACAACATAAAAATGGAATGGAACCCAAAGATGGAATGGCGATTAAAAAACTGCAAAATGAGATAGATGAGATATACTCAGAGGAAGTTAAAAAGAAATTGATATTTCTGAAACAGGGATATTACGAAGCAGGAGGTAAAGCAATGAAACTATTAGCATACAAATTGAGAAAACAGCAAAAAGATAATACCATCACTAAAATAAGATGCCCCCGAACAGAGGAAATACAATATAAACCAGATGATATCCAACGCAATTTTGAGGAATACTACAAGAATTTGTACGCACAGCCAAAACTAGATAACGTAAGCGAAATAGAAAGTTTTCTCGAATCTCTAGATTTACCTAAGATCACACAGGAACAAAATAAAATTTTGGCGGCCGAAATAACTGAGAACGAGGTGAAAGCCGCAATATCCAGACTTAAACCACAGAAAAGTCCAGGCCCAGATGGCTTCCCGGCCGAGTGGTACAAATGTTTTAAGACCCAACTAACCCCAAAAATATGTCACATATGTAACTTGGTACTGCAGAAGGGAACTATCCCTCCCACGTGGAGGGAAGCAATCATTTCAGTGATACCAAAAGAAGGCAAAGATAAATTAGATTGTAAACAATACCGACCAATATCAGTGTTAAATGTTGACTATAAAATATTTATGTCTATATTAGCAAGAAGAATAGAGAAGATTTTACCTTCACTTATTCACCTTGACCAGACGGGTTTCATCCACCAAAGACAGACCCATGATAGTTTGAGAAGGACACTACATATTATGTGGACTATACAACAAAATAAGACACAAGCAATGCTCATGGGGTTGGACGCAGAGAAGGCATTTGATTCAGTCAGATGGACCTTCCTGTTTAAAGTGCTGGATAAATTTGGCTTTCATAAAACGCTCATCCAGACCTTCCAAACAGTATACAATAACCCCACAGCAAGAATTAAAATTAATGGTAATCTTACCAAAACTTTTACATTAGAGCGCTCCTGCAGGCAGGGGTGCCCATGCTCACCACTTCTCTTTGCCCTATTTATCGAGCCTCTCAGTCAATATATCAGACAAACGAAAGAGATTACAGGAGTGGTAATAGGAGGACAAGAACACAAATTATCCTTATTTGCAGATGATGTACTAATCTACTTAACACAGCCCATGATATCTTTACCAATACTAATGTCATCACTAGGAAAATTTGGTCAATTGTCAGGCTACAAGTTAAATGTCCAAAAAACCCAGATCTTAACCCTTAATCTTAATCCACCAAAGCAGCTTCTGAATAAATATCATCTGAAATGCAACACAAATTCAATGAAGTACTTAGGAATTAACCTCACCCAAGATCTTACTAGACTATTTGACTTTAATTTTGCCCCTCTAAATTTAAAAATAAAATCGGACATTTCCAGATGGACCCTCCTGCCCTTCCTCAACTTGTCCTCAAGGATTGACACAATAAAAATGGTTATTCTACCTCGCCTAATGTATCTTTTCCAGATGCTACCAATAGAAATAAATGATCAGCAATTCATTGAATGGGACAAATTAATCTCACGTTACATTTGGATGGGCAAGAGACCCAGAATACGATATAAAACAATGCAGCTATCAAAAGAGAAAGGGGGTATGGCATTGCCAAACCTCAAGAATTATTACAATGCAGCCCAAATAAGACCTGTTATATGGCTATGCGATCCGCAATTCAGGGCAAGGTGGAAGGAAATAGAAGAGGCAGGATCCAAAGGACCTCCCGTACAAGCCATGATAGCAGATAGCGAATTGACAAATAACCTTGATGATAACCCCTGGCTAAAAATATCTCTAAAAATATGGCGGAAAATAGTAAAAAGCTATAATCTGGAGGGGGCTGAGAAGATGCTGCGGTGGGGAGCATATGACTCAGATTTTTTACCAAACAGGACAGACTCAAGTTTCAAAGTATGGAGGTCTACAGGAGTCACTGCGTACTGTAACCTAATAAGCAAGGGTGATGTAAAAAGTTTTCAAATGTGCAAGATGGAATACAGATTAGAGAACAAAGATTTTTTTTAGGTACTTACAGATGTGACATAGATTGAATGGGATCTTGGCTGAGGGGTCAGGAAAATTGGACAGTGACATACTGAAGGTGTTTATAACAGCCTACGTATCAGGGAGTGGACGTGGAGTAACATCCAGACTCTACAAGGGCTTACAAAAATCCCCATATCCAAACACACAATATATCAAAGACAAATGGGGAAAAGAAGGAAGATTGGTAATTTCTGACGAAGAATGGGAAAATATCTGCAAATCACAATGGAAAACTACATACTCACAAAGTTGGAGGGAATTCGGTTGGAAAAGCATCATCAGATTCTTCCTCACCCCCGCCCAAAAGAGACATCAAGGGGTTGGCACAAACTGCTGGAGGTTATGTGGCTCGTCCGAAGCCAACCATTACCATATATTCTGGAACTGTCCCAAACTAATACCCTTTTGGAAAGAAATCCATAAAACCCTAGAAATGATATTTCAAATAAATATCCCTTTAAATGCTTCAGCCTTATATTTTGGAACCATAATACAAAACAAACAATCTACAGCAGACCAATATTTAATGAGAATATTACTGGTGGCAGGAAAGAAGGCCTTGACAAGAAAGTGGTTACAACCAGATGTTCCAACACTAGAAGATTGGTACAAAATCATATATGACATTTATATTATGGAGAGACTTACATTTGCAATAAAGATGCAAACAGAAAAAGGTTCCAGAATGTGGACAAAGTGGGTCAAATATATCGGACCTCTCAGACCAGACCTGCTTTAATCCCTATAAAATACTTCTCTTAAGGATGACAAGAAGAATACATTGTGAGTTTAACTTTATGGAAGGATGAGAGAGATTGGCGGCTGTTCTATTCTATTTCTTTTTTTTTTTTCCTTCTTTTTGTGTGTGTGAGTGTGCGCGTTCTTTGTTCTCAAAAGAAACTGGGGAAGAGGGATAAAACAAAATGATGATAATAGCAACATGTCCAGGCTTACTGACTGCAATCATACCCTGTATATTATTATGTATAACCTGGAAATAATGCAACTGTAGTGTGAATGTTGGACTCCCTGATACAAATAAAAAAAAAAAAAAAAGAAAAAAAAAAAAGAAATAAATGGAGAACTATTTTCTAAAAAAAAAAAAAAAAAAAAATTGACGCAAACTATTCTTCGTGAGATATAAGATCAAAATACATCACCTTGTAAAGTGACGTTTCAGGACCATTTAGCTGTAGAGCTTAAATAGTTGATTTATGAAAAGGGCTTCACACAGCTTAACAGCTGCGTCCATAATGGCATAATGGCTACAGCAGTCTTTACTCTGCCACCGGAACCGTCACATGAATCACGCTTGTGAGAGCGTGAACACGACTTTCCACTCCGCGTTGCACGAGACTGGCTTGCAGGACACGGGAGCTTCCGTTCTCCCTCTTTTCTTTTTTCCTTCCAGTTAGCGTGTGATGTGTGTAATTAAACAGAAATGGGATGCCGTCAGAGGAAAGAGGACCACAATATTCCCTTGTACAATTCAGCTCAATATTTAATCAATGATGTATTTGCCTTTGTGTGGACATAGTGCTAATGAACAACATTCAGTCGTCCACGTGTTTACTGTTTCTCAGTTAAATAATTGAAATTTGTTGTGAAAACGGCATTAAAAGAGATTTAACAAGTTCCCGCCAGCTGAAAAAAAACGCTGGATGGCAACATTCTTGAGAACGTTCTTTATCGACATGTTTTTTCATACGCACAACCTTTTTAGGTCAAATATTAATTGTTAAAAGTTCTTTGACAGATGCCGTATAAAGGGATTTTTCAAGATTATTCATTTCTATGAGAAGGTTTCCAGCTCATGACATCAAGTATTAAACTACTTCAGGGGTTTTAACATGCATATTTGTTCACTTACATCAAAGAACATATGGTTACCAATTAGACAATTGTGTCACTCTAAATGCAGTGGTTGATTCATTTGTCACATCTCTAATTTGTTTAAATATATATATATATTATATATATGTAAAACACTACATGTTGAGAATGAAGTCATACACTTTCTACTTTGATGTTAAAGGAGAATTAGCTTCATTAACTCTCCTATGTCACTATTCTCCTCCTTTTGGCTGAATTGGGGGGTGTTCTCACCTCTCCTCCTCTAAGAGCAGTGCAAGCTGGCACATAGCTCTACTGAGATCAAAGAATTGTCACACTGCTGCCTTTGTTCCCTTATTCAGGAAAAAAAAAAAAAGACAGTATTTCATTGTCTGCATAAGGTGGTGTCACTGAGCCGCACACAAGCTCCAAAGCAGAAAGAGCTATTTGATACCGTGGGCGTGGCAGCGCCGTGACCCATTTATAGTAAGGTGACTAACAGGGCTTACTGTAATCTCTAAAATGATACAAGTACGTCAGCATAAAGCAATGCAATTATCAGAGCAAGTCTATTCACATGCTTAGTTGTGTTATTGATGTTTTTTAAAGGATGAGGCTTCAGGGGGCTTCGGGTCATTGGTTTGGTAATGTCTTCTCCTTTTCTTTTCTTTTTATTTTTTTTAATAACTTGTAACATTTAGTGGTTTCCACTAGTCCCCGACGCTGAATGTCAATTAAATGGGGCAAACACCAGCAATGAGATGATAATGAAAAGATTGAATTTTTTTCATCACCTTCATGGTAGTAAATAGAAAGACCATATTTATTTAGGAGAAGGAAGGAAACCATCTGAGGAAATCAGCTTTTTATATTCATGCGTTCCTCTGACTCTTGGGGTACTTGTTTGTCTTTTTCCTGTGGTGATGTGAATTCCACTTTGCAGACCAGTTTGTTGTGTTGTGCTATGTGTTGGGCTTAGCTGTGTTGCTTTCTTTCTTTCTTTTCCTTTTTTTCCCTGCTGTTTTAGAAGTCTAAGGGTTGAAAGGAACAGAGGCCGTGTCTGCAAATTGGAAGTCATGCTTCTTAATCCAGCAGCATTTGAATACCCAGGAGAGGATATAAAGTCACCCACATTCACATATATGCTTCTGCCCTAACAAAGACAACGAAGCAGGGTGCTCGCAAATGCATAATAATAATAATAATAATAATAATAATTTTAAAAAAAGGACATGGACCTGCATGGCTATATTCAGAGGAGAACAATACCAACAGATTATGCACACAACACGAAGATACACACAATATGATTATAGAGGACACTTTGGCCATTTAGATTTGGATGCAGCCAACAACAAAATTATTCATAAGTCAAAATACACTCACTGAATATTAATTTGACAAACTGAGAAAAGCTGGGGTTAGCTTGTGACAGAGCTGAAAAGTAGGAAATCAAAGGGAGGAAGGATGCGCAGCAGTAGGGGTGATGGCACATGGGGGCATGAGGGAACACAGAGGGGAGAGAGCCACGAGGCTAGACGGTGGACGGGTATGAGAAAACAAGAGGGAGAGTAATATACGGGGCGAGAGAAAATGAAATATTGTCTTTTCTTCACACATGCAAGCGCACGCACGCACAAGCATACACACACTCTCATACAGAGGCCTTATTGTGTTTTAATGCAGTTTAATGGGACCCTTTCTCCAGGCTAGGGGGAGTGCGACCAATTCATTATTATGCTGTACACACCATCTTTCAGAGCTGAGGCATGGAATTGAAAGAGAGACAGCAAGAGCAAAAGCAGAAAGAGAGGGAGACTGTGGACTGAGGCAATCGTTTTTTCTTTTCTTTTTTTTTTTTCTTAAATTCCAACCTTGACTTATATTGTCGCTGTCTGTTTCTCTTTGTTTGATATCTGGTTTCTTTTGGCGAGTCGAGGATCTTAATGCCCCTCGTTGAAGTACCACGCTCGCGTTCATGCATGAACTAGATTTGCTTTCTTAACCGCAGATTATTTTTTTAAAACCATGAGGCCATATGTTTACAGAAGCTTTACTTTCAAAACAGGGCTCTTGGAAGGGGCAGTACTAGTCTGTAAGACATTTATGAAATGTGCAATATAAGTTAGCTTCCCCTTCTTTGACTAATAATTGTTGTTTCAGTCACACAGATGCTGCAAAAACTAAAACTGGTAAAGGTATTAAAGTAAAGGGATAAAAGTAAAGGTCTGCATGTGTAAAAAAAAAAACAATAAGATGTTCTGAGTTACTGCGGCAACTGCTCCATCTCTGGGACGTGGTCTCGATAATGAACTATGGCCTCCGAAAATGTATATAGTTTGTAACATTTAAATATGTAACTTCGTTAACTTTGTTATGCAAAATAGTTGAATGGACTGAAGTGAAGGCGGGTGAAGCAGACGTCGTCTTGGCTTTGTTACCGTCTCTTTCCTCCATCCTGCTGCCTCTTTTTTCTGTTCCCCTCTCTCACCATGACGGCACACAGTTAGTCAAGGAACCCTCACTAAGACCTGCCTCACTTTCTCATCACAACTTGGTTGACACTAAGGAATTTCAAGACAGAAACAAAAAGAAAGAAAAAACGTAAATGTGTTGAAAAACGCACAACTCTAAAAATGTAAGTTTTTTTTTTCCAATGCTATAGAGAAAGTTCACCTCTGTGACACCTGCAGCTACTGTGACAATGTTCCCTAAAATGATGAAGTACATGCAGTAGCTGAACTGATGAATGTCTGAACAACTCAGGCAGAACTGCAGTCAATCTCTTCATTTCTGAGCTCTTTTTTAAACATTTACTACTTAGTTTAGTCCCTCATCATTCTATTAGTTTCATTTCAAACAATTCCACATAACTAGTCTACTTACTTGCTGATCAACAGCTGAGAACGCGTACCTGCAAAAGATCCGCTGACGCCAATGTATCTTGGTGTCATGACTCTTCTTTGCATATCTAAGCACTGCATAGTTTAATTAACACACTCATGTCTTCAATGATTGGCACTTTGTAATGCACATTCACCCTCCATTTGCCACGTTCCACGTGTGAGGGACATCCTTTGTCCCTGCGTATTCAGCCCTCTACATGCATCACCTTGGCATGAAATACGCTGTTCTCCGGAAAATAAAATCCCCCCTGGATGCTCGGATCCATTTCTAGCTACAAATAAATAAACAGTGATGGGATTTCTATGGGTGCAATCCAATCATACTGTTTGATTCAAATGACGTCAAAAGTGACAGAACGCGGAGTAGCCTGGATTTATTATCGGTCCTTACCAGCAGAAATAAACCAAATGTAAAAATCTAAGCTTCAGGTACAATTTCAAGCTCTGTCTTTCTGACAGAAGTGTACCAAATAGCCACAACTTAGTTCATGGTTTACTTTGAGTAACAGAAGAAGCCCCGTCTGGAGTTATCAGAGACTTTTTGCATTTTAGCAATGTAAGCATTACTCAAATGTTCTGCAGTAGCTCTGCTCTGCTTTTCTTCTTTTCACAATCAAGCTTCTATCATCAAGTCTCAGTGGAGTGTTGTTGGTTATGTCAAGGTGAAAACCTTCAGTGTTGACGAAAATGAGACTTCTTATGAACAATCTGATTTCCGCCCTTCACCGTGGAGAAAAAAAAAACGTATTTTCTGGGATGATTTAAGAACCCTCTCTACATGGTGAGGTTGACGTGTGCTGCATGGTAAAGTCTCCAACATCCTCATATTGTTAAGCATTAACAGCTTTTATTCAAAGGCACACGTCCACTTTATGAACTCAAGAAGGCATACATTTCAAAGCTGCTTCTGTTTTTTCCTTTATAGTCCTTCCGCCCTAGAGGGTTTGTTAAGTGCCAAAAATAATCTATTAAATACAGACATTAAGCTTAATGAGAGTCACTAAAATAACAAAAAAGAAAAAAAAAGGAGTGTAGTCTTTAGATTATCATATTTATAAAAATATCACCTGCCTGAAAATATCTTAAAGGCACACTATGTAACGGCGTGTTCCAGACCACATGGTGCACCTTATCATAAGAAAGTTCATGTGGAGGCATATATATATATATATATATATATATATATATATATATATATATATATATATATATATACCCTCACACAATACACTTGCATTAATTACTTTGGTTTCTTACATATATTGTCTCACAGGTTGGCGTTTTAATATGAAACCCCTCAAATACTAAACAGAATGTGATGCATATACAGTCCAATACACCCAAAGAATAGCTGGGACAAAAGAAAAAGCCACACCAAAAACAACAGAAAAGACAACCAGCAAGTTGTCATATCTTACCTGCTGCTTCCACCTTGCAGTTGGACGGATTTATTCTTCAGGTTGAGCTAATAAAGTTCACATCAATGTCCTTTTTCACTGAGTCTTAGGGTGGATTTTTGTTAGAAAAAGCCATCCAGGGGATTGATATATACACTCCCTCTAAGAAACTATCCCGTTTGCCAGGCAAGATTAGCTTTCTGAAAAGTCATCAGGACTTAGAGTAACCATTAAAAAATTCATTTTTCATTCAGGAGGAATTAAAGTGATGTGTTGCAGTTGTTCCCCAGACTGGGAGTTTGGACTCCCACCTGTGTCAAAATATTAAAAAGTGAGTTTGAATCCAAAAGATGAGCAGTATTTATTTAATTCATAAGTGCCGTTTGATTGCAGTGCATTAATTTGTAAATCTATGCTTCAGCAACTCAACTCATTAAATGTATAACTAATAAAAAGGCACGTTGTGGGCTCACGCCAGAACACACCTGTACCACAGTGTTCCTCGTTACCAACTGACGGCCACGATCGTGTGGTCATTTCTCCATGAGAACCGGAACACTTTCATGTGCACCCTGCACATAGATGTTCCTCAGGCACACGTGCATCCCCCGCCTCTCCCAACTCCCTTGCAGTCTTGATCTTCCTTTGACTTACACACTCGGTGAACAAAGCCATGTACAGGATGCGATTCAATCAAGCCGTGCTCAGTGAAAGCTGGTTGGTGGTTTTTATGGCACATCATTTGAGCCATTTATGCTGGGTTAGAGTTAGTGGGTCTTTCAGAGCATGACTCTCTTTAGATAAAGCTCAGACAACTGCATCACTTACTCTCAAATCAACATTTCTTTTTAACTTCATTATTATTGTTGTTTGTAACCATAACAGTATTCTTGGTGTCTTTGGATGTGCCATATGCCTTCCATCCCGACATCGTGACAATGCCAGTACATCAATGAAGTGTAAAGGGTAAACCTGTTTGTTTGCTGACGGTGACAAGTCAGCAGAAAATACCTCGTTACTTGTCATGCGGTTTAATATAGTTTTATTAAATGTTAAAAGTTACTAATGCACATGCAACCAGAAACACAAAATCAAGGGTTGGAAGACGTTATGGTGCATTACATTTAAAACTCTGCCTTCCGCTGTTGTCATATCCTTTGCTCTCATTCATATCAATAATCTCTAATATCGTCTCCTCTCATACCAGTGGACTAGTTTGTTTTAGCCATGAAAGTCCTGTTAAGCTGTACACACCGTCCAAACGGAGCATGCAGCCACGTAGTTATAGTGACAGAACTGGAAGCATTTACTGAACACATGTTCGCCTTGACCACATGGTGGACAATACAGACATATTATCCTACGTTGGTTTGTTGTTTTTTTTTTTTAATGTGCTCACATACCTAAAATATTGCCTCAACATCCAACTTGTTCTGTATTCCTCATACACTCAACCAGAGAATGGAGTATCAAAGAAGAAGACGTCCTCCTATAAATCAAAACCGAGAGCAGGATCTCTCCTTGAAAAAGCCAGCAGACCTCGGGTAGACAGATTATATAGTGTAATTTGTGGAGGACATCAAAGAGCCTTTTATGTTTATTCATTGGCTCCCAAAACGCCATTTCTGAGGAAGGACATAACACACCATATGGCTTTCTTCAATGTTATCATGTTTTTATGTTTATGTTTGTGGCGGTGGAGAAGGGGTTTAAGGCACTAAGCCAGAGTGTCATCACCAGAGCTGTTGCTTTGTCACTGTAGTCCCCCTCCTTTAGCATCAACAAAGATTGTTTTTTTTTTTTTTTTTTTTTTTTAACTGCCAGCAAACTAAAGTCTCTCCCTTTCTCTTGGCCCTTGAAATAGGGAGAATAAGTGATTATAAGACCCTGGTTGCGTTTACATCCACTTTGCAAGACCCCATTCTAATCTGTCCACACTTGAGAAAGCTCTGGCTTCTGTTGAGGGAAGCAGGGGTTAATCTTTTTTCTCACCGGTCACTCTCGCTCTTAATTTTTGTAAATTGCATGATGTAACTAGGCGTTTTACTGCTTTGTAAATCCAACACTGAGAGACATCTAAATCGCTTGAGCGAGTCCAGGTAATCATTGCTGCCAATTGTTCATTTTCAGCTATAAAGGTACAATCAATGCAATCTCATTTCAATTTGCTTTCCTTAGAATATGCTTTATGTGCAAAGTGAAGTTTTAACTGGGTATGCATCACGTTGACAGTTTGAATTTGATAGTTAATTGTCAAGGACACTGAGACTGTTGTGTCTGCCTTGAGAACATAAACAGCCTTGGGTGTCAGCTACATGTCAAATCTGGAGGCGCTAAAATAATAAATGGATTAGGACAGCCGGTAAAGATGACTGACATCCTCAAAGGACGGAATACAAGGAAGCATTCTGTGGGTGCAAAAAAATCCTCCTCTAAGTGGACATCGTCTCTAAAGGACACTGATGAAATATGAATGAATTAGTTGCTACAGAGTTATTTGACACAAAGTAGACTTAGGTATCCTTTAAAGAAGTTTAAGAAGTTGCGCCATGCAGGTACGCACCTCCCACGAGAAATCAATAGATGCCAAGAGCATTGTGTGAATTCCCATGAACACGGAGCAACTCCAGAGCCATTTGTGTTCTACATGCAACATTTCTGAGTGCTCTAACCACATGTACCTGGGTAAAATACATCAGACGCCGCACATCCTCTCGTCCTCTCTGAACACTTCATTGTCCCCGGCATCTCCTTCCCTTGTCATTTCTCCACTCTCCAATCACAACGCTGTTTTCTCCGTTGAACATGTTCTCATCCTAGTGGACACTAGGTGGATTTCCATTACAGTTTTTCACAAAACAAAGGCAACAATTCTGAAATTGTGACAAGGTACTGCTACGGGGGTGCTGGCGTTTCCATTGAACAGCATTTTCATTTTTATGAGCGGAACTCTACCAGAATCATTTCCTGCGAGACTTGTCTCCAAAATAAAGAAGATCTTGACTTTGAAGAAGATGGAGAGGAACATCTTTAGTTCTGGGTAAATAACTCCAACTGCCACTACTGCTGCAGCGAAAATGGATGATCATTCAAATGAGTCTTCAAAGGCAAAGCTCTTATATAAAGCAACAATGCATGTCGATTAAGTATTGTTATATCACAACTACATCATATAAATGAGGCCAAAAACAACCTGTAACCAGATTTTGATGGCTTCAAAATTGACCAACTACGTCACATCCAAAGATGCCGGAGACGTGCGAGATTGAAATAATGTTTTTTTTGGCGACATTTGATAGTTCTCCATTACAGATTTATTTTTCCATCAATTCCAGGGGAAATGGAAATGCAACTCTCCGTACTCTGTTTTCCCTGAAGCTTCTATATCCCCTTCCCGTTCATCTTAGCATTAAAAATAGTAGTAGATGAACCTGCCAAACTATTTATGTATCATTCTGCTCTAGTTTCACTTGTTATGCTCTTCTGACCTTTTCTTTTTTTTTATAGTATTCAAAACTTAATTTTACTTTATGTCGAGTTTAAGCCTACTCTACAGCTTTCCGTCATCCCCTGCTCCTTTCAACTGACCTGTTAAGCCCTCTTATTTCACTGTTCTTCCACAGCGCTGATTAGATTAGATGCCTTCATCCCATTATTCATGAGGTTACACTCATAAATTCACAATTCAAAACTAGCAGGGAGTATGCATGAACCTAAACCTCCCTGTCCTCACCGTACCCCCATTTGATGTCTCCTCATGCTTTGTCATGTCTTCACTCCCCATCCACACCCCTTTTTTCATCATGTGTCAATCTTACTCTTCTGCCTTAGCCCTTTAATTTTCTCCTCCTCTATTCTATCCATCTGCTCATCTATCTTAGCTTTGTCTACTTTTTTTTTCCTCATCTCCAGAGAGGAACAACATTCTACCCCCCTTCCTCTTTCAACATACCTTTCATAACCTCTCTAACCTGGTTATTCTCCTCTCTCTCGTCTCTCCTTCTCTGTCAGACTCTCAGAAGACCTCAAGGCTGAAAGGTGTGAAGGAGGAACTAAGTGCTTTCTCCTGTCTATAAACACTGTCCTTTATGCCTGTGTGGCTCTGGGTCTGCGTGGCTGCGTGGGGGAAAGAAGGAATCCATCCACAGAGATTTATTCACAGCTCAGTTTCTTTTATGTGAAATTTTCTTGCACCCATTTTCCTACTTTGTCACCTTCAGGTGAAAGAATGGACAGCAATGGAATTTACAGGCAGTGCAGTGACACTAGAGACTGAATTACCAATTTCTTTTTTTTTCTTTCTTATTTATATATTTATTATAGCTGGACCTGCAAGTAAGGCCAGTAAATACAGCAAATATACTATATGGTATATAGTAAATATGATGCAGAGTTGCGCAAATACATTCTTTTCAACTTATGAATTGAGAAACTTAAAACTGGAAGACATTAATGTATAAAAAAACATTTTGTGGTTTGCAAATAAGATGACTGAGCTAATCAAATTAATAATTAAGACCAGAAATAGTTATTTTATGCACGGCAATACATTGCCCTTTGGGGATTATTAAAATATTCCTGAATCTGAATCTAAATTGAGAAAAAAACAACAACAACAAAAAAAAAATTATAATTTTTCTGTCAATCCAGGTTTGAACTAAAAGAAGGGCTAAGAACTCCCTTTTAACCTTGTTCAGGTTTTACAAATTGCTCCACAATGTTTTGCTGAGTTACCCATTCACACAAACACTCATACAGCACTTAGATAAGAATTAAATCTCGTCTCAGTAAATACACCATAGCGTATCGGCTTTTTGTTTTCCCTCAACTTTAGTAAATTTCTTCTAATTTGCTTTAAGCTTACTGGAAGCTTTGACGCTGAAATTGAGTGCTGCAAGTGCTCTGAAAGAATTTATAAAAACCGTAGACATCAAAAAACAAGAGCCTTGTGTGTTTTGCATATCTTTGAGAAAGGATGAGTGAACCTTGATATAAAACACAAAGTGTAAAAACAAACTAGAGGAAAGGGATGCGTAAAGAAGAAAGAGATAGTAAAAAAAACAAAACAAAAAGCAGAACACATTTCACATTTTCCCCTTGTGTACGAGCAGACAGGTCTGTGGATTTCTCAAATTCAAGTCCAATGTTTATACATATTTCTACAGTATGATTTACATAACAGAAAGACGGTGGCTTCAAATGTTTTTGATTTTTATTTTGATGATGTTTAATGAAAAACAAAAAGACAATAATATCATACTTGGCATTTGTATCTGTTCAAGGAAACATGTTATGCTAAACTAAAACTCCTAAGGTGTTGATGGAAATTATATATATATATATATATATATATATATTTTTTTTTTTTTTTTCCACACAGACACATACATTGTTGAAATCAGCGTTGAAGCTCTATGTTATCTACTTCTGATGTCTTGCAACACAACATAAAACAATGTAGAGTTAAAGATGGGGGAGCTAAATGAATGCTTCCTGATTGGAGGCTGCGATAAGGTGGCAGGGTCACGTCAGAGCTATTTATATATGTAAAATATCCTTTATTGTATTTGTACAATTTACTTACAGTATGTTATGATCCCTGCAGCTAATAAGTGTGCAGACAAATGTTACCGGAAAGTTTTTGTCAGTCCAGCTGTAGTTCCTGGATCGTTCTTAAGGTGAAACATTTGCTTCATACCCTTCTCTTTCATTTAGGTCACAGCCTTTTTTAATAAAATAACTTGTTAATGTCTGATTAGTTCTGCGCTAGATTTACCATCCGTTCCGATTAATTTCTTGGACATAACTGGTAACATTTTCCTTCAGAATGTGGTATCTTTCAGAATTAACCACCATCAATGGATGTGAGCAATCCTGGCCTGGATACAACATAATACTCCAAAACAATGACACGCCCGACAGATTTCATAGATTGGAAAATGTCTTTTTATGCCAGAATGTAGTGATTTTCTTACAACAACATAACTTTTTTTTTTAAATTTAAATCGTATTTATTCCATCAGACTGCTGCTTTGTCCCTACAATCTTCGGCAAACAATCGCCTACAATATAAATATCAGATAATGTTGTAGAGACCTGAAGTTCCACGGAAAATCACCCAGCCCTTCTTTGATGCCCTGTGGACATTTAAACACCTTGCTTTTGGAGTCATCTTTGTTCGCAACTGTTTCATTTTTCCTAATTTCCTGACAATTTGCCAAACAATCAAACTGTGGATCAGTAAATTCCAAACCCTTTAAGGATGCTGTTTTTTAAGGTTATATTCAACTTAAGTAACAACTTAAGTAGTGAGTTGCAATTTCAAACGTTATCTACACACCAGGAGTACCAAATACGAGCAAAAGAAAATTTTAAAGTCAAACCTCTCATTTTCCCTAGCCTCAGCCCCTCCTCACCTTTCCCTCCCCCAGTCTTCTTCCCTAAATGACAGAGGGTGAGGCTTATCTTATTTTCCTGAACTTTTTCTTTCTGCATTTCACTTTCTACAATTTAATCTCTGCATGTCTATCTCGCTCTTCCTGTCCATCTTTTTATTCGCTTATCTACAGCTCGAGCCTCTGCATTGGCCCTTTCATTAAAGTAAGCCCCATTTCTCACTCCTCCTCTCGTTCACCTGCCTGACCCTGACACTTTGTTGGCTGTGTGTTTGTGCATGTGTGCAATCATCACCAGGAGCTTGCCAGTAACAGTTCCAATAATCGTCTGGAAAACAGTAGAAATACCCTTGATAACCCACTCCTCCCTGTATCTCTCCACCAGTTGCACACATGATTTTCACACATCTCTCGTTTCTGAAGCAGTCTGTTCTTTCACCGCGGCAACATCCTTGTTTGACTGACAGCTTGTCAACTGCTCATCAATCATAAATCATAAGCAAGCCTTTAAAAATAGCTCTATAGGGACCCAATCGGGTGGAATAATGTAAAACTTGGGTTGGGGGAAAAAGAGGAAAATTGTGATAGATTTGAAAAAAGTAAATTAATAAATATGTTTTCCTTATTCTATTGTAAAAAAAAAAAAAAGGCAAGTGACTTGTCTAACCTCACTTGTACACCATCATGTAAGGGAAATATCAAATATGTGCTCATATGTGCTTATGGTACCAAATTACCGTGTAATTTTGCAATGAACTTGACTGTTTGTCTTTCCGAGTTGCTGAGTTCAATTCGATTCAGTTTAGTTCAAATCCATTTATCCCTCATCTACATACACTTGTTGCTTTTCTGGGTCCCAGAGATCTGCTGGGCCTATCCCGGCTCTCTTCAGGCCAAAGCTAGGTTGCCAGTCAGTCACAATTTATTTTGATTTAATTCACTATAGTTAACCTGTAAACCACAAAACATCCCGTGAGGGGGCCACTAAGAGGAGGTAGCTGTGCTAGGCATTTTCCCATCTCACCTAAAAAAAATGAAGAGGGAAAAAAAAAAAAAGAGTTGAAGTAGGGTTTTCCAATCACCATGGCTTTCAGAACATCAAGGAGCGAGGTTGAAGACATTTTACAGCAGAAGGGATTATGTGCATTTTTGGGGGAAAAAAACAGGACTTGGGGGATTTAGTTGCAGCGACAGAACGGCGGTATGAAGATTGGAAGATGGCGTTGAAGCTGAAACTAACCAGATACACACTGTAAATGCATTTCCTTGCCTTGTACTGTACATGTCCAATGACAATAAAGTTGATTCTTATCTAATTCATTTGTCAAGCATCAAGGGCACACTTGACAAAACAAATGGGCGAAAGCCTTTGGGAATTTATCGCATGGTGCAGACTTTTGGTTAAAATCACATAATGTATAAGTCACAAACAGAAGCTGGAGAACTGTACAGGCTGATAAATTAACTGACACATTGGCATCTTTTTTTTTTTGTGTCTTTATCTAAGGCATTAACGGATGCATCCTAATGCAGGTAAATGCATGCTCAGATTCAGCAAAGTGCGTCATGAGCAACTGAATACCATCTTATTGTTGAGCTGCACAAAGGACATAATCACACATCAACGCCAACCAAAGAGCTCGCCACTATGAAGACTATCTTTGGATGCCTGAAATCCAAGTTCAGCAAACACTCTACTTGATGACTAAACTAGTGTCGAAAGACCTCACAACAAGCAAGAGCTGAATATGGACTCCCTAAAGTCCTGGGAGAGCATCAATCATCCCTCTACCATAACCAAGGAAGAAGTGATATGTATGTCAATGATCTGACAGAAATTTCCACAAACAGTAATTATATATAGATGAAATTATTTGAAAAAAGTAGACAAGTAAAAATTGCAATTGAAGTGAGATAAAAGTAAAACTGTCTCATGTTACAAACAGTCTTACAGGCTGATTTTTTCTGGTATAATAATGCAGATTTCAATCTAAACTGCAAGAGATTGTTGTCTCTTTTCCTGGGTGTATAAAGGTGGGGAAAATATGTTTTTTTCTGTTGCAGTTAATCACACCCATGTCACAGAGCAAAATGTCCAGGAAACATAATTTCAGACCAGTTTATCAACTGTGCTGCTCTACGAGTGAAGAAAGGAAAAATATGACCTGACAGTGGAAAGTCTATGTCCTTCCCCGCTACTCAATCAAAAATCTAACTCATAAAGGGAAGACATAGCAAAAGCAGCTTCCAGTTAAAACTGCACCGCTCCAAAGAAAAAGAAAAGAAACAATTTTGATGGTGATTATTTTTTTCATCCACAATAAGGGGCTATGTTTGTGATTTCAGAGCAGGAAGCAGGCTGTCAGGCAGCCATACATAAGAAGAAAGAGCCTGCACTGGTCAATGCTCAGTGGGAGCAGGAAGGAAACCTTTCAATGGAGATGCACTTCTGACTTTTATTCAAATGGCATTGTTCTATCTAAAAACCAATCAACACAACTAGCACCAATTGAGCACACACGATGAACACATACACACATTATTCAAAGCTCTGAAAGGCCAGTTGGATCTGGTTTGTTCCCAGCTGTCAGCTGCTGGACTTCCCACCCGCCCACCCGCCCACCCACCCACATACACCCACACACACACACACACACACACACACACACACACACACACACACACACACACACACACACACACACACACACACACACACACACACACAAAGTGCTTACAAAATAGCATCATATTGCTTCTTGTAGAAATGCCACTGTTGCCATGGATACCCCACCGCAACCACCCCCACCCCCACATTCCGATTAGCAGGGAGGTTAATTGAATTATTCAAACTCATCACTTAATAAATACAATGATTGACAGGCGAAGTGGGAGCAAAAGAATAGAGAGCTTGGAATATCTGTAATGTAAGCATGATAGAGGAGCGATAATCCCGGTGGATGAGGATGTGCAGGGGAAATGTCAGAGCGTCATGAGTGCTAGCATGTGCCTCGGTATTGTACATTTGTGTGCGAGTGTGTTCGACTGTGTATACAGTTGTTTGTTAGGCAGTTGGATGAATGAACAAATGAAGGGAGGATGGCAGCAGGACCGGCTCTCCAGATTCTGAGTAATGGAATGGCCTTAAGAAATGAGATGTCTTTGGTCTCTATGGCAGCTGACTGCTCTGAATTTGCATCAAAGGATGAAGACAAAGATGTGGAAGATGGCTCCAAACATGGAAGAGAGACAATGACAATGAATGATAAGACAGCATAAGATAAAATGATACCGTCCACAATCTCCATGGAAGCTGATTTCATACGTAAGATACGTAAGTGTCAAAAAGTAATGTGCAGAAACGAGGAGGGTCAAGCGGGTATAATACGTTTTTCTTTGTAGTCAAAGGCATGAAAAATTAAAGCAAAACATATAAAGAAAAAAATTAAATTCCTTCCAGAAATCTACATTCCTGTGAAACATGTTGTGTTGGAACATCCAAAAAATCTCTACCACCGGCGGAGCTTTAAATCCAAAGTAAAGGCAACCCATTTCCTTCATTTACGAGCCGTTTCCTCCAACCTTCATTTTTTATTATTATTCTCTCTTACTTTGTGCAACGGGCCCCATGTTGCACACAAATGAGTCACAGCTTTTACGTACACTGCGGTCACAGAACACGGTTCACCTGATCTATAAGACTTAAACCACATCAGCGACACCACATCTAAGACGAGCCCAAGCAGGCATCGGTGCTAGTAAGAGCAACGGCTCTTTCGCTTCCTGCTTCACGTCCTCGCTCAGGAGCCGCATTGTGCTTTGCACAGCTGATCATTTTTCTATGCCGTTTTTCCTTCTCTCATCCGGCTGGCTTTTTCAAACACAGGGAGAGACTTTTTGTATTAATGGAGAGAAGCGCCGTCACAGGTTTGATCAAAGAGTCACGCAGAGTTAGAATAAAAAGCAGGAACTGTTTCCACAAACTCACCGTGCAATTCCACAATGGAGAAAATCCTGTTTCCTTCACATATTACTGGAAGAGGCGATTCTTTTTTTAAGTCAACACTTTGCAGAAGTGAATGAAACAAGTGCTGCAAAGTGATTCCCTCCCCATTAACTTAACCGGGACCAGTAAACAACTTCATTATTCTGAATTAAGTTTGAATGCATCATGTAATTGGAGGACACTGAATCCTTGTTGAGTTAATTAAATGTAAATGAAATAATGCTAATGAAACATTCATGACACAGTCGACAGATTCATCAGAGGAAGTTGGCTAAAATTGCTGCCAGTGAAAACACACCAAACGAGGACTTGCTTTAAATCTGTGTGAATGCAAGTAGTGTGTCGGCTGTTATTAAGACCATTTCTGGTCCCGTGGAAGACTAGTTCCTTTTCAAAAAATATGAAATTAGTATCCCTCCATAGTAAAGGATCTTTCAGTTTAAACGGAAGTAGGTGATAATCATTCAGTTGACCATCTCTTGCGGAGACATTTAGTATATCTGAAAAAATTAAGTTCAAGATATCCATCTCAAATCTTTGTTTGTTTGCTTGTTTTTGTCCTCTGCATTCAGAAGCACGTAGATCTTTTGATGCCTGCACGTCTGCCCCAAACCCTCAAGTGGCCGATGAACAGGAACTCCCACGATCACGTTTCCTGTCACGGTCGATGGCAGAGGCCTGATCTGCATCTACGCAAACTTCAACCGCGGATTCATTTCAAACAACCTGGACAAATGTTTGAGCCCTTAAATGCCAGATTTATTATAACTATCTGCTCATACTCTTTGCAGTTCATCACATTCTGTTTGTCAATACTGTTCAGGGCTGAAATATGTATGTCCTGAAGCCGGAGCTCAGACTTACTGCTGGTTACAGACTGAGACTCCACCAGAAGAGGGGGTCTTCTAAATCTTTTAAATGCCAAATGAATATTTTAGTAACAGAGGAGATTGCAATATTCAGAGGAAAAAAAAAATCAGTATGCCCCGATTCCAAAACATTTATGTTTATTAATTTTGCATTTTGAATGAAAAAAATTCAGTTTCAAAACTAAATGAGGAGAGAAAAATGCTATAATGAGTTTGCAACATTATTTAGGACAAGGAATTTACGGTCAGTTTTAATCGCAGGAAGAGGTGGCGTTTCAGTCTAAAGTTTGTTTTTGTTTTTCTCTCATCTTCTTCATAATGTGTTTATATTACCACAGCAGTGAGCTCATCATCAAGACAAAGTCGGATGTAGTTACTCTCATCACACCCATGCAGTCAAAAAATTCTTAGGCCCCTCAGGCTTCTGCTTCATGCTGACTTTAGCACCAAACCACATCATTCCTGTGAATCACAACGAGTTCCACTGTGTCAGAACAGATAAATTCAAAGGATGAAAAATCTTTTAAATATAGATTTCAGTCACTTTAATCCATTAAAACTTAATTAAGAACTTAAGAAGATGGAACATTTTATTATCATTTTTACACACGTCCCATTTTGCATTAGCCGCCCACATAATTAATCTTCACTGTTGCTGAAACTTTCCCATCCACCGTATTTGGAATCATATTAGGACATGCAAATATTTAAGGAAATAAGGAATTTGGGATTACAAATAATGGGGTTGTGGCCCAAGCTGTGCAGAGTGTTCCCAACGGCTCCTCTTGTCCTTGTTGAAATATCCTTTGGCAAAACAAAGAAGCCGGAGTTACTGTCATACAAAGGAAGCACCATGCATGGCACCGTGCGGGTGGGCGTGCGTGCGCGCGTGCACGCGTGCAGGAGTAGGTGTTTACGTGTTTGTCTGGGAGAGAAATTGTAAAGTAGAGCAAGTAAAAAGGTCCTTTTTCTCCTGAATACCAAAACTGATGCACTTTTTAAAAGAGGCTAAAGTGGATGCAGAGGCAATCGTCAGACTTCCACACATCTATGCAACAGACTAAAGTTCAAACCTCACTGGACCTGACATTTGTTTAGGGTTGTGTATAAAAACTACACAGTAACACGGATCAAAACGACCTGTCCGTAAGCAGTGTTTTGTCCTGCACTGCGTTGGCATGTGTGGATGAGATGTAGATGTGGACTTATAAGCATTGGTTTTCTTTGTTTTTTTTAATGATCAACTTGATTATAATCTTGGACATCAAACAGAGGATGAGATGATACTGGCCTGATCCCTGTGACGTGATGTCAGTGGTGCTCCTGTCGTTGTTTCTCCTGTTTTCTTATCTCCCTCTTCATATGTGTGATGCGAGCCTAAGTGAAGACATGTCTCCCCATGTTGCATTTATTACGCGCACACCGTGATTACAAGATCAGCAGGTCTTGTTCTAACATTCTCTATCGTTAAATACATTGATTATTATCAATCATAATTCCTTACCTGACAAAAAGGTTGAACTCTGATGCCAGAAGCCTGCAGAGACCTTGTTTTATTTAACCCCGTCAATCAGGTCCACTATTAAGTCCTTCCAACCTTTTAACCAGATATTTCCTTTTGTTCTTCCCTCCTCTTTTTCAGTAAGAACCCAAGGAGGTCGCTGATGTGGCTTTCCCGGTTTTTTTTTGTTTCTTTGTTTTCCTGAATGTGATTTTTCTCAGAACCTTTCTACAGGTTTGTGTTTCATTCAGGGTGAAAGAGCAAACACGCAGATTGGATTTGAACTAACCACAACGTCATGCTGTTTTTTTATTCCGCCGTTAGTGTGCGACTACAGGTTAGTTTATTCTGTACATAATAATATTTAAATTTGGGGAACCTAATTAGTCATTATGCTGATGGGGTGCCCTAGATGTAATTAAAGGCGTATCAAATTTAGCCGACAGAGTCAAGATTTGTTTTTTTTTTTCCTTCACCTGCCACATTTTTATTAATTTTTTTTTTCTATCTGTGGCACAAAAATGCAGTAGTGTGCAACTGTGCAACTAAAGAGCTCCCTCCCTCCCTCCTGTGATCTCTTCCTGTTTCCAACCCCCCACCTTTCCATAGACCGTCATCCAATTAGATGATTCTTATTGCTTTAATCGATGGAGACATGCACGGGCACACGCCGACATCACTACAGACACACACTTCAGCCACAGCTCCATCTGCTCAACATGTACCGTCTACTCTGGTTGGACGACCGAAATGGGGGATATGGTGCAGGGGGTGAAATGTGAACATAAGTGACAGGAACAGACCCACAATTAAGTGTCATACAGGTGGAAGGGAGAGGAGAAGTGGTGGGGGCTAATTTAATGCAAGTCCTCTTTACACACCCCTAACACACTTCTGTGCACAGATACACAAGACTCCTGTGGAGACGGGGAGAGAAGAAATGTATTGGGGTGAGTCAGTTATACTGACGATTCTACTGAAGTAACATGAAATTCATTTAAACAGCTTCAAAATCACCTGCAGTGTCAAGGTGAATTATTTTAGGGTTTTTATTTTAGCTAAAAAAACATGTGAAGTAGAAAACAGCACACAGCCGTGGATCTTTAAATTAGTCATTTTTTTGGAAGCTTTGTTGATTTAAAAAATATATATATATATATTTTTTCTTATAAGATTTGACAAACACAAGAAAACGTTGGCGAGAACGGCAAAGGAAGACAGAAACGTTGACACATTAGCCATCTTGCCAAAGAGTTTGAAACCAACAAATCTGTCAGCGACAGGTGAGGGCGTCAGGATCGGCTACAAGAGAGAACTACTGATTAGTTAAGTCGGATCTATGTCCCAATACAAACTCACGGTCTGCAATGTGCGTGAGATTCAAGGCAGAAAACATTTTGAGCAGCCATCCATCTCTCCAAAGGTTCATCGAGATATTCGCTGGATGTTTAATTCCCGTTTCATTCTTTTACACATCAGCAAAGTTCGGACAGCAGCTGAGTCCAAACTGCAGGGAAACCAGCAGATCCACGTAACAGCAACATGTGGCTGTACAGCCCGGGTGCATGTACAACCCAGGGTTTGGTGAGTCACATCTGGACTAGACGTATTTTTCTATCCAGCTGCTTTTGCAGCATTGTTTGATATAAGGTTTATTTGTGTCCAAATGCTTGGGAACATAGCTGTCACATTGTAAAAGTAAATATCCTGTAACTTTCAGTGACTCACAATTAGGTACATCAGCACAGGTTTCTTATATTTACTGCTAATATTTTCAGTGGACTAGTTGTCAGTTGGAAATAAAATAAATTCATTCTCTTAGCCACATATTTAAGGTTAATAGGTGATATGGATTACTGCAGGGCACTGTCCGAACATACATGTCTGTCTGAACATGCATCTTTTACTGACTGATATGTTTACAAGCGAGGGGGCGGGGCTTATGTAATATCCCAGAATTATACCGCTAACAAAGTTGTCATAACCAAATTTAATTGAAATCAAATACTACAATTCAAAGTAAATGTTTAAACCTAAAATACAAAGTCAAAAATTGTTTAAAACAGACTACATTTGTCTCAATTTTCTAAACGCAATGAAGCTGCGCAGAGTGGACTTTCCCTGGTTCTTGGCTCTGTAAAAAAAGGCACAAATGTGGTGAAGCGTCCTCTGTGTCAGCGGCTTATTGTTCCTAATTTCAGACTTGTCACTGTAGCGTAACTGTCATTTATAGGTGGTATTAGCCGAATGTGTATTAATCCGCAATAAATTATGTCAATGATGAAGTGATATGGAACTGTGCTTCATTTAATGTTAAAATTAAATGTTAAAATACATTTGCATGGTGCCCAGAACTTATTGAAATGTCAATCCATTCTTTTTATTAAGACTTTTACCTGAGGTTATGCACTTTGATCAATATTTACTATGTTTAAAAGAATTTGTGAAGGTCATTTCAGTCTAAAGCATCCTGTACTTCGGAAGAACAGGCATACAGGAAAAAAAATAAGCGTGAAAAAGAATTAACCTTCATTCAGGTGCTAAAATAAATTACCATTTAAAACATAGTCTCCAGTATTATCTGGCTGTTTAATATCTCCAAAAAATAAGAGATGGGAAATTCAGGAGTAAATTTAAGTTTTATGAATGTAAAAATTAGAATAGACAATCGCAGTTGCTCTTTGATCAAACAATACATTTCACTTTACTTTATTTACCGTATTATTGTATAGAAGCAGCAAACACATCACAAGAATGACAAAGTATTTTTTATAAACCCGTTTCTCTTTCTCCCTGTAGAATTACTGCATTATGGGTCGTTTTCTGTTTTTTTTGTTTTGTTTTTTTTGTGTGTGTATGTTTTTTCCTTTTTTTTTTAAGCTTGGTGATCTCCAAATAATCCCCACGACTGAACTAAACCTCTTGAGCTCTTCATCACGCAAATTGTGTCTTTGAGAGAGTTCCAAACACTGATTGCATAATGAGCTGCTACCTTTGCATATCTACTGCTAATTACACAGGGATTTCAAGGAAAAACTGAACACTGAAGGTGCTGATTACCCTATACCCTTTTATGTATGTAAATCTTCCCCTTCCAGAGCACACGTGGTTCATGTTGCTGTAAATCACACTACCGATCGCAGTGGGTTCTGTTCTGAAATGCTTGGTTATAGTGTATGGCGTTCTGTTTCATTCACAAACAAACAAACAAATAAATAAATATTAAAATGAATAGATATGTCACGAAATGAATAAATATGACACTGAAATAACTACAAAGCAAATTACACAAAAATATTTATTTTTAAGATGACAACTTATTAATTTCATGAAAAATTATTCAATAATTGTATATGTATTTATGTCATGGCAATATTTCTTCATAGTAGTATATTTTTTGATGACATTTTATTACACAATGGTATAAATGTTTATTAGTGACACTTTTTATTTTGTACAAAAAACAATTGTATAGAACAATTTAACAACAAGGTGATTCAAATTGCTTTACGGAGAAAACAGAAAACAGAAAACTGATTAAAAAATAAAACATCAACGTTATCAACGGTAGACCGGACTTAACTGGATGTTTCAGATTTGACTACTGTAAAATGTCTAAGATAAAAGCATCCCACGGAGGTGGCGACAGCGGAAGCGCAAAGGGATTCTTGAGCTTGGCGAGGCTGGTGGGTGCCGCACAACCGCTCCATCCCGCTCCATCAGGCTGGCTGGAAGCCTCTGTCAATACACCTGAGATGCTTTAAGTCTCAGATATTTTACAGCAGCATCCAAACTCGCATAGAAAACCATGCCCCTTCATTTGAATATGAACAAATAAATCAATAAAAAGCCCTGAAATGAAAGTGGCAACGCCAAAAAAAGAGTCATGAAAAACGTTAACTTGACATTACAAAATAAAAGTCTCACTAATAAAAAATATACCATTATGAAATTAAAGTGGCATGAAATAAATATACAATTATGAAATAATTTGTCATGAAATTAATAAGTTGTCACTTTTTGTATTTATTTTATTGTCAAATGTTTTATTTCATGGAATATTTATTAATGTAAGTATTTATTTATTTAATTGTGAATGAAACAGTGCTCCTCAATAGTAATCCTGCAGTAACAACATAAATGATACAAAGTGTGTATTTTATGAAGCAGCAATTTTATAAGATAGTAACATGTCAAAAAACACATATTACCTGATTCTTATTTAAGTAGTGTCATAAGGATTTTATTGGCAGTGAGGCTGACAGGCATTTATAATTAATCTTAAATGGCAAAACAACAATGGACTTTCAATAAATCTTTCAAGATTCCTAGAAGTATAAATTAACCAGCCCTTTATGGAAGACCTGCAGGGGGAAGCAGGTATGTCGGTCAATACGCATTGATCTGGTTGAGTATTGATCCAGTGGAGTTGATGCCTTGGAATGTCTTAAGAGCTGGTTTTGGGCAGATGTTTAGTCTGTTCCATATTCCATATTATCATGCAATGAATTCAAGCAACAGGAAATTAACTATTTCACACAAAGAATGTCTTTATTTTTACTTTCTTTTTTTTTTTTTTTAATAGTGCTTGGAAATGTTAAATTCTTTAAAACACACAGTAACACACACACTTCGTTCCAAGCTAAAATGCAGAGTAATGTACATTAGATGCTGTAATTAGAGACTGTATCAGGGGTTCCAGATTTTGATAGCAATGTCTTATAATACTGCAATACAGCAAAAAACAATATATTTCTGTTGTGGCGTTACTTCTATTCTACCTTCCTCCCAACACTGACACTGCTACTCTTCTTCAACCATCGTGCAACACGTTGGTATGTTTCTGTGTTCACTGTCTGGTGGGAAATGCAGTTGTTGCTAATCGCCGGTGGTTAGTGAGGTGTGGGCCACAGCGTGTCCACTCAGCACTAAAATGACACTTCACTTAGCTTTAAGATTTACACCAGGCAAACTTTCTGGCATAGACAAGATAAAAACAAAAGTGCTGCAGGGAACTTGTTTGTAACCTAATTTTACCGCAACATTCATGTCCAGTGATTTAACTGTATGTACATTTTAAAGACTGCATGTACAAGATAATGTACAACAAGTCAACTTTCATTTTAATTTCAATTTTGTAAATATATTAAGCTTTCACAAGTATGACTCAAATACTTTCAACTCCTGCTAAAGACAGCACCAAGCTCCTGAGACCTATGTAAAAAAAAAAAAAGAAAGAAAAATAAGAGAGAGAGAGAGAGAGAGCCACAGAGGCCAAGGTAATTGATTTGTCAGCCAAGTCACCAGTTAGCTAGACAAATGCACTTCTCGGGCAGGCATGTAGAGAGCGAGCAAAGCTATTAATTCACCAGACAGTTTACTATAGGAATATACAGGCAAACAGATGACCAGCAGGTAGACTGGACGGAGATGAGTGATGCGGTGTGGTCTGGCCCAAGCTAAAACAAAAACGAGGAGCGACTCTCGAAGTAACCTCGAGAAATAGAACAGTCAGGAATGAGAGAAGCAAAAAGATTAAAGGCAGTCCTGGTTTACACAAGCAGAAAGATATGCTGTGAGGTGATGCAATGGTGTAAATGTGACGTGAGACTGCTGAGAGAGCATGCACAGTCGGCAGAAAAACCACAGTATATTCAAGAGCATCCACACAGACCTAAAAGCTCAAAAGGTCAGAAGAATTAAAACTAAAGAAAGAAGACAATGGAAAGAATACAAGAGAGGAAAATAGCAGTGCAGCTGCAGATCACATTTGCTATGGTTCAACAGGAAGGTCACTGGTTCAATCCCCATATTCCCCAGCCTGGATACTGAAGTGCCTCTGGGAAACATACTGAATCATACATCGCCTCCTAAGTTCCTCACATGTAAGTAACTTTGGATTAAAGTGTCTGCTAAGTGAGTTGTAACACATTCCTGGAGTCAGGAACGCCACTGGCTCGGGCTTCTTGGTCAAAGAACTAACCGCTGCACATCTCCTTAAACTCACTGTCTTTATTTCACACACTGCCAATATTTTAAATAAATAAGACACTTGAGATGCGGCACGCTTTGTCTGAAAGAAAGGCGTAAGAAACAAACAGAGCAATTTAAACCACATGCACACAGAGCCCAGCTAATAGAACGACTCAGATCGGGACTTCAAAGAATCAAAGCCAGTGTAAAAAACATCAGTGGAAAGCCTTTGTAAAGGCTGTTCCTTTGAAACAAGTCTTTTGGAGGTACCTGAAGCACATGTAAAACCCATAGAAATAACAAAAAAAAATTAAGAAAGAAAATAAAACAGGCTCTGCTTCTTAAAACCGTTTGGTCGCCACCGTTTGCTAGAAGCAAGAATCCTGCTCCTGGTCTCACTGAAACACTCAAACACAAACACAAACACGCCAACAAAATGCCTTCGCAAAAGATCCCTTTGTTCTCCAAGTGCAAACGTAAAATGCAAATTGAAATTTCTGAATGTGTGTTCAACTGTGTGCGTGTGTGTCAACGATAAGGCCTGTGTATGTGATTATCAGTTAATTAAATCAGTGAGGGGATTCTTAAGTGCAATCTTTTTTTTTTTTATGTAGCCATTTTTAATGCACTGGTTTTTTGTTTATCTGATGGCTCTATAAATATACTACCTCGAACTGAGGATAGCATGTAATATTTAATTTATGTTGTTTAAGTATTTATTTATGTCGATAATCAGTTTAGACAACTTAATATATGCCCTCAAGCAAAGATTTTTATTTTATACTCGTGTCCCCCGTACTGACAAATTTAGGCCAGTTGGGTCCAAAGTTTCACTCCACAGAAAAAGCATGTACATATGCGGGTGTGTCATAAAAGTATGTCATTACTGTATTTGTCTGTTCTCACTGCAGCTTATTCTTTAATTTGTCATGAGCTATGGTTTTGACTGCTTTGGGTTTCGTTTGTTTGTCGTTTGTTTTCTTCAACTTCTGGTTTTTCTATTAGATTTAATTTTCCTATGTTGCCTGTGCGTGTGTGTGTGTGTTTGTGTGCGTGTGTGTGTGTGTGTGTGTGTGTGTGTGTGTGTGTGTGTGTGTGTGTGTGTTATCAAAAAGCAGGCTGTATGTACGAGAGACTACTTAAATGTATCTACAGCTTTATTATTATTATTATAATCATTATTAGTTTATATATCATACATTGCTTGTCCATTTAATTATTTATAATAGACATAAATTCATTACTTGCTTGTTTAGGATTGACTTATTTCGTTTTGTCTGTTTAATTCCTGTTTATCCTGATTTTTGATTCTTTCCCTCCAGCTAAATAGTCAAACACAGAATTTTGGCCAATTGATTTAAGTTTGCACCAGTTTCTAAAACTTCTAGTCAGTGTATATTTCTTCAACTAAGGATAGTGGTCCACACGGGCATCAGTTCATGCCTGCCTAACACTGTCAGGCAAAGTGAGCTTATCCGGACTCCTAATGCTGTTTTTTTGTTTTTGTTGTTGATGCATCCTTTCAGCCTACCAGTTTTGTAAATGTTCCTGCTCCATTGAAAATACTCTTCTCTATCTAGAATTATGCAAAAATATAAATGACATGTCTTCAAGAAGAGTATAATAGTATATATATATATATATATATATATATATATATATATATATATATATATATATATATATATAATACGTTTCAAACTACATCACAACTGCTTTTAGATGACAAAAATAAATGTCACATACTTTTGTTTTCTTCTTTGAGGACAATAAGTTTTTCATACCGTTTTGACATGTTGGTTAAAAGGAGAAAGCAAGAATACAAGTATAAGAACTGAAGACATGATGAATTAAATTGAAAGAAATAAATGTCTTATATGGCCTTTGTACAGACAAGGTAGCAGGAGCGCATGTGTGTCTTCTTGCTGGATAAGTCATAAAACATGCAGGTAGGACTAATGCTCTAGATGTGCACTATATTCAAATTAAAATCCTTACAGGAAAAAAAAAAAAATTCAATGTGATGTTGAAAGATGCTCGTCTGTCAGATGTACTCAGGATTACTTGTTTTTCTTTTTGAAAATGGTGGTGAAGGCTAAATGCTTGAGCCCCCGAAGCCCATTAAATGACTTCTTCACATTCTGTACCACAAAAACCCTCAGTGGTGACAGATTAAGCAAATGTCAAATCAGGACGTTTTAAGAGCGACAGCTCAGACTGTTTGGGCCTCATTTCTTTGTTCTCGCTCAGATGTGTTGCACCTGCATCTAGAAATGAAAGCGTATTCCCGTTTGTTCTAGTGTTGTATGACGTACTGTTTGATCTTTGTGCCCACCAAAAAGTGGGAACAACTGCAGTGCCACCAAGTACATCCTCAGGCTCTGTGGCTTCTGCCCACATTTCAATGACATTTCATGTCATCAATTACCTGGATAAGTACAGCACCTCAAGACACCTCTGCACTGCTAATTTACTCCTTAAACATTGCGATAAAATGTTTCATTGTTGCTGCCAATATGCCATTCTAATGAGACTAAAGGGTATTTTGATGGTTTAGTCAAAGATATTTGTTGAACAAAGCCTTACTACCCATTACAGACCTCACAAATCTCATTTGCAGGAGATTCTTTCAACCACATATCAAAATGAGCCAAATACAACATTGGATGAGGAGCAACACTTGACATAATACACAGAGTAAATATTCAATAAAAACTGAGCCAAAATGCATAAGCAACATATGCAAAGCTGCAGCACAACATCCTACCTTCTTGCACTGCCTGGAAAGGATTGTTTCCATCAACGAATTCCACAGAGATGGTGATTTTCTCTGTCTCCAAGATTTCGTTGTTCAAATTGAGATCTGCCACAGCAAGACGAAACACTTCATCATCTTTCCGTGCTGACTCATCGAAGATGGCACCTATTGAAAGTTAGAGGAGAGAGGAACAAAAGGTAACCCTTTACTCAGAATCAGAAAAAAAATAATGCATCATGCTTTCTTTGGTTTTCAACCACAAAAAACATGGGTCTCCTGCTGATGCACAACAGATCAAGACAGGACAAATACTGCAGCCCCCCCATACTGGATCGTTCTCATATCGTCACTTCATCTCTCCACACGCTGTGAACTGTAAAGACCACAGCTCCTACTGCAGCAGGGCCAGCTACCAGCCAAGGGCCGACCTCCTCCAGCACTGCATCTTAAGAAGCCTTCTGGCTGCCAAGAACCAGCAACCCATCTCCCCTCGGGCCGCAGCACTGCAACGGAGTAACCCGCAAACATTCTGATGCCCCGCCATGCAGAAAGAGGCACCCGTGCGTGTCCTGATGACATGCCTTCAGACCAACCTCGAGAAGCTGCAGACCCAGCTGCTGCACGGACACCATACCTCCTCGTCCTCGAACGAGAGAGATGCTCGTAGTCTGGATCACTGGTGGAGTGTAACCATCCAGCTGTTTGCGCAAACCAAGAGGAATGCTTGTCTTGACTAAAACAACAACACATCGCGTCCGTTAGTGATCCGTGTATGAGGTTTTTATGTTTGGACAGGTAAAACTTGGTTCTGTGTGTCATTTTACGAGTGTTGTTTTCGTGTGATGCACTCATTGGTCAGTTAAGCAGCAGAGGGACTTAATCATTTTCCAGGAGATTCCAAGTAATAGGCAGTTACTCTTCCACAGCTGGACAAGGCTGTATTAGAACGTTCTTAACCTAACACCAGGATATCTGCTCCTTTGTGGAAAGAGGGACAAGATGAGCGCCATCAGAGCCCAACAAAATGATCTCTAGCAGGACATTGATCTGAATGTGTGGTGGGTCAGTGATGGACCTGGGAGGTATATCCATGGAGCGACATACAGACCTCCACAGGCTAGACAACAGAAATATTAGGTATCTGGGTAGAATCCTTACGCACATTATCAGACACTGCATTGGTGCAGTGGGTCCTGGATTCCTCCTGGTGCACAACAATGCCCAGCCTCATATGATGAGAGTAAACAGCCAGTTCCTGAAATTCCTGGAGTTCCTGGAAGGAACTGATACTACTGACTGTTCCACTCACTTCCCTGACCTAAATCAAAGAAAGCTGCTCTTTAGCAATATGTCTCAGTCCACCTTTCAGGTGCATGCCCCAACATTGTCAGGCATGCTTACAAGCACATGCGGGCCATGCAAACTACTGATTACCATTATGAATCGCTGCAATCAAATCCCAGTAAAATGGACTATAATCATCATTTTTTCACATCGATTTTCTCTGAATTTATCCCACTGTAGGTTATAATTTTCATTTCCATCAAATAATGTGGCATTCTTTCATTCCGAACACATAACCCCGCCCATATCAGTACAGATGTCGTGCATGATTGTTTTTCCTATTGAGATCTGATGTTTTTTTTTAATTTTCTTGAGCAGCACATTATATATATATATATATATATATATATATATATATATATATATATATATATATATATATATATATATATATATATATATATATATATATATATATATATATAGCAACTGCTTTGCCTTCCAATAGGTTGTGAAGGTTAGATTCAAGGAACAAAAAAACTAAAAATCACACCATTTCTATTGCCACAGTGTAAAAGCTGTGCTGAGAAAAGCATTTGTTGAGTTATGGTATGCCTGAAACAAGTCTTTGAATGTCGGCTTTAAGTATCCTGCCCCTAAATTAGGACACAACATGAAAAAAGATGAGTGGAAGGGGAGAAATGGTGTGGAATAACTGTTTATTTAAGGTCATCCACAGTCCAAGCAGAACCCCCTGACTCAGCTGCTTCACAGAGGAGGATACAGAGGGTGCCTATTTGCACCAGCATGTCTAGTAGCAGATAAAGTTTCCCGATAGTCACTGCTAAATTAGTCATACAATTAAATGTCAACCTGCTTAAACTGCTGTCAAGACATAAGAATGAGGTAGCAGAGTGTTGACTGCTTTGTAGAGATTTGGAATTTGCTTTACATTGTTGCACATACTTAATCACAACCTACCAGTTTTTGTTTCTTATTCTTCTTCTTTTATTTCTTTCCTTTCCTTTACCATCTCATATTGACCCAGTTTAGACCCCAAATCCATTAAGCTACTAATTGAGGAAGGCAGTGCAGTGAAGCACTGCTACATCACTTCACTGACCAGAAAAAAAGCCTCATTTAGCATGATGTGTGTGCTTGTGCATGTGTTTAAGGTACAGGTTGCCAGAACCATTAATAACCAGGCCGCACTGGTTGATGGCTGTTTTGTACAACATTTAGAAAACCTTTGCTGTAATTGGTCTCGTAGAGTCAGGCAATAATACTACAAAGGTTGTGATCAAAATTCCACAGAGGCCAGACTTTCAGAGGCGTTAGCGTGCTGTGTTCATGCTTCAAAAGTGCAGTAATGTGGAAAAGGTCACCGTGAAATATATACACTCAAATGCACTAAGATTTAATTCTGGAGTGTACCAAAGAAATCAACTTGCCTCCTTAATTGTCTAAGAAAAAAAAGAAAAAAAAAAAAAGATGAAAAAAAGTCTAAATTTTGCAAGGTTTAAAAATCTACTTGAAGAGTGCATGTCAATACTTTCAAGTAAAATTATAAATATATATATATATATATATATATATATATATATATATATATATATATATATATATATATATATATATATATATTTAAGCACTGAAGGATAACTGATGTCAACACATAAGCTGCTATAAGCATGCTATTTGGTGAGTACTAAGATCAGAATAGTAACTGCCTTTCCTTCAAAAGAGCTCATGAAATATGTATCCATCAATCATTTGATTTCACAGCATATACCAATTGTAAATTCCTCACCACTGATTTTGTTTTTCTTTTTTTTTGGTTTTTTGTTTTATAATCATGCACAATAGATGAGGTAAAATAACAAGGCCTGGGCAGAGCTTGAGTGAAACACAAAGACATTAAGTATTCCATTAGAGTTAAATTATGAATGGGTTCCCAATTTGTTTGAGGATGACACTGCTGGGAAGGGATTTGTGCACATTTTTCACTGGGAGTATGAAACAATAGGAAAGTTTTATGACCAGAGGACAAATTAATATAGGAAGGAGATGATTGGTTTTAAAACTTTTAATACATTTTATCTGTCCTATTAATTATTGTTTGTACCTTTTTAATTTATTTATGATTACATTTTTTAATTTTCCTTATTGCGTTAATGTATCAAACTGTGAAGGAATAATGAAAACCCTGTTACAATGTTTGATAAGTACTCACAGGCAGTTTCAGTAAAAGTTTGGTGTGTGTGTGTGTATATATATATATATATATATATATATATATATATATAGGCATGTACAATGTTGTTACCTGTGCATTACATTACAACATTTGGTATGACACTCACTTTATACATGATTGGGTTATTTCTACTTTTCTTTTTCCTTTGTTAAGAACCTTTTAAAATATCCAACTAGCAATGTTTACACAGATCTAATCTGCAAAGGAGACCTTAAAATGATGTATATACATACGGTGGATATAAAAAGTACATACATCCTCGCAAATTGTATGTTTTTTAAGGTGTAAATCCAGAAATAACAACAAGATAAATGTCAGATTAGTTACATGGTTAGTATATTACAACTACAAAACAACTGTTTATCAACACACGTCAAGACGTTGGAATGTTATCCCATTTTCATAAATTGTTATTTCCATCAAACAGTGAGGGGATCGATTGAGTAGCTCATGTCATAGACTTTTGATGGGGATTTAGGTCTGGGCTCTTTAGGTCTGGGCTCTGACTGGACCGGTCCAGGAATTTGATTTTCCTTGTCCGACTAGATTGATTTTGATATGTGTTTTGCATTATTGTCCTGTTGGAATTTGACATTTCTCTCCATTTTCATATTTTAGACACAAGACAGAAGTTTTTGTGCCAAAACATCTTGGTATTTGGTGCTACTTATTTTCTCATTTTGTTTTCTTTTTTTTTTTTGTAAGTCTTTCTGCACATAACTTAGAGGTTAGTACCATGATTTGTTAAAAACCTTTATCTATGACATTTATATGCATTTTAATCTTGCAGTAGATGTTAATTTTCTTAAAATGCATGAATGTGTGCGAGTGTGTGCATCTTAAACCGGTCCTCTCCGACAGTCTAGTCTAACATGCTTTATTAACGTTTGGATTCCATATTCTGACAGAGAATGAAATCATCAAAGTGAAACGCGAAAGGACAAGACTCCAAGAAAGACAAGACAGTGATGGGTGCAGAGTGTGTAGTAAGGGATGGAGGGCGGAGTCAGATCAGGGGGTGAAAGGGCCCCATCCCACCAGGAGAGACGTGGCAATTTTCAATACTTTTTCATTGAAGAAGAAATCGTATATCTTCAACTTTTTATACCTTTCAGGTAACGTAATTGTGAGTGTGAAGACAGACCTCAAATCATAAATCAGCCAGGAAAAAAAAAATACAGACTCTGGATTCACGCAGATGCCCCATGGGCAAGCACAAACACATGCATAAACAAACGCACAAAACGGGTGGGCAGACGCACTAAATCATCAACCATTTTCTTAACTGTCACCTCCAGGGTGAAAAGCTTCATCAACAACAGTGATCAAACTAGAAGGACGTGACATTGAAACCCAAAACCCTCAATCATTTGGTTAAGAAATATAGATTGGATGCCTATCAATAGTAAAGTTTTGCTTTGTTAATTTTGTAATCTGTTTGAATTGATAAGTAAGTTATTTATTGCATCTTTATCTACTTGCTGCCAAACAACCCTGGGGACGGATGAGGGATGGCGCATTACAAAAATGACATAAAGAAGGTGGTGTCACTAAAAACTGCAAAAAGCTCAGAAATCTGACATGAAGATTTCCTCCTACATGTACAATATTTCATCGTATTCCTTGTATTAAGTGTTTTGAACATCAATAATGTTGGCTTTTTAATAGTCATTTGTGTTTTTATGACATATTTTAATTATTAAAAAATAGTCTGAGCTAGTCATGTCATCTTCACCTGTGTAAAATTGTATAACTTTAAATCACGGACAAGAAAAGAACATAGAAGATCCATCTACTACAATATTTTAAAGACCTTCTTGTAATTTTACTATTACTATTCATGTCAAGCAATCTGAAGCCATAAAATGAGAATTCTCTTTGATATTTGATCCTGATACAACAGTTCAACGTGTCCAAATTCATTAAAAAGTTTTCAAAACAAAACATCAAAAGATGAAGAAAAAAAATCATCAAAGGTGGAAGCATGATAATGGGTAATTTTGAAGTTGAGCAGCTTTTCTCAGGCCTTTTATTTCACTTTGATTTCTGTTGTAGCATATTGACTTATGCATGTTCTTTCATATTTCATGATCATGGGGTCACAATAGAAGCCTATCCACAGGTTTATACGAAAAACCTTTCTATAGTAGTAAGAATTTTACTATATTTACCTTTTTATTGTAAAATTCAGTAAAAATGAAAAAAAAAAGAAATATGCTAAACAAATGACACTCAGCTGCTCAATTTTCCTTGTTCAATGACAAAATTAGAATATTCCATCATGCAATACAGAGCTTTTATGTTCCATACTTCAACAATTAAGTAATTATATCAGTTTCATCACAGGATAATGATTCAGCAACATGCTAAAAGCTGTTCTTTTAACATGGTTTCATGAAAAGAAAGAATATGGCAACTTGGAAAGAGGTGGCCGCGGCAAATGATCTTCAAATCCTAAACACTTCCAACAGCACTGGGTCAAGGTCAATCAGGCCACTGACTGTTTTGAAGTAGCCATCTGTTTGTGTTATTCAAGCTAAAATGAATATGAGCTCGACAAATCCCTCTCCATCTGAGTCGGTCTCTGCACCTGCCTCCTGCCCTTTGACTAACGCTCAATCAACCTCTCTCTATTGTTAAATTTCATTTTCCCCCTATTCCAGATTTTTCCAATTCCAGACTGTCTGTCTACATATATGTGGTGGTTAGTGCAGAGGCTGGCAATAGAAACCCTTCATTTATATTATATATTTTTGATCTTGCTGTAAGTTCTTGTATGGGAGAGGGAAGGTGAAAGTGTTGTACACCAGCCCTCTTGACAGCCTAATCTAACAAACTTTATTAGGACCTGAGACAGATTCTGTCAAACAGGGTTTAAATCACAGACAGCTCTCCAGCCCATCAGGAATCATCTAGCCGGCCAGCCCCCCACGGATACCGGCAACTCCCAAGATGGCGGAAAGTGGAAATAGCCCAGGACCCATGGGGGCACCAACCAGCACAGCTGCCACACACTAGTACAGAGGAGACGACATGTGTGGGGAGGGAGGGCCACCAGCCCAAACCCCCAGCTGCCATCTTATGAGAGGAATGGCATGCACCTCCCTGCCCAGATAGCACAAGGCAGAAAGGAGGAGCTGGACCCATGGGGCAGAGTCCAGAGCCACCCTACATCAGCAACTCCCTAACTCATCCTGCCACTGCCCACTAGAAGCCGATCCCCCAACCATAGCAGGCAAGAGATAGCACACGAGACATAACAGGTGAAAGTGGAGGAAGGAAATGATCAAGGAGACCTCTGTGTAAATATATAATGTTTTGTAATGGTAATCTTTTGGTAAGCTGCAATATAGTTTCCTTAAAACGGCCCACATAAACCAGGGTTCGTTTCTGTGTCAGCACTTCACATGAGCATAGATGTATCCATATGTGCAGAGACATACCACCAGAATGTATGCATGCGTGTGGGTGTTTTACTGGATGACATACATCTTTCTGCTTCCTCCAGTGCATTAACAGCAAAGTCTCCAAGGTAACCCCATTTGTGCAGGGAAAGAAAAAAAAAAACAAATCATACTTCCACTTCTTTGTTACTTCGTTTAGTCCTTTTCTACATCTGTCATTAAAAGGTGTGCAAATTAATTTCCTCCACAGTTAAGATGGCAAACCGCCAAGATATTTTTTTTCAGTCAAAGTTTATCAGCACTTGAGCCTTTTGTCACACGAAATTGAGCCATGGTCGGTGCTTTCTCTGCCATGGCTACCCTCCTGACTTACTTTTTTCTTTTTCCGTGCTCAGCAGTATGCTTCTCTCTCTTTAAATATATGCTGTCGATATTCAGAGCGTTGATTGTACCCCCACTTTGCGTTGGTGGGATATTTTTCTTCAGTGTCTTGTCATTGGCAAACAAGTTGAACACAGTTTGGAAATCACCAATTCATCTAAAACTCATTTAGATTCATTCCTTTAGTGTGCAACAAGGAATGTGAGACATGGACAACTGACAGCAACATTTTTCTTTTTGCATTTCTCTTCTTGTCAGCTCTTGACAGAATTTGGCAAGGTCCAGCTTGTTTGCAAACCAAAGCTGACTCAGCTCCCAGCCGTCCAGGCTTGCTTGGCATTCTTAAAATAGTTGAGCTGGTGGCAGTGAGCCAGATGTTAGAGTATCTGTAAGCTTTAGCCAAAATATAAGTAAATGATAATTAGAGTGATAGGAGTGTACCTTCGAAATGACCTAAGTTGTATATTCAGTGTACCTATGTACCCTTGACAGCTACTGTGCAATGATTGCTACATTTTGCTGCCCTTCCATTTTGTCCTTCCTATCAACATGTTGTATAAAACATAGATTACTTCTTGCTTTACGTTTGAAAATGTTGTAGCAATTCTCTTTCCCTCTACATGCTACCTCCAACGTTTAACCTTTCCCTTGATTCAGTCTATTCTCATCTTCACTTTAAAACAGCCACCTTACCTCATTCTCTGTTCTGCGTTATAGTTGTGATCCACCATTTCATTGCCCCCTGCCTCTCAATCATGCCTTTGCCCTACCCTCATTCCCTTTTTACCAAGGTTCCCTATCTCCCCTCATTTATCTCCCCCTCCCTGCCTTTTTGCTACTCCATTACCCATATCGCCATGCTCCCCTACCTCCTTTATACATCCTTTTCTTCGTATTACCATCTCCCTAAGCATCTCTCCACTCACTATAGCCATTCTCGTCCTGACTCTCCTTTGCTTCTTTAATGTGATACCCTATGTGACATTTAATCTGAGAAATCCTGTGCTAGTCTGGAAGGCTTCCACATCTTTGCATGGAAGACAGACAATGAACAAAATACGTTATAGCTGGACAACCTAAAGAAACGTTCTTTTATCCTTCTTGTGGATGTGTTTTGTAACATCAAAGTACATTTTGGCTAGGCATCAGCAAAGAAAACTTTGTCAGGGATAGGGAAAGGCATTTGCAGGGGTATTTTATCTCATTTACCTCATAATTTTTACCTACTTTGTTGCAGTGGCAAGAAGGGAACCGTGACAACAGGTCAGAAGAGTTACATCATCATCATAGCCTAAGAATGGATTCCAATCATCAAAAGCAGGCCCTAATAATCTTAACACTCAGCTGACATGAAATACGCATAACTAATCTGGATACCTAAAGCTTCCATTGCTCTTTACCACGTCAATGACAAGACTTTCTAAAGTCAACCAAACAATACATGTTGTATGCTGTATATATTGGCTCTATATCAGAGACCATTAAGTGTATGTACACCATACTACATTCAAGATGAACACCAAATACCATAAGAAACCAAAGTTTCCATTTAAGCCAACACTAAGAGATGTTGGTCTGCTGTAAGGGGAAAAGTGCACAATCTCCCTAAGGAAAAAAAAACAACAAAAAACTGCTATGGAAACCTGTCCTAAAAGGCACAATAGTGGCACAAAAGCCAAAAGCTAAAACAGGATGTTCTCTATTAAACCATAAAAGTATAAACTTAGTTGTACTGTAAAAATATGTCAAAAGAACAATCTATTGTTAGTGGTGAACAATACTGTAAAAGCTTCTGGGGGGAAGTAATCATCACATAACACCATTTTTCAATGTCGCTGTGAGTTGAAGGCAGCACCAGGACCTGACACACTACACATTAAATAACAGCCTCACAGTCTAAATGAACAGGCTGCTGATGGAACCCTACTAAAGTGGTGAACCTGAAGCTAGACAACCGTGATCATGAGACACTTCACTCATTCAATAAATGAGTGAAGCGAAGAAGTGGAAAACAACAGAAAAGCCATGCGCAAGCTCTTGGTTAACAGAACAACTGCTCAAGACTAAGATCAAAGAAATTAATCAGTGCACCGCCAGGACTAGAGCCTAAAAGTAAACAGCGAAATATTGAGAAAACTTTAGTGTGGCTATCAGAATTAAAATGGCCAAAACTTCAACCAACTTGTCCACATGGAAGATATTAAGCCATATGCCAGAGTGAACAGAGCAGTACCTCATTGATTCACGTCGACAGAATGATCTCAAAGTCCGAAGTGGAAGTTCCTCCAAAACATTTGAAGGTTGAAAGAACTAACCGCCTGGAAGGTATCCAGCTATATAGGCAGTGTCTAATCAACCAGACATTGTTGTGACTGTGATTAAGTGAAAAAAACAACAACAGAAAACAGATGAATAGATTTAAGACAAAAGTGTACTCAGGGATGGGACTCTTATTTTGTTTGAAGATTAAATATATCAAATGGGAAGCCCTTCAATCATCTGCACATCATTAAAACTATTTTTTAGCACCTTAAGTCTTTATGCAGACTGACCTCATTATTGGCAAACATTTTTGGGGATTTTGCCTGAAGCACTGAAAAGACTAGATTTTTACACATCATGTCATATTATATTTCAGGGAAGGGTGGATTTTGTACAATCTCCCGCTCTTGTCCTTATTCCTCTTCAAACTGCAAGGCTTCAGCATCTCCAGACATTTTTATTCCTCCTGTGCAACTCTTAAATTATGTGCTATCAAATCTAATCCTCTCCTCCATTCTCAATCGGTACAAGTCCTAAACTTCTAAACTCTCCACCTCTTTGTCTCTTTTGCTCCCTGGCTTCATTTTTTATCACACTCTCTGTCATGCTTTCTTCTAATTTTGTCAACCTTCCCTTATTTCTCCCATTTCCATCAATATCCTTCCATCTAAAGCTTGCCCTCCCTTCCCTCCCATTAAATGAAGGTGTGGGTGTGAGAGAGCATGGCTGTTTGTCTCCGTGATGGACTGCCCAGAGTGCACCCTGTTTCTTTTTCAATGTCAATCCTGAACAAGATGAAGCAGGTGGATTGATCGATGCATGGATAAACTAAATGTATACAATACGTATATAAAATTTAAGACAAGTATAAGAAATATCTTCTTGCCTTCCAGCTTTTGCTCTGATCCTCCTAAGAGCACACAGCCATAAACGTACACAAAAACAGATGAGCAAATGTGTATTTGCTTAATACAAAAGCCTCCTCAAACCCAAAAGCCAGCAGAACAATAACGGCTCTATACATAACAATGATATGTGAGAACATATGTGCAAGGGCATGAACATACTGTATGGCTTATCTATCACTTCAACTTTTATTAACTCAGGATTACTAATTTCTTCCTTATTATTGTTATTATTCTAAATTTATCTTCCCCACACACAGTGACGCAAAGTTATTATTACTGTTCTTTTTATTTCCCCATTTCCCCTCTTGCACTTTCTCCTTCTGCCTACCCATTCATCTCTCTCTCTCTACCAACTCTCTCTCTTCTGCTTTCTCTATTTCTCTATCATACAAACCTTTTATCTATGACTCTCTAGCCCTCTTTCCCTCTAGGCCTCTCCTTAGTACATCACCATCCCCACTACCTTCAGTTGAAAACCTGCACTTAACATGCACATATCCTTTACAAATACATAAAAGTACATATGCAGGCGTGCTCATCCTGCTGTTATGAGCAACAGTGAGTTAGGTAAAATGTAATAAAATGTAATAAAGGGCATAATAAAGACCCATTAATTGCAAACTTATAATGACTGGAGAATCCTAGGGGTCAAACAAATAAACTAAAACAAACCAGATGTTTTCACATGTTTACCCATATTTAGATAGTGCCCATACTATACAAAAAAAAAAAGTTATATAGACTCTGTTTCCACGTTGGGCCAAGTGGTGATAATTGCTTTCTAATTAATGTTTGCATTAGAAAATGATTCCGGAAAATAATGGTCATCAGTCTCAATAACTGTATGACAGGTGGCAAACTAAGCAGTGGTGAGTGTGCAGAGTGTGAGCAAGTAAAACTAGATAATAATATCCATCCATCCATTAACCTCCGCTTATCGAAGGTTGGGTCGTAGGGGCAGCAGCCTAAGCAAAAACAGTCCTGCATAGCTGAAGGAGCTTCCATAACTCTATTGTCCTGGTGGTTTTAATAGTCTGTATTTTACTGGTCAGATTCCAGATCCAGATCAGAGGAACACAATTTCACAATAGCTGTACACCAGAAATTGTGACTATACAGCGCCAGGCCACTGCCTTTGCTTACACCTGAGGCGGCAGTCTTGTCTGCCCGGAACAACAAGCACCCGTTGACCTCCAAAGCAGCATTGGGAATGTCGTTATCCAGCCATGTCTCCGTGACAATCGCTACACAGCAATCCATTCTGCGTGAGATGATCCTTAGACGAATCCAACTTGTTTGTAAGAGACCTGACATTTGCAGGAAGAAGACTGGGAAGAGCTGGTCGGTATGGGTTAACATGCAATCTAGCTCGTTTTTGCTTTTGGTGTTTACAGTGTCTTTTCCGCCTTCTCAGCCGCAGGAGGAGAATGATGAAAACTCCAGTTGTCTGCTGTATCTCGGGTGGAATAAAATCCAACCTCGAGCATACATAAAATCCAGACTGTCCACTGATAGCACACAGTTCAGTTGTTCCATATTGGATTAGAGCTTAGAAACTCCAAACTTAACAGCACTTATACAGACAAAAACAAAAAAAAGCTATGAAAAGCTGAGAGCTCCAAGCCACTGCATCCACCCGCACTGCCATCTTGGAGCTCATTCTGTTCATAAAGGTTGTGAACAGATTCATGGCAAGCGCAGCCATGAGAGAGTTAAACCTTTACAAGATGAATCCAACTTAGTACCCGCAATGCAAACAAGACTCATCAACGTACTGAGTTTACTCTGTACTCTGAGTACCCTCTCGCAAACTGCCCCAAGAGACAAAGTTAAATGGCTTCTTGAAGTCCATTAAACACATGTGAACTGGTTGGGCAAATTCCCCCCACCCCCTCCAGGACCCTAGTGAGGATATAGAGCTGACCCAGTGTTCCACAACCAGGGTGGAACCTACATTGTTTCTCCTGAATCTGAGGTTCAACAATCGATTTTACTCTCCTCTCCAGGACCCTTGCATAGTGGGGTTCCCCTATAAACCACCACCCCAGCCTGCCAATCCAGAGGGAGTGGCCCCAGTGTCCATGCGATGTTGCAAAGTCAGCCCTACAACATCCAGAGCCTTAAGGAACCCAGGGGGGATCTCATCCACCCCTGGAGCCCAAACACCATGGAGCTTTTTAACCACCTCCACAACCTCAGCTCCAGTGATGAGTGAGCCCATCCCAGAATCCACGATATCAGCTTCCTCTAGAGGGTTCTTATTTGTAGGATTGACGAGATCCTCAAAGTACCCCTTTCACTGTCCAATGACGTCCCAAGTTGAGGTCAACAGCACCCCACTCCCACTGAACCGAATGTTGGTGAAGCACTGCTTTGCCTGCCTGAGCCACCTGATGGTTTGCCAGAATCTTTTTGCAGCCATTCAAAAGTAATTCTCCATGGTCTTACCAAACCCCTCCCATACCAGATTTTTTGCATCAGCAACCACCACGATGCACCATGCTTGGCTTGCCAGTACCTGTTAACTGCCTCTGGAGTCCTACGGTCAAGCCAAGCCCTATAAGTCTCCTCCTTCAGCCTGACATCCTGCCTCACCCAGGAAGTCCACCACTGACTTCGGTAAATGTCACCACAAAAGGCACCCACAACCTTATGGTCACAGCTCCAGTCAACCTCCTCAACAATGGAGGCACAGAACAAGGTCCATTCAGACTCAATATCGCCCAACTTGTTTCAACTCTTTGCATCGGCAGAGGTGCAGTATGGAGAAACTAAAAATCAGACCAAACAAAAGTTAATTCCGCACACAAAAGTTTGTATAAACACACTCAAACTGAAATAAGCAAAGTCATAATGACAAAGATGTACATTCATCACACCTAAACAATGGACTGAATCATATGAATACAAATTTACGGATGGCTGATGAAACATGCTGTTACTCATTCTTTTACATAGAGAATATTCAAATAATTTAACTGCTAATAAAACCAACACTTGCTTCCATTAAAAAGCAAGTGTTGGTTTTATTAGTAATTAAAAAGTAAGCAAAGAGTTACGTGCAAAGGGCTAATTTACTAGCATTGACATTAATAATTTAAAACATTTAAAAGTAAGAATATATCTGCCTATTTAAATTAAACTTGGGTAAACAAAAACAAAACGTATGCATCATTTTGAAAATGTTTTCGGTGACAGTCTAATCACAGTGTAAAGGCACGCAGAAAATGTGATCTAGCTCTCTCTTGACAATGATCACTGGCTGCTGTGGCTGGTACTTTTCCTGTAATCCTTTCTCAGGTTATCATGTATGCATGCACATACTCAAATCAGGCAGGACCAGACACTGCCTTAGTGTCAGCCAAACAGCCAGCCAAGGCAGTTCATCTAAAAGCCAGGATGTCAGCAGAATCTCTCCACACACATTCAGATTGTTCCAAGTGGCTGCTATTATACCCATCTCTGTAGTAAGGTAGGTGGCTCTCAGCATCCACAATCCAGAGATAAGCGGTGCATATGAAACATTGATGGAGGGATGCATTAATCTGTGCCTGCATTATATGCATATATTTCCCCTGTATACACTCATAATTGAAACAGTGTGTGATTCAAATAACATTTAATTTGCAATGTTTGTAACTCCGAGCACTAAACGGCTCTTTGCAATTGTCTTCCTCTTATCAGTAAACATCCAGAAGTGTAACCAGGGGAGGTTGGTACAGAGCTGTAGAAATGGGTATGAATGTATACCTTAAAATGTGCCTTATATTGGGTTATATTTACAGGCGGATAACCCATTATATATGCAGTATGTCAAAGGAAAGTGTATTTCAAACGTGGCTGACAAAAAGAAACAACAAGAGAAAGCGGGTCTCCCTATACACGTAGAGGTAATACCAAGATTTACTCTTGTTTGGTTTCTTGTTCAGCGACTCTCTTGATGTATCATCCATCAGTCTCTTAGTCACCTCTGTCAGTTTCCACTGTAGCTCTGGAGTTTTTTTCTTGTTGATGTGCGACATTAAACTGTAAAGCGATACACATGTCACAAGAGACAGCAAAGACAGGCGTCCAAAATTACTTTGGCCGACTTTTGCTGATAGAAGGGAAGGTCAATCGGCGGATCTAGACAACACTTGCTAAAAGTAAGAAAAATTCCTTCAAATTAAATTGAAACTGATATTTTGACTTGAAAATAAAATTGTTTGTGTTGTGGCTCAATCGATATCTATGCAAGAAACAACTGGCTAATACTAAATTACACTTGGAAAGATAAACAGTGTAATTTTATACTGCACTGAAATAATAAGCATGAAAATAATTTATTGTTTGTTGTCTAGCTGTGAAAAGCAAAGACATCTATATTAAAATATGACCTTGATGTACTGGTTGCAGTGGGAAAAAAAGCTCTGCTGTCCAAACAGCCAGCCAGTTTCTGACAGCACATGAAAACATATAAGATGATAAATATTAAAGGTGTGTATCCTGCGAAGGCAGTATATACACACACCGTTATAAGAGCAAGAATCAATATCAGGATTATCCATTCTTTTACATATCACTTTCATGCTTGTCAACGCAGTCTAATAAACTTCTTAACATTTGCTTAATGTAAATGTTTTTTTTTCATTTACATGAAAACATGTCACACAAACATATGCCATTGATTAGCTGTCTTCAAATAGCTCCACTTAATAAAATATGCAGAATAAAAGGAATAATTTGTTTTAACTTACATTACAGGTAAACATGCTTCTGACAGTTGCTGTTTGACTTTGTTCTTTGCTTTGATATATAATCAACACACATTTTGCTACTGAAATAACGTCTTACTGCGATAATAAGTTAATCACTTAACGCATCCATCAGGTTGTCAAAGCAGTCACTCTCAAATATATTGTTACACCGTAAATCTTTAGCCATGTCTTCATTCTGTGTCTTGTCATGACTCCTGCTTGTGTTGGCTGTATCAGCGTCCAAGGATTTGCCCATGGCTTACAGCAGATGAGCGATCGGATCTGTTGCGGTACTGCTGTACTTAACCCGTGCTCCACGGGCTTTTGTTTGGAAGACTGATCGTGCATTGTAAACAGTTTGAGCCGTGGTTGTCAGACCTGTTGTATTTGTGTTCACCTTGCAAGCAACAACAGTGGGCATATAAATCGCCTTCAACAGTGGATCCGAGGACTCTGCTCACTTAACACAGTGATGGTGTGAACCCACTCCAGCGTTGATATGAAAATACTGTTTTGACTCTGTGGAATATCTTTAGCCAGACCTTAGTCAAATGGAATATAATCCATGGATCAGGCCGCAAACCAGTTTATGGGACATTATCCTCTATCAATATAATTAAATCTTTAATGTTCCAATAAGGTTGTACTTTGTGCAGGTTCACTTTTACATCCCTAATAAATTCATGATGAAATGCTGAGTGTATCAGAGAAAGAGTGAAATTCTTTTATCCGCTCATCAGGAGTCAAAGTACTAAATTACATGCACGTAAAATCCTTTGACAAGAACAGAAAATTAGCAGAATATCATGTGGTGGCTGCCCATGTGGTCCAGCTTGTTGTTCATAATTGTCCATTCAACAGTGAGCAACATTTTTCACCAGAAAAAGCACAAAGTCGTACAGCATAAAGGACTGGATAAATGTGTTAAACTGAATCTGCATGTGAAGGAAATTTTTGTCATTTCATTTTTATTGATTTATTTCAGACATGTCGAAACCATTGTATAAAGCATAACAACGTTACCACTGGTATGAATCTATGTATCTATAAATACATAAATATACATTTACATAGTGCATACACACACATTTTGAACACATAGAACCCCTTGTAAAGAAATCTATATAAAAAAATAATCTTATTAATTTATGTACACGGAATAACCAAATCTATAAAATGAATCTATACCCAATGTGCACACACCCATCTATATATACATACCTATAACCAAGCACATACATAGCAATACACAAAACACACGCTAAATTTTAGAGTTGTAAATTCATATCCAACTACACACTGATGTACACATACACATTCACACTCGACACTACATATACTACACTATATAGTACATATGGCCGCCAGCCCCCGAGAACCCCCCACCCCCGTCCCCCGTCCCCCGACCCCCCACATCCTCAACACTGAACGGGGCATCGTTACCCTCAGTGTGCTTGTGCATAGAAATTCTTTCTCCAAGGGACAACACTGTTAAAATCACAAAAGGAAAGGATAGGATTAGAATATCCAACAGGTGGTGGTGGTGGACCAAAGTGTCTGATAAGCACGACTTTATAAGAAAAAAAATAACTTCTTATTTATGACTGGAATGTCATGGTCAGTCTCACACAGCAGAAATGTCGAGAGTGCTGCAGTCCAGACTGGAATAGATGGATGCAACCATGAATACATTATATCTTGTTTTGTTGGTGCATTATTGATCATATAATTTTCAGAGTCTCGATGTGAGACAGATTTAAAAAGAAAAAAAAAACAATTATGAAGGAGCTGCATTAAAAAAACACCAATTTTAATGTTCATGCTGAGGGAGGTAAGGGTGGTAGTGCAATATTGAAAGTAAGGAAAGAGGGAATGTTACAAAAGATAATATAGCTTAATCCTACGAATGTTCCATTTCATAATTTAGGAGGTAATCATGTAATATACTTTGGTCGTTCTGAGACTTAATGCCATGAATAAAAATAGCCACTGGAAGCAGTGCAGGGAGGGGAGAAAAATAAGTCCCCTGCAACAATTGACAGAATTGTGTTGGAAGCATATTCATTTTGAGATTAAAGTATTTCCAAAAGCAATCTGGTTTGCAGTGCATGCAAATTAATCCAGGAGGTTTGCATTTGAGATGCCAATCTGCTTTAGAAATCTGCTTAGAGCCCAAGTATTCTATCACACTCTGATTTGGCCTTTTTTGAGGACTTTGATAATTTCTTGTCATACTGAATGGAAGATATTCACATTTGGAAATGATTCCCCTTGAAACTTCCTTGTAAGAAGATCTGAGCTTGGGTAGATGGTCAGCATATTTGAAGATCCTTAAGAGGAGCTGGAGGATTTTTTCTTTCTTTCTTTTTTTAATCTCCTCCATTCAAGCAGAATGTAGATAAGCGTGTGGTTTTGAAATTTGAGCCAATGATCCCCAGGCTTAGACAAAATGTGTAGTCTATTTGATAGGATAATTTCTTTAAGGTTTTGGCATCATTTACATGGGTTTAGTTTTATAACTTTTGTTAATAGCAATGATTTATATGCTGGAGATTTAAATATACACAACTGATCTGTTTCAGTGTTTCTTTTTTATCCAACAATAGTCTGGTCATGCAATGTATAATTAAGTCATTGTGTCAGAGGTTTCCTAACAATCTTATCAAGTCTGTAGAATTCTGAAGGAACAACTTGTTGACGCAACATTTTAGTTTCCTTAATGAAACGTAAAAGACTTTTCCCAGAGCTGTAAATATCAAAGGTTTGTAGCAGATTTGACATCAGAGAGAATATTTCCAAACACCTCAGATTGATCAGTCACCAAATGAACAACTCTAGGACAGGACAGGATGTCAGAAGAACATTGAAGTATGACTAAGGTTTGCAAAACTGCATATGAGCAAACCACAACGCTTCTGGGACAATGTTCTCCGCACATACGAGGCCAAAGCAGTGTTGTTTGGCCTTGATACCCAGCAGATGACCCAACACCTCGAGTGAGTTGTCACGCACAGGAGTGGTGTGGTGATGATGCGGGGATGTTTCGCAGCCACAGGACCTCAGGCACCTTACAGTCATCGACTCATCCGTGAACTCTTGTACCTACGAGAGCATTCTAGAAGTGAAAGTCCAGGCTCTAACCTCATTGAAACGCCGTGGCAGAACTTTAGGAAACCTGTAAATAAGAGAATGCCAAAAACATCTTAATGAGCTGAAGAAATGTTTAGCTCAGTCTCACCCAGTCTTCCTCGTCTCCTGACGGGGGGAAACCGAAGCTACAAGTACTCAAGGAGAAAATTATCTTTCAAATGGTTTGTTTTCATTTCATTCCTCTTCCTACAAACTGAGAAATTGTTTTATTTCACTCTCTATCATCTCTACAATCATACTTCATAACCACAACAAGCATCTTGGAATACTCTGATTTAAGAGAAGGATGGAGTAAAGTGGGAAAACACGGGTAAAAAGAGAAAAATAATAATAATAGTAAATAATAATAATAAACTGCAGCCATGAAGGAAAGAAGGGAAAAGTAATATGCCATCAAAAAGCCATGTGCAATAAAAGTTCCAGCTATTGTTGGAACGCTTAGGTGGAGAGGATGGAGAAGTGAGGAGGATGAAGAAGAGACAGCTACGCAAAAAACACTGGTGATGTGTTGATTTGTTGTTAACTGTGCTTAAGTTTACTATCCTGACTTCCATCTTCTTAGCCTGCTCCATCCTGTTCCGGGTCACCTGGCAGCTACATCCCAACTATCCTTGGTTGAGAGACAGCGTACACCCAAGGAAAATACGATCTGCTATGGTTTATCTAGGTTTTTAAAAAAATGACAAAGGAATTAAAAGTTTGCCTAAGCAGCGGTACTTCAGTTTGCCCTCTTAAGAGTAGCGTCAACTGTTCAGTAACTGTTGTCTGAAGCTCAACACATTAATTCTCAGTCATCCATTGCATTTCTCCCAGCTGCTCTCATTCTGACTAAAGGTGATCATGTGCTGCAGTGCCATCAGGGCTGTGATAATATGAGGTGGGTTGTCTGTGAGCATGACTGTGTTTTAAAAGGAGGCAGTTTTCTCATTACACTGGGACATCCATAAACCCAGCCGGGGTGCAAAGTTTAATGTTCTGTCAGGAAAACAGGCCCCAGCACCAACATACAAGGTATGTTATTTGGAATTGTGAGGACTTATATAACAGCTTTTACCCTAAAGGACTCAAATGACACAGAAATGGTGGTGGCCCCTTCAGTTTAGGGTCAGAAATGACAGTTGCAATCCATGGGAGTTCAGGCACCTTAAATCAGCTTGGTGCTTACAGATGACTTAAGATCAAGACTTGGACTACGTTCTGTGTTTAATTGAACACTACTACATTTATTCTCATGTATGTTTTATGGTGCACGTTATCAAAGAAAAAAAAAAAAAAGCAACACAGTGACATTTAGTTTACACCAGCACACTGTATAAGAGCTGGCATTTCCCAAAGATCAAATCCATAAACCATTTTTAGTTCAGCTGTAGATATGAGTCTCTATATTTTAACTATCAAAAAGTCATCAAATAGAGCAATCAACAATTTTCTGCTTGCCGTCTATCTTTGGTCTGTCTTTAATTTGCTTTTTCTTCCCTGTTGTATATTGCAACACTTTATGAAATGTTTAATGACAAATATCAGAGGTGGTTGAACTTATAACAGAACGAAGCCGAGACTGATGACTGACAAGCATCCGGTTACCGCGATGTCGTCGATAGTGAGCGTACTCAACACACACACACACACACACACACACACACACACACACACACACACACACACACACACACACACACACACACACACACACACACACACACACACACGACAGTCTTTAATAGACAGAATTGCTGAGCTACCTCCATGGATGCCACCCATTCGTTCTGGTTAAATATGGTTTAATTAAGCATTTACTTAGCTATTTATGTGTTTGTGTAAACACAGCATGTGTGAAAATGCAGGTTGTAAATACAGTGCACCTCTAAAACATGCACAATCATAATATGCTAGCCAGCCCTGTCCGGCAAGTGGTGCCGGTTTCAAGATTAGTTCTGTGGATGCAACTCTGTAAACTGGGTTGTGACTAATAGTAGCTGCTGCTATCAGTTAGAGTAGCTTTAATAAATAATACAGCAGTAATATTTGAATATGTTTCCACAAAATGACTTGTGGAAGTTTCACAATTCAAAGTTAAAAGGTTTCAGGAGTCTCCGAGACTCTCTTCCCCTCTCCCCTCCCACAAGTTTTTTCCCCTTTTAGCTCTGATTTTGCCCTCTTCTGAGTCATGCAATCGAGTATTTTAGAGATTCTATCTCCACTATCCTCTCGCTATTTTCCACTATCTCGTTTTTGTAAAAAGGATGAGACAGAACTGTGTTGAGATGAAAGTCAGAGTGAATGATAAATTCAGACTAAACTTTCTTTTTTGATTTGCATCACCAAGGCAGGAGAGAGGTGAACAGAGCAGCCCCAGAGTGACAGAAACAGACAGATTGATGTCAGACGCACACACCCCTCTCTCCCCACATCTCTCCTTTCTTTCTTAGCCATTTGCATGTTCCTAATTTCATTCACCTCAGTCTCTTCAGCAAGCCCAAACTCCCTCGTGGTGCTTTTCATTGTTTCTTGCTCTTCTAGTTCTTACTTACTGCTTGTAATATCAGATTCAGCTTTTCTCCCTTCCGTCTAATACATGGCTTTACCCTAAACCACTTGGTAATATGATTTCATACATATAGGCTTCCACGTAAACTTATTGTAAATAAAGTGAAGCTTACAAACAAGTACATATGCTGCCTATATATAATCCTCCGCATAATCCATAGAAATGTTGTCGTTTCCTTCTTTTCTTTTTTTGGAACTCTGAAAACCATTTCATCTGTTAGGCTGTGCAAGTAACTTGGCTTCTGCCTACAATAAAATCCGCTTAGGGAAATATTAAATGAAAAGATAGTCATGATGAAAGAATAGACTAATAATTCTAACATGCAATTTGTCCTTGGTTTTATTTTGGTGCCACCTCTTTCACCTCATAAATTAGCTCCTCTCTCACCTATAAAGATCTGCAAGGCAAATAGAAGAATAGACATCTTCATTTTGCTCTTTTCAGGAGAAATTATACGTACCCTAATACCATCCATCCATCCATCCATCCATCCATCCATCCATCCATCCATCCATCCATCCATCCATCCATCTTCATCCACTTACGGTCATAGAGGTTGCAGTCTGAGCAAAGATGCCCAGACCTCCCTCACCCTAGACACTTCCTCCAGCTTTTCCAGGGGCATTGTAAGGCGTTCCCATGCCAGCCAAAAGACATAGTTTCTCTAGTGGTCCTAGGTCTTCTCCAGGGTCTCTTCCCGGTGGGACATGCCTGGAAAACATCTATAGGCAGGCGTCCAGGGGGCATCTGATACAGATGCCCAAGCCACCTCAGTTGACTCCCCTCAATGTGAAGGAGCGGCGGTTCTACTCAGAGCTCCTTCTGAGTGACTGAGCTTCTCACCATATCTCCAAGGGAGCGCCCACCCACCCTGTGCAGGAAACTCATTTTAGCCAGTTGTATCCATGATCTTGTCCTTTCGGTCATTACCCAAAGTTCTCCACCTACCCGGAAAAAGGTACGCTACTCTTTTGTGCGCCTGGTGGCCGGGTCTTTGCCCATGAGACCCGTCTGGGCTCAGCCCAAAACAGCAATTTGGGCCTGCCTTCCAGTAGGCTGGAAAGAAACAAGCACTACATTCACATAGTGGACCATTCCCCGAACAAAACATAAGACTGATCACCAAGAAATTACGTGTGAAGTCAGAATACAGAATACATGAAGCTTTCTCCCCGCTTCATCGGACCCTGTGAAATTGAATGCACATTGCTTGACTTGGGTAGCTCAGCATCCCTTTGTATCCTCCCAACATTAAATGTTCCATACATCAAACCAGTATCTATTAATCCTTTCCCTCTACCCTCACTACTCCCTGCACCTCCCAGCATGATTGATGACCAGGTGTGGCATCCGTTGCACATTTGCTGAGGTAGCTAGTGTCTTAAATACCCTGTTGATACAGAAGAACATCCGTGGGTTTCTCGCCAGTTAATCTCCTATACAGAGCTTGATTCAGAGTTGCTTTGCCTGCATCGGTAAGCTTTGGGTCATGAGGCCGGTTGCACCATGCTTTGGGGGAATGGCGAACGTGGATACAACTTTCAGTCTGTGCCTTTGGGCTGTCTAGCTAGCCCTGCTCTCTCTCACCTCTGTTTCCCTCCTCTACCTGTCTAATAACAGAAGGCACTTGAGGTGCACAGTGGTCCAGCCCTACCTGCTGTTCATCCCCAATAACCTTCAGCTTTAAAGACCAGGCTCAAACACCAAGGGCAGCTCACATTAACAATGCTTATGCAAAAGATAACACACTGCACTTTTTCCCACACAAAAACTGGTATTTATAAAGGAAGTATCTGGATTAAAAACATGAGCACATAAGGCATTTTTCAGATCATGCCTAGACATGTTTGTGGAGAAATTTCGCACAGATAAGGTGGAATGAAATTGTACTTAATTATTTCTAATATAAATAGAGGCAACTATGTGTAGCAATTGTGGAATTGGAAAGCCATTATATAAACCATCAGAATCAGAGGTTCTTTCTGGATTTTTCAAGGTCAGTTTCATGTGTTTATGTTAGTTTAATGGAGAGAGAGATTTTTTCTAGCACAGAGTCAGATTGGTAGTGTGGATGTAGATTCGATCTATTTTGAAACTGCACTTGAAAAAAAAAACTTGCTTATAGTTTTCTGTACTTCAGCGTTTATGTAACCTAAAGTAGGAAAAAAAAAAGTGTGTGTTTTGTGCAATTTCTGATTGTGTTAACCCTAAAGACAGGAAAACTCCAGATTTTCTGTGCCAGATATCGAATTCATTTAAACGTGGTAAAGAGGGTTAACTCAACCCCTTTGTAGAAACTGAGGTTACTTGTATCTAACGTCGTCAGGTACACATTTTGTTCTGTAAAATCCCAAGTTCCTCTCGCTCTCCTCCTTTTCATGAAGCTGAAATTGATTAGGTTTAACTACAGTATCTCATCTTCAAGTGCACATCTTGGAGATGTCTGTGAACAACATACTCTTATTAATAAAGAGGTTGCACTGGTTAAAAATTAGCTGCATTTGCATTTAAAAAAAGCATCTTAAGCCCCCAAATAGATTGTAATGTATCTTTGATACATTCCACCACTGTCACTAATGCTATATTATAACAATCAATATATACTTAAATTACCAATTAACTCTCTGCAGTTTATCGCATGCCAACTCCCTTTATTACACTGCTGCAGCTCTGTTACTTTACCACAAAAAGATGTGCTCAAACTCATTATACGTATGATTGCAACATCTTCTAATTCTGATTATGCAACAAGGGAGGATTACCTCCGTTCTGTTGGCATTACCGTGGTGAATCATGGTGTTGATTATGGTTATCGATAGCACCGATTATGGCTTTTCATGGAGTACATGTATAACTTAACGTAAACATATTTAGAGTTGACTTAACTTACTTTTGACCCAACAGTTGTACCTGGAAACTCTAGATTTCTTACACAGACAAAAAGTTCAAATAGATGACATGGTGTCAAATTTACCAAAGCACAATGGAGAGTGAAGTTATATATGGGGACTCTACCTGGTCTACAGGTGTAAGGGATGAAACTGGGAAGGCTGATGAGTAGTACACCAGCGATGTTGAATGCTAAGTAGGCAATATCAAGGGCATGTTGCTTCTGTTACTTGGCTACTAAAACTTTCCCGTCTCTCTTTGTTCTCACCTGGACCATTCTCATGCTATTGCCATGTCTGTTTATTTGCACCGTGGCCAAAGAAGTGCCAACGTGGAGCGCTAAACCTCAGATCTGGCTGAAGTTAATTTTTTAAACATAACACTTCTTGAATAAATCTGTTAAACCGCCTTTATGGCTAAGTCTGTTTTAGGTTCAGTTCTGATAAAGGCCTGATAAAGTACAAAGATGAAAGAAAAATGAACCAGCAGACAAATAAAGTAAATGACGAGACAGGATAATTAGGAAGGGAAGTTTGCTACAGGTGCTACGTTAGAGACATAGATAAAGAGACATAGTCCTGTTGCCTGTGGGACAAAAATAAAAATTTGAAGGAGTTATGCTTTATCCATGTTGTAAAGTGTCCATCCTGTTAGTCAGCTTACAGCTGCACACTGGATCTCCTTGTCGCTAAGGACTGCAGAGCTATTTTTAGCATCACGCCAACCCACAGCAAATGCACACATACATCCATTCACAGGCATATGCAGACACATACATACACAAGCAATCCAACATCCATCACTGGTCACAGACACCCAAGATCAAGGTAGCAAATGAACAAAAATGAAAAAGAACTGAAGGCCAATGTGAAAACAGAGAGAAATGATAAAGTCTAAAATCTAGAAACAGAGAAAACTGTATGTGACTATTTTTAGGAGTACATAACCCAAATACGGGGAATCCTTCGGGAATTACACTGCAGTTGTGACTTTAAACTACAATTGTTCCTGTAAAGAATAATCAGAAAGAAACAGGGTGCCATAATTACTCCACTTGCTTAACATCACTAGAAAGTAAAAAAAGGAACAAAGTGAGCGATAGGACCAGCTCATTAAGAGAAAACTAAATGAAATGTGCTTCATAATAACAAGTACAAAGCACAAAAACATTACTTCACTGCAATAATTAAAGCAAATCCAAATTTAAAGAGCAAGTTGTCAACTCAACCAGAACTTGATGGCTACATTTGTCCTCTGGGAGAAAACAGTTTCCTTATCGTGTCCCTATAGAGACCCAAGTTACATCGAGCTACATGACACTGATGTTGCACATCTTATGACATGATGATATAAAAGAGGAATATCTTACTATCCGTTACTTTGTCATGCCTAACGTCATGATATACATGGCTTGATTTGGAGGGACTAAGATGGAGTAACCCGAAGCACAAGTCTCCCTTCTGCCTTTCTAGAGATCAAGTCCCAAACAAAATTCCCTTGACCTTTCACTTTTTTCTTCATTTTCTTTCGTGATTCCATATTTTTCTATAAATCTTCCACTTACATATGATTAGGAACAGAGTTTACATGTGTGGTTGCGTTTAGATATTGTCAATCGCATGGTTAGGTAGCATATTTTACTATTCTCGGGAACAGTTTTTCTTCTTACCATAAAGTAGATTTTCTTTACAGTCTTTCTAAATGACCTTTGACATACATAAGAACATACCAGTACAGTTATCTGAACTGTTTGAACTTACATTTATAACTAATCTTTTTTTTATTTCCAGCCACGTAACTGTATTTATGCTGGTGTGGGTTATCAGTCATTCAGGTCGAGATATTTCTCAAAGGCTTGAATCAAAAGCAATTATCTCGGTTTCTGAATATGTTTCACCTTCCAGCCAGGCACGTATCAGGTCAAAATGACTGCTCGGGAGATTAGATCTTATTGAAGACATATGCAAACCGGAGACCCTCCCATCACCCCTGTGGGTCATTAGAGTCTGGTTCCCACTGACCTACGGGTCGTTAAAGTCAGTGGGAACTTGGACTTGGGAAACTGCCCAAGTCCAAACTTGGACTTGGGCAGTTTGTAGTTCATATGTTGCAACTTAAGATAATTTACTTCGGAGGATGACAGGATGCTCTTCAGTCTTTCTACTATTGATATTGTAGCATACCTACATACCAACATAGCTTGCAAGCAAACATATATCCCAAAATTCCTACAACTTACTAGTACAAAAAAAAAAAAAAAAAATCACTTTGATCTTCATAAGACTTAAAATGGATGGCGGGACTTCTCTACCAGTCTCTGCCATTCATTCTGCTCGTGATGACAAATGTATTCTAGGATATCTTTCCATTTCAAATCCACACAAATGTCCACCGGATAGACCCTCCTTTGTTATCACGGGTGTAACAAAAACCCATTCGGGGGTTTGAACTCGGAGCAGCTTTAGCTCTGAATTCTGATGACTTCAGCATATGAACTCAAAACTCCCAGTCAGTCAGTCTGAACTGACAGAGTATTTTTGTTTTGTTTGATTTTTTTTGATAGAAGGTGAAATGTCCTCTTCAACCAAGACAAATAAGTCCAGTTCCCTTGCATCTGGTTCTTTCATAAGATGTTTAAGAATTGAGAGACCAACTAAATGAAATTAAATTTCCCAATGTTCATTGTGCTGTTTGATCCTCAGGCCAGACTCCACTTGCTGTGTGGTTTCTGCATTTCATTTGCATAGCAGAAGCACTGTTTGAGTCGCACCACCAACCTTTCTAATAACCTATACGTGATCTTTTTTTTTTTTTTAATAAAGCCTCTGGTCATGGCCATTAATACATGACTAATATTACTTAAAATATATAGACTGAACAATTGACCCATTCTGACTTTAGACCAGTTGCATGTTGATGCAAAAATGAGTGAAACTTAATCAATCATCATAATGGTCATAATATGTTTACAACATCTGTAATATACAAAAATCTGATGTGAGGTAAATATAGTAGACAAATGTTTTGGGGATGTATTTTTGTTGAGAACTGCTTACCTACCGCTTACTTCAAGCATGTGAAAAAGGTCCCATGCAAAAGGTTAGTGTTTAAACTGCAGCTAAGACGCACGCAACATGCAGCCGGCGAGGACGCTCTAATCTGTTGACATGGAGACGAAATCATCAGTCACCCAAGGAAAGCACACACCACGCGGCTGGTGTGAAGCCCACCTCAGAAATAAGATTAGATTCCCACTTTTTCATGCAATCAAATCAAACATGAAAAATAAACCTAAATATCAGATAAGAAGATTTTATCAAACAAGATCATCTTTTTTTTTTTTAATCCAATTTTAGCACTAACCGTCTGTAACAAATCAAAATCGAGGAGACAAGCTGTGTAACTGCTTACTCAGTCATAATAAGCTGAGTATCATCTCCCTTTAGTTTTTTTTCCTCCGTTAATTTAATAAGTTAAATATATCTACCAAATCAGAGTTCAAAGAAGTTCCAAATTCTCTTCTTTCTCATTTAAAAGAAGGCTACATTTAAAAAAAAAATCTGTCAAAACTTTATTTCAGTGTCGATAATGTGTGTGCGCGTGTCTGTGTGTGTGTGTGCGCTCAGGAGACCTCAGGCTAAACATACCAGATGATGTTTCAGAAACCCTAAAAACCATTTAAAAGTAGAAGGCAGCTCATTTTCTCCCTTACTGCACCACAGAGAGAGATGGATATGAAGAGTGAGAAAGAGAGTGACCCAGTTAGAGAAAATTTAAATAGGGATTCCATTTAGAGGGCCACATTAATTGGAGCAGATGCCTTCTCAATTATTAAGAGGCCTCCAAGGGTGTTAGCACGAACTAAATTTATCCCGCACGGCTTTGACTGGGCTTGTCCAATCTCATAGAGCATCTGCAGACAGAGGGGAGAAACATGCACAGAGTTTCCAGCTCCAGTGTACGCACTTCAAAGACAAAGAGGCTCACACACATCCACACTAACAAAAAGGGCCCATTTGGAAATTGTGAGTCTTTTAAAGCCCAGAGTTTGTACTCGCATATACATAAGTACCTGGAAAGAGTGAAGAAATTTGATTGGACTATCCATTATTGCTAAGAAGTGAATACCTGAGTCTTACATGACGCTGATGACATATGAAAAATAGGCCGCAAGTAAAGAGGAAACGCGAGGCCAAACCGTAGTATTGTGCCACAATAGTGTGGCATGATTGTCCATATTTATAACCGAACAGAAGACAAACACATCTATAATAAATCCACTGAGTAGGGTGTTGGATCAAATGCTGGTGGACAAAGAAAAAAAAAAATTGTATTTACACACCAAAGAGCTCACATATAGAATTTATTCTTCATGCTAAATAAACAATCAGAAGAAAGGCCTGTTATTTAAAATGTCACGACTAATCAATTCTATACGAGCTTGTTGGTGTGAGGATGTATCTGCTCTTTTTCTAAGAATAACCCCCGGTGAGTAAACGGCCCATCTTAAAGGCTCCGTTTCTAGTCATTTGAGCCATAGAGGCTATAGTTTCCACTAGCCTGCACTGTAGTAAACCAGTAGGGAGACTCGTCCATGATAGGACGGACTGAGCATTGGGAATAGTGGGATTCTCCAAGGGGCTTGTCGACAATCGGGCTGATAAATGAAGTAGCATTAGAAAAGAGAAAACAATACATGTCAAATTAATGTGCATGTGTCCTGTTAAACTGGTCCATAGTGTGCAGCTACTGGACCAGACAGTGGAGAGGGGTGAGGTGGGACAGCACGTTAACATGAGTGGGGATGGTCTAACATGGGTTGCTGTAGGTCCTTTCCTGGCCAGCATATTGCTCATGCTGGTGCCAAACAGACACTCCACAACACACAAATGTGGATTGCTTAAACAAACGTGGATAAAAAATATGTGACAATTTGTAAAACTGGCACGGAAAAAAAAGGGCAAGGCATCATTGCATCAGAATGCCTCAAAATGATTTGTTTTTTCTTGTTGTTTTCGTTTTGGTGTGTACTGAGGTAGAGCAGTGAGCATCCTGGTGGCAGCTCAACTGCTGAAATGGGTGAACAGATATATGAAGAAAATATAAAAGGTCATGAGCGGCCCACACGGCCCCCTAACATCAGGATCCATCAGCAAAGAGAGGCGCGTGATGAGTGATTGGTTGAGTTGCCGCAGCAATAAAGGAACATAAGTCAGACACTTGTAAGCCCGAATGCTGGTTTGTGTCACCTTATTTCATTGCAGTGGATTAAACCTTTTTATTGCTCTCTAAAAAGGAGTATGGCTGTTTCACTTTAATACATGTTTAGCAGACTTCAGTAAATTGTTAAGTCCAAATATTATCGGATCAATGACATATTAGCGTTTATATCGAATATGCATACAATTATTACCCACTTTTCTGCTCAAGGGTTTCGGTCAGTTGCTTACTTTACGTTTTAGGTTGTATCAACTTTATTTGTACCTGACATTTTACAAGCCTAGGATACATTAAAATTCACCATGTTCTGTGATTGCATGTATACGTTTCCAAATGCGCAGACCTCCGCTTGTATCTGTTGTTTAAAGTGCTTATTTCCAGGCCATTTTGGTGTCCCACCCCAGGAAAAAGAGATGTACAATATCAAGGAGAGAAAATTCAGCTCCATCTGATTAATTCAACGATGAAGTAGAGCTCTCCGATCCCAGTGTCATGAAGAAAAATATAGAATTTAAAAAGGCACATTGACCGATAAAAAAGATTATTCGTTTATTTTCTTGTGTGAAGATGAGATGACGAGTTAGCGTTGACTACAGTCTCCATTACGAACACTGGAAGCCACATGCCGGTGGGGAAAAAAAACTGACGTTGATGCAACCTAGTATGTTTGGTGCCTGACCTAAATTACAGTCACGACTCCGCAAAAAAAAACATTGAAATTGTTTTATTTTCACTGTCACATCCCATAACCTTTAAGCCCACAACATGTACACTTTAATATTGTGTCATCATGAGAGTATTTATATGAGTAATGCTTAAAAATATCCTGATGTGTTCATCAAAAACCCTCTGGATTTTCTTGAATGAGCTTGGTCCATTCTGGTTCACAGAAAGTTTGACTGCATCATTTGTCAAATATAGTAATGAGCCAGACCATCACTACTTTAAGCTCAGGCACTGGGATTTTAGCCAGGACTTTCATTTTCTTAATTCTGTGTAATGGGCATCTCAAAAACGAAGAGTGCGTTTGAGATAGAAACAGCTAATCATGCAGACAGTATTTAAAGAGCTAAATAGATTTCTTTGCTAATAATACAGCTTGAGTTGTTCAGTCAAAGTTGTAAGAGGCACTTTGTTATAAATAGAATGAAAAAAAAATCCAAGACAAGATGAAACATCTGTGCCTCATGCTGTTCTTATTCAGAAAATGAGGTAAGCTGTTGTGTACTGAGACCGAGAGCATGATGTGCAATTTAATGTTCATTTTCTGCCTGTTCACTATGATTACATAGGCAACTGGCAGCCCACTTTGATTTAAAGAAGCAAATGAATCAATGTCAGGACTGAAAGACAGAAGACAAGTAGATGGAGAGTGGACGAAGGCACTCATACATAAACAAGAACACAAGATGAAAGTTGGACGCAGATCACATGAAGGGATAAAAATCAACTCTCGCTTTCTGTGTTTGCTGGTAAACACAGCAGTAGACTTAAATGTGTTTCACAGTTAACTAAAAATGGTAATCCAGTACGCTCCCTCTCCTTAGCAGCCTTCTCTCTTTCCTCAACTGCTTCCATCCTTTTGCATCTTCAATACTCCATCTTCATCTGCCTTCTAGGCAGGAAAGAGCAGAGCTGACCAAGAAGGTCAGAAAATACCAGGGCCATTCAGTGCTTCTACTTTAATATCCACTGTCCATTTCCCCCCTCAAACTTCTATCTTCATATCGTTCTTGACCTCCATCCCCCTTCCCCTTGTACAACCTTTCCCTCTTCCCATTTGGGAGAATGAGCGATGACCACAATGCCATGCTTTTGAACTCTTCATTAACTGCATGGAGGAAGGCTAGATGGGCAGCAGGATACTCTGTTTCACATTTTTTCTTCTCCTCACACTTTATCTCCTTGTGTGTGTCCTTCTTTTCTTGTCTTGGAATTCCTGCTCCTCATTCTTTGTGGTAAATGAACATCTTCCCTGCAAACTTTTTCACAAGTGTCACTTTCTTCACCCTCCCATATTCTGCATAGTCAAATATCCCTACAATTTAATAGTTTGTAGAAAGTCTGAATAAGGTTTTTTTGCTTTGATGTATTTGGTTTTCAACAAACACGATGCTGCGAATAATGTAGAAACCTTGAGGTTAGTTCACATACAACTTTGCAAAAGTAAGCCTTGATGTCGTGCTCTACAACCTATTGGGTACTTGATCCCACATGCAAGCGAACATGCAATTCAACTTGAAGATGTTTAGCCTCCCAGTCCTGGAGAGGATGGCAACTGTCTTAAATGTTTGAATGATATTTGTCGCTGTAGAAGTATGGATTTCAAATTGTTTGGAAATGGCCTTCGAACCTTTACTAGGTCAACAGGAAAACAGTTACTTCTCTGAGATCGTTGCTGATGTTTTTACTCTTTGGCATTGTGTAACAACTGAATGCGTCAGATCGGCAAACTGCCTAAAATTTTGTTCTTTTTTTCAGTTCTTTTCTTCTGTCTCTTTATCGACTTTATCCACACGCTGCTTTTACGTTTTGATTTAGTTTTTGTTCAATATTAATTAGCTAATAGAGTTTGCATTTAACTAATTTTAAGATTTAGTAAGATGCAACTTTATAACTTACAATGAGTCTACTCTCTTTTCTAGACAGCTATATCTCAGCACATGTGTGTGTTCTCCATTTTCCATTTGGATGAATGGCATGGTAATAAAATTGCTTTATGTTGTCATTACTTACCAGGGAGCAGTAGGCACACTTCATGTGAAGCACTAGTTCTGTTCAGGTGAGTTATGGCTGGATAGAAGCGCATTTCTTGCCATGTAAACCATGAATAAGAGCACACATCTTTGTATTTTCACTTTTCATGCACACGTCTGCACAACAAAATCCACAAAAGCTGTAGAAGCGGTCAAAAACACTCACCAGTGGTCATTTAATGTCATGTTACGGGAGGAAAATACAGGCTGAACAAACTGCAGCGTAAGTAAAAGGCATCTGTTTTTATATCCATTAGTCTTCTGTCCTTGAAACTACAGATAAATGACATGTTGTTTTATTAACAACCAACTAGTTATAAATGTTTGAATCAGAGAGCTATTCTCAAAAAGGGAAACTGAGTGGTATATTATACCAGGTCTTACCCAGGTGGAACTATCAGTATGGTAAGGCATTTACTCTCTATACTTTTCCAACAGCACAAACAGTGTTAGAGATCACTTGCCAAACAGGAGGTGGCAGCAACACGGCAGCACCAAGAAACCCACTACAGCAAAAATACATAAAATTACCATTGGATAGATATTTCCAGTTGTATTTGCGGCACATCCTGAATATATGCTTGGAACAACAAAAACAAAACCCAGCTGCTTTTGGGCAAATCTTTTAAACAGCTGTCCAAAAAATGAAGACTCGAGTCACTTTGGTATTTTTGAGGTGACTGTGATAGGTGAAAATGAACGTCTCTTATAGGTCAAAATGATTTTGTAGCATCATTTCACTACATGATTTATTTATTGAAATTAAATGAAAAGAACTGAATTTGTGCCATCACAGCTTTAAAGAAAAGTATTTCACTGCATCGTCGTTTAGCATGTTTTCATGGTGCTACCTAAACCACAATATTTCAGGTTTAACCTGCAGCTGAGCTCAAGGTTGAGCAAGGACAGAATGAGTCTGTCAGCTAACAAGGCATGAAGAGGCATCCTAATCATTTGAGCTTCTTAAACTTGCTGCTCAAAGCTAAATACTACGCCTCAACCTTCCCATATAATCTGTCAAACACCAGACAATCCACCAACTGGTATGATTAAAGTCTGTGTTATACATGAGCCAGTGTCGCTTAACTGACTCAAGTATAAAATTAACTTGGATGGAAGCTGTGAGAATTACTGCCGAACATGGCCGGAGCTGTCAATTACAGCAATGTCCACAAATACATGTACACATTCCCTACATGGATAAAAACAGTATGACAAAAGGTCGGGCGTGAGGGTTTTTCATTCTAACAGATCATTTTTACAGATGGTTTCCTGAGCGCAGGCCCTGTAGTGCGAAAAATGTAAAATCATGATGGGAGCCAATCTTCTGATGGCAATCGAAAACTCTAAGGAAAGTGATAGTCTTCCCCCAGCAGGCAGAATCCAGACGGGTATTATCATAAACAGTTTCATCTTTGTGTGCGCACAGGCATGCGTGTTTTCACACTGTGAAATGATCCTGCTGAATTAATAATGTGCTATATGTATATTTTGTTCATCTTTAATTTAGCGTCAGTTTCCTGCACACGACTAAATGACAATGAAGGTAAACATCAAATAAGATGTAGGATAAGATGCACGTCTCCTTGTGTCAAAGAAATAACTGGGAAGTAACTTGGAGAATCACTGTCATTGCACAGATGGCTGATTTTTCTCATTATTTCTCACAAAATAATGCTGAGATAGAAGCCTAAATGTACAAGAAGTAAGGATGTTTAATTAACCTTTATAATTCTTTAACTACCAAAAACAAGGTGATTTTAATTAGTAAGGTGAGTACATTTTAAAATGTCAGTCCATCATTGTGCCATATTTTTAACAGCCCTAACAATGACCACATTTAGTAATCACACAAGTATCTTTTCAGATTAAATATGAGGAGGGAAAAGAATTATTGCAAAGGTGTCCTGTGTCTTCTACCAACAAGCTGTTCACCTCTCAAGACTCCAAGGCCAGATGTGTGCAACTGTGCAACTATTTCTGACTATTATGTGCCAAGTGTAAAGTTTGGTGGAGGGGGGATGATGGTGTGGGGTTGTTTTTCAAGAGCTCGACTTGGACCCTTAGTTCCATATACAGGAACTCTGAATGTTTCAGCATAACAAGACATTTTGGACAATTCCATGCTCCCAACTTTGTGGGAACAGTTTGGAGCTGGTTCCTTCGTCTTCCAACACGACTGTGCACCAGTCCACAAAGCAGGTCTATAAAGACCTGGATGACAGAGTCTGGTGTGGATGAACTTAACTGACCTCCACGGAGTCCTGACCTCAACCTGATAGAAAACCTTTGGGATGAATTAGAGCGGAGACTGAGAGCCAGGTCTTCTAGTCCAACATCAGTGTTTGACCTCACAAATGAACTTCTGGAAGAATAGTCATAAACACACTCCTAAACCTTGTGGACAGCCTTCCCAGAAGAGTTGAAGCTGTTATACCTGCATAGGGTGGACTGACAACATACTGAATCCTATGGATTAGGAATGGGAGGTCACTTAAGTTCATATGTTAGTCAAGGCGGGTGAACCAATACTTTCAGACATATAGTCTATATACAGCTTGATAAACACTTTTGCTCCAGTATTTATTAGTGTACAACTCAAATGGCATCCACAAGTACAAGAGACTGTGTCTTGCACTCAGTGGGCTGAATATAATATTTATTTTGTCCCCCTTGTACCAGCTCTCCTTAAAAAAAAAAAAAGAAAAAAAAAAAAAGTGCTTCAACCTTAACTTTTCCCCGCTCAACACCAGCTGTTTCTCCTTGGGCTCTATAGATAACAGCTTTTGTTGAACAGCATATACTGTATAATCACACAACTCATTGGAGATATGGTAAGCAGTAGGACTGTAAGACAGTTCCACTACTTTTATGTCCTAATCTCAGGCACTGGGAAGAGGTTTTCTTCATCAAACAGACTTCTTGTTTATCAAGTCTGCTGGGAATATGTGGGAAATATGATATAAAGAGAGAACAATAATATTAATAAGTCCAACAACTTTGCTGGGTGGCGGTCTTACATGACATTTTTCAGACTTCATCTCTGTGTTCAGCCCCACCCCCTCAATCCCAAAACCCACTCCTACATCTATTATTTTGGTTTCAAACAGATTTTCTCTTTGGATTTTTCTTCCTGAATCCAACACTTTTCTTGTCCGTGTTTTGCAATTTAACATCAAATCCTGTATTTTCTTTCTTTCTGTCTCATCTTTCTGTTTTTATAACATCACATCATTCAGCACTTTCGATTGTCTCTGTTGTCTTACCGTGGTCAGTTTAAACCCAGTTTCATCTTCTTGCCCTTCTCACGTTCTGTTTTATATTTGTATGTTTTGCACTATGGCAATCTAATTTTGTGCAAAGTGCCTGAAAAAAAACAACACTTGTGCATTGGAGCTGAAAGTGCAGTTAAGTTTGTCAAGTTTACATGGAATTCCATGTAAATTCATTAGACCTTAAAATAAGTTTTAAAAAAATGACGGCATGAGCATTTTTAGCGAAAAAAGCGTTAAAATCCTCTTCATCCTCTTCTTTCCAGTTCACCTGGACATTTCTACTATGTCTGCACATTTTTAAATATAACTGACATTTAATGTTACCGAACACTTTTAGTCCGTGTAAGATTCATTGTGAATATGCAGCACATCCATCATTTATCCACAGAAATGAATCAAACTGTAGATTATAAACACAGATTTAAATATTTACCTCTCTCGCATACCTTTATAAATACCATCCTTGCAATATGAAATAAATGAGACTTTTCTGATGTTGGCCCTGTCAAAGAAAGATACTTACTTAGTTAAGTTCATAAATACACTTTGGTCTCCTTCACCCTCTTTGACTTGTATAGTAAGCTGCAAGACTGACTTTCCTTTCTTTTTCCCCATATTCCAAGATGAACCCCACATTTTATCATAAAGTACGTGCCGTTGTTGTAATGAAAAAGCTGGTGTCTGTTGGTTTGAACTTGAGTATTCTCATTTTTCATCTTTTAAAAAACAGAGGCATAACCTCCTCAAAGCTGCTTCACCTGAGGTGATTATAGAGCCAGTGAGAGCGGGCTGGTGCAGAATGCTGAACTGAACTGGGTTTTATTGTCGAACGATTGTGCATTCCTCACCATGTTGTCCTACCTGACCTATTTCCCGTACAATAATGCGAATAATGGTTGCCTGATTGAGCTGTGCTTTTCTACCCTAATTCTTTCACAGTTTCAGGGAACAGACGGGGAAAATCTTAAGATGTTTTGATGGTTTCGACTGGTTTGACTTTTCAGATATGTGCATTTCTTTACTGTATCAATTTACTTTTCCACAATGTATTTGTTTATGCACAAGCTTCAATAATTAATCAAACAGATTTTTAGAACTGTGTGCAGTTTCAATGGAGCAGTTTATGGTATAAAAAATATCATTCAAGATTGCACCATAAAGAGGAAAGTCTACTCTGCTTTTAGTAGTGAAACAAACAACATTATAAGGATTTCTAGGAGCCAGAAGAGATGTATTAATCTGTCAGCATTTTATTGGAGAGCAGATCATCTGGAGCAGCAGCAGATCCTCAGGGTTAGTTACATTTGCACACATTTAAATGCAGAATGGTCCTACAGTCTTCTTCTGTGGGCCACTGAGCTGCTCCACCGCTGAGGGTTAAGTGCCTTACTGACTTAAGGGCACCACAGCAGCAGAGGGGGACATAATTCATTCACTTTCCCTTGCTATGGCTTTTCCCTTAGAGAGTCAAGGCTTTGATTTGAAGAGTGTCCCTGAAGTAAAACTGATTTATCAGCAGTGAGATAAAACAGACACTGTGTGAATGTCATTTGAAGCTTTCACTGACGATATAAACATTGTTAATGTGTCTTGTAAAATTGTAACTCACAATTAGCAATGTCAGAATGAAAGTTGGAAGAAGTAGGATTACACCCAGCTGGCCAATTTTAAACTCAATAATATACTTCCCATTTATGAGGGCTGAACACTTTGTTCTCTAACTACATCATTATACTGTTAGTCTGTTTCACAAAAACTCTAATTGTACTATTTCTCACGACAAAAGGACGTAACCCTGTGTCATTTCCCTGTACAATTAACTGTACTGGAGACTTCAGTGAACAATATGTGTTATGTGCTTAATGAACAGGTACTGACAGTAAAATAAGTACCATCGTGTGTGTGAACCTTTATGTTCGCCTTTTATTGGAGGATTCTGAATCAAAGACGTCAGCAGCTTCATAAAGTAGCGTCGGGCTCCAGTTCTCTGCAGCAAAGGCAACGATGAACAATGAGGTTTGAAATTGAGATGAAAGAGAACCAACTATGATGCCTTTACTTTTAAAACCGCAAACATCCTTGTAACAGTTTTTTTAAAGTTCAATTTCAGAGGTAAATTATTTCATTAACTTGCGTTTAATATTGCTGCAACATTGAAAGCATTTTGTAAAATTCTCTCTCTTAGTCGTTAGTTGTGGGGAGTGATAAATCCATTTCCTCTCATCCAAACAGGCCTTTACTTTTTCTACATTAATTGGATTTGTGGATATTCTGAAGGATTTGTAAGCACCAGAGTTGCACATCTTAATGTTACTGAAGTTAATGCAAACGGGGGAACAACACAATTTGAACAAAATCAATTAAAATACAGATAAAAGCTACGTTTCTGGCAATCAACTGACAGAAGTAAAATTCATTATTATAATTGTGTCTTCATTTTTGCAGCTATGCATGATTTTTTTTTCTTTTTTTTTTAACATGAAGACAAGCCTTTTATATCTTCAGAGGGCAGAATCCTGACTCTGGAGAGCCTTTTCCTTTTTTATTACCCACTGTTGTTTCCGATGCCTATATGAAAGGAGAGGATCAGGTGAGGGCTTTGCAAGTTGTGTGCAGATTTTCATGGTTGCTTGGTCAGCAAGAAGGTCAGTGGTAATCAACTTCTCGCTTGTTCTCAGTGCTGGATGATACGGACCGACATCGTGGCACTGCTGTGCGAGATCACACCACTGTGCGTGTTGTGGGGACGATTATATTTGTCACTAACATCAGAGGTTGAGTGAACATATTATTCACACATTTTCAGAATAAAAAAGCCCCTAAAAGCAAAGACTAAAAGCGACCGTGTTCAAAACCTGCACTGATAAAGACTCCTCCTATTTTTCGGCCAACAGGCCATCTTGAGGAAGAACAAGCATGAATCAATAAATCTGAAATGCCACGATTACTTTGATCGTATAAATAATCTCAATACATGCCTACAAGACCAATGATCATTTGTGTATTTTCATGTGGTTAATTGCTTCCTTTTTCATATTCAGTCATTGTTCTTCTGAGCAGCCTCGTTTTATCAGGATCATTAGGAGCCTTTCTTCAACCTCTGCTTTAATTTGCTACCAAAGCCTTGGCAATACTTGTATCAGTTGAATGAAATATTAATTCATAAGCAAAATCCCATATTCCAGCTTTAAAGAGGATTGAGGATATTCGCTTGCATTAGTCTTGTTTAATTCAGACCTTGAAAGCAGTTAAAGAGCTCTGTCCTAGAGGTTCCCATGATTAAATGCAATGCAGGAAGAGACAAAGAAACTGAGTATTTCATGAAATTAGAACTTGACTGATTATTTCAATTTAAGTTTAACCCTGGCTTATTGGCTTTGTCTGTGTGTCTTTAGAGAAGTTTCAAGAAAGACCGGCAGCACATAAATGCACTCTGCAGACACTGCAACCCCCACAATCAACTCTCGCTCTACTCCCTCACACAGACACCACATAAAACATTTAAAAGCAATAATTTCCTTTAAGTGGAATTGTGTTCCGCGGATAGCTTTGTATAATCCCACAGTTCACGAGCTCGCAGTACTGTGTTAAAGGCCTGTGTCTGCTGGAGATAGTGAGTGCCTCCATCCATACAGAGTTTAACCTCAAGATCTCAGACGACTCCTTCTTTCCATCTACCTCACCGGCACCGACGTACAAATAAACACACGCTATAAATAAAATATATACTTTTCACGGGATTTTACAAACATGGCATGTCTGCTCCCTTGTTCACTTTGAAAAACTTTTGTTTCTCCCTCATGGTATCGCTTGGTCAACTTGATCGTATAAAAGATTCACAGAACATTTACAAGCACCAAATCACACCACATACATTATGCAGTGAAGCTTGTGGTGAAGTGACTGCCTAGGCTCCCATCCTTTTTCTTGTCTATTTTCTTTCTTTAGGCCTTATGACTTCCAATTATTCTGGCTTTTAGCCACTGAGAATTTCAAGTAAAAAAAGAACCAGAATTAACGAGTGAGGTGCAGTGGAGGGTGCTCGACAATTTGTCTTTAATTCACCCGCTCACAATCCCTCCTAAGACCGTGGGGTCTGACTTTTTCACTGCAGGATTCTCACAGTCCTGTGAAAAATAAGGATGCGGTGAACTCTCAATCATTTAAAATAAAAACAAAAAGCAAACCAACTGAACTTCTGGAAACACAAATAGATACTTCTAAAAGAGTACTGGTAATTTAAGTGTATTACACAGAAACCTGACCACAAAACACAAAGTGTTAGAAATCCACCCACGGAATCAGTGTCCTAAGAACGAGGCATTTTATAATCGCTGTTCACATGACCACAACTTTGTGATCACAGCTTAATCCACCCACTTGCTTATTCCCACATCGTCTTATTCAAGGTAGCAGAAGGAGCTGGATTTTATCCCTGATGTCATCAAACGAGACGGAGGGTAGACCCTGAAGGGAGAGCGGTTGTCTGCCAACCTGATTGGTGGTTTGATTCTTGGTCTTGTAGTCCATATGCTGAAATGTCCTCGGGCAAGACACAGAACCCCACATTGGCTCTAATGCAGGAATTGTATGAAATGTGTGTGATGAAGAAAAGGCACGTGTGTGAAAGGGTTGTCATGTAAAGTGCTTTGAGTGGTCAACAACTCAGATGTGAAAGCCTTCTAATAAAATATCTGTTTTTTAGGCCAGCATTACACTACACTCAACTCATCCACACCGATTAGAAATTTTCCATGTACCCGATGCTGGATTATGGACCTCTTCCAGAGTTATTCACGAGTACGCCGAGTTCCGTACATAAAAATCAGCACAAGCATGCACACTCATGTTTCTCAGCAAGGACAAAGTCTGAAGGTGTGTGTGCTGGAACACAAGTTACATAAATCTCTCACTGGGGAGCCCGAACAGTCATAAATTCACACATGTGCACAAAGTCATACACGTGCATGCGTGCATGTAGGCACAGTCCTACATAACTGATTAGGTCATGGGAGTCCCAGATAAATGAAAACTCCTAATCAGGCCAGCCTAAATGGAGCTCATCATCTTTAGGTTGAAATGAGGCTGAGTGTGAGGTTATCTTTAGCGGTCCACTGGGCAATCACAGAAAAATCCATTCGCAATGGAAAAGCACTCGTATCTTGTGTTCATGTACTACACGCTTTGACGCAGGGTCTCTATGAAAGTGATAATATCACTCAACCCTTCAGATGGTTAACTTGTGCACTTGAAAATTGCTTTAAACCGATCAACTAAGTACACCAACCTGTGAATCTTGAAAAAAAAAAAAAAATTGATCTTTCAGATGCAAACTTTGTTTTCTAGTGCAAACACGAAACAGAGACTCAAAGTGCCATTTAAGATTTTATTACCAAACTCAAATGAAACTTGGAGAGTACCTTTTCTGAATGTTTAAAAAAAAAAACTGTCCTTTGATATCATTTAATTACCTGGTGATCCATATTCCACAGCAGGGATTGAGAAGAAACAGATTTAAATAAATAAATAAATAAAAGCCATCTTGATAAGCAGGATCCCAAACATGCAGTCTATTATAGCACTATGTACTTTGGCAGGCTGCACCTGAGCGCACATTTACCAGCTAAACAACAGTCACTAAACATACGGAGAGGAATATTTACTGGCTTTATTTTGTTATACCTGCAGGAAAAATAAGGGAAAAAAATCAGTATAAAGCTATTAGAAGTCTAAATAAAAATTATCAAAGGTGTAGAGGTTTGCATATTTCACTGTCATTTTCATTTTGAAATGTATGTGCTCAAAACAAAACATTTGGTAAATTATATGCTTTTGTTTTCCCTCTGATGAATAAAATCTTGATTGCGCATAACTAGTTCAACCTAAGCTTGGCAGAAACACAAAAAAAATAGAAAAAAAAGAAGGAAAGGCCAAGGAATGTAACCAACAGGCTTTTTACCACCATCATTATGGATTTCATAGACTGCACAACTGGAAGTTCTCTGTCAGTGAATTCACAACGGCAGCAAAATGTTAAATTTGCCACGAGTTACAAAAATGCAATAGAGTCACTGTGTAAGACCACGTCGGTGACATACTCTTTTAAAAGTGAAATCTGTGACCTTTGTTTTGACAACAAATACAAGCACCTTAAAACATTTACCTTACAGCAGTCTACGAAAGCTTTTTAGTGCCACATTACAAACAGAATAAATAAAGAGACCATTTTCTGACATGCTGTAAATATTTTTATTTAACTGTAGGAAAGAGGTCACAAGTTGAACTATTTATGTTTTCTTAGATGTGTATGGTGTGCTTTATGCTGAATTACATTAATGTTCTTTATAATATCTTCTTATAAGGAACCTTTGCACGGTCATATTCAAGGAACAACGTTTTATATAATTCTGTAAAACTCATTACATGTTCTTGGCTGAAACAATGTCATGAAAGACCACATACAGAAACTTGTTTGTGATCCTTTTCGAATGTAAAATTCAGCTACATAGTCCAAAAGTGCATTTGTGCCTCCCAATACATCACTGTAAACCAATTACTTTACATGACTGATTAAAATGCATTACAAGAACCCACATTAATTAAAGACAATGGGCTGGAAATGTTGGAAAGACTGGATTCCTTATGGATTGTTTGGTCCACACAGCTAAAATCACAGCAATCATTGAATTTTGGACAGATTTTTAATCAGTGTGGTATGTCGGACATATTCTCAGGCTTGTACGCCTTTGTTTTTCTCCTTATTGCATATAAAGTGGCTACACATAGGCTCTCTGTCTTGGATGCAGCTTTCCTGTGTGCAGTTTGAATTCTGTCCCTTGTTCCTGTGCCAGTTTTCTCACAGCCTAAGAACAAATTGTTATTTGCTGGTGATTTTAAATTGACAGTAGGTGTGTGTGCACAGTCGGTTGCCTTGCACACACACCCTGTATTTCCCTGTGATGGACTGTTGACATGTCCAGGGTGTACTCTGCCTCTCACTTGATGACAGCTGGGATAAGGCTCTAGCCTACCTGCTACCAGGACCAGGACGAGGAGGAGTACATAGGCGGTAAAATTACTGGATAAGCCCTTTGTGATGTCACCCACAGCTTTCTAAGGAGAGGCTTTGAAGCTTCTTTTTCCTTGTACTACATCCCCCTATGACATGGAACAAAGAGCCCCAGGAGGCCGGCTGGAACACGCCCACCTTGTGTCAATCAAAGTTTGTCATGGCTACCAGCTCCTTCATCCGATTCACACCAGAGGAGCTGTTGATCTGCTGGGGAACACTGAAAGCAGAATATCCCATTTCAAATGTTGTTTTGATGGCAATCTCCAAAATGAGCTCTGCATTTAGCTGATGCCGAGTTAGTACAAGTTCCTGATTGCTTTGTTAAGCTTTGTAGCAAGGCAAAGACTGATAACGCAGTAATTGTTTCAATAATCAATAGATTTATAGACTATAAGAATTTGTTGCAGTCCTAGAGCTGATCTATCTGTACATCCCTTCGCTCCTTGTTGACTGTTGCTTATTCTGACAATCTACCTGTGTTGTTTACAGTTTTACAATGGCAAATGCCTGCGTGAAAATATTGTTCAAGGTTGTTTTAGACAAATTTTGAGTGTAAAAGAACCACCTTTCTTCAAGAAGCGTTCAAGTGCTACACATCAAACACATCTGGAGTTATGGTAGTATAAAACTTCATATCTAAACTTACAACACTAGTGGCAATAAACCAGACTTCAAACTAACCAGACTATAAGGTCATACATAGGTTTTCGTGAAGCGTGGTTTTCCTCATACTGCATGTCGCCATGTTACAAGTAAAGGCAGAACAACCTAGCCCAGGAAGCTGATGGGAACACCCCCACCTTATGCCATTCCAAGTTAGCTGTGGCTACCAATTGCTGCAGCCGATCCACGCCGATGCAGCGGAGAAGGTCCCAGCAAGTGATCGCAGCGGTTCAGTCAGCGCTGGCTTAGACTGATGAATGATGAGGAAGTGATGATGGTTAGAAGTCTGCTAAGCGAACTCCCAATCAAAAGTCTACACTTCTTATTATATATAAATTTATTGCTTTATATACATTTACTTGATGTGGTGCAAACGAAAATTCAAATTAAATCTCATTAATTTTAGGTCACAGTTTTTTAGTACAAAGAAAGATACATTTGAAAGAGTATTTAGTTTGGTGGATGGAAAAAGCGGCTGCTTTTCAGGGAAGCATTGTGCACACCGTGTCTGCACATCGGTCTCACGGCCCACAACACAAAGAGACTTATGTATTTTCCTCTTTTTTTTTAAACCTACAGGAACACAGCTCTTTTTGTTGAAAATGAGGTTGCAGCTTGTCTTCTACCTTACTGCAGGAAATAGACATTTTTCATGCTATAACAACAACAACATTTCATTTTTCTGTTATTGATCCAGCACAAATATCAAGAAAGAGCTGCATTTCATGCTTTGAGGAAATATATTGGTGTTTTACTGGTTGTATACACTGTTTTCATCCACCCATCCATCCATCTTCTAATGCTTGTCTAGGTCATGAGCAGAAGTCAAAGCAGAGATGTCCTGACTTCCGTCTCTCCAGACACCTCATAAAGTTTACTCAATGTTGAAAAACTAGACATTAGCTGTTGTTTCTCTCGCGTATCAAAGGAACATCTCAGGGTCTGCTTCCTGTAGGACATACCCAAAATGTCTCACGTGGGACACATGCAACTTGTATCCTTAAACATGTGTTTAAAACCACCTCATTTATATACTTTAGAGGCTGAGCTGTAACACTTGTCCCCCTAATTTGAAATTTTAGGAGTTTCAGGGCAGAATTTAGGACTGCCACATAGACTGATATTAAATGGAGTTTAATCAGTTTGTTTTTTCTGTCTTGTTTGTATTTTAGACATAATTAAACAGCCCGCTATAATACCAAACTGTTTTCGGCAAGCAAGAGTGCTTATTGAGCAGGCAAAGCTTTAACGGCCTCCACAAAACACAAAGAGAGCTATCACAGTTTTGTTACAGCTCTCCATTTGCTCTAATGTTCACACACACACACACACACACACACACACACACACACACACACACACACACACACACACACACACAGGTACACAGACACACAACTTCTTTAAATGTTTTTTTTAATTGTTTTTTCTCTCTCTCCCTATCCCTAATAGTGTTTCATCAATGATGTTTCAGATGTGACAATATGTAAATAAAATGGTATAGTATGTTAATTTCTCAGTCACAGAGATGAACTTCCATGCCAACATTGCCTGACTGTGACATTACACAGGTAACTTATAGATCCATGAATGCTTTATATCATTGGAAATTATGAAAATATATTACAGTACTATTTGTGTCTGCTCAGTCTCTCCTAAAAAAAAGAATAAATACATAAATAAAATAAATACAATGTTCTTAAGACATAAGTGTCTGAACAAATAAGCAACAGGTTATGTCTCTTTGCCTTCTCGTATTTGACCTCTTTAATTTTGTCAGTCCCTTCAACTTCTCAACACGTGTAAATCATGCACAAGGAGTTGGAGAAATCATGCTGAAATCGTGCTCGTTACAACTCGTTTCCGAACAGCTATACTCAAACATGCCTCAATACGGCAAGATCCTCAGTCTGGCCTCTCGCCTCTTCTTTGTCACATCTAACGTCCGAAGATACTGGGACGGTATGACTTACAGCAGGGCTGCGCACATTTTTACATTATAAGGTTGGTATATCTGGGATAGTGGAAAGGTTTATTCTTATATGGGATTTAATGAACTATGTAAATGAAGAATAGAAGGCTGATTATGAAAAAAGGAGAAACAGATGGATGGCACAAGGGGGAAAGGAGCAAAGACAGAGACAGGAAGAAATAGAACAAGCAGGAGATGTGCTCAGTGGAAGGAAACTCGGAGGTCCGGAGCCAATACACAACAACCGCCGTTCTCAAAAGCACCCGTGGGACTCGCTGCAGTCTCCTGCGTCAAGTAACACATGTTCGAGATTCTTAGGCTCTTTGCTGCCTTCACACTGTGATTTTCTCTCCCTTTTAGTCTCTTTCCTTCTCACACCAAACATTTATTCATCCATTAAGATTATTGATCAAAATAATCAGAGAGAAACAGGGAGAACAAGTGAAAAGAAGTGTGAAAGAAGGAGTTGAAGCCTGCTACCAAAGCCTATTAACCTCCCGGAGAGATGCACAGACAACTTCCTTCACTTAGTGCCCATCAAAGGTGAACTGGTCCTAAATTTCAAACGAGAACGATGGGACTCCAGGTATTTAAGGAGAAGCCCCTCGTTTTTTGTTGTGATTAGTGCCTGTTTTTAAATGAAATTAATTTATAGATGGACACTTTCTTGGAAAATGCAATCAATAAATGCACATGTTTAGACCTCAAAGGTTTTGTGCAATATTTCTAAAGTGCACTGTGGCTTACACACACCAATGGCAATTGAATTTTATGGAATATCCAGGAAATCCTGACAACCTCCTCTACTCAAAATAAATAGTCCGCAGTATTTTGTTTACGCTGTGTGTGTGTTTGTAGATGCGGCTTTGTAAAGCACTAAACAGAAAAGGCACACCAACAAGGGACACATGCAGACAATATATCCCAGTTTGACTGAGTGATAAACCTTTCAACAGGCTGTCGTGAATAATCCATTCCATTAATGTTCCCTCTCGGAGCTGAACAATGGGCCATCTCAACTATGACAAACAGAACTCTATTACTTCTCATTGTAAGTGAACCGGCCTCCTATAACAACACGGTGGCGTGACCTTGACATCTTGTTAGAGCTAACATTAAACTTTATGAGTGCCGCCTATGCTGTTTAACTATGTCCAATATATATGTGGAGTCTGCTCATACGGATGTAGACGGGAAGAGGAAGGATAAAGGGAAAGTCAGGAGATCACCAGTGTTTTCTTCTGAACAGCTGGAGGAGTGTGTGAGCCAAAAGTAAAACACCATTTGATTTAAACGCTTACAAACCACAAAAACTTTACCCTAAAACACTGCGGCCTTATCCACGATGAAATCTTTAATTTCCAGTCAACATTCTGACTGTTATAAAACATTTTGTTGGGCTGCTTTATTTAACAGGGTGAAGTTGTTCCTCACGAATCAGCATTAGGCATGAGTTTGGGTTATTCTGATGCTGTCTTTGATAAAGTTCTTAATGACTAAAAACATATCTATTATCAGTTTTTCCATTTGTCAAACCTGACCGTGCACACATCCTCTGACGTTACGTACATTTACACAATACCCGTTCACCGAACAGATACAGGTTTTTGGCAGACAAGCCAGTGGTTTAATACCTTTCCTGGTGGGTCACATGCAATGACCGAATGGTGTTTTTAATCACTTCCGTGGATGATTTGTGTGTTTTTTGTTTTGATACAGCATTTAATTAATTATCCGTGTGTATCAGTGAGAACTTCATGGGATATAACCAAAAAAAAAAAAAAAAATGCTTGGGATCTCCTACCAGCTGCTAAGAGCCTGTGATCAATATGAACTGACAAGAAAGCCAGCGAGAAATACTGCCAGTCCCATCTTCAGCGAAGGAAGTGGCTTGAGTGCACTTTTCTACAGGGCTCTGGGAATAAAGTGGAAGTGACTGATTTAATACTCAAGGTTTGCAAAATGGAAGCAGAGTACTTTGGGAACATCGCAGACGTCTTGTCAACTGCCATAAGACAGAGGTGAAATGAGATGAACAATGTAAATGTCCGGCTGCTGACCAACGCAAATTGTGCCACTCTTTTTAAACTCCTGGTAAAGACTGGAAAGACAGTGAACAAAGAATCCATTACTTGTTTTATCTGTAAAGTTCCACTTATACAAGAGAGTTAATGATGAAGGATTCGACTTTTGATACCGACAAAGGAGTCCAAGTATATCAGGCCTCTGCAGTGAAAATGTTTCAAGACTAAAAACTGAGAGTCTGGGGTTGAAGTATTCACTTTCATTGCTTCTCACACATATATTGAAGAGCATATCTTTTAATTTATTTTTTTATTTATTTTATTATATTTCTGCATTTTTTTTTTGGATTGATACTTTATCTAACAGCATTGTCGTATCTTTATGTGCACCCAATATCCTAATGTATTTTAAGCACTCAACTCTACTTTAAAGCATTTCCCTTCTTTATGAAATGAATTGACAACATTTTTGAATGAAATAGTTACTTAAAGAAACAGAATTGTAATATCTAGTGTCTAAAAGGGTGCAATATATAAAGAGAGAGCCATTTATTTGGTTTCTATTAATGAAGACGTACACAACAATACACTGTAAACCATCTTAATGCAGAGTTATAATTCTGCTTCAATTACTGTTATGTTTTTATGTTGCTGTTTTTCCAGGTTTAAGCCACATTATGAGACATACAATCAACAGAAGCCTGTGTAATTCTGTCTGTATAACCCCCTCCGATACACAGCAATTATGATGAAACGTAGTCTTCTGATTGGGAATTTACACCTGGCAAATTAAAATAGCAGCCCTGCAAACTGGTAATATGACTATTCTATCGTTAAGTTGCCAGCCAGCGCTGTATTAGATTTATGTCACAATGGGCAAAGGTTTATGAATATTAGATTTATATGGTTACTGAGAGAGGGAAACCTGATTGCACTTTTACAACGTCTGTGGATTTAAATTGAAAAAGCACTGGAGGAAATTAAAGTGGGCAGAATTACGGGTGGCGTGTATCTGCTAACTGAACCAGTAAAGACTCTAATCAAGCCATAATTGTAAAGGGAACATAGCTCCAAAAAAAAAAAAGAAAAAAAAAAAAGCACATTCATTTGAATGAGGTGCGCCGAAGCAAGAAAACATCTGAAACATGCAGAACAGTGACCCTCCACCCACCCCCACCCCCAGGGACCAGAACTGAAAAACACTGATGTAAGTCATCTGTCAATTTGATGAACAACATTTTGGTCTTATGCAGGCTGTGATTAAAGCCCACAAACATGTGTGATTAAATGTATAAAATTGGCATAATTCTAATACGAATAGGGATCCTGTGTGATATGTTAGTCACACTGTATGGACTCTGACTAAATAAATCTAAAAAAATCTAACATCCTTTTTTATGAATATGTGTAAAACCAGCAGAGTTTAGTGCGCCACCCTTTTTGTCTGTTTAAACACGACACCCTTCATTAACCTCTAAGTACCTGTGCATAGTGTTCTTCAATAACGTTAATGTCTTCCATCTGTTCAGTTATTTGTGTGGATGTCTCCTCTAATCCAATTCAAACCATTTTTTTTATGTCCATCATTCCAGTGTCTCAACAAAAATTGTTTTACTGTGCTACGTCTAAAAAAAAAACTAAAAAAAAAACCAAAACAATTTAGCTTGAGTAAGTAATCACTGGAATAGAGAGGAAAAAAAACACACACACACACATACACACACAAAAAAAAACATTATCTTTGTCAGTGGGATGTAAATTCGTGCCTGTTTTTAGTTCTGCCTCATAGACATGGTCTTTAAATATCGAAGGTGTATGCATTAATCTGCCTGCAAGTCTAAAAATGCACACAAGCAGGCGATACATAATAATCCAAGTCATAAACACCCAAGTGTGCGCTGATGGAGGAGCCATCCTGAAAGAGCCCCAAGTCTGAAGGCTGAATTAGATTTAAGGGAATACAAGATTTGGCATTTATAGAATCGGTGAAAGCTGCAACAGAAAAATTGGCAAAGCATTAATACAATGCGCAGACTAGTGAGTGTGAGGAATGTGGATTGAGTTTGTGCTCTTCGTCCTACATTTTAAAGGATAAGGGAAATAAAATTGGGGCTACTTTTTATTTTATTTTTTTTTTTTAATTCCACTCACTTCCTGACTGTGTCATCTGGGACTGGCACAGAAATATGGTAGATCCTCCAGTGTTTAAGCCTCATCACATACATTTGAAGAAGAGATTCAGTGAATTGGCTCATAATTCTTTGAAACGACGTGTTTATGCAGCAGTGAACTCCTCTTGACTTGGCTCTGAATGCATTTGATTGGTTAGTTTGATGCTGACAGAGTGAGTAATTATTACGTCTCAGCCTTCAGCTTCCATATTGCCAGCTTCAAGCACCATCATCATATGCTTTCTTTTGCTACAAGGCAGGTTACGGTCTACATGCGTGCATGCTTTCTGAATGAGAATCAAATTAAAACAGCCACATATTTCTTAACGATACATTACAGTCCTATTGACAGAGAATTATAGTTTCTCAGCATCAAATAAAAAAACAAGTCCTGGATTTAGAGAAAATAATGAATTTACTAATACAACATAGGAGAAACTATTTCCATGATGAAACCAAACATGTCTGTAGATTTCAAGACTAATGTGTGTTAATGTGCTATTGCACCATAACTTAGCGTTTAAGCAGCATACCCAAAAGGGATCCGTGTAGCTGAGCATATATTCGGATGTTACATACATCTTGCATCTTACATCGTGGTTACTGTCATAAAATATCAAATGGAGCATATAAAGAAGATATCTGCTTATTTTCTTGACAACAGCTGTGGATTTCTGAAGTAACTTCTACTGCAAAAACTCCAACATAACACAACACTAACTTTGAGGTCCTCCAAGTCTGAAAATATGTCATTCTGTGAACTGGTCAGCTTTTCAGGGCACTGGCACATGACAGACATCACACTTTCCAGCATTTGCTGTATCCTAGAAGTTGGTAGAACAAAGCTGTAACAAATGAGGCACATCCCGCTGTACAAGGTGGCTGATGGGGTGTGGAGTGACTCACTTTCCCCTCAGAACCTGCCACCATGAAAAGAAGAGTGAAATCACTGGTCAACAGGCTGCTGTTGAACTGCATTTTCACCAAAGCGACTCACTGACTTCTCAACGACACCTAAATATATTCTGGGAAGTTCTTGAAAGGGGGCATAATATGCCGAAAGTCTAATAACCTGTTTAACTTGAATGAATCCATTTGCCAAACCATTTTCCATACAAATAAAACATTCCCCAAATGCTAAAGCCATATGACTTCAATAACATTCATAATAGGACCCTTTTAAACTGGTTATGACATAATAATCAAGGTGTTGCGGTTATTCACTTAAAGACATTAAACTAACTTTGTTTCAAATTAGGATGTAATTGGAAATTATAGCAACAGATGTCTTAATTTTAGGTCCCCCCTCTCAGATGGGCATAGAAATTGGCTATTTTAGGAAAACAAAAGGGCTTTCTCCTTTAAAACAACATCTGTTGTGTTATTTATTCAAAAATAAAACATTCTGTTTGTTTTTTTACTCAGTAGGTGCTTCAATTGCTGAAATATGCAATTACTGAAGAAATCACTCTTCAGACGACAGTTCTTTTACTTGTCAGATCTCTGCATTTAAAAAAAATTGCTCCAAATGTATCTGCCACAATTTGATTTACTGCAATACAAATAATTTGGTATAAAACTAGAAAAAGTGCAAACCAGTTTGCCAGCTATAAATGCAGATTGAGATTTGTATTTCTGTTGTCACAGGGTTCTTTCTCACACAAACACACACAAAAGCAGAGTCAAAGAAGTTATTTTTCCCTGTAAAACAGCTCTCCTTGTAACCATATTTTTATATAAATGCTCTGCGCTTAGCAGTGCCAAACCTTGTGGTTTTGCAAAGCACTATACAATGTGAATTTCATTCACCCAAACTCACAAACACTCGTTCAGCATTTCTTTTATAAAGTATTTGTGCGGTCTATATATATACTTTATTTATATACCCTTACCTAAATTAAAATATCAGTTACAATGTAGAGATTGTATGTGTTGCTCAAGGACACTGACACGAGACGGGGCTGGTGCACGAACCCTCTGGTGGGGGACGCCCTCCTCCAATCACTGACGTGTTCTGATCCACGGGAAAACATATTAAAAAGGAATTCATATCCAAATCAGAGACTGAAGACCTGGCAGACCCTGTGAACATAGTTCTGCTTGTTGCACTACGTACAAAAATTTGAAAAGTGTGTACGTTTGTGCTACACTTTTGCATTGCAACTCTTTTTCTCCATTGCGCTACTCGTGTTCTTGTCATTGCTCTACTCAAACAAAGCACCTGAAACATTTTCATTTACAAAGACACCCTTCCTTTCTCCATTTTAATCGTAAACATGTTTTCTTAATGAGTCATGTTGTCTAAGTAATGTCTATAGGGCAGAAAATCACAATAAATAAACATGTATTTCCATATTGTGTTTGAATCCAGTGCATATAAAAAAAATGGGTAATTAATGTGTTCAGTTAACACTGCAGAAATGCTACCATATGAAAACATGGAGAAGTCTTTCCCAAAATGTTCCTGTGCACATCACAGAAACATCTCAGTCCTCAGTCTGGGGGACGTCTGTTCACAAATAGATTCAAAAACAGCCCAAAACAGGCAGAAAATATCCCCACTATGTTATACACTAGTGTGTATGTATATATATACATATATATATATATATAAATCTTTTCAGCTGAAAGTCAGTCCATCTTCAATTTAAACCTGGTTTAACATAACTCAAATTCTTAAGTTAATGTTTGTAATGTAGGAGTAAATGCAGCTTATATATTTACAGCAAACATAACAAAAGAGTCTAGTCTTCTACGTCCAGATAAAAGATTTGCATTGTGTACTGTGACATTAGTAGTTTTGTAAGACCCCAGATGGAATCATTTAATTATGGTGATTGATCTGTTTGAACTAGGTCTTTTGAGTTAAAAATGCGAGCAATACTAATCCGAATAAATTCATGAAAGGAAAAATTTATAGTTGTGATGTGTTGTTTTTAATCCGCTCTTGGAGATTAAAGGGGAAAAAAAGAAAGACTGATATTGTTGCCGTTAGACTCCCTGCCACATGCGCAAGCAGAGTCTCAGTCAATACGTCTTTGTTTAATTTTGCTGTTCTGAACAGAGGAGCAAGTAATGTCTAGATAAAAGGCTTCCCCACTGCACTCCATCCCTCGTTTGCTTTCACTTTGGAGAGGATATGTTGCTGGGCGTGCTGTGGTCCTCATTTTTCTCTCTGTGGATGTGTATGTTTAAGCTGCTTTTGTCATTGTTAGTGCAGCATATTTGCTGACAGCACGGGCCAGAAGGATTATCTATTCTTTAGGAGTCTAGAAGATCTCGAAAACCGTCTCATGTAAAAGACACACTGCTGCTGCCAACACTGATATGTATGCCAACACCAGTTTCCCTAGTTGGTTTGAAGCTGAGATGATGCGCAAGTGCACAGGCAAGTGCAATTAAAAATCTGCACAGTGTCGATGTACACAAATATATGCATTATTTCAATACTGTCTGCTTGGAGAAGTTTTGATTGTTGATTCGTACGTTATCAACTGCAGTCCAACTTGACCTGACAGATTACAACCAAATCCTCTTGATTATTATTATTATTTTTTTTTTTTATTGTGTGAATGTTAATTTGATATTTACTGCGTGAGTGTATACCATTGATTGCAATAACATCAAACATTGATGGTGAATCCATTTTACTTCAGAGTTCAAATACATGGTTAATGGATGTGTCAATGCATTTACATAGATTCTGCATTCTTGCCGAGTACTTATTAGTCTGCTATTTTTGCCCGGGGAATAGACAGCCCACTTATTCAACTGTCAGCGCTGAAATGTGATCCTAATTAAAGGCAGCTGCAACTGTGCATTAGGTCAGGCATGTAGGAGGTCTATAGCGCCGCTTTCCATCTTCTGAGGCATCTTGTTTGCTGTACTGTTAACCATGTTTATTTTCAATTGTGTGGAAATAAAAAATAAAAAAAAATTCGACTGCAAAGATACATCCAGAAAGAGTTCAGGCGTAACTATACAATAAACATATGGAAAGAAATAATATAGAAACAATAAAGCCTTAGGCTTAATTACCTTCCACATGGATTTATAAGGTATGATGCGCAGTAAAGTGAATTGGAAATTGTGACAATATTAGCCTTGGATAATAAAGACTTAAGGTTTGATTTTACTCAAATTAGGAAAAGTAAAAATAGACTTGGCATAGGAACAGTAATTTGCCCCCATTCAATGTTTCAAAGCATTGGAGAGGAGAAATCAGCACATTTTCCCACTATTTTATTTGTGGCCACAATACCTACGTTTTTTCTTCAAAGAAGACGATGTATTCAAGAAATAGCAATGGACACACATACAGTTACATTCAAACATGTGTCAAAGGTCATAGCCAGGATATACTCATGAAGCAGACCATATAGCGGAATATTCCTGTAATTATTTCCTTGACACTATTGCTCTCCTTATGCTCCACCTTGTCCTCAGCCACAATGCCCTCAATTCTGTAGCATATCACACAATCCTGTATCTCTTTTTGGTGCACGAAGCTTCCCTGATGAACAGCACCATCAGAGTGTGTCTCTGTCTTTTTATCCCTAGTTCTAGCATCCCACCCGTTTCTTTGATATTCAAAATATTCCCCATCTATCCAGCACCTTATAAATCTATATACTGTTTTGTTTATCACCCAGAAGTCATCCTCTGATCCAAGGCGTTACCCATCTATCTTTAGCTCATGCATGTTCTGTCTGTCCTCCTCCGTGTTACTGCATTGGGTAGCCGACACCTACACTGCTAAGTATGGATCTCTTTCTTAGCATCTGTCTCCTTGTAGATCTCACTCGCTGTCTTATCTACGGAATATGTCTTTCAGAATTTCTCCTTTGTTCTGAGATTTCCTTGGGTACCTGTTTCAGTCTCCCTTTTCATGTTCGCTGCCTTTGGTCTCTGCAGTTTTCTACACACACAGACTTTTCTTGAGGGGGTGCCCATGTATATTTGTCAAGCCATTTTATAATAATTTTGCTTTTGTTTCTTTTGCTATTCAGAATAAAAAAAAAAAAAAAAAAAAAAAAAATGGTTGTATTGTAGATTGACGGTGCATTTATGAAGCCTCCTCTGTCAAGAAACAGAAAAAAAAATATTAATTATTAAAAATTGTTTAAAAAAAAGCAGATTGAAGTAGTTAATTAAATGTTCATCTTATGTAATTTACACAGCATATTTTTCCACCCCCACATCCCCCACCCCACCTCCACCCTATACATTATCTTGCCTCTCCTGTCCCATTTGGCTTCTGTAGTGAAATCAAAATCCCTGTAATAAGATGGAGATGCGGCCAACTGAAGTCATCCCTCCGGCTGAGACGAGCAGAGAGACAAGCAGGCATGCAACCAGGAAATTATGCAGGCATGTGTCTGAATCAAACACATTAAATGCACTCTGTGTAGATAAGCACATTCCAAGAAGTATGTTAGTAGGATTAAAACATAAAAAATTAAGATGACATTTGCACGACTCTAGTTCTGACAGCAAGCACAAAATGATATAGCTGTTGCACTTCTCCAAAACATTCTGTTTTGGCGTCATCCATGAAATACTGAAATAATTAATTAATATCATACATATGTGTTGTTTTATTTCTATGAAAAATAAACAAATTGAATCCAAGTCCCAAGTTTGAGACTTCAACTATCTATTAAGGTGGGGATTGCCTTAATTGGTTAAATTTTACCACACTGGGCATTCATGAACAGGGCAGCTTCCACCTATGCGTAATAACAACAGCCCAGATGATTGGAAACAGCAATATATTTAGTACAGCATTGAAAAGTATGCTGTAACGGCATTCATTTTCAACACAAACGATTTTAAGAGTGCAGCAAGGAAGGATAGATCGTCTGCTTCACAGACACAGTTTTATTGTTGTTTCCACAATGTTTTGAAAGATATATACATCATGGCATTCCTTGTGATATTTTTCTTGATCATTCTAAAGTCATTACATCTGTTTGAGGCATGATGGGTTAGAGGCTAGTGTGAACGTGCCCTTGATAAGACAAGAAGGGCTGGAAATTGCCATCTTAGGTCAAGTTTAAGCTCCAGGACAAACACTGCCACGATTGCTATTTATGTTTTTTCAGTCCTCTGTCACCATCCTCTAATGGTGATAAAACTTCCAGCATCAGATGATTAGTTTTGACTTAAGAGCCTGTTTACATTCAGCTCTTTAGTCATGGTCGAACTCTGAAGTGTGGGCCAACTACCAAATGTAATTTAAATGCAGTGAAATGCATCAAAGGCTGTGGCATGTCAAAAGACTAACCTGGAACAATGCTTACGAGTCCAACACATTTGACAGCCAAGTCTTTAATCCGTATTTTACTGCAGCGTGAGAACTTGACATCCACAGATAACTGACCATTTGAATTGCACATGATTAATATTTGGTGTTGTCATGCTTTGTGTTGGAGCCAGGTCTGTTTGGCTGTGTATTTCATGTACATCTGTATTCTAAAAACAATATGGTATGCTTCTGTGGTATTCCTCACTAGGTTTATGTTCCAAAAATGTCATGTCAGTAATGAAAAAGAGTGTTTTTTAAAAATGTCACTTAGTCTTATTGATTGAAACTTTTCACATTTATTATCATGTCTTTTTATAGAGATTATCATCAAAAACCTTTCAACAAATATCTCAGAGCATAAGAGGGTGCCTGAAGAATGGAGGAGAAGTGCGCTAGTGCCAATTTTTATTAACATGGGAAACTTGCAAAGTTGTACCAACCACAGGGAATAAAGTTGATGAGCCATGCAATCAAGTTATGGGGGAGTCGTGGAAACTAGACTATAGGCAGATGTGAGCATCTGTGAACAGCAGTATGGTTTTGTGGCAAAAAAAAAAAAAAAAAAGTACTAAAGATGCTATGTTTGCTTTGAGGACATTGATAGAGAAATCCAGAGAAGGTCAGAGTGTTATTGTAGACCTTGAGAAAGCATAAAACAGTGTGCCGAGAGAGGAGCTATGGGATTGTATGAGAAAGTATGGAGTAGCAGGGAAGTACGAGTGGAGCAGGACGTGTATGGGAGCTGTAAGACAGTAGTAGGGTGTTGCTGTAGGTGTGACAGAAAAGTTCAAGGTGGAGGTGGGACTGCATCAAGGATCGGCTCTGAGCCCCTTATTGTTTGTTATGGTGATGGACAGGCTGACGGATGAAGTCAGACAGGAATCTACATGGACTATGATGTTTGCAGATGACATTGGGATCTGTTGCAAGAGCAGGGAGAAGATGGAAGAAAATCTAGAGAGGTGGAGGGATCCAATGGAGAGAAGAGGAATGAAAGTTACAATAAGACAGAATACATATGCGTGAATGAGAGCGACCCAAGTGGAATGGTGAGGGGGAGGGAGCGGAAACAAAGAAAGTGGAGGATTTTAAGTACTTAAGGTCAATACTTTAGAGCAATGGAAAATGTGTGGAAGAGAGATGAATAAGTGAGTGCAAGCATGTTGAAGCAGATAGACAAAAGTGTCAGGAGTGATGTGGAATAGAAGAGTATCAGGAAGAATAAAAAAGAGTCAACAAGCCCGTGGTGAGACCAGTAATGTTATATAGTTTGGTAACCGTAGCACTGAGGAAAAGTCGGGGGTGGGGGGGGTGGGGGGGGGGGGGGGGGGGGGGGGGGGGGGGGGGGGCAAAGATTGAAGTCGCAGAGGTTTCAATGTTGAGGTACTGTGCTGAGGATGGATAGGATCTGGAATGAGTACATCAGAGGGACAGCATGTTAGATGTTTAGGAGAGAAAATCAGAGAAGCCAGACTAAGATAGTTTGGACATATACAGAGGAGAGAGTACAGTGATATACTAAATATATATACAAGTGATACCGATATCTGACTGAATATACCAGTAGAAAGATGAGGTTAGAACTGCCAAGAAGGAAGTCTAGAGGAAACCCACAGAGAAGATTTATGGATGTAGTGAAAGAGGACATAAAGTTAATTGGTGTGAGAGAAAAAGATGGAGGGGATAAAGCCAAAAGACAAAGAAGTATCAATAACTGATAAGTATTGACATTGAAGGGCAGTATCAGCATTGATAAAAGTTCAACGATACACCTCATATCTTTATGTGCATCATTGTTTAAATGTATCCACGTTGAACTGAACCTTGTGGAACACAAACTCCAATGGGACCGTGAAGAGCAGTGTGCTGTCAGGCTGCCAACTTAAAAATGAAAACAGTTCCCTTCAACTCTTACGACTGATGGACAAGCTGTCATTGAAAGACATCAATGAAAGAACTGGGGGGAAAAAAAATCTATGTCACATAGAACATAGATACAGAGGACCAATCTATAGCTTCTGTAGTAGTTCACAATGTCTTCTCTTTAAAAAAAATCCTTATCGTCCCTGGTGAGTACAAATGAATGACGCTTTGACAGACCTGAACTTGTCAGATTATTTACTGATCAAGGGACAGGTCTCAGATTGATGGCTAGAGACAAAAACTTCTTAATAACTATCTAGAGACAAAACTTTATAATAACCGTGCTGTCACAAATTGATAGGCTCAAAACCGCCCCTCAAGTGGCTTTTTCTTTCTTTTTTTTTCTAGTCCTCATGCACATTAATAAAAACTCACAGATCCACATCCAACTGACGAGTACCTGAAGAAGCACTCAATACTTTATTTGCCGCTAACAACTGTGACCTAAATATGTCGCCACCTATTCTCCCTTTGCTGCAATACTGGCCTCTGAATGATGAGCGGCATTCTGAGGCACAAGCTCTCAAATCTTAAACAACTGCTGCTGTAAGCGATTCTGCACTGCAGAACGGATTCTATTCATTAGTGTGGATGTAGTATCCTTATAAAGTTTATAAAGATTACAACAGTAAGCTGACATACAAACCCATTCTGTTGACTCGTTAGGTACAGAAGCTCATGCATCTTGGTCATTTAGAAGGTCAACCTTTGATTATTTGATTTATTGTTTTAGTTTTGCATGGTTAAAGGTGTTATGCAGACGGACAAGTGAAGTATCCATGCGTGTTTCTGCCCATGGATGGAGTCTTGAGTTATAAGAGTTTTTGTTGCCCTTACACAGAATACACAGAAAAGTGTTTGCATAATGGATTAACAGATGGAAATGTCAATATAACAAAAAGCAAATGACTATTAAAAACTCCAACACATGCACTGATAATTGCAAATAATGCAGTTCCTAGAGAGTCACTGCCATCCAAGTCAAAGTTCTTTAAAGTGGATTTTGAAAACTGTTGAACTGAAGAATATGGAAAATAGAGACTGTGGCGATTCATGTGACATAAAGACCAAGTTCAAGCCACCAGCTAGTTATCTTTCGAGTGTTTAAGAATGACTGAGCGTATATTGGATGACTACATTTAGTCAGTGCCACTCCCTGAGTTGTGACGAGGATTGATTCCTCTGTGCTTTATTTTAAGTAGAGTCCTCTAAAAGAATTATCTGCTGTCACTACGATTCTCTACAGATGCTGATGACCATAAAAACACTTCATCCCCTCACAGGCACAAACATGGAGAGACAGATGAGGTGGTCAAAAGTGCGACTTCATTTACAACACACCATAAACAGGGCCGCATACATAAACGCATCCACCTTCAAACTTCACCTTTTCTTAATGACACAAAAGCAGGAGACAAACAAACAATTAATTCTAAATAAGATCAGAGCTCGAGTTCATGCGAGGCACCACTGCAGAGGAAAAACGACACCTCTCAATACCCGTTCAGAGGATGCAAATTGTTTATTAAAAGACTTGTACCAGTCCACTGGATGATTTAAACCACAGACCCCCCAATCGTGTAGCACATCCACTTCTGGACTCTGACGCTGGTTTTCTCCACAGAGGCTGCAGTGTTGTGATAAACATTAAATCAATCTTTTCTGTTCTTTGTCCGTTGTTAGGACATTCTCTCTCAGTTCACACCCAGCTTGCATGGGTCACTGACACCTCGGGAATAAAACTTTACTGAGAAAAGTGGAGTGGCTGCGAGAGGAAGGAGGAGAAGGAGACAGAGCGACTACAGAAAAAACAGAGTACATAAATGAAAAGGCTGTGGAGGGAGACGGACAGACAGACAGTCAGACAGACAGACAGACAGACAGACAGACAGACAGACAGACAGACAGACAGACAGACAGACAGACAGACAGACAGACAGACAGACAGACAGACAGACAGACAGACAGACAGAAAAGCAGAGTAAAGGGAACAGTGAAGATGAAGGGAAGGAGAAACCCACAAGGGTGGAAACAAATAGCTGATGTTTGTACTTACATTTGTGTCCCTCCATTTATCAACCGCTGGCATTCTCCAACAGTGATTAACTTTTTACTCTGATGCTTTGGAGTTCTTTTTCTTACAAAGGGAAACACTTAGTTTTAAACATTTAGGGAGAAAAAAAAAAAAAAAGGAAAAATACGTTGATTTTGTTATGTTGTTTTCCACTGCAATTGGTCCTGATCTGGTGACCTTGACTTTGAAAAGTATGCAAGTGAAAACCTGAGGAAAGTGAAAAAGGAGCAACAAGGGAAAAGAACAAAACAAAACAGAAAACAGATGACTGAACATGACAGGGTTGCTGAATTTGGTTTGAGAAAAAAAACAAAAAAACATTGATGCGCCGAATATGCAGCAGATGTAGAAAAGTACTTTAAACTTAAAAACATCTTTCTGCTATCAATATTAATCACTTCATTCTAAACCGCAACATGCTTTTTCCCTCATGCACGGGTAAACAGAGCGGTCCTGAGAAGCAATGACATCATGTACAAAGTCTGAGGAGCTGCCTTGTGAATTGCCAACAAGTGAAAACAGAACAAAGCTGGAAGAGAAGCGAAATTCAGGGTAAAAACGAGTCGAGGTAAAACACCACACCGACGCGCACCGAAAAAGTGCTTATTGAGAGAAATTCAGTTACGGTGAGGCAATAAATAACACGTTTATATTCTCAGGCTATAATAAAAACGTATAAATAATAACAATAATAACATTTCCACAAGGACAACTAAAAGAGTCCTGCAGTTTAAGGGTACTATAGCCACAAATGCAATATCATTTCCATATTTATGCTTTCATTAGTGTCTAATCATGACACAACTTGTTAAAAAGGAAGTTGAGCTTGTTGCTTTTGTTACTTGCCGTTATTAAATTAGTACAATTTGGAGTTGTGCTCCATTCTTTATCATTTTGCTATTGGATTTCTGGATTTAGGTTTGTTTGAAAACAAAACACAAATTTTAACACACTTTTGAAACGGCTTGTGATTTCCCCATGGCAACACTGTGTGCAAAAATATTAAAGCAGTAAAAGTGGAGTGAGGACGCTTTCAAAAGTAATGACATGTACATTTTCTCCTGGGTTCACCTCCACACAGCTTTTGTTGTTGTTTGTTGTCTCTTTTATGATCTGGGAATCTGTGTCAAGACTGCTTGTACTTGTCACTGAAAAAGGTTCCTTACTATTAGCTGTACAGGCACAACAAAAATCGAACTTACTACAGTTTTGCACGTACTCCAACATCTCACTTTCCAAAGCGGCGTCATCGTCAAACGGAGAAGCTGCTATAAGGTTCCATATATGAGTTTTGTTGACCTGACAACGAAGAACAATATGCGCATCCGTCGCCAGAACGTATACGTGTGCACAAACGAGAAAAGATCAAGAAGGTGACAAATGCAGCAAAAAAGATGAAAAAATATTTTTGTTTTATAAAATATTACCATTGGAAGAAGAGTACATGGTGAACATAACTTGTTAATCCTAAATATGGACTTAAAACTGACAATTCAGATCAGGATATATGAGTGATTAATAAATATTGGGTGTAGTCTTGTTTTTAAAACAAATAATTGACTTTTTTTTAAAGAAAATATGAAGCTGATCCATAAAGCAAAATGGGGATGCCTAAATCTCTGAAGATGATTTGAAAGATCTATATCATGATCAATTTAGGCATATTTTAATAAACCTGTTTTGGTTTAAATAGGATAAACCTTGCACGTGCCAACGCCCCGCTCTCCTAAATGACAGTCGGGCTCACAACTGAGGATTTCAGGAAAACGATTTAGTCATGGTAGCCAGTGATCTGAGTCACGGACTGACAAACTTGGTTTAACGCAGCAGATGTGTCGCATCTTAGTGCTCAATCTCTCTGGCAAGTGTCAGCATGCAGCTCAGTCGTGTGGCAGCGTCTCATTTCAGCCAACAGTCACTTACACGCCAACACATGTCTATCAGTTGATGTTACTTATCCAGAATACCATAAGATGGAAGGCTAAATAACGACAATCTTTGCTCATTACCGTCTGTGCTCAGTTTTAGACTACTTTTGAGGTGAATATCCCTGGATGATTTTGTTAATTCAGGTCACTCTTTAATTAATAAGTGAAATCTATTGGAGACGCAGAACTTTTTTCACACGCACGCACGCACGCACACACACACACACACACACACACACACACACACACACACACACACACACACACACACACACACACACACACACACACTCCGACACATTTCCATCAATGAGCTCCTTTTCCATTCTTAACTTATTCCCACAAGTCGAGGGTGATCCAATGCTTGAATCTCATTTAATTCCATTACAGCTCAACCAATGATAGTTACAAAAACACTGATGGATATAATAAATTGGATCTTTTTTTTTTTTTTTTTTTTTTTTTTTTTCCCCATTGTCAGTGTGGACATCGTGCACACGCTGTATGTTTGCAAAACAGCTGTTTTGTTGTTTGTTTTTTTTAAATCAGCAGACACCAGAAGAAACTTCATCCTCAGCATCTAATTATTGACAGTAACAAGTATCATCCGCCTCTATCCGCCACCATTTCCTCCTCCTTAAACAACGGCATATGTTCTTAAAGCAGTTTAATGAGCTTTTAGAAGCTGGACGGCTGACACCTGTGTTGTAAAGGTGGGAAGAGTTGGAGGTGGAGAGCACACGTCCTCCTCCTCTGTCTCGGAGCCACTTCAGATGCTGCTCACTCTCTGAAGGCACCTTTGGAAACAAAAAGAACTAGACCTCCAATAGGTTCACTTCATCTGCCCTTTATACGTCTCGTTCTTGAATCAAACACTAGATCTATCAGTGGTACCCAACTGTCCTCGCGTACAGTATTTTCTCCAGAGTTGACTTTGTCTTATTGCATATCAAGCCGACCATGTAACTCTCAATAAACCGAAAACAAAACTCAGAGAGAAACGGAAACACATTTCTGGTGTCAGCTTTCATTTAACAGGTGTTTTTGATTCAGTACTTTAATTGATTTTTTGTTAATATGTTATCTAGTAAAGAAACCAGCTTTTACATGATTCATAAACCTTAGAGATCGATTCAATGGTGTGCGGAAAAGAGGGGGTGGGGAATGCAGTTGTTAAATGTCAGGAAAGCAGGGGATTTTTTTTTTCTTTTTATAAATAAATCAACAGGCCTGTAGCTGCAGTTGCTGATTGTGATTACAGGTCTCTTTGACAGCACCCCGACATCACGTCTAATTCACTTGACTTCAGTTTAGTTTGTAGATGACTTCCTGAAGTTGCAGTGGTCAATTGGATTCTGAAAAAGTTGAAACTAGATGAGAAATAGTTGAAATGGCATTGTCCTGTCAGCCCTCTCTGTTAAAGGTCTTAGGATCAGTAGAAATTCATTCAGACGTTTTGACACTTTGTTTTAATATTCTACAAAATCTGTGCACATGCTCGTCATTTTAAATAAATGTGTTTGAGGGTTGGTTATCCCCGAGGTTACGTTTTAATATGCAAACAGTCGATATTGTTGGAAATGCTCCCGTCAGACTGCACATCCGGAAGTTCAGGGAGGTGATTCGCATTTCACTGCCTAAAATAACCCCCATCTGTTTTCAAGTTCAAACGACTCTTTTTCATTGCTGTTCATTGTTTCACAGCAAACAACTTCTTTTCTTTCACTTCATCTTTTTTGTCCACTTCTCCCACACCCGCGTTCTCCTTTAGTCAAATACCATCCCTGTTGTCGTTATGAACGAGCAAACCAGAGGATTTGCTTTTAGATAGTGAAATAATTATTGTCCACTAAGTATAAAAACACTTTATGTTTTTATACCAATTTGAAAATTAAGGATTACAGAAATGTGCCCGGATGTTGGTTGCTCAAGATTTCTGTGGAAGGAAACAACAAGAGGGAATCGATGTCTTACCTGTGGATACACACAGCAGTGAACATCAGTTAACCCATTCAGACCTGATGCAACAGCCTCATCATCATGAAACACGATCTTTTATTTTTTCAATATTAAGTTATGGTCGAAAGCTAACAATTTTTAATATCAGGATGACGTATGAAATAAAGCAATAAATAAGACACTGAACAACAACAACAACAGCAACTGAAAGGAAAAGCAGATTTTCTAGTTTCACCACCTAAAAAAGAGACTTTAATTCCAGCTGTCTACTTTATTGCCACCAACACTGATTTCATACTTTAATAATTATAAACTATTATTCAAACTTTAGTTGCAATCTCTTGCCACCAGTTAAAAAACAAAAGCTATCTTGGTGCAATCAGTGCCTCCTGTTTCTATATGTGTGTATGTGTGTTCGGTGCCTTTTTAACATGTGGGCTCACAGAAAGCATAAAAGACCCACAAGACTTTAAATAAGCTTGACTTTGTGTGGTAACTTGCACTCATTTGTTCTCTTTGTCTTTCTCAGAGCAGAGATGGAGGAATGTGGGGAAGAGGGGGAAACTGACTGTGTGACTGATGTCAGACTGACACATAAATGTCAGCTCATCTGTCAATCTTTACTCTTTAGTGAATGGGTTCCTGATCTATAAATTCTGCCTAAAGAGGATATTTACATCTCAAGCTTCCAATTTAAATAAATAAATAAATAAATAAGGATGGAAAAGAGCTGGCCATGAGGTTGGGGCAACCATAAAAATAAATGAATAAAAATAATAATTAAAAAAAAAACAAAAAGGAAATTTTCCTCCAGCAGCCTTGGCAGCAGCAGGGCCAGAAAATTTAAAAGCAACATTAACAAGGTGCACCACTTCCACAGATCAAACTGAGCTGTTATCAAATATCATACCAGATTTAAATTTGAATTAACTTAGGTAGTCAATATAAACTAAAACTAGGCTAATACTATTATTATCACATATGCTAATACTATATTAACTGTATTGTATTCGTGCAGTGCAAGGCTTTTTATTTTTCCTGCAAGAAGAAACATTAATTTTATCTTTTGACATTATGTTTTGAACAACTGTTCATGTCTGTAGTTAAATGCATTCTTTGCCAGATCACGTAATGATGGGATTGTTGCAGAAAGTCTTTTCCAGAGGTCTGGCGTCCGTGGTGGCCAATCCATGTGTGAAAATGATGCGTCATGCTCCCTGGACCACTCTCTCAGAATTTGAGCAAGATAAATCCTGGCATTGGCATCTTAAAATATGCCCTTGCCATCTAAAAATGAAATTAAAAAAAAATATTGACAAAAAAAGTCTGGTCATTCGGTACATTCAGGTGGTCAGCTCACCCCCGTTTTGCGGAACATATCCTTGCTGAACCTCGGCCGAACCAACTGATGCAACTCCAGATCACAACAGCAGGAAAACTTCCACACGAGGCTCCAGACATGATGGATGCATTATTTCATCTGTCAGTCTACTCATTGTGATGCACCCATCTCTCTGGTAAAGAGCAAATCTAAAGCACCAGACCGCATAAGCTTTTCCAATTTCTCCAGAGTCCAAACTTTATGTAAACTGAAGCCTTTCCTTTTATATATGTATATATAAGTGTGATTTCTTTAAGGTGACAAAGCCATGTCGTCCCAGAACCTTAAGCGTTTTTGTATTGGTATGAGAAAACACTCTGACTATTAAACATTGTCAAAACTTTTTTTGTTGATTTTCTTTTTTTCCTTTTTCAATTTTAGCAAAATTTTCACAATCATTAAAAAAAAAGAAACCTAAAAGATAAATATTTTCCTTTGAAAATGATGGTTGGTTGAAGAGGTCTTTCACTAATGTTAGCTTTACCAGTACCCCTAGTTTGTGTGTTTACTTGATCCAGACTCATACATATAGTACATTATTTATGAAATGTAATATATGAAATGTATGCATCTTAATATCGTGTTGAAAGCAGTGGGGTGTCAAACTAAAGGCGCAAATGGGTGAAAATCATTTAACAGTGCACATCTGCTATGGGAATTTAGTGTTTAGCAGTGTGTGCAAGTATACACATTCAATATGGGTATTGGTCCACAATGAGCCCTACTTTATATCTGAAGGTTTCTCTACAGTATCAGCAAAGGATCCATTAAGATCTTCAGAGTTATGATTTGTATTTGGTGCAGCAACAGCCTTAATTTCTTGAGGAAAACGCAGACTTTCCTCACCCATGCCAGCCAAGAGACAGAGATACGGTGCCTACGGTAAGGACTTTTGTTCTAATGTCAAATCAGAACAAATGTCCTTTTATCTGGTGGACCCCTATATGTTGAGATCTGTACAAAAGAGAAAAAGGTTAGGCACTAACTTTGTGTATTAATGGGGTATGCCGTAATTCCTTTAATATACAGCCTCCATAAGCAATGACAGTTTTCAGTCTGCGACACAGCTTTTATGAAATTACATATCATTCTATTGAAGATGACAGCTCATCAGATATTATATCCAACATCAGCAAAATCTCCAGTTTTTTTGTTGTTTTAAACCATTCTCTTGCTTTCTCTCGCCCTTTCACTCTCTGTCATTCCCTTTTAGATTCTTCTATTTTTTGCTTTTAGCTGAGGTTTAATTCTTTTCTGTTCAGCCTCTGGTTGAATTTCATTACTTTATTTATTAATGTCGCCATGAAATTCTTGTGCAAGTCCCAACAAGGGTATTACAGAGTACATAATAAAAGGTTCCAATTAAAAGATTAAATAAGAGAAGTTATCAAAAATGAAAGCTGAAACTTGTTTTATTTAAAGAACAGTTTATACATTTCTTATGAGTACCTCCCTTTTCTCAGAAAAGCCTGCATAAAAACTCAAGTCAATTATAAATTATAGCTGATATCTTCATAAAGAAAAGAAAGACCACATCGCTGGATAAAGTAAATTAGGACTGTATACTGTCACATCAATGCTCCTCTTCAGTGCTTTGATTCACATTTTATTAACAATGGGTTTGAAATTATAGGTACACATGTCCAGTGCATTCTCAAAGTCACAATTTGACTTCCGCTGTTGTCTATTTTATAAAATGTTCTTGGATTTGTTTTGTGAACCTTATACCAGTTGCTGTGAGCACTGAGGTTGCAGATGAGTAAGTGAGTACAGCAATGGACCGCCAACGTGTCCAGGGTGTATCCCTGTCCAGAGAGGAGAGAGCTGGGATAGGCTCCGGGATATCAAGGTAAATATGTGCCAAAATGCTTGTAGAGCTCGTCGAGCTTGTAGATTTGATGTGAACATTTGTAGAGGCATATGTCATCGATAGGTCAATCAATCAGAGTGAAGGGTTGGGAGACAAACGTGCCAGAGGCTGTCTCCTGCTGGACCTCCTCTCAGCTATCCCTATGGCACACCAAGCTGGGTAGTTACTTCACAAAACATCATTTTGACTCTCCCGTGTTTTATGAGTAAATTAACACATGGAAAAAAAAAACAAAAAACGTATAAATAATTACATTAAGCTCAAGTGAATACACATTCTGGTTTGCATGAAAGTCTACGGCTGGCCATAGTCCTCATAGTTACATTAGGAGTCAGAGGAAATCAGCACGGCTCCAGATTAGAAATGACCAAGACTGGCCCTGCAGGATACCAAAAATTTGATTTCATAGACTCAGCTCGGGACCGCGTTGCGGTGGGGGTGGGGGGTTCACACGCATCGACCGGCTCAGCCCTCAGCTGCGATAGGTCAACGCCTCCGCTGTGTTGGTTGTGGTAAGAGAGCTTATTGAATGTACAATAATGAACGGTTGCTGTGTAAAAACTGGATTAATACAAAACATTTAACACAATTGATAATATACATTTATTATAATCCTCAAATCTAAAAGGCATCCCTATAAAAAAAATGGCTATGCTTAATTTATTATACATTAATGGATCCATAAGTAAATCTATTTTATTATTTCAAGAAAAATCAAACCATTTTAGAAAATAGGAATTAAACGGTGAAACAACTCCAGGCTGCTGTAATAACTTTATACTGGTGAAATAGTCCTTAACAGACACTCCAAAATAATAATGACTAACAAAATCATATGTACATCTACAATGAACACAATGTAGGTTTTACACAGTATTTTAAAGACCTTGTCATTTTGAAGCATCATATTATGGAAATAAACATCCACAACCACTTCTTTAAGGTTTTTAATAAAAATGTGTTGTGCCAGTGAAAAACTATCCTAACAGTAATAACTGTTTTTGTAGTAAACCCTGTAGTACTATAATCAGTAATACTATATTAATACTATCAAATATTTTCAAACCTGTAATACATAGTACTACAGGTGTACTATAATATAATTTTTTATATTACTTTGATAGATTTGTATAGACATTGAAAGGGTCATGTTCACAGTTGACCACAGTTTTAACTCAGATATAACAGATATACATGACAGACATGTTAAAAAGACAAAGGTTTTATAAAAAATTATGCCACTTCTTCATTTGTTGTCCTTCTTTCTCTCTGATTAACCCGTATTCCTTTTTCCCCATCACTCTGCTTTAGGCATTTCTTCCCCATGTCTAAAGATAAAAGTAGTTCAGTTTCAAGATATATCCTGCATTAGCTGCTATCTTAAATCACTGATAAATAAAAAGGTCCAACTCCAGAGATAGAAGGGCAAACAGATGTGAGTTCCCTAAAGTGATATGTAATAAAAAAGAAAAAAAAAAATAGAGGCAATAGTTGAGTTGGGTGGCCAAAATTAATTCTATTGTTATGTGTCTTAACAAGTATAGCCTTGAGGAGAGACGTAGCAATGTTTCTGAGGTTTTCAAGCACCTCTTATTCCTGAAATTCAATAAAAAGAAACTAAAGACAGACTTAATAAAGGACACTTGGCATTTGCTTGGTTGGAAGCGGTTAAAAGGTGCTGTATTTTTTAAAGTCAGAGATATATTAGTGTAGTATTTGTTTTACCATTTAATTTCTGTGAACTCTGTCATGTGAAGTTTTAAAATTGTCCTGCACAAGAAAAAAACACATTATCGTTATCTGTAAACCCCCAAACAACATCTGGCTTTTGACCAGATATTTTAAGGCAAAAAGGAGACATTAGTTACTTAGGCATACATAAAAAAGAGCCATGGAGTCAGTGGCAGGGCAGATTTTAGGTATCATCTACTGTATGTGGCCGTTTACATCGATCTCACAGTATGCAGAGTGAAGGAGTTTGAATATTCAAACAATATTAACCTTCCACGCAGTCTTCAAAAAGGTCCCAGATGGCCCTAACATCAAAGGTTTGATTGGTTGGTAGCTTGAGCTGAAAGGAAGTGAAGTGCAAAGAAGCCGGAGTAAACTGGTACGGCAATGGCTGCACTGGGCGGTACTATTTGTTTAACACTTAGTCGCACACAAATCAGCTCTAATTCCTCTGTCGGTGATGACACTGCAACATGCAGACATGTATCTGCAAAGCACCAACTGAGGGGACCTTTCACACCCATGCCGGTGCCCTTGGATTATTCATACTTTTTACACAGTATTATCATCAGTGGTCGAACAAACAGGACAAGCTGGCTCTTATTATTGCTATCACACATGTTGCCAAAAGGATGTGCCTGCAGCACATACTGTACACTGTACTTGGCAGAGCAGATCATTGACAACACCTTATTATTGTGTTGCCAAGACAGATGCTTACCAGCCTCATTCCTGCAACTGGCATCGCTGCAGTTCTGCTGGTCACATTTACTGAGCACTTTCCAAAGCAGGCAGAGACAATGAAACGACAAAAACGGGTCCAATAAAAAATTTAAAAAAAGGATAATCATAACAGCATCTCACTTTAATCCTTAAATTTTAGGAGATACTGTACTGTTACGATGCAGCAAATTATTTTCATTATGCTTATGTTCGTTCCCACTGCCAACTACAGAGGTGCCGCCACACTTTGTAGCACTATAGAAATTATGTTTTCCTTTTGATTTTCTAATTGTTGTTCTACAAAAACACATGCACGCACACAGACACACACACAGTAACCGAACCATTCATTTTACAAATCTGCGCTTCTGATGGTTTCACCAATTAATGCTGATTTCAGCATTTATTTTACCAAAGCCTACATATTATTTCCCATTTGTAATTTGTGTATGCTAAAAGCGTTCTTTCTTCTGTTGTTTCCCCTCATTAAAGCGGATTGAAGGAGGTCCTAAGTAATTACTCTTTTATCATGAAGCAGTCGGTGCCAGAAAGCACGGGGGGGCTACTGCTGAGTACCCAGGAGCGCCAGGCACCGTCAGGTTTACCTGTAAGTTAGGTCATAAGAAAGAGACAACTTACAAATGAAGGCGTTATATTGAGGAAAGAGAAAAAGAAATCCCAAAACCAACCATCCTGTCTACATCTCTTCAAGTGGTGCGTTTACTTTACCACAAACGTGGGAAGTCAAAATGTGTTTCCTCTTTCTTTTAGCTTCGCTAAAAACATTGACTTCTCATTATATTTCACTTAACTGAAAAAAAGAAATGACAGAATAATGCTCTGCCAGTACTTCAATATTTAATATACCAGCTGGGAAATCTGACTTTTAATTTGCACATAGTATTATTTTTTTTTCCCAGTTGAAAGTTGGAAATGCTAATTCACCATTTGTCTCTGAAACCTCCATTAGTAACAACAGTGGTTCAAGTGATGTAAACAAACACTTAAATAAACCAATCAAACAAAAATGTACTAAAAAGTAGCCCATATAAGCAATATTTCTAACTGTTAGCCACCAAAAACCAAAAAAGGGAGTAGACCGACAGCTCCGGGTTTGTGGAGTGACAGACAAACCTCAGCATTTTTAACATTTATTACAGCCGGCTGGCTGTTACTGAACCATTTCCATCCATTCTGTGATATTTCAACAACCTGGTCCAGTCAGTGCATGATCATTGCAATGAGTTTGCACCTACAATATATATCAGTAAATGTTTGTGGCCAAACTGCAGAAGGGGAAAATTAAAGTATTGCCAGTTGTGTATTTTATATTTTTATATATGGTATTTTCAGCTTGGTTCGCAGACTGTGCACTGAGATTAGGCACTATATGATTTCTCATACAATAATTAATGTACTTCAAATGTTATTACTGAGTGTATTGTGAATCCAAACCTTTGCTTGCATTATACAAAGCTGTAGGACTATTCTTAAACAAAGCCTACCCTACAACAAAGTAAGAAGACCTGGGATTAAGCAGCTCTCTTCACCTCATAAAAAACAGTTGATTCGGGAAAAGGTGTAACTTCATATTTAACAAAAAAAAAAAAAAAATGCTGTGGGAGTTAAACAAAACACATTGCAGACATTTCCTCTAAATCATAGAAAATACTTTCAACTTGTGAAAAATAGGATCATGCCTCTCTTTTCATGAACTAGATTATTCACTATGGCACAATTATAACCATATAATTCTCCTCCACAAATCCAAAACAAAGCCAACAATCAAACAGGCGATGATTTGCATTTCGCTTTGGACAGTATTCAGATCTGACTTTGCATTCCTTCATCCAAAGCCATGTGTCGCCGATTTAATTTATAAATTAAATTAGATGTTACTCATGCCAAATTAGTCTGGACTTGTGTTGTGGCAATGACCACAGCAGACCTCTGACAAGGTAGATTTTTTTTTTTATTACAGTCACGTCTGCAGTCGTACTCCAACAAAACTGAAACTGCGCTTCTTTTGAAAGGTTTTTGCTGCATTTGCCTCCAGTTTGTTGCACACTTGGGAGCTTTTTATTAAGTTGCAAGATCAGTCAAACACCCTTAAATGGACACTCGCATTGTTGGCTTTGGATCACTATAAATACATGCGACACTTAATTACACGTATGTTTTTTATCTGTTTATTTTATCTCAGAAAGCAGAAAGTGACAGCAAAAGGAGCCAAAAAAATGTCATCACAGTAGTAAGAAACAATATCAATAAAAGTAATAAAAATGATAAATATAGACAGAACTTATTTTTTCCAATTGTACTTATTACACTTCTCTATGCGGCCTGTCTTTGCAATAAAAAGATCAAACTTGAAAAGCTCTCTATAAACTTGATAAAATGCCAGCTACAAATCAAACGTAACTGCATAAGCAACACTTGAAGACATCATTTTTAAAATTGTCATTTCATCATTTTGAAATTATAAGTCCTCTGAGAGGACTTTATGAAGCATTTCCAACAAACACAGGCTCCATGTGCAAACAGATGCAGGTAGGCACATAAATCTGGACATACCTAAGCGCCGTAACATGCACGTGAAGTACACCAGCAAGCACGACTACACACACACACACACACACACACATTAAAGAACACTGTACTTAGCACTGAGCAGTGAGGTGACCCTACTGGCTCACACATACCGAGGGGGAGAACACACACAGGCCTGATTTGGTTTGACTGCACAGTAATGCTCTGGGTTTAGATGGCTGTCCAGAGTGCGTCGGCAACCACACTGACATGGAAACAGAAGACTGCCTGTTCTCATGTATGTGTGCATTTTCGTCTGACTGTTTATGTCTATCACCAGCAGTCCGCAATAAGAGTTTGGTATATTTACTGAGAAACGCAGGCAGACAGGAAGAGCACATCTGCAGGATACTTCCACTTCCAGTGCATCTCAAAAAACCTGTGTAAAATTTGTTTAATTCCTTTTTTTCCATCTGATTAAGATCACAGAAAAATCTCAGGATTCGAGTTTGTCATGCATATCGTATTATGCTTCATATTAAAGATTCAGGGTTTTTCTTGTTGTAATGCTCTGGTAAGCCTTGTTGCAGTGTTTCACTCTATATTGCATTTGCCCCGATGTACAGGATGGTGGAAAATGTTAAAACTAAACCATCCATCATGTCCCTGAAAATGCATCTGCACAGATGAAAGATAAATCCATGATACAGTATACTGGACATGACAGCAGCATGACCATCAGTTAAAAGGAGAAAATGTGAATATGGATTCCCTACACATCTGTTTTGTTGTCTCAAGATAATTACATATTTACTCTGTATCTTGACTTTGGACCTTTGCTGTCTTACAACTTTGATGCAAACTAATCCTCTCCTCCTCCCTCTCTCGCCACTAAACCTTTTATGAACTGCAGAAGCAACCTAATGTGCACGCCCTGTTTTAAGCTGTGCTGAATCTGAATCTATGATTGTCGGTATGTCTCTGTGTGAGAGCAGCCACTATAGTTATTGCCTTTATCATTATTATAAGTATTAATAATAATAACAATAATAATAATGTTTTTTTTGGGGGGGGGGATGAAAGATGAAGCAAAACACAACTCAGAGCGACCTCTCCTCTCAAGCATTTATGTGCATACACAGGAAAAAAGAAAAACACCCACTCATACACACACACGCACACACACACACACACACACACACACACACACACACACACGCTTCCAGGTCACCGGAAATCAGAGGAATTAATAAACCAAAAAACAACAATATCCTGATGATTTGAGCTGGGACCTTCAGACTAAAGAGGATTTACAGCTTAACTTTTTAAGATTTAGCTACAATACTTATGCCCAGGACCACACTGTAATTGAATAAGACATTTGCATAAGGATTACCAGTGCCCACTTCTAATTCTTTTGTTTAATACTGCAAAGAGATATTTTCAGTCAAGTGAAATAATGGTCATAAAGAACAAACACAAAGTATGCACATAGTCACCCTTACTGTGATGTGCAGTGAGCAGGTCAAGAGTAAAGACATAAAGAAATCACAAATCTGCCTTTCCACACAGCGCCTCGTGACACAAATTTATGTCCTAAACGCAACTATGTTTGTGGAGATTTTACTTCAAGCATAACCGTTCTGCTTGAAGCAGACAGCACTCCCTGAAGTTATAAATACAAAGTCAAGGTTAAACTTCACGCAGAATCTTATTACATCTCACTTTATTGACGAGAGTGGAGATATGAGAAGAATAAAAGAGATAGTACAAATAATTAAATGCATCTGCATCGAGCTTACCTGTATTAAATCAGAAGGAATTCCCTTCTTGGCTTTCTACAAATGAAAGTAATAAATAAAACAGTACTTAAAAAAACAACACTTTCTCTATACCCATTGAGCAGTTACTCCTTATAAACTTCATCCTATCTGCATCTGGAAGTTGCATAAAACAAAACCTGATTTACGCTATAATACCACAGTAACAAAAGTAATAAAAAGGGGCAATAGTTAAAAACGATTCTGAGTGATAAGGTTAAGACAGTTGTCAGGATCTAAGGTGACAAAATAATTTTTTTTTTTTTAAGTCTTATTCACTACAGTACAACATTGTTCAAATGTTTTAGATGGTTTTTCAGTGCTGAACGTAACAACGCCTTTACAAAAATCAAACTAAGACATAAGATATTTAGCAGATGCTCCCTTTTATAAACTGTATATGAGGTTTAAACAAGAATTTTACATTAGTGTTTTAAAGCTGATGAATAACTAATTCAGCACTTTACAGAGAATATATTAGCATGAGCTCTTATCAGTATTTTCTAAGCTGAACAGAGTAACATTTTTTCAAGTTAAAATTTGAAGGAATTTTGGATTATTTCAGAAAGTGATATGTAGCTGTGGTGACTCCCATTCCAGTCCACAACTGCATATCGTTTTACAGCACCATCTCAGACAACAACAATGACGATATACCTCACAGAGCTGGACGTCACGGCAGAGGCGACTACGAGACCCAAGAAAGGTAGGAAGGAAGAGAAAATGTGAACGTGAACGAGTAAGAGACCAAACCCGGAGTACATCATGTTAAAGTTGCAAAGGCAACTTAAAGTCAAGCTGGGAAAAGTCATTTGGTTGTTGCCATGTCTCTGTCAAGCTTAAGAAGTCATGTTTGCGGTCATTGATGAGATCTTGGAGGACATGTCCTTTGCCTTAAGTGAGCGGACGTTGAATAATCCGAAGCGGAGATCGATATGGGCGCTCATCACTGATGTTAGCCAGCCTGGTCAGGTCGACTAACACACCGGGGTCCATTTTTTCTGCTGGATATTCTCGATTGACGGCAAGATGAAGACCAGAAGAAGCTAACTGTAGTAGATACATCGATGTTGAAGCTTCGTCGGGACCCACGGTGAAAGTCTCTCCGACCAGGTAAACGAGTGTTGTTCAGGACAGAGTGCAGTGTTGACTGTAGAGCTGCTGGGGCAGTAGGACTGAAGGAAGTTTGAGAAGTTCAGCAGCCGAGTATTGTAGCAGGGTCGACGATGGGGTTTATCAGAGAAACCGGGGTAATCCATATTAGTATAGCAGAGTTGTTGATCCACATTCTGGCTCACAGAGCAGGGCCGGATAGAGGCAGGTGAAGCCTAGTGTGCTCTGTGGTCGCAGCTACAGTCACACACAGAGCTGATCTGAATATTGTAGCGTGAAATCAGCATCAATTATCAACAGGATAACAGACGCGAGAGAGCAGCTGTCAGATGAATCAAATTAGTTTAAAAAAATGTTTGTTTTTTTCCTTCTTTAGATAGCCGGAGAGCAGCAGCAGCAAGTCGCGGGAGCGTTCACCTAACCAGAAGTCAAATCATAACAGTGGAATATCTATATTTGTGATTGTATATTCTGGCCTCTGGGAAACACACAACAAATATTCAGATGATTTGAACACTGAGACTCATTTTGGTACAACATTTTCCCTTGATTTTGTCAGTAACTGAGCCCAGCTATGTAATATTCTGTCTGAGGAGCACTATGAAGCTGGTAACGTAGTACACTTCACTTATTTATTAACCAATAAAGATTACAAAAAAAAAGATAATAAAAAAAAATTAAGGTAAAGAATTCAAGCTTGATGAAAAGAAACACCAAGGTGTGAATTCCCAATTTGACTGTAGGTCAGTAGACGATTAGAGAGCCTGGAGTGAGAAAAGTGCATGTAGGTAGGAAGGGGTGGGGGGTACAGAAAGAGAGCAAGAGAGAAAAAAGTGAGGTAAGAGCAAAAGTAAGTAAAAAGCCAGGCCAGTCTCACAGGAAAACGAGTAAAAGCTGCATCTGTCCACATCTTCAATACAAAGCAGTGTTAACAAGAGAGTTAAAAGGCGATGGCAACATTTTACTTTTTAAAAACGGCACGGCTCCCTTATTTTTACCATTTTATGTAATGCAAAAGTCATGATGTTTCAATTTTCAAATGAAAATACGGCTAACAGTTTCAGAGCCTTGAAGATGCAATGTTCTTACATTATTGACTATGTGTCACAGTTTCACCTGGTGCAAAAGGTTGACGTAGGCATACAATGACTTTGGAGCCCAGAAAGTAAAGTATTTTTAACAATTTTTAATGCCTTACTGTGAAATTGCTACACCGTTCACTGTGGAACCATGTAACTACACATTCTGAAGGGTTAGTTAGTTGTGAAAGCAGAAAGTTAAAAAGACAAAGAGCCCACAGGGTTTCCTCAGACAGACAGGTTCTAATGATGCTGACTCAATAAAGTCTTTGGTGCACTAAGCACTGTCTGTTACAGAGCATTCACTGAAGTAAGACATTTCTTTGGAGGTTCTTGGTTTGGAGTCCCTTGAGAAACATCTCTCCGGTGAGCAGGATATGAAGAGCAACATCATATGGAAGAAAAAAAAAAAAGAAAGGTGGTTTGTACCACAGGATATAGACGGATGTGCAATGCTACAAAACTCCTGTCACAGTTTAAATTTATTTCAGCACTAAATTTTTTTTCCCACATTGTTTAAATATGAATTCCAGCCTCTTTGCACCACAGTTTACATAAATATGTTTTTTTTTCACAAATAACTATTCTTCAGTGAGAAAAGGTTGTATACAGTTAGTTCAAGTAATAGCCAAAGATGCACTATATGGCCAACAGCATTTCCTCATCTGCACTGACTCGCATATGAACTTAAGTGACGTCCCATTCCTAATCCAGAGGGTTCAATACGACGTCGGTCCAACCTCTTCTGGGAAGGCTGTCCACAAGGTTTAGGAGTGTGTTTATGGGCATTTTTGACCATTCTTCTAGAAGTTCATTTGTGAGGTCAAACACTGATGGTGGATGAGAAGACCTGGCTCTCAGTCTCCGCTCTGATTCATGCCAAAGGTGTTCTGTCAGGTTGAGGTCAGGACTCTGTGCAGGCCAGTCAAGATCATCCACACCAGACTCTGTCATCAAGGTCTTTATGGATCTGCTTGGAGCACTGCTTTGGTGCACAGTCATGTTGGAAGAGGAAGGGGCCAGCTCCAAACTGTTCCCACAAAGTTGAGAGCATGGAATTGTCCATAACATCTTGGTATGCTGAAGAATTCAGAGTTCCTTTGACTGGAACTAAGGGGCCAAGCCCAGGTCCTGAAGAACAACCCCACACCATAATCCCCCCTCCACCAAACTTTACACTTGGAACAATGCAGTCAGACAAGTACTGTTGTCCTGGCAACCGCCAAACCCAGACTCAACCATCAGATTGCCAGATGGAGAAGTGCCATTATCACTCCAGAGAACGCGTCTCCACTGCTCTAGTCCAGTGCATTGCACTTGGTTATGTACAGCTTGGATGCAGCTGCTTGGCCATGGAAACCCATCCATGAAGCTCTCTGTGCACGGTTCTTGAGATAATCTGAAGGCCACATGATGTTTGGAGGTCTGTAGTGATTGACTCTGCACAAAGTTGGCGACCTCTTCGCACTACGCACCTCAGCATCTGCTGTTTACAAGGCCTACCAGTTCATGGTTGATTTGCTGTCATTCCCAAACATTTCCATGTTCTTATAATACAGCTGACAGTTGACTGTGAAATATATTTAGGAGAGAGAAAATTTCACGACTGGATTTGTTGCACAGGTGGCATCCTATCACAGTTCCACACTGGAATTCACTGAGCTCCTGAGAGCGACTCACTCTTTCACAAATAGTTGTAAAAACAGTCTGCATGCCTAAGTGCTGAATTTTATACACCTGTGGCCATGGAAGTGATTGGAACACATGATTCTGATTATTTGGATGGTTAAGCGAAAACCTTTGGAAATATAGTGTATGTTTTGAATCCTGTTTTTGTATAACAGTTAATCATTTAAAGCCAATGACACAAATGTGGCAAATAATGGCCCCAAGAGGAGCTACCTGGGCTGTCCACTTGACAGTGTAAAATGCAAATGGCGCACTTTTATAGTGCAGAATTGGAGAGATTTTGCAAAATTGCACAAATCCAGTGAATTTCGATGAATTCAGAGTCTGATTCACTTATGCAGGAGCTTTACACACAGAATTAAAGCTAAATAATTCAATAATGTTTGACCAAATATGCACTAATGTAAAACGAACCAAGAAGGACTAGAAAGGCTGCAAAATGTATCCATTTCCTCTCTCGACTGTGTGCTTGACACTTGTTCTCTCCCACTCTGTACAAGGCTGCAAACTCCCACTGCTGTTACAGCATCTCTCAGTACCTTATACAGCCATATTTGATTGATATGTACTTGAAGGCGTAGGTGTTGTTGGACCTCTGCACCCAGACCTGCAGCCTCTTGGCAAGACATCTGCATTTTTAGTTTCTCAGTGTTTCGTACAAACAGCAAACTTCTCACATGTGGCAATAAGATTTGGACATCTCAAAATAATAATAATAATTTATATTTGAAATCAGAAGGACCTACTGGATCTTTTGTTTTTGAATAAAACAGGCATAAAGACAAGGACACTAAAGGGAAATACACTACAGGACGCTAACCTATGTTAGTAAAACTCACACTGTCCTCATGTAAGCACATTTTCAAGTGTCACACTTTGAATGTTGTGGTCACAAAGACTTATGGGACAGAGAATGAGTCCAGTTTTTCTTAATCTTAAGGAGACAGTACAGCAAGCACGGAATGCCTTTCCCATTCATTTCAGAAACTTTGGCCAGGCTTTATCACGGCTACCACTGAGATATTTTATTAAACTCAGCAAGGAACCTTTCTAAGAGGAAAAGGAAGCATGTATTTGATTCAACCCAACTATTTCTCTTGGTTATTTTCTACCCAGTTATTGTTCGTTATTTTCGGGATGGCATACTAGCAGATGACACATAACTGGTGCTGCTTCTCCTGCAGCCCAGGTAGGTGAAGGACAGAGATCCTCTTAGTTCACAAATCGGGCTCGGCTGCTTTTTTTTTTTTTTTTTTTTTTGGCACAAAGCACACCTTTTGAAGTATTTCCAAGGCTACCATTTACAAATAACCATAGTGTAAAATAAACCATCTCACATGAAGAAATTCTTCTTCTTAACCCAGACTATGATTTACTGGGTACAAATGATGGACAGATGGGAAAGTCTGGTGTAACAGCAAATTATTAGGAATGTATACAGCACATTTTAGCTCTACTGTATTGAGTCAAAGGTTGTTTTTTTTTTTACTTATTTGTTGTACGCATATTCATAGGTATTCTTCTCATCATCATAGAACAAATATGACCTAAACTCTGCATCATGATTTTTTTTTAAACTCACAAGTACACACTATATACCTTCCAAGTGCACATTCAATTATCTGGACCCCAGTTAGAAAGCATCAAGTAACTGCAGCACTAAAAACATTGACCTGAAAGCCAATGACCATCACATTAAAATACTTCGCTCCTAAGGGAAGTCTGATCCTGGCACTTTGTTTCCCACGTGACAGACCCTCCATGACAAGGGGACTCCCCAGTGTCAGTCTTCTGCAGTTTTAACTTAACACTAGCTCTAATACGACCCATTTCACAGTTTTTCATGTAATAAAGATTTTATTATTGCTCTGAATTTTTACTTCAACCACTTTGCACGTCATTTAAGGCCTTAAAATAAAAAGTGAAAGGATACCACAAATGCAAATGCACAAATGCGAGCCTAGTCACATGAAACAAGTAGTGTGACACCCATTCAACTGTATGATGTTAGATTATTCAGACCAACATTTTATGTAATATTACTTGACTTCATAGAATTACAGATGTAGTGGGAGGATGTACTGTGAGTCAGGTTATTCCAGGCATTACTAACACACAAAAGGTGTAGCCACAAATGTAGCCTGAATTTGACAGCTTTATATAACCACCATGAAATCAGTCACTGGTTGGTGGATTGCCCTCTTAAAGGCTTAAGTTTGTCGTTTGGCCACCGTTGTGAGGGTGTTCTGAATTCAGAAAGGAACATGTTGGGAGGAGGGGGAAGAGAGCCACGTCTATCCAATTCTTGGACTAGTTTGGTTAGTTAGTTGTGGCAATTATTTATTCAATCGGTGACAATAACAGGTGTGTTGGTCAAAATAATTATGGTAAAAACGAAAACAGCATAAACGTCAATGTACATTGTACGCGTCTTATGAAATAATACATTCAGCATTTTAGAAAAGAAGTTATCAAGACAACAGACACTTTTATTACGTTAAATGAAAGTCAGACGCGAGAGAGACCCTAAGAGGGGGTCGTTGGTCCACACCTGGGCACTATGGCCCGCAGGGCGCTAAAGATCTTGTCAGATCCAGCCTATCAGTCTCTTCATTCATCCTAAAACAGATATGAGCTCCAAGAACGGTAATCTAACATTGTACGGTGTGATAACCTTTAATTAACAATGCGAGCAGGAATTAAAGCGCTCTGTCCTTTCTTTTCTACATACTAATGAGAGACTATTTTCTACATGCAAAGCATGTGTAAAAATCTACAATTCTCTCCTGTATTTATATGATTTTCTTTTCTTTCTTTTTTTTTTTTTTAAACACCCTAAAGAAACATAACACTGAAAGCTACAATCCAGATGGGCACATGCAGAAGGCTTTGTGACACGTTGCCAAGTGTGTCAGGGAAACAAACAAACAGCGCATTACAATTCTATGACAGCGATTAGGAAAGTGTTTAACACCTCTCAGTTCCAATGTCTGTGTCTGTAATCACTGGCAACACATTAGACGGGTTGGAAAGCTGGGGGGGTTAATAGGAAGTAAAGCAGTGGAGGGAGGCAAGCAGGGAAAGGGGTGAGGCAAACATAAGGAGAGATAAGTACAGGTGCAGTGAGACAAGAATGCCACTCTGCAAGAAAACAGACGAATGAGTGGTGGGAAAAAGGTGGGTCAGAGCTTTAGAGCTGAAGGGAGAGGAAAAGTAAAGAAACAGATGAACAGATGGACAACATGGCAAATGAGCAAGAGAGAAAATCTTATGGAAGAGTTCATTAAGGTACAAAAAGAACAACACTAACAACACATTTCAAAACTAAACAGAAGCCTGATACCAGCACTTTGGATATGTGCAATGAAGAAAATATGAAAAAGCATTCAAAGGGAGGAAGAGCACATGTGTAAATATACACACACCACTGAATTCACAGTATTAGCTGTGAAGTTTGCAGATGAGGCTCCGCCGGAGCATATGCTCACGCAGGGACTGGAGTCAGAGCTCTGTAATTTTAACAATGGCCACTTAACTGCGCTGGTACTACCAAGCTACTGGTCATATTAAAGCAACCCATGAGGTATTTCGGTACATGAAAGCGCATCATGATGGAAACGTAGAGCAACTGTTACATTTCGGAGGAGGGAGGCAAAATTACAGCTTGTCCAAAACCGTTTGATCAAAACAAAAGGGACAATGTGGTATCTTTCTATTTACTTGTGGCGGTCCATCCCTGTTTTTGATGTTGCAGATCTCATCTTAGCATCCTGACCGCCCTTCTCCGAGTGAATCTAAACGGACGCAAACACATGGGAGCGTAAAGGTAATTTTTGGTCATAAATTACACACCTACACCTCGTATCAACCGTCGAGCGTGGCGGTACAGAGGTGGTGATTTGGGCTTGTAACTTGGGCACTGTGCATTCATTGGGCTTGATCTCCATGATCTCCTCTGTACAGCAGACTATTTTATAAGAGACTCTTAGCCCATCTGTAGGACAACAGAAACTGGGTTATGCAGCAGTTCAGTTATCCCAAACACAACAGGAAATGTGCAGAAGAACGGATAAAAGAGGAAACAGAGTCTTACAGGTATTACAAGAGCCCAAACAATGCCCAAATTCAACCAGACTCGACTGCTGCGGGTGGACCTTAACAGAGCTTAGAGGTTGCATATGAACTAATGTGCTACATGGCACGATTGGTATTGTGTTTTATCTATGTCAAATAATCAAAACTGATTTTAATCAGATAAGCAAGAAGAAAAGCATTATAACATATGTCCAATTTCATTTCAACACTAATTATTAAAAAGAGAAAAAAGAGACTGCAAGAGGATGGAATTACAATACAAAAAATGTAAATAATTATACACATGTAAGTTAAAAATAAAGCATTCTAAAGTAAATAAGTGGAATAAACAAACTGGTACGACATAAAACAAGAAAACATGGTAATTTAACTTAGCGCTATTAATGAAAATTGCGTAAACATGTGGTAGACATATGTTCTGAAGTTGTAAAAGTATAAAAAATACGTCAAAGAAGTGAAAGGCACTCACTTTCACGCATATGCCTAAAAACACATAAATACATGCACTGACCCATGCTGTTCAGTGCCCATAAACACACGGAGGTGTGCTTACAAAATAAGCACTTTGAAATGCCCATGCAGAAAACGTGCAAACTGCTTCATGTATGTCCACGATCACACACATGCAAGCCTGAAATATTCACACAGATGAAGTATACTGTATACGAGAAAAGACATTTTATGCACATTCAGGCAGCCTTCTGCCCCAGTGAGACAAAGTGCAGATTGCTGGAGGACCAAAACCGCATTTGTGTTGGCGGAGAAACAGCGAACAAGACCATAAAAAAACATGAAAGAGAGAGAAAAGAGAATGCAGCTGCTCCACAGAATGGATGAACACCAGACACAAACACCCACGTATAATACATCTGTCATACTGTTGATGCAAATGAAATCTACAAATGTGCACATGCAAACTTGCATAGTCAAAATCGGCAGTCACCCTAGTCCATAGTCTGAAAAAAATATTCGGTTCTTCTCATTGTTAAAATGCTCACACATACCTAAAGTACACTGCACACTATGCATTCTTCCAAAAGATGAACTTCTCCACAAAACTCGTATTACTCTGCTTCCGCCGTTTGCGCTGCATATTTTTTCTTGATAAACGGAGTGTTTTGTCTTTGAAATTTGAAAGGGAACATTTGAAAATGGCTATATATATATGCACAGCATGTTGTTGTACAGTATGCAGTCACAGTGACAATATATAATCAACTGCAAAATTTCAGAATGCCATATGGTTAAGATGCACTTAATCCCCTGCATTCCCTCAAGTTCATATCAGTGAAAGCTTTCGGTTACATTATCCATAAAATGCTGGATAAATCCGCACTCTAAAACAGGACTCTGCGTGTGTCAAATTTGACACAAATGTTAAAAGTATAGCACTGTCGACTCACAGTCAAATCCAGGCTGGAGCTAGTTGCCTTTCTGTGTGGAGCTTGGATGTTCTTACCTGCCTCCATGGGTTTTCTCCAGGTACTCCATCTTCCTCCCACAGCCCACAAGCCTTCATGTTTGGTTTATGGGTTATTCTAAATGAAGTGTCATGGTGACCGTGCGTGGTTGTTTGCCTCTCTGAAACCCTGTGACAGACTGGTGACCTGTCTAGGGTGGGCACCAGCTCTTGCCCAGTGACAGCAGCGATACACTCCCACCCCACTGTGACCGCGGACGGGACGAAACAAGTGAAGAAAATGGATGGATTGATGTTTCTCCGCTCACAGAAACAAGTCAGTTTAAGCCAATCCAAACAAAAAGCAAGTTGTCACTTGTTCCGCTGCACAACCAGGGGATCTTGGCTTGAGATGATGTTTGCCACGTGCCAACCAGGTAAGCACACAACGTACAATACAATCATCTGGGAACACGGGCCTGCTTTGCACAAGGCTTTCCCAGACCATCTGGCCTGTTCTAATGGTGATAGGAAGCACCTTGGGCAGGGCTGGCCTGTCTCTCCTTTCACTGTTCTGTATTCACCCTCTGACAATCAACGCCACTTCCTCTCACAGCTACCTGTCAGTCCATCTCAAGCTCAGACGAAAAACACACATTCTCTCCATCAATCTCTGTGGCTTGGTTAAAAGTTCTGCTTCAGTGAATAGGTACAGATGTCTATCTTCACAAGAAGACACAGAACAGTCTGAAATTCCAGTCAAACACACAGAACCCCGACAACAGTTGGGGTCTCTGATTTTACATCCATATATGACACTTGTGTTCACGCACATGGAAATATGAGGTGTTAAATCTTCCAGATCACAGATAGCATGGAGCGGTGCGCCACTCTGATATATAACTCAAAAGATATGGAGCATTTAATATACACTGTGTAGCCCCCACACTGAGGAACTAGTGATTAACTGTAAATAGAAATGCACACACAAATACAAACTGAGAAGTTCAGAAATCCATCTCCAAAGAAAAGAAAAACCAGGACGGCTCCAAAGTGAAAGAAGAATTGGGATCTGCCACCCTTACTCCTGCCTCTCATTTGTTTTTCCAGCTCCTTGCAACTAAATTGCTTAAATTCTTCTCACAAAGTCAGCACCACTCATGGATAGCTTGCATGAATCCAGGAATTTCTACATTCATCCAAGTCCTTTCCTTATAGCCTGAAATGTATTTGGCTTTCTGTTTACCCCCGTCTGTCACCTTAATAACAACATATTTCCCAAACAGTCTAAACCGGGACTTTTGTTTTCTCCTGGATAACCAGCAGCAGGTTGAGTGAAAAACCAATTTTGAAAACCAAGAATCAGTCATTTTCCCAAACAGTTATGAAAAACAACGATTCTCAGTTGTGATGCCTACATCTGTATCATCTAATACTCATTGGAATTTGTGTTTTAATAGAAAAGAGGCACCAGATTATTGAGACGAAGGAGCGGATGGCTAGAGAGGTAAAAAAAACAGATCCAGTTTTTAAGATAACATGAAGTTACGATGACATCTTAAGATGTGCCAAAGTTTGCGTATGAACAGACGTTTAGTGCCGAACCGATCAACCCTACCGTCAAAGACGACAGTCCCAAATGTTTTCTGCACAAGGACATGTCAGCAAGTGCAGCTAGTGTTATGAAGAACTACGCTGAAAGACGACAAGAACGGGGAATACTGCGACAGAGCTGAAATCTGAACATCACTGAGTCAATCTGGGTTTACAGAAGCGGTTCAACCTGCTCAAATCCACAGCAGAACCGTGGCAAGTTTGCCAAGACGCTTAAGCAACCCGTCTGCCAAGAGTCTAGAAAAAATATGTGCACAGGTGCCCCCGGGACGATATGTGCTGCTGCTGGATGATTTTAAATGGCATTTTTTTGTTTATTTCTTTTTTTTTTTTTTAAATAATCCCCAATTAACGTTTAGTGACTAAAACAACAGAAATATTTAAGGCCTAGATTCTCTTTTTCCGTGTTGCTCCAACTACAAATATTGTTTGGTTCAACTCGTATATATTATTTGATCACACTGGGCCTTTTGTCTGCTGATGGTCACCAATATGCATGCCTCAATGGACAACACAGACCATTTAGAAACCAGAGCGGCCAATGGATCTGATTAAATTAAATTTAGAAGGAAAGGCTCCAATGTGGCTTAGCTTCAATTAATATATACTAGTATGATTGTCTCATCTCAGAGCTACATTATGACGTCTACAATGCAGTTATTTTACACAAAACTCTCAGCTAAATACAGGTCCACCAGCAACCAAGTTGTGAGATAAGACCTACAGTACGGATAGTTCATATCTGATGTAGTTACTGTGCAAATGTACAACTGGTGATTTCAACCAGCTCAACCAGGCTGAGGATGAGTCGAAGCATCTTAGACTCATCTGTAACGCATGATGAGCCAGTAGATGCATGACTAAAGACTAATGAGAGTCCACAATGAGAACCGACTTCGGCCACCTAAATCGCGGCACACACCAACACACTTCCTGTCTGCATGCATCTCTCTCCTGCGCTCTTTCTAACACGTGCATGCAAAATCCATACGAACTGCCCTCATAAAGCAAAGAGCAATTGGCATGCAGAACGCAACACAGAGCGGGCCAAGAGGCAAGCGGACTGCTCCTTTCCCTCTGCATGCTGATCATTAGAGAGACAAAGTGGGGGAGAGCAATGGAGAGTGAGGAGAAAAGAGGGGGGAGACGGGCGAGGCAGTAGTGCCAGTTCCCCAGCGGCTCAATCACATTTAATGTCTGGACAGAGCAAGATGAAACTGTCTGCTGGTCACTGCTGTTAATATCCCCCAAATAATGGCAGCTCTCTTAGAGAATGACAGGTTTGCAGTTTTCGAAAAGCTAAAATGATATGATGGCATAAAGTCTGCCTTTGGCACAGTCTCCCAATTTCCATCTCTCCATCTTTTCTCCTTTTTATGCAATATATACTTCCAGTGGTTGCTCTGTCCTTCTCTCTCTTTTTCTCTCTCCCCTCATTCCATCTTTAACAGCAACAAAGGGATTAAAAAGGGATTACTTCTGATATATCAATGTGATGCGCCTGCTGAGTATAGTGCTTTCTTTATTTTGTCCTTTCTCATGCAGTTCTAAGTCAATATCAGATACACACACACACACATGCATGCACACACACACACACACACACACACACACACACAAAGGAGGTCAGCATTGCATGAGTTATAGAGAGGATGGAGTGTGGCGCAAGAGAAACTTGAAGAGCTAAACCCTGATATGCAGAATGCGGCGAGTGTGGCCTCCGCTACTATAAAACAAGACAGTCGGTTTTGTGAGAACACATCAAACTTTCTCTGCCCCTGTTCTTGTGTCCAACATGTTTATAACACCCTGGTTTAAGGTTCGCTACCAACATGAAGGTGAGTAGGAACGCTTGAGTGACGGGGTGTGTGAGAGAGGGGAAAAAAGAAACAGGAAAAAAGAAAAAGAATTGTTTTAGAGTTGATAACCTTTTGTTGTGATTCAAAGTACTTGTGGCTGCCTCGGAAATGAACTATTGATTAGAAATAAGGCAGAGGGAGCAGAAAGAGGGGAGAAAAACAGGCAGAAAGACTGAAACCACATCATCTAACCGCCCACCCACACCTTTGTCCTTGAGCACACACAGACGTATACTTGTGTATGCACGGATATAAGAAGCCAATAACACAGGGGTCAAATGGAGTTGTACCTAACCAGAAAGAAATTGGAGACAACCAATAAACTGCACACTGGCTTCACAGTTCCTCTGGTTAATTGGAAAACATTCACTGATCTGGTTGCTCTAGTTTTCGCTTGACAGCCAAGAATGAATACCTGGGTTTTCTCATCATTTATGCCATTAAATCTGCATCTAGACATATTGGATTTGTCCAGATTATGATGCAAATCTGATGTGATTTCAGAGATTCTGCAAAAGCTGATGTCAACAGAGCTCAGTTTTAACCATTTACTGTCATATGACATAATTCATCTACGGGTGTGGATGCTTTTTGTTTTGTATACCGAGCGTGTAAGAGGTGCTTGTGTTGATCCTCCTAATGAATATATCAGCTCTGTGTGTATTTGGGTAAACAAATTGATTGTTTATGGTTATAATGGCTTAAAACTGAGGAAGGAAAGAAAAATCATCTTCAAAAAGCTTTAAGGTTAGTAGAGAGATGATTCATTCCAAAGGACAAGCTTTCGTAAATACATTGCTCAACTTTACACGGAGAGATGATGAGATTCGACGTACAAAAGTGAAGACAAAACCACCAAGCGTTGAAATGACTAGAAGACACCAGTTTCAGGAGCTGGTCAGAAGTGCTACCCTACACGGATCATTGTCTTAGTCCCGGTAAGCCTACAAATGCTTCATATTTCAGATGTTATAATCGCACTACAAAAAGTCTTATCTAAGGAAACTCGCAGGCTGTGAGGAGATAAGGTTTCTGAGGCTTGCTGTGAAACTCTCGCCAAATATGAGGCTGCTGCTGTGATCAAACCATCCGGTCGCAGGGCGATCTGCCTAACTGGAGGATTATACTGCCACCCCCGTAGGACCAGAACCACAATCTACATTACAGTCCTGTTGGATGATGCCTCTGTGCAGACATCCAACTTTGCAGTGCCAAATATTTTTTCAGTACCCAATTTTAGATATTCACTGAAAATCGATGGAGTGGGAAGGCAACTCCTCACTCCGCAGCGTATGCTATCTTAAGTATTTGGTGTATTATGCCCTGCACTGGCACTGCCGCTTGTCTGCAAATTAGGGATTACATGTTCACTTTCCCCTTGACCAAATCTCAGTCATTCACTGTTGTCAGTCTGATCTGAAGCATCTGTTTGGACTGCAGCCCAGAGAAGACCTCAACCTGATCCAGCTCTTGGCAAACTGCTTTCAGGTGGCCATTCAATTGGCTTATGTATCCTGACCCTGGCCCGGTGATTTACAAGCAGGCCTTTTTGTTTTTTTGTTTATTATTTGTTTGATTTTTTTTTCTTTTTTTTTGGGGGGGGGGGGGGGGGGGGGGTCATAATGTGACATGTGTGACTGTTTCGAGCGTGTGCGTGAGTGTTGAAGTCGGGATGGGATCTTCAGCATGGAATGCAGTCAGAAAGCGATTCAGCACGCACAGGTGCTTATCTTTCTGGTTTGAGTGTGCGTGTTTGGGCGCGTACTCGTCTCTCTCTCTCTCTCGCTCGCTCTCTCTGGTATATCGGCCGCCAGAGGCCACCCAGTTGTCCAGTGATTATGTGTTCCCACCACCACCTCGCGCACTCATTTCCACCCCCCACCCCCCCTTCCCCCCTCCTCATCGCCACATCCAACGGCTGGCACCACCAACCGTGCAGACGGACAAGACTACACTCCTTGATGTCGAAATGGAACTCAACGCAACAGTGCCACACTATGCCGATGTTGGTGGAAGGCATGAAAAAAAAAAAAAATAAGGAAACACAAATGAACATACACCCCCACCACACGCACACCCCACCCCCCTCTGTCACTGCAGTATTGCTCAGGGAGGAAATGTCATTTTGCTCCAGGATGATCTGTACAGGAAAAAAAAAAATATATCTGCGCCAGCACGTTTCCTAAACCACCTGTTTTTCAGAGACCATCTCCCCACGCTGACGTGTGATGGAATATTCAGACTTCCAATAAATCGCTGCAGTCCATTAATCCTGCTTACTTGACATCACCTGCCACCAATGATGGAAGAGACACGACTGGTGTTAATCTACTACGGATGGACCACTAGTAAGCAACAGCTTAGTTGGCATTTGCAACTGACGCCGAACGACCTACAAACTAAAGCAAACTTCATTTATTTCCCCCCAACAATGTAAAATATGCCACGGCAGATCTCTAGTTGTGAATCGTGGCAGCAACGTTTACAGCTTGAGCCCCACTGAGAGCATGATTCACCCTGCGTGCATTAGAGAAAAGTCAACTTGATATCACCGTACGTCACACAATAAATGATCATAATAATAATAGCAATAATAATATTAATAATATGAGCCAGGCTGTGATTTCAGCAGAGCTGCACATGTCGAGGCTGAAACCTCCAGTCCGTTTCCTGAGAGACGCACAGAGCCCAAAGCTGTGGACGCGACATGGACGAGTGGGGAAAAGCGCAGTAACTTACCGATGTGGATGATTGAATCCGAGAGCACCGACTCCCACTCCTGGCTCAAAAAAACAGCAACAAGCAGCATAGCCAAGATAACTTTCATTATGTCCACAGATAGGCTCTCTCCTCTGGATAAAAACGGAAAGGGAACTACAGCTCTATGAGTGAGGGCGAACAGAGTTAAAATCCCGTAAAACGAGGCTTCTTTAGTCCATTTAGGGTTTTCAAGGAAATCTCCGGCAATCTCTGCGGCGATGTGCTTTCTTGACGTTCGTGTTGATAAACAGGATCAGACTCCCGGGTAGTCAGAGGCTGGTACCCTGTTGAAATTCCTTCCAACACTAAATCATATTCTGGGTGAGTAGAGAGACGCTGATCTGCAGTGAAAACAAACCGCATCCAAACGCCGACGCGTCAGGTCGAACTGAGGGGCTGAACGATGTGTCCGATCATTTAAAAGAAATGAATCTCTAACCATTCGATAGCACAAAGGAGGGGGGATCTTCTTATCTTGAAAACCAGTTGTGTTATAATGACCCAAGATCCTCAGCCTTCTCAGATCTGGCGACGCAGTTCCCCCCCTGCACCAACAGCCAAACCACCAGCGGCGGCAGCAGCCTCAGTGGACCAAGCCAACGGGCAAAACTTCCATTTCTCCTGGGGGATTTTCTTTCCCTTCACTTAACTACTCTTTCAATATCACGAAAAGTCAGTGCACGCAGACGACGTCGCGAACGACTATTGTTGAAGGAGGAAGAAATGCCAAATGATGAAAAGCCTTGTCACATGGCACAACCACGGAGAGGTACCATATTCCGAAAATTGTCTGTATCTTCCTGTAGCGATGACAGAGAGGCTCAGTGGGATCTGAGATGTTTAATGAAAGAGCGATCCAAAGCCACGGGGTTTTTGTTTGTTTGTTTGTTTTTTGTTGTTGTTTTCCCCCTGCGCCAGGAAAGAAAAACGTAGGCTGTCTGGACAAAAACTGGCCAACCAAGAAAGCGCGCAACGACCCTCCGCGGTCCGTACTCAGTATGCGGGTACTCGCATCAGCCCCAGCTCGCACGGTGGCTGGTAAAGAGCAGGTAGGCTCTGCCGCGTCCGTGCGGGAAACAGAGAGAGAGAGAGGGAGGGAGAGAGAAGAGGTTGGGGGTGTTGAAGGGAGGGAGGGAGGGGGAGACCCGGGAGAGAGAGGAGAGAAGAGAGAAAGAGAGAGAAACAGGCTGCAAATATGAGCAGTAGGACCTGCCAAGCAGGGCGCGCATCTACTGTCTGGAATTACCTTTGTGAAAGCGAGATGAAATGGGAATATCGCAGAGGGCGAGGGATGCAGATTAGAGTCTGACAGAGAGACAGATGAAAAGCGGGGTAATCTGCCAACATTAGCGCCGTCATGGGCTCCACGAGCAACCACTGACATGCAGTCTACTTCCTGTTCAACAAGAGCTGATGATGGGTGCAAGATGATTATTCTCCAAATTGTATTTGGTTGTTAGTTACCCCAGCCCTGCTTCATTATCATTTGTTCATGTATTTATACATTTACATTTTAGAAATGCTCACATTTAACGCTATATTAGTGTGGGTTCAGTGGAATCCTGCACATTCATCCACTGATTAACTTTATTGTTGAATGCAGGCAAATAAAATGGGCTATACCTGAACTCTCTGCTTTTCATCTGTTACTCTGTTAAATCACATCCGCTCCACGTTCTCTATGCAGATTTCTTCCGCCCTGCTACTTTCTTCCCATCCTTTCATCCTTCTTTAGTTGAAGAACGAGCTCACACTGTAGTTCCTCCGTTAGTGTTGTCCTGAAGTTGGGGAGCTGTGGAAGAAGGAGGTGCTGCCTTGATCTACACCTGAAACGTAGCAAATATAAAAAACGCTTTATTCAGAGGACGGAGTTTTGCTTTAAGTATACAGTCTCAGATTTCAGAAACTGGCATTGTAAGGATGCCAATATATTACTTAAAACAACTGGGAATGAGGGAAAATGAACTTATCAATATGCATACCCATAATAACTCAATTTGTAACTTTCAGACTGTCATTTTACTTTACAAATTAATCCTTTAGCGCTATGGCATATTTTATTGAAGTCACCATAATATAAATCAGCTCCTTACCCAACGTTTAGGTCGTGCAATTATGCATCAATGCCTCAGATTCAGCTGGAATACTCTCTTCTCTAAGACTACATTTTCATCAGCCAGTGTTTTTCTCCCTTTTTTCGTTCAATACTACCTAAACTCAGCATGGTGGCTCAGTGGTTAGCACTGTTGCCTCACAGCAGCAAGGTCCCGGGCCCAGCAGCAGTCTGTCTGTGTGGAGTTTGCGTGTTCTCCTCGTGCTGGCGTGAGTTTTCACCGGGGGCTCCGACCCCCTCCCACAGTTCAAAAACTGTCGTGTTAGGTTGATTTGTTGTTCTAAATTGCCCGTAGGGGTGTGTGTGTGTGTGTGTGTGTGTGTGTGTGTGTGTGTGTGTGTGTGTGTGTGTGTGTGTGTGTCTGTATTGTAGTTTGTCTATATACGTGGACCTGCTATAGACTGGTGACCTGTCCAGGGTGTTTCCCTGGCCTGGGCCTGTAATGAGCTGGGATAGGCTCCAGCAGACCCCGTGACCCTGTATAGGATTAAACAGGTACAGAAGATGGATGGATGGATGGATGGATGGATGGATGGATGGATGGATGGATGGATGGATGGACGGATGGAACAAACAATCTGTGTATAACAAGTAATCAGTCATAATTGAAGATGTATATGTATTATATATTGAGTCAATTTCATAATTGCAATGTTAAATTAGCAAGATTTTAATGTATTTTTACCTTAAAATGCAAACATGCTTTGTGACCTATTTGCAAAAAAAAAAAAAAAAAAAAAAAAAAAAAAAAAAAAAAAAAAAAAAGGAATACCTCGCAACACCGAAAGTTAAAATTTTTAATTTACTTTTAATATAGGTATAAGGCCCATAACTGAGAAATGTGTAGCCTCAAGTCTTCCTGGGTCAGTTATTAGATGCTTTGCACACTTGCACTGGAGCAATTTATTCCATCCCTTCAGACAGATCCTATCAAACTTAACTTATCCACTCAACTTGTCAAGCTTACTCAGACTGGATGGGGAATCTGTGACCTACCATCTTTAAGTCTAACTATTTTAGACTTGAAAATACATCCTGTTTTCCATTTCACCGTGTTGAAGACCCCCATACTCTTGGGAACATTCAAAGCATTAGAGATGCTTTTATACCCTTGCCCTCATCTGTCACTTGTCACATTTTTCTGGGAGAGGTCTCCTGGGAAATCCTTGGACTTCATAGCTTGGTTTTATCATGATACACTGTGGCTGTGGGACCTTTGTATACACAGATATTTTATTTTTCCTCAGTAATGCCAACCAGTTTGCCACAGATGGGTCCACTCAGGTTCTAAACACATCTCAAGGATAATTAAAGCAAACAGACTGAAGCTGACCAGAATTCTGAATCCCACTGGAGACGGTCACAATACTGATTAGGACATTTCACTTTTTGATTTTTAATACCTTTGTGTAAAGTTCCAAAACCTTTTTTTTTCCTTTTTGTAATGACATTTTACTCGATAAAGGGTAAAAAAAATTAATATTATTGGGCCATTACTACAGCCAATTTGTAAATTTAAACCATCAGGAGCAGAGTTGGTACAGAGCTCAATTGGGCCATTGCTTATTATTTCCAGTAATGTTTTTTTTTTCTGTTGATTAAAACGCACTTAAGGAAAAATGTAAAAATATTGGCACATTTCCAAGTAAATGTAGGATATGACTAAAAAGTTGTAGTTAAATCGTAGCACAGCTAAAAGTACTATTTTGTCCATGCACTCAGAGGGTGCTTAAAGCTGCAATTATTCTTTTTTCAATGCAGCTGGTTTTAAATTAATCTTAAAACCAGCTGTTGACTTGCTTATGTGTCATACGAGTCCCATAACTGTGGTGTGCGTTTGTGTTGTGTCATGTTGGTAAAACACATAGCAACACTGCATAAGGACGATGTCATGGACAGTTTTTTGCACCCAGGGATGCACTTTCTGTTTCGGTTATTATTTTAGCAGCAGTTTGAGTATTATGCCAGTATACTTTTATGTGAAGAATGTGTTGCAATCATTTTATTAATAATAATTTGGTTAACAAGGTGCTGCCATGACAATTGTTCTTGTTGCAATTAATGTAACTCATGTTAGATGTTGGAAAAGTGAAAGTTTGGAAAGTTTTTTGAAGCGTCTGCTATCTACAAAGCACTCATGAAATTTAAATTTATTTTTAAAGACTCATCATTTTATGTTGTTTACTCAGCAATGTCTTGTTAAATGTGACAGCATTAATACATCAAATAAAAAAACGACCTGCTTAACTGTTGGAAAATTGCAATTGCCGCAGAGACAGAGAGGTATGAATGCAGTGTAGCGTTTTTTTGTTTGTATTGTATTAACAGCAGAAGCGAATAAGTCGCATGCAGCAACAGGATATAAACACAAATTAACTCTCTCAGTAAGAAACATGGAAGATCATTTCCATTCCATTACCAAGCCAAACATAAACGCTTGTGTTAATACTGGAGGAAAAGTCAGCACTTGATCAGAGCACCCCAGACTGGAGGCAGTCGGGAGGTATCTGTTGTGTGTGATGCTGTACAATTGGGAGATCTCACTACAGCAGTCGTAAGATTGGGAAAAGCCTAGAGAGATGAGCTGGAGTCCCATCAGCAGCATGGCATTTATCACATGTAGCAGAAATGGAGGGAAAGATCCTGTTCAATGTCTTAGAAAGTGCAAGCGATGGATAACTCCAAAGTGAATGAGTTGTAGTCGGGCACTGGTGTAGCAGGATTTAATCCTCTCCCATCCTGCTGGTCAACGTTTGTCTGAACTCCAGTTTTGTCTCCACTCCGGTATCCAAGCTTCTTTAATGAACAAAGAGGTTGCCAGAAGGCACAGATCGATAAACTGTGGAATCAAGTATTTAGAGGTGGGATTTTTAAAACAAAAGATCATAAAAGGAGTGCTAGTCAGACTTATACGATGCTTCATTTTGTTTGTCTGGCTTGAATTCTGGCCAGTATGGATCACAACTACAGATAACAGACATTTTCTCCCCTCACATTTATACACACTCCAAGGTTATAAAAAGGACAAAATAAATACACTAACACCCATAAACTGACTTTGTTACTCAAATGTTTTACATCATTCAGTAAAAGAATCACCATAAATATGCCAATCTGGCCCCAACTACATCTCCATCTGTCACAAGTGCTGCTACCATATCCCATCGCCAACTCCACTAAAGTGCTACACTTTGAAATGCCAGCTTGAAGTAGTTTGGTATTTCACCTGTAGATGTGTTGGGAATGTGACGTTTCTAAAACTATGCAAGTGGAAGGAAGTGTCATCATAATGTATTGACTTTCTATTGGTTTCCACATGTGTACGGTCCTGCATCCTCATTTCTACTCACTCCTCCATCTCTGCGTACCATGTGAGATTCCCCTCTCATTGGTTCTTTAGGGCACGTGCAGCTGCAAAGCTCCACCTCGCTAGTAGTCGGAATTGGTTCTTCCAGTATTTTATGTGGAACATGCGAGTTGCCTGAACTTGCCTTTCCGAGGCAGCACAGCAAATGCTTTGTACATTCCCAGCCATGATGACGGCTGAATATGCTCACATTATGTCTTGTTACACACACAAAATTTAAAAAAAAATCCTAGAGATATGCTTACAATTTGTTTTCATTGATAAATATGGTCATTTTTCGATTCACTGGTTAACCAGCTGATAGATCCATAAACACTGCTGTGCAAACCTTCTGCATTTCATTTTCCTTCCAATCATCCCTGTTATTATCAAGCAAATAAAGCAAGACCAACACCCAGAGCACATGTATTGTTAAAGTAAAAGTGTTCTGAAAGCCTATAAGCTCCTCCTTTGTTGCTTAATGACTGCTGCCCTTTATTTGTGCGAGCTAGTAGAAGAGTCACCTTGGAGGGGTTTAGCGCTGTGAGATGGTATCTGGCCACTATGAGCTTTAAAACCTAAAACGGATACAAACGCACTTGTAAGGGAAAACAGACAAGAACACTCTTGCATCTCGGAGACAGACAGTGATTCAGGTGTGAGCTGGGTGACTGATTAGTATGCCTACAGCCATTACCAACTCTCAAGGACATTGTATTTTTTCTTTTCTTTTTTTTTTCCAAACGTAGATGGAGGCCTGCATCTATACGTTCAAAACATCTGTTTTTAACATGTTTTATAGGTAGTATAAGGCAACTATGGCTGAAGCCATTAAATATGCCACTGAAGCCATTAAGTGAGAGGGCGGTAAAAGCCAACATTACTGTGTCAGAGGCGAAACCTGCTATCAGGAGCATGCACCCTTTGAGTGCGCGTGTGTGTGTAAATGTATGCGTGTAATCTTGTAGCCTCCAAACAAAAGACCAGACAGATGTTATTAAGCCCGAGTACCATCAGACAGTTTCAAATGGCCCACATCCCACTGAGATGATTTACTCTCACACAGACGTGGATGTGTGAATTCAGAAACAAAATTAAAGCAGCTTTTTTCTTCTTTTTTTTTTAAATTTCTTTTAATTATCAACAAAGACCATGTTTAAGTGATATCAATCCAGTCTAATTCAACAAAACGGCATAATTACTTTGTTTTTAATCATTAATTATTGATTACTATCTATTTTACTTAGGTGAGGTAATGCAGATACGGAGTACTTCTTTTTCACCTGGAATCTATTACAGAGGACTCTTTGTTTTGTCCATGTTTTTCTTTTTTTATTTTTTTTATTTATTTATTTAATTTTTTATATTTTTTTTTTAAATCAGGCCAACACAGCAAGATCTTACCAAAGCCCACAACATGAACCACCTATGAGTAAATCTAGGAATGCATTGATTTAAATTAATCACCAACGCCCTGCAAATAATAAAAGCGGCCTTCTTTTCTGTTTATTATTTTTTTTTGTTTATGTTGCAATATTTTAGCGGCGCCTCACATGTCCACCCACCCAGTTATTAATGCTAATAGTAGTGTAAAGTGGCAGAGAAAGATGCATCTTCAGGCATCAGAGGACACAATCTAATGATAAGCATACCAAGGAATCACTGCATGTCTCCCAAAGAGAACCTATCCTCAGAACCGCTGCTTAGAGATGACACCTAAACTCATCCCAAATACATATCTTGACTATGTTTTGAATGCCATGTTCCCTATCAAAGTGTGATTAGACGAGAAGTACGGACAAGTGGAGAGGCAATGAAAGTGAACGCAGAGTGAGGTTAAAAGAGCAGGGAAGTTTTTGGTCTTTATCCTTCTTGAAATGTGTTTGATTTGAGTAACTCTCAAAGGCCACGAAAATGTGTGTTGTATAAAGATAAGAACCAAGATACAACGTGCATGTGCTAATTGTGTGAACTGTGCTCGTACAAATTCTACATAAGTGTCCAGCTAAAATCTTGATTGTGAACCATATTACCTTTCTTTAATTACTGATATAAATTAACCTCTTTGTGACCTCTGGGCTTAAATTAAGCCATATAATTGAAGCAATATACTGAATTCCCTTTTATCTATTTTGTTCTCTCAAATTAAGGAAAGAGCTATAAGCTGGAGTGAAGAGAACTGGGGTGAAAAGAAGAGTCAGATGTGATAGGCAATGGTAGACATAGATTGAGAAATCACAGGAATAAAGTGAGAGAATGAGAAAGATCCTAGCCTGAAGTCTTTTATTGACCTCACTCTGGGTGCAGAGAAGACCCTCTCAAGTGTAATTATATAGGAACATACCTCTGTCTGTCTCTCCCCGTCTCTGCCTACCTTATGAAAAATATAGAACCTAAATATAAACCTAGAAAACACAGCACCATGCATCATTATCATCATCATTATTATTATTATTACATAATCCCAACTTCTGATGCTGCAGGTTTGCAAGATAATGCAGTTTGTGGAGCTGTCCTCAAGTGATGGTGCTGAAAGAACCCTTTTAGCCTTGGAGCTGTTCACAATCCAGACTTTCACAGAGTGTGGTTAGTTTGTTGGTGTGTATTATGTCCAGGTCTAGTGCTGTCCAGGTCTACATACTTGAGACATTTTCTTGGATGTCTGCCACTGTGACAACATTTGGTTTGCTGTTCTGGTCACATGCTGAACTGCAACAGTGAATCGCTGTGCCTGTGGGCCAACCACATGAGGACTGTCGGTATGTTCTGTATCACAGGAAATATACTTGATTTATTGCCAGGAATCAATTTAAAATATCCACACAATGTTAGAGTCATATTTGAGTACTAATTTTCTTTATTGGTATAATCAGTGAGCTCATGAGCATCTATTATACCACACAAAGAAGAATTTAATATTTTGAAGCTCTAACAAAAACATACTAGCAGCTATCAATAAAGTAAATTTAAAACCACACTGAAATTGCATGGAGCTCTACTCTCTTATCAGCATAAAAACATGGTTAAAAAAAAAAGAAAAAAAAAAGAAAAGAACCATCAACAGATGATATTTAAAAGATGTTTTCATACTAAGCTGCATACATTTTCATGAGCAGTAATCTTTACCCACATTGACCAGGGCTACCAAATTCCTGAAATGGAATTAAAGAAGACAGGGGTTAAAGGAATTTTAAAACTGAATGAATGCAATGATATGTTAAGTCTGAAAATATACAGTTTATAAAGTAGGAGATGATGGTTGGGCAAGAAGTGTAGGACTACACAGACCAGAACACTGGATCAACACATAAGCACATACAATGTTGTGACAGTACTGCTTGGGGAAACTTAGGTTTTTCTTTGTTTGCACCGAGATGTTGCAAACAATTTTTAAATCGGTTGTTGAGTGTGTAGTTTTATCTGCAATCATCTGTAGGGGCAGCAGAATCAGTGACTCAAACAAGCTAAGCAAACTGATAAAGAAGGCTGGCTCTGTGCTGGGGACTGCTCTGGAGCTCCACAGGCTTATTGGAAAAACAACAGTGTTGTATAAGCTGCTAAACATAATAACACTGCACACTTTTTACACTATACAGATAAAACAACAGAGAACCTTCTGCTAGAGGCTCCTTCGGCTCCACCGCTTTAAGGACTAGTAGGGAAGTTCATTTTGGTGTGCTGCAATAACCTTTTACAATGATTCTGTGTCCAAGCAGGGAGAACTCATTTAGAGAGAAATTCACGATCTTCTTCCTTCTTTTTATTTATTTATTGATAAATGATAAATACCAACAATTCATCTATTGGGGTTCTCAAGGTGCTTTTAAATTCAGTTTCAATGAAAGTCGACCATGTTTCCCCAAATTCCAAGGCTCAAGGACTAATCTACACATTTTATAATGCTTAAAACAAACACAATAAAGGATGAACTGAATTCTTGTTTCTGGTGTGACTGGTGACAACAATCAAAACAAACCCTTTCCATTACAATCATGCAAACTACAAATTACACTGTTATCCTTTATATATTATAAAGTAAAGCAGAAACAAATCATTTCTTTTGTGACTTTAATCTGCGGGAAAAAAAATATACCTCCAATGTCCTCTAATAAAAAATTTGCCATGAATAATCAATCAATCACTTAATTACATTTAAAAACATTTTATCAAATACAAATCTGATAAGTGTTTTATACAATTTCCCAATCTTTTTTTTCCTTTTTATTTTTTAATAAAATACACTTTGATCATTTTAAATGACCAAAAGTATGTGGTAAACTGTACACCTGCCATTTAAACTCAAACATCCAAGTACAGTTGCATGCATTCACCATTGTGTGCTAAAACATGGGTTAAACAATAAAAGTCACACGAGTCTTTAGTAAACAGTCATGCTGCCCGATAAGCCATTTTATCAGTTCTCTAACACGCAGAAGTATTACAACCTGCCCCCTGCTGTGCTCTGTTACAGCTTGATTGTGGTCCTTGGGTCTGGTACGCAACATCATCCCATCTAAAGCCCATTATCACATTAAAACAACCTACTCCAATGACAGAACCAATGGAGATGCAATAAGCTTTATGTGCAACATCCGAGTTCATGCTCAGCCAGCACGCTTTGTAACCATTATACTAACAGCATGGAGTGTACATAAAAGAGACATTTTAATTTTCATTGACAAAAATACTGACGCATTTGTCTGATTGTCTTCCTACTGGATCACATTTGTCTTTTTTTTAATGTCATGGCAGCCTCCTTCAGAAGGCAATTGATTGCTGCCCGACCTACTGTATAGAGACCACCATTATGTACTGATACGGGTGAACAGCGCTTGCACAAGTAACCAAGTTCAATCAACCAATTAAGTTCATCCACACCAGACTCTGTCATCCAGGTCTTTATGGACCCGTTTTGTACACTGGTGCACAGTCATGTTGGAAGAGGAAGGAACCAGCTCCAAACTGTTCCCACAAAGTTTGGAGCATGGAATTGTCCAAAATGTCTTGTTATGCTGAAACATTCAGAGTTCCTTTCACTGGAACTAAGGGTCTAAGCCCAACTCCTGAAAAACAACCCCACACCATAATCCCCCCTCCACCAAACTTTACACTTGGCACAATGCAGTCAGACAAGTACTGCTGCCCTGGCAACCGCCAGGGCAGCAGTACTTGTCTGACTGCATTGACTGCACTCCAACCAAGACCTTTCCATCAGATCGCCAGATGGAGACGCACAATTCATCACTCCAGAGATCATGTCTCCACTGCTCCAGAGTCCAGTGGCGGTGTGCTTTAACATCACTTGGTCAACATCACTTGGTGATGTTTGACTTGGATGCAGCTGCTCGGCCATGGAAACCCATTCATGAAGCTCTCTGCACACTGTTCTTGAGCTAATCTGAAGGCCACAGGAAGTTTGGAGGTCTGCAGCGATCGACTCTGCAGAACGCTGGTGACCTCTTCGCACTATGCGCCTCAGCATCCGCTGACCCCGCTCCATCAATTTACCTACCACTTCTTGTCTGAGTTGCTGTCGTTCCCAAACACTTCCATGTTCTCATAATACAGCCGACAGTTGACTGTGGAATATTTATGAGTGAGGAAATTTCCCAACTGGATTTGTTGCACAGGTGGCATCCTATCACAGTTCCACACTGGAATTCACTGAGCTCCTGAAAGTGACTCATTCTTTCACAAATAGTTGTAAAAACAGTCTGCATGCCTAAGTGCTTGATTTTATACAGCTGCAACCATGGAAGTGTCTGGAACACCTGATTCCCATTATTTGGATGGGTGAGCAAATAATTTTGGCAATATAGTGCATGATAATGAACTCAAGGAGGTGGTACAGGGTTCCTCTGTGTGGGCACAACACTTTTATCCCTCTTGGTTAAGTTTTTAAATGGCCATAAGCGACTATATTGTGGGCAGTTTGATTGTGTGGCTCTGTTAATGCGTGCATGCGTGCGTGTAATGATTATTTCAACTGTAATCTTATTCTTGTCTCAATTGATCTTAATTTTAATCTTAATTTGTATTGGACAGAGAAGTGTGTACGTGGGTGGTGCGTGCGAGTGTGTGGGGACTGCGCATGAAGGTAATGAGTATTACTTTACTACTATTACTACTGTAATGCACTTTAGCACCTCACTTTATGTGTACTATATTGTCTCTGGTTTTTTTTGTGTTTCCTTGTTTACTATGTTGTACAGTATTCCCTTTCTCCAATCTAAAGTTCTCCTGGGGGGAGATAAATAAAATTAAAAATGACAAACTGAAATGAAATATTATGACTGTTCAGTCACTTTTAAGATGATAGATCATAAACTGGTGCATAGAGTTACAGGGCTCGTGAAGAAATCAGGGACCGCATCTGATTCTTCATTCAAATATCACCAATAAACAACTTTTTTTTTTTTTTTTTTTACACACAGAAGGTGTTAACCATCAGTATTTATACTGCTGTCCTTGAAGACCAGAAGTATCACAGTAAGAAGCACTGAAGCCACCACTCCCCTCGTATGCTGACAAACATACGACCGCCGTCTGTTCTGGTCAAATTTTTCCTCTTAAATCACCTGTCCACAAACCTCTTGAACTCAACTTTCTTTTTTTATAATTTATTTATGCCATAAAGCTTTCTTCTTCTTTTTTTTATTTTTTTTTAGTAAGGCGGCGGTCAGACCCGGTTGCACTAACTGTGTCCCGTGTCTTGTCACTGACAAAGACTAACTTGCCAGAGCCTGCAGAAATCCTTCAAAACCCCCACTGGGCTCCAGAAACAGACACTGGAGCTCTTTCTACTGAATTATGCTGCTGAAAATTAGATCTTATTGATACCCTTTCATCTCAGCTTTCACACTTTTTTGCAGTGAAAAGTTGTTCAGACCCTCTGTCATGCTGAGATGCCACATCAGCTCACTGTGTTTGTAAATGGGAAAAATCATTTTGTAAATGGTAGTAGTGCTAATGATTTCCAGCTGTGTGCTGGCGCTTTCTGCCTCTCCCACTCTCAGGCCATCATTCATTTAAATGTTACAAAAATCAACCATTTCATTTGTATTGTTTTTAAGACGTACTTATATGATTCTTGTCATCATTAATACAGGCCGAGTGGAGAAAATCAGCTGTGCTAGAATCACATTTTTGTCTGAACCTCAGTGAACATAACATAATTAGCACATATAATATCATTTTAGATGACCTACACCTGTTATTTTTCTGTAGGTGCATTTACTTTTTGCTAAAGAAATGTCCTTTTTTTCTTTGAAATTTGGTCCATGTTCTAAGTTGTCAAACAAAGAAAGGTAAAGGTAATAGTCCAATCTCTTTGTTATGCTTAACAGATAATAGAAAACAATTGACAACAATTGAAAAGGGTCTGGCTCCTGAAATTTTGGAAGTTCAAATAATTTATATATATATATATATATATATATATATATATATATATATATATATATATATATATATATATATATATATATATATATATATATATATATATATATATATATATATATATATATATATATATATATATATAGCAGATGTTGTAACTCCAAGAGCAGCACTTAAAATCAGAGCTATATCGATTTCTAAATATCAAGCCATAAGTCAAAGCACTTTGTGACTCATCTTTGAGTAGCTGCTCTACACCAAAATTGATTTAGAGCAGCTGCACAAAAACACTTAATTTGGCCATTTTGTTTGGTCTGTGTGCCTCTAATGGTGAGAACAGCTCCTGTGCAAAGGTCATCCTCTGCACAGTCTTTGACTGCAAGTTTACAGATAAAGTCTCCGACTTGTGTTTGATCCCAGCAGTAATGACGTTTCCGATACCAATTTTTTATTTATGATATCAATGCAGATACTTCTTCAGATAGCTTCTGGTATTGGCAGATATTGAGCACTGCCACCAATTACAGTGTTTTTTTACCATACGTTTTTGTTTTCTTAAATACCAAACAAGAGTCTTTAATGAACATCAGATAATCGATATCTTTCAAATAAACGGCAGTTTCAGAGTTCTATTTCCGTTGTTTTGGTGTCTGAAACTGAACTGCACCTCCAGATGCTCAAGTACATTAAAACACGACGTTTTCAACACTCGATAGGAGCTGGTCATCTAAGACAATGAATTCTAGTTTTGTCCATCATTGTTCTGGTTTCTGTATTTTTTGGTGGAAATATTATTTCTTCATCATTTCAACCTACAAGAATTGGAATTCTATTTATGAAAATAACATGGTATCGGTGCTGCGACATAACTATTCACCGCTTCCGATACCTTTATTTTCAGTGATTTTTTTTATCAATACCATTATTGGTATGATCCCTTACAGCCAACTGAAATGCAGAACCATCTGATTGAGATTACTCATCGAGTCCACTCAACAAGTTTAACCTGAGTTTGAAACAATTGTAACCAACACTAATCCAGATCTTCTGTGCCTCACAAAAACCTGGCATGAAGACCTGGATCCCTTTGGGCTAAACAAGGACACACAACAGGTGTTCTTTAAGGTGGGGATGGAGAGGTTGGTGGTGGTCTGAAAACTATCCCTGGTGTCGACAACTCAAAATTAAAGTCACCTATGGCAGAAGATAAAAAAATAAATAAATAAATAGCAGGACACACAAAAATCATAATGCACTTTATCCTAGTGGAGTTCCTCGTCTTGGCCCAACGAGTCACCGTGAAAAGGTAATTTTCTTGGGGAGGAATGAACCTCTTTTGCAGTGTGTATATCAGTGGAATTGAAGAAGCATTTCATTTGGATAGTCTCTGACTCAATCACTATGTTAAACAGAAGGTGAGCAGTGTTGTTCATTATGTTTTGCAGCTTATGCAACACTCTTCGTTGCACAATCAGCTCGAGGGGCTCTAGAGCAGTCCCCAGCGCAGGGCCAGCCTTCTTTATCAGTTTATTCAGTTTCTTTGAGTTACTGGCTCTGATGCTGCTGCTTCAACAGATAAAATTACACTCCAACACAGACTGATAAAAGATTTGAAAAACATTGATTCAAACAGTTAAGCTTCCCTAGCAATTAGACTCTACCCTCGTCCTTTTTTGTAAACAGCCTCAGTGTAACATCTCAAATCCAGGCAATTGCCCAGGTAAACAGGAGGGTATCTATAATCCTCCACCAGGTCCAGCTCTTCCCCCAGGATGGAAGAACTTTTACTTCTTCCTGATCCTCCTAAAACTCACAAAGGTGCCATTTGTCTTAATCACATTCGAGATGAGTTGTATGCTCCCAGACCTAGTCCCAAAACAGTCCACCAGGTCTGTATAAATACAGTACACCACCAGCATACTGCAGACTTGTAAGGTCACTGAGTTTTTCTGGAGATAACAGGACTCGAGGGTTGCACATTGTGCGAGGGTTGTTGGCATAGAGTTAAGAGAACCAATAAGGATACAGTCCCTCGAGGTGCTCCTCCCCTAATAACAACCCTCTCAGAAAAACCACCCTTAAGTTGCACACACTGCAGTTTAGCTACAGTTTGTTTTTAATAATCCAGGCATTTGTAGAGTTCACCTGTGTTTTCTTAAGTTTATCCAGTGGAAATTTCGGCTGAATCATGCTAAATACATTTAATAAATTGGAGAATATGATAGCCACAGTGGTGTCTGCTTTTAAAGAGATGGGACCCACAGTGGTGGGTCAATAAAGGTTTTGTCAGGCCTTTTACAATGTGGGATGGTAGGACAACTGGTCTGTCATCACTGAGGGCAGATGGATGAAATCGTTTTGGGATATCAGAGGAAAGGCATCATGTCTTCCATTTCGCTGGAAGCTTCTCTTGACTCAGGATAAGATTAAACAGACGCTGTAGATTTCCACATAGCTGATTCATTCAGGCTTTCAGGACCCTGGGGTGGACACCATCTGGACCCGCAGTCTTGTTCAGGTTCAGTCTTTACAGCCGTTTCTCCACCTGACTGCTGGAAAGAGACAGCCAAGTCGCTGTCTAGGTATGATCAGAACTCCTTAGTTTACAGCTAAAACAAAATGCAAAGCTGCCAACATAAAAACGGTAACACTGTGTAAAACACTGTGGTCAATTAAGAATCATTCTTGACCTAAGATGCATGTTTTTGGACTGCTGGAGAAAGCCGTGCAGGCACAGAGAGAAAGTGCAAATTCCTCTCAGACAATCCCCAATCTGGGAATCTTCACCTGAGACGCGTGAATGTTTCCTGGAATCACAATGCCATTCGATTTCAAGTACATTTTGATAACCACATGCAGTCTGGTTTACCCACTTCAGTGCTGTTCATATCGTTCATCCCAGGCATTTGTCAGTTCACTTAAGAAATCACATGTAATGGCCGTTTGACAATGTTTACCTGGGCTTTAGTTTCTAGACTGAGTCATAAGCTGCAAGACGCAGGTGTGTCTATAGCGCTTTCTGTAAAGTGCATGTACGTGATGGAAGCTTAAACAGCTGGTGAAACCCGGGGTTGTCTACGATGGAATAAGCCCATAAATCTTCAGCTCCAACAACTGTCACAACTTTAGTAGATTCCCTCCATCTCACCGTGTTGGAGGGCAGAATTACCAGCACCTTGTTAATTCTTGACTAATTACACAGGTCAGGCATCTTCAATGATCAAAGTATTAGATTGAAATAAAAACCCATATTGGAGGTTCCTCGTATTAGCTTCATAAACGGAGCATAACCGTTCTTGTAAAGCAGGTGGTGGGCCGTATCGACTTCCTGCTGTCTGGTAGGTTATCTCAAGTGTGCCCAGATGTCTGCTTCTATCATTCAGCGCTGATGCCATATCACCCACCATATCTGAGTCTTTTGTGCAGCATTTCACTATTCAACACAGGAAAGCAATGTAACCACTTTTCCCTTCTTTACAGCAGCTGAACATGCATCACAGTACATGGCTATGAATTGTATTGCTACTCTGGGGACAAAAAAAACAACAACATTATTTTACAGTCTTTTCCTCCTGAGCTGGCTGAAAACTTGATTATATTCCTTCACTGCGTTGACAGAAAGTCATCCACATCTGCACCGTGACGCATTTTAGGAATGATAGATTTCTTTACCGCTAAGATCAAAACTGCTCTCGGTTCTAATAAGACAAGAGTTAGTCTTTAGTAATGATTCACCTGATAATAAACAGTAAATTACTGAAAACATTAAACTTTATGTAAGGAACCATTAACCACGGTTTTCCTTGAGACTGGGTCACACAAATTGAAATGCACTTTAAAGTCCCGGCTCTGCCCTCTGCCGCTGCGTTAACAGCCAGCTGCCCCAGCTCCAACCCAGCAGTGTCCCACTTTTATTTCATGTTGCTCGGCCGCACAGACCCTGCTAGCCCTCCATCCATCCTCACCCCTCTTCAAATGCTCTCTCTTTCAATTACTTTACATCTTTGTTTTTCTTTTTTCTTTTGCCCCTCTAAACCCTTTACTCTTCCCCTCTATTAACCAAAGAGCCAGTGGTTGATCTTGTGTTGTTTATGAGACGAGGTTTTAACAAAGTGATGCAACGGACGTAGAGTTGCTTTTGAAAAGGTTCATAGCAAATTAATAGCAGAACATCAAACGTGAAGACTGTAACCCCACGCAGACAGTCAATCCTCTGCCATCTTCTGATTACAATGAATGATCAGGGGTTAACTCCTTGCTGTGATAGTGACCACAAGAATTTGTTTGGTTTTATCTGATTTCGTTTGTCCTTGTGTGCAGCTACACGAAATTAAACAAAAATGATGACATAATAAATGATCTTCCTGTTATTATTAAACATATCAGGCAGAAAAAGCTAATGTTAACCCCTTAATGCCTTAATTTTGACACCTCTGCACCAGCCAGCGAATCAAAACAATAACAAAATAAGAGGTTTATTTTAAAGAAAGAAAATTACCCAATGTGTGAACATAGATACCAAAAACCTGGTTATAAAACAACTAAAGACAAAACTGGGGCTGTCTTTTCTTAAGAAATGATACATTTCTGTGTCTTTTTACAAGAGTCGGGCATCGAGGGGTTAACCGAAGATTGTGGCGTGACTTTGTAAAACAAATGTCACATCTCAAATTTAAAATCACGTGTTTGCTGTTTATTTGAATGATGCTGACAATGAATTTGAAAGGAACAAAAAAGGTGCACCCTGCGATTTTCTTTTTTGATCATATTATGCAAAATATAAAGACATTTAAAAAAAAAAAAAAAAAAGTAGGAACAAGGAAGGAAAGCAAGTAAAAACAGCTCCGCGTGTCACTGTGCTCCATCACAGCTGCCAAGGAAGAAGGCAGGAGGGAAGGAATAATTCATCAAAGACCTTGTGTATTCACCTGCATTCACTGCACAATTTGTTCAAATTTAACTACACGAGGCTTTACTTATTCATCAAAACCAAATCATAAGGGATATTTGAATGTACATGTACATTTGAAATTATAGTTACTACTCATTATATATTGATGCTAAACATAAAAGGTTATGTCCATAGTTGCAGCACGAGATATACTGGCTGTGGATGGCGCTTGGAAAAAAATAAAAAAAATAAAAGATGTGGTGGTGGTATCCCAGTAACTTCAAGAGAAAGTGTTTAATGAATGTAGTCACAGGCAAATATTTTGTCCTGTCAAGATATTAAGTAATCGAAGCGAAACATGTTATAACTCATTAGTTCTTACAGATAAAATCAGTAGGGAAATGTTTTTTTTATGGCTGTGTCTCTGGCTGTATTCTCATCCATCTTGTCTTTGAGGTTCAGGCTTCTCTAACCTCTGCAAAACAGAGACTTTTTTTAAATTTATAATTAGCTGTCTCATTTAAAATAATAACCGACTGATGATGTGACAAATCCAACCCTGAATCCTGAACATGCTGGCTTACATGTGATTTTCTTTGTCTATAGATCTAAAGAATTTCTGGTTCAGTAATATCTTACGGGTTTAACACGTCACATACACGGATACCTGTTACGCTGCCATAACTTGTATGATGTGGTGCCAAAGTATGCTGTAGTACCTCCAGTTAACAGCAGAGGGCTCTGCTCCAGCTATTCAATATTGTCTGACTTCTATCATCAGGTCATTGCAACTTCTTTAGACTTGATAAATAAAGATGATGAGCGAGGCAGCTCTGCTGCACAGTTCTATAAACTTTTTTCACCTAAAACAAACCTGTAAGTGAGAATCTACCTATTTTATGTGTAATTTGAGACAAATCTGGAGAAACAGGCATTGCAAGAGTTGTGGCCAGGTGATTCCCTCTAACCCTTTGAGTTACCTGTCAGCAATTCAGATGTAAGTAGCTGATGTGAGAGGGTGTCTAACAGCGAACCCTACGGGGGGTCAGGAGGTGTTAAGCCTCTTCAAAGTAAAGCCTGCGTGACAGTATTGTGAAGTGCATCTCCGCTTTCATTGTTTGCGAGGATGAGAGAGAAACTCCAAAGCACATGCTTGACTTTGTGTTTACAAGACAGATAATTATCAGAAAAGAGCTTCTGAAAACAGGCATAATAAAATCAAAACATCCAAGAGTCTATGACACAAACAAAGTGCTTTTATCTGAAGACTATGTTAGAAAGTTCCCAGAAACAACAAATTCTTCATAATCATTCTCTATCACAGCAATTTAAATACATTACCAAATCACTAAAGGTGGGGGAGGATATGGAAAACACAAAAAGACAGCAATTCTTACTTTGACTTTTATGTTTTGGCAGACAGTAGGAACCTTGTATGCTTCATTTGTATTTACTTTTACCCCTCTTTTACCTTATTGGGTGTCAGGCCAGCAACACTTCCATCAAACTGTGGACAGTCAAGGAGTTTCTAAGGATGCCTTTACTTCTATCAAGACTTAAAGGGGTTCTGGCATTAAGAAAGCCAACAGAAGAAGCATTTACATTTTTAATTTTCCCCCATTCTTCCTGCAATCATGTTTAAGACGTACAACAGTAAGAGTTGGTCATTTGCGCCTTTTTTTTTTACTTTCTAAATCCTCCACGAATTCTCGCCTGGAGACCGGTGAGGACTGCAGGCAGCCCGGTCTGTGTCCTCCTTCCTCTGCCACTTCATTTTTCAATGTACATTCTTTGCATTTCAGTCGTACAACACAATCAAGAAGGAAAGAAATAGTACAGGAGCAATTTAGCTAGTTGGGAGGTGAAAGAAAAATAAAAAAATGTTATTTTAGGCAAGTGATTGTAGCGATGATCTGGTGTGAAAAGCAGCTTCCAAGAAAAGCAGCATCTGTGAGGACAAAAGCCAAAGACGAGCAGAGGATCTCCACATTCTCAACAAATACGTGAGAAAATGATTGAAATGTTCAAACACAACAATCCACAAAGAAAACTGGAAGGCTGTTGCATATTTCTCCTTTTGGAGCGCATACCATTATTCAGTAATTCAACGGCTCAAGGAATCTGGAAGGACTTCAGTTGGCAAAAGGGAAAATAAAAAATATTGACTCTAAACTGAAAACCCTTGATCTCCGATCCTTCAGATATCCCGCATCAGGAACCGTCATTCAGCAGCAGCTGATATAACCACATGGACAAATAATTACTTTGCCAGGCACTAAAATTTTAAACTTTACCGTGCGACACAAAAGGCCACCGTCTCCGAGTTCACAGGCATCTGGGAAGGACCTTCACAGGGAGGAAATGTTTATTGTGATCAGACAAGTCAGCATCTACGCTCTTTGTTAAAAGAAACCGACACCATGTGCTCTGGACCAAAGACAAAAAACAACCACCCAGCACTCGTTTTCAGCACAAGTCCAAAGCTCCAGGGTCTGTGTTGCTCATGAGGTTGTCTTAAATCTTAGAAAAAGTCATTTACACTTCATGCGATGGCGCCATTAATGAAGACCAGGACATTGACTACGAGAAAACTGCTTTTTCAGGGGCATCTGAGCGTTTTTCAATGAGGCGATGGTAACCAACATCTACACACAACAACCCATAATGATAATGCACCGACAAGTCAGTGGAGTATTGTGTTATTAAGAAGATTTATAAAACTCACAAATATAAACATTTATAGACTCTACTACAGACCTCGACTGCGCAGCTGATGTCCCTAATCACAACCTTTAGTTTAACCAGAGACCAGCAGCTCAGGTACACACACACTCACACACACAAAAAAAAACAAAACAAAAAAAAACAATCCGATCACAAGCACAGCCTCATCATGTCTTCCATGTGAGGGTTTATGAAGTGCGTATCGCTCATTTATACTTTTAATACACACGTGTACCAACTCTTGGCATGTTAAAGGGAGGCTCTTGTCCCGTCAGCAACAAATCAGGAATAAATAGAGATCAAGTGACATGATTTTACCTCCCTGCGCAACAGCCGGTGCCACATCTGCTGGTTAGTCTTCGCCTGGGTGACATCAGTGATCCAGTCGGAGCTAAAGAAAACGAAAAGACATCAACTTTATTCAGAAGTCCTAGTAAGTTTCTCAGGAGGTCATTCTTATCCGTAGGTCTGAATTTAGAGTACCAACATCCCTTCTTGTTGTCATAGTTTGCAGGTTTGCTCCCGGTTCTGTGTGTTCAATAAACAGAAGATAAATATGCTGCTGCTGGCAATGGACAAGAATCCCATCAGCCTGTTTAAGCAGCTGTAGTCGCGATTAAAAATAATAATTCTTTGATTTTCTTTTTTTTTTTTTTAAAGCAATTTGATGACTGAAGGGGCTCGCTCAGAAGACCACAGGGGTTCAGCTCTGCTGCCAACCAGGCCACTGAACCTGAGGACAAGGCTACAATGGAGGCGATCTCGGACTTCTTGGCACAGATTCCATGATGTCTTTGTTTCCCCGTTCTTACGGATGCATTGGCTTTCTTTAGACAAAAGGACAAATGTAGAATTTTATTTTAGGCTGAATATTTGTAGGGAAAAATGATTGTGACATGTGAAGCTCTATATATATATATATATATATATATATATATATATATATATATATATATATATATATATATATATATATATATATATATATATATATATATATATATATATATATATATATATATATATATATATATATATATGTGTGTGTGTGTGTGTGTGTGTGTGTGTGTGTGTGTGTGTGTGTGTGTTGATGTTAATGAGGTATTACCTGTGCATGCGTAACTCCTGAAAACTTTTTTTTTTTTTCATGCTTCTCACGATCGAGTCATTCAGGTGTTTTGAAGGGAAATTCACAGCATGTAATGAGCGTTTGCCTTTAAGCAACGAGTGGCTTGTGTCTCGTTTTACCTTAAAGACCTGATTGATGCAGTTTCACAGTGATCTTCCGGTAGCCTCTCCCATCTCTGCAAACTAACACTGAATCTCATACCATGTGACACTTGGCTTGCTGATAACGTGTCCGACCTGTCGCTCGCTAAACCTCGGCTGCCGGGTCGTTTCAAGCTTCATCCACTTCAGAAGCATGAAGACTGCTGCCGTCACGGAAAATGTTAAATGTTCCAGATTTCTGCATTTTTTCCCCCCCGATTTGTGTTTTTACACAATTCTGCCATAAGGTCTACAGACAAGAGTCTGACAAACGAACTAAGCTGAAAGTATCCTCACACAGGTTTGAACGGTTAAGTTTGTTGTATATACTATTAGTTTATTATCTTGAAGTACTGTGTGCTTGAAGAGAAAAAACAAATATATTAGAAAAGCTTAAAATGAACTGAAAGCCCACTGTGGGGGCTGTAAGGACTTATAGTTTGGAGGTGAGGGTATTTTGCCGGAGGTCAGCGGGCTGTGGGTATCAGGAACTGGTGCTGCCCGCCAGACAGTTGCCTACTGAAATGATTGCACATACAACTCTATATTTTACAGACTGCTCTTTGAACAAAGCACCGACTGCTGCAATGTTTACATCTACGGTTGGGATTTATCAGCATTAACGTCCCAACCGTGTCATGTTTAGAAGTGCATTCAACTGGATGTGCAGCTGAGCAGTTTTGCAGTGCCGACTTGATGCATTATTGTCTTGAAGCAAACGCGCTGGTTAAAAAACATAAAATAAATAAAAAATCTTGTCCAATTTTGGCAAGCATCAGAAAACATCTTCTTGTGATGCAACATTAAAAGCTGGCTGGATCAAGGCTGCAGTCTGGAGAAGGCATGCACTGCTGTGGCTTTTCTTCAGCTGCAAAAGATGAGAACCTCCTCTTATGACGACACAGCTGTGAAATACTCATTCATTCTCAGACCTTCAGATCCATTATCTCCAGAGTATCTCCCCCAAACAGGAAGTGGTATATTCGATTTCTCTTTCTGGCAGCTCATTTACTGTACATATGGGCACCTGAAATGAGGGAATATTGCTGTATTTTATTAAGGCTGTACTTATTTGAAATGAGAGCAGGCTTCCTCATTTTTACACTCACTGCACTGCTTTCCTTCAAAAGTATTTCCTCTACGGTAAAAAGTCCCTGCTAAAAGGTGTAAATACTCTCTGCTTTACCTCAAAAGTGCGTTTCTGAGCTCAAATGTACAGTTACACCTACAGGAACATGTCTGTAGTTCAAGAGATATACTAGAAATGCGTGTCTTTTAGGAAAATATTTAAATTTTACTTATTTACTTTCTTTTCATTGTCCTGGTAATGTAATTTATCTTTATCACCATTCCACAGATCATATAAAAGTAAGTGTTGTTTGTAAAATGTTGCCGTATCCGGTGTTATTCATTCATTTCTTCATTCAGAAGATGGAAATCTGCTCTAATATTTCAATTTCACTAAGTTTTTAGAAAAAAAAAAGCAAAATGCACATCTTTTAATCAAATGTATGAGTGATGCTGCTTTATCAGTGAGGTTTGTGAAAGTTACTTGTAAATTGTAAGCGCCAAACGGTATCTTGCCATCATAAACTGTTGTGAGAATTGACCCAGCATGACACAGCGCCCCCTACTGGACACGCATTTTACACGTCGAGTAAATCGCTGCACCGAGCAATTTATTCCTCCGCCTTTCTGTTGCAAATGATCACCTGTTAATGGATGCTGTTAATCACAGAGTACTCCATTTTCTTAAAAGGAAAAAAAAAAAAATTAGAAACGTATTGATGATAACATGCATTTAGATCGAGCTTTTAAGCTACTAGGCTGCCAAAACCCGTTTCTGTCAGACCCAGTGACATAATTTGTATTCCACTCTCTATAAAAGTACAGATGAAACCAACATCCGGTGTTTTACTTTACACATATTTCAGATTATATCGCTAGTAAATATGGAGATGTGGCATCTTCCCTGTCTGGGGGACAGAATTTAATCTTGAAGAGCAGTGGTTTGGCCAGACTGAGTATAACTGCATCCACTTTGTAAATCCAAAACTTTTAGTGGGTGCTGACTTGAAACATTTCTTTAACACTGAATCAGCATGAAGAGGAGTGAGTTTATCATCACAGCCAGGGTATTCCATGTCCTTGAGACCGGGAATTTAGAGATCCGTTAGCCGTGATGTGTGTGATCAAGTGCTAATCAGCAGGAAAAAGTTGGACTTTATTTTCTTCTGAAGCAAGTTCATAAGCACAGTAAACTGGTGTGCACATGCAGTGTCATGGGGCCGTTTCATCTGCATTGGAAATGTTCATGTCCTATTTGATCATTTTTACAACTCTGTAATTCATTTTGCACATGAGGAGCATTGGATCGCATGATGCTTAATTCAGCACTCTTTATTTCTTGACTCCCTCATTGCAGGGAGCAAATGAGTCAGTCAGGAGTTTATTTTAACTGAAAACACTCTGATGAAACTAACAGTAAAAAGAACTCTTGAATTACTGTCGTTCTACAAAAAAACTTGTACTTGTCAAATGTACCTGAGTGAACAGTAGTTTTTGATGTGCTGCATCCTCACACTTAATTATGTACTAAAATTATTTCGTCTTTGCGTGTGTGTGCAAATCTAATTTTGACAACCTACTTGCACTGACAGTCTCATGCATCTCCTGTGATCTTTGACGAAACCCTCCCATTGACCGCAGGTTTGGAACCACTGTTTTAGAGCGTCAGTGTCTGGTAGCACATCACATGCGCAAATACAATCTGGCAGTGAGACAGGAAAGGCCCATTAATCAGGCTGAACCAATGAGGAGACAAAGAGCAAAGAAACGCACCGAATAGGAAGCAGGTTCCTTCCCGTGGCTTCGTCAGACACTCGCGTTTGTGACGCTGACTGACAGTGTTTGCTTACGTGCATGTTTGTGGGAAGTGAACTGCTCCGAAAGACGGCCTCTACTTTATTGGCAATTATCAAGGAAGTAGCTCTCCTGAACCTGCATGACTTTGAACTAATAGAAATAAAGAGGAAGCACATGAAGAGTCACCTCTGCAGATTCTTTCAATGCCACTCTCTATCAACAGTCCACACCTATCTTCTATCAGGCTTTTTAGTTGTCATTTTCGCTCCCTTTCACATCTCCATTTTCCTCTATACGTCTTCAGGCTGCACATCCAGCAACTGGCAGCAGAGAATAAATTGCGTATCTATAATTTGCTTATGGTTGCAAATTAAGGGCTGAATGTGCTCCTAGCTCTATACTGCATCTGTCTCTTCCTTTCTTCTCCTCCAACTCCCCATCCCTCAGTGCTGTTATCCCGTTTCGCCGTTTTTTTTTAAGAAGAGGTGTCAGGAAAGTAGACTAGTAAATCCTTGGCGTTATGAGCCTGAGAGGATAGCAAGAGCTCATCCTAATATTTGCATGCGGGTCTCTCTGTAAAGTCCCCTCCATTTTAAAACCTGATCCAGTTTCGAGTACCACATAATTGTCAGTTCAACGATTAGTATAACTTCTGTCAAACTCTTTCATCAACCTCCCCATGTCTCTTACACCCTACATTTTTTCCAGAGAGAAGGAGGGAGCTGATCCTTTTCCTAAATATATATTTTTCCCCATTGCCAGTTCAATTATTTCTCCTTACTTACAGATGAGATTGAGGAGGAGAGGAAAATAGGATACGAGGGGAAATACTGGCGTTCCTGCATAGCTGTGCATGTGAATGTGTGCACATATGCCAACATAGCATCAACAGGGCGTGCAGCATATTAATATCCTTCCCTGTACCAGTCTCCTCGCTGGCTTGTTAAAAAAGATGCATGCTTACCACCCTGCAGAAATAAAGCCCCGGCTAAGATCTGCCTGATTACAAGACTATGAAAGCCTATAAATAATGCTGGCGTTCTTGTGCCGCCTCCCCACACTGACAGTGACACATATCCACTCACAGGTGCATATATATGCGTTTGGTGTTGCTGTACCTTTAGAACAATCCTGTCTGTCTAGCCAGCTGACCTTGAAAACTATAGGATGAAGCCACAGGGAGGCAGCAGGGGGGAGGAGTGGGTGAGATAAAATTATGTTGACTGGCTGCTAGACCTCCATTGACACATTAGAAAACGTAGGCGTCATGAGGGACTCTGTGACACCTGGCGTCTTGATAGCCAACCACTGGCACGGACTACATTTTAGGTGGAAATATGCCAAAGACAATAAGGACCGTTCCAGGTATGGCGTTCAACTGTCACACTGATTACAAAGAGGGATCATTTTGTGAATAACCTGCCACGATGGGAATGTGGGAGTGCAGACAGAACAGCAAAAATGTGCACGCAGAAGCTAAAACCGAGCTAGTGTTGGAGGGGTTCTGCGGTTATGGTTGAAAAATAAGAAACTGTAGAAAAGCGAACCATTTTCCTTCATCCATTATTATTAATTTAGACTGTTTTGAAGGTTTATCTTAATTTCACTTATCCATAAAATAAAATTAATTAATAAAAACTGTGGACATCAAAAGGTTGGCCAAATTTTTGTCCTTTGAAATGTTTTAGGTTAATTTGTTCCAAGGATTTGTATAATGACAATATAATAAGTAACACTGCAAACTAGACAACAAACGAAGGCAAAGATAAAGAAGCATGCTCAGCCTATAAATGGTGATGTGAAACCTGTCTTTTGGTAATAGATAATAGTAATAAGAGCTAAAGTTTGTGTACTTGACAGTTAAGACGTTAGATAATGGCAAAGTGACAAAAAGCTGTATGTTGTTCATCCGAGGTTGAATTTGTTCATTCCAAAAGGTCCCCTATGATCAAATGATTTCCATAATAAAAGAAAATTAAAAAAAAAAGCATCCTAACTATGCACAACTGCACATTGTTCTGAACCCTTTTGCCATCAAAGATTTCGACTGACATCACAATTTGCACCACCTACAAGAGATAATCAATGTTGTGCTCGACCCTTTACTGTTTACACACGGGTCTATTAGGTCTGTTGGTGTTGTAGTAAACCTAAACCTCTTGTCATCGTCAATAATTTAAACTGCCATGAAGCCCACACCACAGTCTTATTTTATTTTTTTCTTACTTTGCCTTTAACGCAGTTCTGCTCCTTCATAATAAGCTCTCGCAGCTCTGTGGCTGACCCTCTATGGCTCACTAACTTCATAATGAACAGTTAGATGTGAGTGGGGCTGGGAAACCGCGCTGCCAGACCTCCACCAGCAGGGTTGATGATCACCGCCACTGATCATCTACACTGGAGCACCGTAGGGCTCATTCTCCTCTTTTCTCACAGTGGTGTGGAAAATTGTGATGTGGACATGAAGATCTGTGCATCACTGCAACTCAGTTCAGCTTTATATATATTGCGCCAAATCACCAAAAATGTAATCACAAAAATACAGTTTAACTCATTCCAGATTAATCCTACTGATACAAAGCCAATTAACTAACAACGATAATTATTGTTTTGCTAAGAAAACCAACAGATTGCATCAAAACATTTCTTTGACAATATCCTCAAGCACCAGGCGACTGTGGGAAGAAAACCCCCCCTTTAACAGGAAGAAACCTCTGGCAGAACCAGACTCAGGAAGGGTGGCCATCTGCCCCAAATGCAGTAACATAGAATTAAGAGTTTAAAGTCTACGCTAATTTAAATGACTTTCGCGAGCATTGCTTTATGATTAGATGTCTTTATTGTCATTGGAGTAAAGCAAGAGACCTTGTTTGCAGCCGGCCAGCCTTTTCAATACAGAAAAGGTAGAAAGGTAAATGCAATATCTACACAGACAGTAATGTGCTGTGCAGAGTGTAAATGTGGTGATAAAAGAGGAGAATTGCTCTGAGGTAGAATATATACATATCCATACGCGTGCATACAGCAGGAGGATCTGAATATGAACTGTGGTAGAATAGAGAATTAATACGACAAAGATGTTGCTGTACTCACGAGATGAGTAAGGTTGATAGTAAAGACTGGTTCCTCGGACGGAAGAAAATAGGAAAAAAGAGAGACGGATGCTGAGCACAGACACAAACACAGATCTGCTGCATGAGTGCAGATAAATACAGCAGGAAGTGTGAACGAATGCAGGAGTACTGAGCCCAGGTCAGTCCTGTGGTTCTGTTAGAGGAGGTGGTGAGTGCTGTGTGTTTAGAGGTGTGATGGCTGCAGGTTAGAAGCTGCTCTTCTTTCAGGTCATGCGGGGACACAGAGCTTTAAAGCACTTTCCGGATGGCAGAAGGGGTGAAGACTCTGAGTCCAGGATTGGTCGAGCCTTTGATAATGTTATTCGCTTTGCGTCTTCACCGGGTGTGATTGATTTTTTTTTCCAGTGGTGGAAGTTAAGCACAGATTTTATGAGGTGCTGGCGGTTCTTCCTGGTCTGCAGGTTTCACCGACCAAGATGATGCACTTAGTGAAGACTGACTCTGCAGACGTTGACCTACAGCTGTTGTGGAGACTGTCGACTTCCTTCAGCCAATGTTGATGTGTTGGTGGTCCACAGCAGGTCCTGGCTATTGTGGGGTGAGGCCGGGGGGCACGTGGTGGGCAGCCCCAGTGGGGCCTCTGGGTGCCTGGCTGCCTGGTCCGCGTTCCTACAGTCTGGGACTGGTCCTGTGCTGGGGATGTCTGGGGCCTCAGCGGGTCTGGCTGACAATCTGCGGCACTGTTTACTTGGACAAGTGCACGATGTGTTTAGGGGGCCCTGGGGGTCCAGGGGGATCTCACAACCTTGTCTCCTCAGGCCTGCTGAGTCTCTAGCTGGTAATGGTTTGTACTGGGAGGGGACGTGGGGCCCGACCCCTTCTCTTTGTTGGATTGGCTGCGGCCGCTGCCCTGTAGGGCTGGGATAGCCTGGGGCGATGAGGATGTTAGGGCCAGTGACCAGTGACGATTATTATTTCTATTTAAAGTATTTAAATTATTTATTATATATATATATATATATATATATATATATATATATATATATATATATATATATATATATATATATATATATATATATATATATATATATATATATATATATATATATATATTAGCTGCATGGGTGTAAGTATAAACAATGATTGTGAAATGTGAAATATATATTGATATATGTGTGCAGTGATCTATAGGCATGTATTTAAATAGTTATTTATACGTATGTGTGTATCTATTTAAGCACACGTATACATGAATTAATCAATGTATATTTTATGTATGTATAATATATTTCATTGATATATGCGGAAATGCATGAGCATTTACCAACACAGACTGTAACACAGACACCAGACTGCACCCACCACTGTCCCGTCTTCATTTCTTGCTCTTTCATGTCCCACCTTTTTCTAGTCTTTTACATTCCACACCGGGTGATTTTAGCCCTCTTCGGCAGAATATTTATACCCCCCTTCTTTTTCTTTTTTCCCTTTTCTTTTTCTCCAGGGATCAATAAAAAATAGTTAGACGGTCATGAGGGCTGGTGAAGGGAACTCACTTGCACACACCCACGCACACATAAAAAAAAACAATAAAAAAAAAATAAAAAATCTCTGTTGCAAGATTAAAATGCATATATATATATAGCTCTTGGGTTCTACCTAACTTGGCTTTAACCATTAATACATGTGCAAACAAGGGGAAAAAAAAAAAAAGGTCCTGGCTATTGTAGACTCAAACAAATCAAAAGCTCTGAACTATCTCCACCCTCCAAACTTTGTTATTATACAGGACACATTTTGCTGATGAAGTACTGCAATTAAGTAATTTAACAGACTGTCAGTCAAGAACCCATATTTTTATAAAAGAGCAAGAGGCCGATAGCAAGGAAGCACAAGTCCACACCTACCAAAACGGTGTGACTGGTGAATCCATATTCTGTATGTGAATGCCTTTTACCTTTTTGTGAGCCTACTTACCGTTTTACTTTGTGCAATGAAATACAAATGTCGGCTTTGGAGAAGAAGAGGAAAATGAAATTGCCCTCGTAGCCAAAACACACAAACGCACACACGCAAATGTTTCATCATGACAGATCAGTGTAGACAGTCTTCTTTCAGCAGGTGGGTTGCCTCGGGGGGAGTTGTGATTTCATAGGAGCATGGCAGAGCCCGCACGGGGTCCAGATGCAGTGATTGTTCTGTGTTTGGACTCCAACATTTATATACTAAAAAAAGTTTATAAAAAAAGAAATAAACCCTCACTCTTTGAGTGCTCTTAAGCATATTAAATGATAATTCCATTAGTCACTTATTAATTAATGCAACTTGATGAACATATAATGCCTTTAAGATTGTGTATCTTTCTTCTACTAAACCTCTTGCTGAACATTTGTTTCCACCCCGTTTCTTCATCTTCTGTACAGAATTAAAAAAATACTTTATCATCAGGTCTGGTTGACTGGTTACCGTCAACAAGTTGCAGCATGTTTTATTCATTTTACCCACCCACACCCCTCGCACCAGAAAAACCCACTCTAAAGTTGTCTAGGTATCAAAAAAGCATGGACATTGCCCCCCTTTTTTTTTTTTTGCATTTTCACAAGGAGAATTAAGGGTTCACAAATTACAAAATGTGTTTTATTTAGACTTTACTATACAAGAGGCAATTTAATCCAGGTCTGAACAGCAGCTCTTTCATGATGCTGACCACACACACACACACACACACACACACACAAACACACACACACACACACACACACACACGCAGCACAATTGGAGTGACAAATATATCATGCAACTATGACCCTTCGTTAACGGCTGTGCGTCAGTTTCAAACGGTGGTCACCGTTTTGTGAAGCCTACATAGAAGCCTGTGCAGCTAAAATTGTAAATGAGAAACCAGCCTCTGCAGGTGCTTGGTGAAAACTAAACAGTCTGTGGGTGACTCAGGACAGAGGCTGTAATGTCTCCACCCAATCAGAAGAACTATTGATTGTGCAGAAAGGTGACGTTTCCCTTATCCAATCAGAACATTAAGAACGAAACCAATTCCTGGTTAGTTAGTCGGGCAAGACTGTATATGACAACGGACGCAGCATACGGTCACGTGACCCATTGATTTCTGAAGACCGGTTTTGAAGCCTGTTTTTCTTTGTGCGGGGTGTAAAGTAACACGCCTACTCGGCTGGACCCTGCCAGAATATCTGCTGTCAGACGTTTCCGTTTAACATGTCAAGTTGATGCGAAATCAAAAATAAATGTTGCATTTATCCAACGCAGGGTTAATACATATGGGAGGTTGCTTCACAGAGCGCAGCCAAATTAAACGATTGAGATGAAATTCGTTTTTTTTTTTTTTGGCTGTAAATATGTTTATTTCTGCTCTAAAGTTGGACATTATGACATGGGAGTCATTGGAGATTGACTCTCTTTTGCAGCCAGCCTCTATCGGTTAGTCGAAGAACTGCAACGAATCATGTTTCCGCATGAGACTCGATGCCGAAGTAAAACGGTTGGCGCTTGGGCAAGACTCAGGTTTGGGTCCCTTACTGCACCCCGCTGCAGTAGACCTGGGTTTGATCTCCATAAGAAAGAAGGCCTGTGATGCTGCTGACAATGTAAAAGTGCCTAAGACATGGCTAATCCAGTCCTACAGTCATTGAGTTTTATAATCGTATCATCCATCACCGTCTCAAACATTGCAACAGACAAACAAGACACACGCAGGCTGCAACATGTCATTCGCTCAGCAGAAAGGATCATCAGTGCAAACTGCTCCGCTTTGATCAGTCGCTCTCCAACAGGGCCAAGAGGAATGCAGACAAGATCCTCTTTGACCCATCCCACCCTGAACATGGGCTCTTTGAACATCCTCCCTCAGGCGAAAGACAAAGTGCCGAACTCCACCAACAGACACAAGTATAACATCTTTCCATGAGAAAAACCCAGATATAAAGTCTGAGCTTTAAAGCCGAGTTCTTAGTCACAACTTCAGTAAACTGCACACTAGATCTCACCATTATAATTGTCTTCCAAGTTGATATTTTTATTATTGTCACTTATTTCTCAACATTTGTGTTCAAGTGATTTCTACAATGTGTTTGTTGTGGTGGTGGGTGAATATGACACCTTTAGTATAACCTAAAAGAAAAACTAAAGGAAACAGTCTTAACAGATCAGCAGCAGGGTCTTACTACGACCACCACAAGTATTCACTAGACAGAGCTGCACGGGCGCTAATTTAGTCACAAAATAAGATAAGTATCAGCTTAGTGCAGCCACAAGCACAAAAACCACAAATAGCAGGAACTTAATTGAAGCAGGCAGGAATCAAAGGATATCCTGAGTGTGTCAAATGTGCTCCCTCACCACTGAGATTGGGCCACACACTTCTGAGCCAATGGGTCATCATTATCAAATAAAGGCATAATTCAGCTGCTTGCACTCTGTGTCTGCAACCTTCCGCTCCTCTCGCCCCGCATCCCGGTTTTTTGGGTTTTTTTTTTTCCGTTATCAGCAAGACACATGATTGCTCACAGCTGCAATGCATCAAGGGAGCCATAAAACAGGTCAAAATAAATATTCTCCAGACTCGTAATAGTTGTAACAACAGGTTTGGCTCTGATAGAATGAGGATAGAAAAAGGTGCAAGAGCAGAAAAAAAGAAGAGTGTGCTGCTTTGTGTGTTCAGGAAGGTTTATAAGATACTTAGCTGAGGTTTTTATTTTATTTTATTTATTTTAAAATCAGCAGACACATAACCAACTCATCCAAATCATTGTTAGCAGAAGAAAATTAGGTTTGAGTGTTTTTACAGCTAATGTGCCTACATGCAGGATCCAATCAGTCACATTGATCCTCATGCTGTGATGTCTGGACGTATAATTGCAGTTTAAATTATTCTGATTACCTCAGAGGAAAGGGCTTAATATGCATGTTACTTTGCATCAAAATGTAATATTTCAAAATGGATTTTGCAAGCTTATTAATGCAAAATTAAATGTTATGGTAGGCGAGTTCTGATTTTAGACAATTCATTTTGTCTATGATTATTATTATTGTTGTTGTTGTTGTTATTAGTTTCTTGCTCACTGATGTTGTGGAGTTGTGGATATGTAGCTCACGTCTGTTAGGGTAGGTGTAATGTTTGATGAAATCTGCCTCGCTGGCAAGTACACGGTTGGGCTCCATTTGCAGTGGTCCCAGGTGTGTTATACCGCTTTGCCGCAGATGCAGAATCACGGTAGTGAACTCGTCCAGCGAGACATCGTGCTCTGCGACACCACCACGACTACTTAGAAACGTCTCGAGGAGCTCAAGAGCTCATGGCAGCGGCCCAGCCTCCAATCTCCCCAGATCCCAATCCGATCATGCATCTGTAAAATGTGCCAGAGCAAACCTGATCCACAGAGGCACAGCCCATCAACGCGCAGGACTAATATGATCCTTATGCCAGCATCTTTACTGCCAGATGCAGCACAGAAAATTAAAAGAAAACCAAAAGCGTTAATCACAGATGAAGCACGAACCATTTGTATAAATGTTAGTGTCTGCTTGTCGCATGGATGTGAATGATTGTCAGTCCTGCTGGTCTCGCGTACCACTTCGATAGACCGGTGATGCGTCACAGCTTCACCCCACTAGATAACACTTCCGCTCGCCCGCCCAATGATGGACTCTCTGCAAGCAAAGTTATCAATATAAGGAGGGTGAATATACCTGAGCGAAAGAGATTTTAAACAAATTTAGGTCTTGCTTTGTTCAGTTTAGTCATTTAGCTGCAGTTAGTCTACGGGGTTGTTTATACTGGAGCTGCAGCAGTGCAGAGCCCTCAGCTCCGCAAGTGAGCCGTCACAGGAGGCAGGGACCATTTCAGGTGGCAGGTGCACGTTCAAATCAGCTAACTACAATTACATTTGTGGCTGCAGCCAATGGCAGCGGGTTAAATGAAGCAAATAAAAAGATTTGGGACATGCCAAAGAATCTGTGGCATAGAGCACCTTTCTCACTCTCATTAATGTTTCCTTATTCTACAAACCCTGCTTAAAACTCACAGATCAAACACTGCAGTCGGTTATTCAACTAGAGAGGAACTTTGGTCACCATAGCAGCAGCTGTTTAGCATGAGGTCACTAACTGAGTTTATAATATTATTTGGTTATATACAGATTTCTGGACATTTAAAAAAAAAAAAAAAAAAGTCAACGTGAATTTTACGAAGAGCCTCTCATCAGAGAAGAACCGCCGTCTTTCAGCTGGGAACAAGTTATTCCACATTAAAGTTAGCAGGATGCAACTTTGGCTTTTTTAATGAATCTGCAACAACCCAACGTCCTGTCATGGAAAAGAGCCCCCTCTTTTTCAGAAGGATTAAATTATTGGTCTACGTCAGGCAAACGTGCTCACCAAATGATTAAATATGGGAAGAGTGGTGAAACAACATCCTTTAGGAAAGGCGAGTTTATTTATAAAGCACAATTCAGCAACAAGGGGATTCAACATGCTTTACAGAGACATTAAAACATCACATAGTAGAAATGGAAAGCACAATTTAAAAATTAAACACCAAAAAGAAAGAATCAAAGAGCAATAGATAAAAGTCAACAGTGTAACAGTGCAGTTTTTTCTTCGTTCTTTACTAAGAAATGTGATCAAAACAAGAATGACCTGAATAAATGTGACACTGCTTAAGCTTTGGAAATGATGCCATGGCAAATGTGTGCGATAATCAAAGATAATCATCTAACAAAATATTAGTTTGTACATTTTTGGGACGGATCAGTATTCCAGGATGCTCACTGCATGACTCCTGTCCACCTCCGATCCCAATTAACTGATCGTTGTCTTTATTCACTATAGTAATATAGTGAATAAAATAGTCTAATATAGTAAATTGCATGATTTTTAAATTTTCATAAAAAGGCATCTTTAATCACATTGCAAGTTCAAACACAGTTACTGGGGGTAAATTCTTTTATTTTTATTTTAGATCATCACTGGACCAGACGTACCTCCAACTATAAATGGGAATTTAAATGGGAATGGGAAGTAAAGTTAACGTTAATGTTGGTAAAGACGTCTGAATATAGTATTGAGCAAACAAACTGTTAATTAAATACTTGCATTGTCAGAACCAGTCACAGCAAGTCACATGAGCAGCTCGGGGCCATGCAGTCAGATGAATGTACCTCCGTCACTCAGCAGGGATGGAGATGAAGGTTGGAGGAGGAAAAGAGCCCCCTGGAGCTGCTCTGCTGACTTCCACAGGATGTAAATGTAACCACCGCTTACCCAGAAAGTCACCGTGATTGATCCAGACGTGGAGGGACGCGTACGCGCGGTCAGTCAGAGAACGGACACACACTCTGAGAATCCCTTTACGTAAGAAGCCAGGCATGTAAATCAACATCAAACGATATCAAAATGCATACTCAATATGAAACATGGCAATATGCAGTAAATTTAAAAAGTCAGTGCTGACTAAGTATAAAGCCAGCACCATGTGAGGATGTGTCGGCCTGAACATGTTGAACCCTTTTGGCATCAGAAATTGAGATGAGTGGGAAACTGCACGTTGGCCAGCCCGGCCGGAGGAAGCTGCGGCGTTTTCATCATCCTCACCTTGTCTTGACAACTTTGCTTTCCCCGGTGATTGCAAGGTATGCCGGCTGGTGTGCTGCATGACATTTTACGCTGCAGTGCTGTAGCCGATGTATGTGCGCACGTGAGAAAGGGAACAACGCACACAAACATTTGTAATGTTTATGCTGTAGGCGCAAACACTACCAGGACCATAACTTGGAAGGTGGTTGCCGTGTTTGGAGTTTCTAAAGCTTGCTATTTTCATTTATTTTATTTATGTTTAAGCAGTCTCTGATAGCTGTAAAGACCAGCCCAGAGCAGTTCCACTTCTCTCCGGTACATCATGACATATGGACGAAGTGTTTCGACACATACTCCGATTCAAAAAAAAAAAAACTAATCTAATCATCTTTATGTGAAGTCACCCAGGACTTACAGTGAATGGTGGAAATTCAGTGACGAACTTTACTCACTTGAACCACTTTCTTGATTCTGTTTTCTGCGAGACTTTCCAGATGGAGATTGGCTGCCAGAACGGAGCGTCTGTAGGGTTTTCCAAGCCTGCGGCATCGCATAAATATAATGCACAGTGATCTGTTAATGATGTAGATTCAGCTGTGATAATTAAGTTTAATTTAGTGTTGCTCAAACCCACGGAAAAGTTTTGAATATTGAGATGGAAAATTATTAATTAGCATGCTTAAAAAGCCCACCTAGATGAATAAACCCAGATAATGCATTTCGTTTCAGTCCTTAATCAGACCTTTCATTTCGCTGGTCTCCTGCTGCTCTTGGATAAGTGAGTTGTCAATGAAAAGATAATACGCGTTTTCCTGTCACAAGGTGAATAATTTGTGATGCCAAAGATGAAAAAGTGAGAGCTGAGAGACTCCACACGCGAGCGGCAGCTGGTGGTGAGTACGAAGCAGAAGACCATGAGCATGAAAGGGTCTGAGGTTCCCAAAGTCCGGCTTCTCAGAAATCTGAGAAAATATGCTCTTGAATGGAGATTTCAATGAAATAAAAGTAAATCAACTTTGTTTTCCTTTTCTTTTTAACTTCTTAAAGCTTTATTTTGGTCTCTTTCTGACATCAGACATAAAGCTGAAAGTTTCTGAATCAATCAACCGATAAAGTGATCATCACAACAACAAACTGCACTTGACTTGCCGCGCCCCACCGAGATCAGCTGCGGCAGGGAAATAGCTTTTCCATTACATTTAATTATTGCCTTCTTAATGACAACAACTACAACAGTACATGAGTTGGATGTGAACTTGGCAAAGAGTATTTGTACTGTTTTTTAATAGATTTAAAGTAATGCATTTATTTAAAACACTGTTTACAATCTTAACTGGTTGAAATAACACTACCAAATAAATAAGTGTTATTAATTAAAAATATGTGTCTATTATTTTCAAGTACCTCAAACAAGTCAAAACAGTTTAAATTAGAAATATGCATAAAAAGGTTGAGTCTCAGGACTCAAGTACAAAAATTAAACATTGATCATGTTCTCATGAAAGCAAATATGGTTTCTCCAGTTGGAAAAATTGAAGTGGAAAATCACAAGTTCTCAAAAATGCGTTCCATCCTCAATTAAGAAAATGTTCTAAAAAAACTATGAATTTGTCTGGACAAATAATTTATATCTTCTTCTAATGAACAAATCAGGAATTTAAGTCATTTGTTTCCATTTAAAAATCCCAGGGCTCTGAACAGTTAATCAATCCAAGTCATCTTGTGAGAAATGCCTCAAAACCTCTCAGTCTGTTACACAACCATAAATTATGTCAACTCCTGTTAATATAATGGCTCACAAATGTCTTTGTGAGGTAAAGGACAACCCCTCTGTCATTTCTAACAGCTTTTATCCTCTGGATGTGCCCCTGAACATCTAAGGAGAGCCTGTGCAAAACTGTTTATGAAAATAATCTGTCCTTGATGCTCTCCATGCAGCAATTACGCCTACTTTTTGCCTTTTGTTTTTTTTTTGTATCAAAGGTCTTTCAGAAGACTGTATCCTGTAGGTCTGATTTGTAATGACACCTTATCAAAAAATGAATAAATAAAAACTAAATGCAGGTTTTAGTTTTACAGTTTTGATAACGTGCATCTAAGACTGCAGCCACAGCTGACTGGAGATTGCTCTGAACTCGCAGCGATAAAATTAAGTGCATCCAAATTTTTTGTTTTGTTTTTTTAATTAAAAGACAAGTAAAACAGATTCTTATCACTAGTTCAGAAAATGTACTCAGTGTTCCTATGGCATCACATCAGCTAATGTTAGATTGAGTGTCAGAAAATTAATACAGATCTCACATTTGATAAAACGCTAAACTAAAATATACTTAGTCACGCTGCTGTCAGCTCAGAAATACTGCCAAGACTCAGTAAATACTAACTTCTCAAAGCACTGAAATAGTTATTCATGCTTTTATTCCTGCACAGCTGGATTATTGTATTGTCATGGGTGTTAATCAAACATTTATAGAGTCCAAACTGCAAAAGAAGAAAAAAGAAATATGCAGCAAGGCTCCTAAATAAAAACAACAAAGAAATCTCTTTACTTCAGTTCTCATTATTCTGTAGTGGTAGCCCAGTAGTTTTAAGACTTACTTTAACTTTTACTTGTTACTTTTGAAGCCGTACATGACTCAGCTCACGCTTGTATATCAAAACTGCTTTCAAGAAAACAAACATTGCATAACCTGAGATCCTGAGGCAGGACTCTGATGGTTGTTCCCACCTCGCTCTCAGATTAAAGGGGACCGAGCGTTTGCTGTCAGGACTCCTCAGCTATGAAACGATTTGCCGGAGGAAGTCAGGATTGCTTTTTCAGTATCAATATATTCTTTTTGAGCACTTATTAAACCGCAAAGCGTTTTGGTTTTAACATTTTTGTCATTGCCCGTTATAAATTCTGTGTGTTTTTACGATGGATGGATGGATGGATGGATGGATGGATGGATGGATGGATGGATGGATGGATGGATGGATGGATGGATGGATGGATGGACAGACTTTTTAGTTCTACACTACTGTCTTATGTTCTCCATTTTCATCTTCCACCCACTTATACAGGCTCGTGTTGTGGCAACAGCAGCTGAAGCAGAGAAGTTCAGACCTCCCTTCCACCCAGACTCCTCCTCCTCCACCAGGAGTACACTGAGCCGGCCCCTTGCCCAGCCAAGAGACATGATGTCTCCAATATGACTTTGCTTAGGTGAAGGTAGGAACATACTGATAACCAGTGCGGTTTGGCTTTTGGCTCAGCTCCCTGTTGCCCACCACAACCATCCCCTGCTCCATCCTTCAGTTACTCTAGAACGAGACCCTGAGATATTGCAACTTCTCTACTGGAGGAAATGCCTCACTCCCAACCCAGAGAGGGCTTTCCACCCTTGTCCAACTGAGAACCATGCTCTGGCAAAAAAAAAAAAAAAAAAAAAAAAAACTGTGCATGTGTATATTATATATATATATATATATATATATATATATATATATATATATATATATATATATATATATATATATATATATATATATATATATATATATATATATATATATATATATTTAAAAAAACAATTAGAGGAGTGAATCAGCAACAAATCAGGGGAATTATGTTTAATATTTACTAATCAGAACAGTAAAATGGTAAGCCCTCCATTTTCTATTTCTAAAATACTGGAACAATGAAGACATTTTCTTTGTTTGTTTGCTTGTTTAGTCATTAGTTTCACGTTTCTCTCTTGCAGGAATCGAGAGGAGACCAGTCCTTAATCAGACCGTCATGCTTTTTCAACCGTCTCAACTGTAGCTGCGGCTAAGTTTAAAAAGTTAAGACCGTCTTGAGCTTTCACGTCCAACTTTAAAACACCACTATATCAAAAGGACATAAAAGTACATGATCATATTCACACATGCATCTCACACACAAGCATCACGCTGTTTTACACACATCAAAGCCAAAGCGCAGGGGCCTGCAGTGCCTCTCCTCCAAAGTCTGCTGCGCGCCGAGGTCTGCGTCTATATTGTGTATGTGTGTGTGCTCTGAATGAGAGCCGGGGGTTCGGGCAGGTGTGTGGCCTTTTCTCATCTTTCAGTGCTCTCAAGCCGCGGGCTGCGTCTTCTTTTCAGCACTTCGAGAACTGAAGCAGATAGTCCGTCGTCTTTAAGTTACTTGAGCGTATGTTCGTATCTAGCGGCTCAAAAGCAACAAATGTCATTCTATTCCATCTGTAAACATGGGCGTTTGCGTAATAAATCTAATTCAGATCAATTCAGCAAAAAACATGGTTTACTGGTTTAAATTTAAAACAACAAGACGATGCAACAGCCCTTACATATTTAACAAATATGTGACTTCAAGACAAACTCAGACCAGTTGAATATTTATACCATTCAGCTGCTCGTTGATCTAAATAACTAATGAGCCAGTGGCATGGCAAGAACTCAAACGCATGTTCATATGCTACTGTCAAGACGCCCCCCAGGAGCTCAAACCAGGCATGAAAAAGAAGAAAAACGGATTTCAGGGGCTCCGAATGTGGTTGTTGGTGCCAAGCAGGCTGATTTTCTGCAGTTTTCATGCTCAACTATAGCTGCGCGTCCGTTAGCATGTGTTCGGAGTAATGACGCTGCAACTGTTATAGAGCAGACCTCCTCCTCCGTCTTCTCCGCCGTCATTTCTCCATTTACGGCGACAGAGCTGGAAAACAAGCTGATATGAAGGAGTGGAAGGTGTTGCGGCGTTTCTGTTCGTTGGTAGATCGCGCTGCACTGCAGCGGTCGAGATGACTGAACGTCGCCTCCTGCCTGCAGAATATCCAGTCAGCACCGGCTCAACACCCCCACCCCCACCCAGACGTTTTTCAGGGCTTTACCGAGTACGTAACACTCAGAAGGGACGTGTTTTGACCCCATCCAGGTTCCCACTCCTGTTAATGGAAGCTCATGCCAACAGTTTAGGCCCCATAAAACTAACCCGGAACCCTGCTAATGGAAACATGTGTCCTCTCTACAGTTTACAGAAAAATCAATTACCTTTTAAAAGGAGAAAAAACAAAAAAAAAAACAAAACCTTTACCAAAACACTTGTGACAACGAATCCAACATTTAAAAACAGCATTTCTGAGCAGTGCGACTGAGACAAGGTCGTCTGCCGTCTTTCACTGGTTCTCAGATCGGCAAGTCACACGACGCCGTGAGTGCACGATGCAAGTGACAGAGACATAACATGTAAAACTTAGTTCCATCTAAACTACAGTGTCACACTTTGTAATTCATTTGCCGTTGAAAAATTGTGGTTTTTGTGGTACAGTTTTGAAAATCAGTTGTCCTAAGATAAAAACTGCAGACCTGTGCTTTCTCTGATATTCGGGCATTCCTGTTGCCTGTTCCTGAAGCGGCCCAGTAACCACCACTCCCTTCCGGGGTAAGACACGACCGCTTTCAGAAACGGACTCCAACGCAGCAAAAGACAAACCTTTCGAGTCTGCCATCTTCGCAGCAAGAACAAAGCACATCAGGTCTGTTCTCCTCCGTGTTTGTGCTGGTTGCTGAATCTAGAAAGTCTAAATTCCCAAGTCACAGGTGGTAGAACAGGTTCCTTCAGACATCTGGGTTAACCTGCCGACAGTCTGACCTTGCCTTTTTATATCATTCATGTTTCATTTAGCTCATGGTGTTTATCGTCTCTCCCCGCCCCTCGTCCTCAATTTTGACGGGACTTTCTCATCCATTAATCCTTATTCCTTAGTGGTAAATCTGACGTTATTACTTGATTTTACTGATTTTTTTTGATTTTTTTTTATTTGTTTTGTCATCCGCGTTGCACTCTCACCTTTCAGAATGACTACAAAAGAGACCATATATACCAACCCAAACATACTAGAGATAGTCAAATAGCAGGTTTCTGCACAACATAAACAAGAAAAGATGCGTGTGGCATTTGTGTGCACGTCTGTCAGAGAGTCAAAGTGTGTGAATGCATATGTATGTTGATGTGCATCATCAATAATCATACAGCAAATGAGCCTGCTGTTGTTACCATGGTCCCCGGAGAGGGCTGCTGCAGCCACAGACCACCTCATATACACACAGAAACACACACACACACAAATACACAAACTCAAAATTGGGGGAAAGTTAACTCCAACAACAGTAGCACAGAGACATATTTTGCAGGTGATATCAAAACACCTAAACATATTTATTGTGCAAAGACATTACGCACTGCTTTCAGGATCATAACGCATCAATTTTCTCCTCGACGTTATTCACCGGGGTATGTGATATATCACTTCTTTTTCATTACATTTTTCTTCATAAAACGTCAAACCTTTCATCTCCTAACACTGCATCTCTACATGCCTGTCAGTGTCACCTCTGGCATCTTCCTTTTTCACTCTTTGCCATCACAACCTAATTTTCCATTAGTATAATATCATATTAGAAACAGAGTTGTATATGAAATTGATGTTTTCCAAACAAAAGAAAACAAAAGACGCACAGCAGTTTTCTTGGCTTACGTCTGCTCCTTCAATTTCATCTGCAGCTGATTCTGATCGTTTTATGTTCCTTATGCAAATCTACTTTCGAAAACTTCCGTTTTCTATCGTGGAAACAACACATATACGGACCGTCTCTCTGCCGCTCACGTTTGCAGATAACATGCTGCAGGTTACTGGACAAAGCTCTTTAGAAAAAAAAGGTATCTAACGCGCCAAACGGCAAAGGGCGCTCTTCTTTTCCCTGTGATCTCCCACGGCAATTAGATAATGGCTTTGTTTGTGTTTAACAATGTTTCACTCAAAAGGTATTGATCCAAGAAATTAGAGTTCATATCTAAAAGCAGGTGGAGTACGCTTCTAGCTGTGTGAAGGAAGATTGCTCCGTTCTACATCTCTCCTAGTCCACTTTAACTAAAGCATCTGATATTCACAAATGAACAAAAACACTGGCGCAAGTTTTCATTCATTTATTTATTTATTTATCTGCGGCCCCGGATTGTGTTTTTGACTCTGAATTGTCACTATAGGAATACAACTAAACGGAATTTAACTGAGCATATCAAACCATTTTATACTGACCCACTGGTTCTGATTACCTTTAAAAAGGTCAAGACTGGTGCAGTTGATCACAATTTTGGCCAATTCCATTTTTTTTTCTCCAATTAATATTTAGCAATAAAACCCTTTTCAAAAGTAAATCATTGGGTCTTTTCTCTCTGTCACTGAAAAGACCAAACCATAATGCGCTCTAGGTTTCTAGAACGACAGATCCTCATTGAATAATACGGATAATCCCAAAACTGAATAATCGCTTCTGTAATGTCAACCCAGGGACTTGGTGGTTATAAAAGGAAAACTGTGCTGGTTTTGGTCATTGTCACCTCGGCAGCTTGGTTGACTCCGTCCAACAGCGCTGGAGCAGATCCTTCTGGCAGATGGTTTGAACATGCCCGCCTTACCCGGTCACCACTAGCTGATTAAACTAAGCTTAGTTTAGCACATGGGCCGACCATGCTCCATCCATCCCTACGTCAGATGCCGTTTCATTGGTGTGATGAGTCAGTAGTGGGCTAATCTAAACTTAAATGGAAGGATTTGATCACCTTCACTCCAGGAAGCCAATTCCAGCTGCAGTAGTCTTTTTGCATGATACCATTTTCCAATGTTGTTCAACATATGTGGTTGGGCCTCTGGTCACATTCGTGTGTCAGAGTTTGGTTTTTTTTTTTTATTTTGTTTTTGGCTCGCGTCTCGCTTGCATTCTGTGAATTTTAACTACGGCAGCAACGTTTTCTTCTGTGGTTTAGTAAGTATGGTAATACGTTATATGCATTAATCTATATACTAAATGATTAACTTTCATAGCAGGAAAGAAAGGGGGGGGAAGTGTTAATGGGTTTTCCTCAACAACAATTAACAGCACTGTGAACCATGTTGTATTTAAAACATGAATGATTGAACTTCTTTACAGTGTAGGTCTTCATTCTCAGGTTAGACACCAAGTTCACCCAAAGTCCCAAACAGCTAAAGACCCATAATTATGCCTACATTTATGGTTTCGTATAGTTTTACCTGCCAAACTGCATAGTCCTAATGGTCATTCATAGAACAAAAAAGGCCTTTAATGTATAGAGTATGGTCAGTCAAAGACGTGCGTCATACTCCATACATAAGAGGCTTTTTTGTTGTGCCTGTATGTGTGTTTTGTTTAGTTCTATTGGAGAACATCCATCCATCCATCCATCCAATCTCAGAGGCAGCCTCAGTCGTATTCAGGGTGACCTGTGGTGGTGGAGCATATCCCAGCTGTCATCAGGGACCAGGCAGGGTGCACCCTGGACAGGTTGCCAAATCCACCACAGGGATATCAGAGAACATGAGTTTTCTTCCACAAGCTTTGAACAGAAAGTGCCTTATTGTACTTTTGCAAATGAAAACAGCTGCACTGGGTCATAAAAACAGATTAACACAACAAGGTTCCTTTTGGATGTTGTCAGCAAAAGTAGGCTGAGAGCCCAAGTTTTTGTCTTCCACGAAGAAAAACATCGCTGCCTTGTCACAAGATAGTGTTTCTTTTCTCATTTATCACATGTCCAGCCAAGCTAAACAATAGTTCACTGTCAATGTGAGTGGACTAAGTGCAGGAGAGCAATCTTTGAGTGATCTTTCAGTTTGTCAGCGCATTTTTGTTTCTGCTGACAGGCACTTTGCTAAAAGGTAGTTCTGTACCTGAACGGATGAAGGGCTGAACAACCAAGGAATTTTCTTTCAGAAAGTCACTCACGTTTGATCTAAGTTTTCCACAATGGCAATAGCCACAAGACAAAATAACAGCTCTGATAACTCCAATAATGACAATGCATGACAATATCTCATCTAAGACCAAGAAATAAAGTTTACAATGGCTTCTTCTCGCTGCTACTGAATCTTCTCCGAACTGCCTCCACGTCTGCTCCTCTCATTAAAGTGCCGTAATTGCTGGAATGACATTTGCTGCCGTTGCCATTGAAGAGCTGATTTCTTTTGCGAGTGTCTCAAAAAGGTGCAAAGAGGCTCAGCACGCCATTGATTAACCCCCACCGACCTGTGCAGAATGTGACAGACAGCATGTGCTCTGCAACATATCCCTTCAAGAGCATGGCTCTCCATCAGCAATTGTGGCATGTAATATGTGGCATCCCATAAATGAAATGACATACAACACCCTGCTGCAGTAATTCCCCCCCCCCCCCAGCCTGACTCAGCTGTGCCTAAACATCATGAACTTGCGAACTGCAGAGTAATGCATCAGTAACGCATCAGCAGGATCAAAGATCCTCGCTGTCCATCAGCTGCAGTGTGTGTACCAAACATGGCAACCTTGTCAAGCTGCCCGATCCAGTGCTTTGCTCACATTTCCAGCGTTGTCTCACAACACCACGAGGTCCTATCTATGTAACACTATTACAGCATTGTGCCAAATGTGGCTGTTAGACAGGCAGTAGTGTGGGATCCTGACATCTCTTGACAGTGTAGAAAGATTTAATGTTTCCAAAAATCTTTATCCACCCACTGAGCACTCAGGCTTAACGTGGGCATCCAGCAGACATCAGATGTCCAAATGTCTGTCGTAAAACTGATTGCCGCATTGGGACTGGCTTCCCGCGAGTTGTGCGAGTGGCATGAAACAAGCAGAGAGAGGGGGGGAGCTTCTCGTTACGCAGGTTTAAATTATGCATCAAATTTCATAAACTTCAAAGCTGGACAACAGAAAATTATCATGCAGAACCGTGACTTTCATCATTTTCTTTGCAATGGCTTCACTATTTTACATCTTTTATAGTGGATGCAATCAGTTGATCACTGATCAGTGAAAGGTTCTCTACTTAATCTTTTCCTGAACACTGGTCACCAGTCTCCCAGCTCACTCTGAATCCCGCTTTGTGGGCTGCCATCTGTGATTTGCTCAAAAGCAATGAACAAGCCTAATTATCTCAGAAAGTTGTGCTTAACAGAAACTGTGGTACAAACATAGCCCGCAGGATTACAGAGCAATGTTGCTGGAGCTTCCAAGTTTTTCCTCCCTGGGAGGAAGTGGTAGTTACTGGACCAGTTCAGAACATTAAGAGTTACTATGCCATACAAAAAGTGATGGGAAAGGATGTAATTGGCTTCTGTTAGATGATGTTCCCATATTTTAAAACTTTTTTTTTTCCACCCCTTTCTTTTCTTGCCAAAACCAAACCCCAAAGGCCGTTCTATCAGTGTTTAGTAGAAGCTTCACCCTTAAAATTCATCAGAGCTCTTTGCCAAAAAAAAAAGCACCAGCAACTGGGTTATCTGATGAAAAGAAAAATGTTCCAGCCTCACATAAATCGGACATGGATATCTTGTGCTCTTTGGAGAAGCAGGACAAGCATTTGTAATATAGAATCCTATTAGGTAAAAGACAGGCAATTACACAGATTAATCCAAACCCAACATTTCTGTTCTATTGTAGACAAATAAAACAAACAAAAACAAACTCAGATGTGATGCAAAGAAGAAAAACAACACAATAGCACAGCAAGCGTCAAACAAATGACCAGCTAAGTCCATCACTCTGAGCAGGACGACGAGGAGGAGAGCGGGTTGCAACCAGGGCTGCAACAGTAAGTCGACATAACTAACATTATTAATAATGAAACATCGCTGACGCAGAACTTTTAGGGTTGACACATCATGAATTGACAGTAAAGCCACAGATAAACAAGTCTTTCCTTACTGCTCAGAGGGAAATATTGATTTGTTATTGTAAAGAAATACTCTCAAAAAAGGGGCATTTCGGGTAAACCATACTCAAGGTTTGAATCTTATCTCATATGGTGCTCCTTCGCTGGGAAATGGCACAGAGCCGTGGCTCACTGCTCTCCCCAGGAATGCCTCAAGGCTCATTGTTCGAGCTTCTTCTCTTCATCCTGGAGCCTGGTTATCGCCGCACATGGTTTTTCTTATCACTGCTACACAGATGACACCCCGTTATATTTCTCATTTCTGCCTAATGACTCTACAGTCCCAGCACGAATCTCATCCAGCTCTCGCTTTATATCAAATGAAAAAAACACCTCCTTCAGCTCAGCCTCTTCAAATTGTAACTGTTGGTAATCCCAGCCAGTCAGTCTATCCAGAACAATATCAAAACGCTCAAATCGTCTCTTCATCCCTTTGCCAAGGTTGTGAGAAACCTGGATGTTATGACCAATAAACTAGTAGTTCTTGGGGCATCTGTATCTCAGACTTGCTGCTTTGCGATATATAACACAAGAAAACCCAGGCCATCCACCTCAACGTGCCACAGAAGTCTTGTTTCAGGCTAGGGTTACCTTTCACCTCAGTTACTACTCTCCCCACCACGCACGGTTAAACCTCTACAGATGCTCCAGGACGTAGCAGTGTGTATGGTGTAGAGACTTGTGGCGAGTTGCATGTTTGAGCTGCGGAGGACAACCGTCCTTTCGTAGCCGCATTAATGCGAGGCATGTGGAGGCCAAAGACAAAAATAACCATTTACTAGTTGACAAGTCTTAAAAATAATCAATAGGTTAGTCGTTAGTTGCTTTAGGTGATGAAACACAGAATACCCAGGGGCCTTGGTAAAATAAATAAATAAATAATCCAGTACTGAGAATTTGAGGGAAAGCATTCATCCTTAAAGAGGATGAGTAGTTTCATTAGACTGTCCTGTGTTGGCAGTTCGTGACAGCGGACCAGCACCGGCGGCCGGTCCGCTGTTGTGTGGATCGATGCAGCTCACTGCGACTTTTTCTTATTTATGGTCCAGATCCAGGGCTGTCTACTAAACCCAGGTTGCTTTCACAGCTCACACACAGAAGAAAAAAAAGCTTGTGGATCACGTTGAGATATTTGCTAAATTTCAAAGCAGAAAATAAAGAGATGTTGTACACTTGATGGATGGGCAAAATGGATTTTATTTAGTTTAAAAGCAGTTAAGAAAAACAGGACCCAAAAGGAAAGTATCCGTCTTCTCCTGCCTCAGTGAAATAAAAATTTGATTTACAATAAAAACCTGCCCAGCTGCTCTTCTTTACTTATCTGCTTTGTTGAAAATCATTTGTAATAGTTTCTGATATAAAACTGGTTCTTTCAATTGTTTTGCGAGTATTTTTTTTTTTTCCTTTAAGCGCTTGTCCTTTTTAAGGCGGTTTCAGCAGAAAAACTTCCAGATGGTTCTGTGTTATAAACCTCCTGGCCCATCTGGTTAACTGACCTAGAGCCTTTTAAATTTATTTCAAAATTTAATAGGCTGCAGAACAGTAGAGGTGAGTGCTGTCATAAATAGTTATGCCTGCTCTAAAAGGTTAACTTAACCCCTTCAAACCTAAGACTTTGTTTAAAAAAAAAAAAAAAAAAAGCCCTTTGAAAAACTGTTTTTTGTTTTTTTTCTGAAACATTAAAGTGTCCGTTAAACCTTTTAACTCCCAGCCACAGAGGAGACTAGAAACGTGTAATAAAACCATCTGAGTACGTTCATCATGTTCATTAGTGTTACATGCATTAATAATAGCGAGGGTCAGCCGTCCAGAGCGGACCCTGCCTCCGACGCCCGGTGACAGCTGGGATGGGCTCCAGCTGGGGTCCTGCGACACAGAACAGGACAGAAGCGGGAACAGAAACGTGGATAAAAGATAACACGTCTTTAAAACCGCGATGCCACGTGTGCGTCATTGCTGCTTGAGAGGAAAAAGCAAAACAAATGTTGCATGGGACTGAGGATGGGTTCGAATATAGACCTGAAACTTCCTCCTGTGACTGCGTCTCATCCATCGTCCACCCTGCGAAAGAGCCCAAGACAGGAAATGATAATGTTCTGGGATTTTACTCCACAAATCAACAACCTCCACTCCTCCCTCCGTCTTCGCCCACCTGAAGTTCCCGCAGATGGAAATCGCACAGCAGCATCGGCCGAACGAAGGTCTTTTTGGGCTGTTTATTGATGGGCTCACATCATCTCTACTGAAGGAGCAAGAAAGTGCTGGGTGGCTGATGGAGGAGGTACAGGAAGAGGATATTAAATGGGAATGTTGGCAGAATTAAACTCTTCAGTTTTCCAATTTCCTTTCACAAGACAAAAATGGCCCATTATGTTTCATATTTTGAATCTCAGTGGAGGAGGAAAAGAGCAGAGATGCCGAGTGGGCTGACTGGAGGAGTCATCAGCGGCCAACAGTATCTTCAACATTATACCGTGCCATCTGCTTCCAGTAAAAGCCCGGGCTAAATTTGTCTTGCGTTATACACATAGTAGTCCGTTAGCAGGGAGCAGAGACACTGAGTGGGCAACAAGAGCACAGATGAGTACACCCATATAAACCTAAGCCAGCTGTTACATCAACTGCCTGGTTCAAACGCACAAAAAAAAAAGTAATTCTAAAAAAGCCAGGCAAAATCTGCAATGCTTTTCTCTTCATCTGGTATGACGGCGTGTAGTGAAAAGTTAAACGATGCCTCTGACTTAAGAAGGCCGAGTCATATCAGCAACAACTCCGGTTTCACGCGGAGGGCCAGAGAGGGATTTTGGAAGAACACTTGGTAGGGCTGACGATACCACACAAATGTGAATCATCGCAGAGAGGATGAGGCACACCAACACATATCCTCAACTAAAGGTACTGAAGTGGAGGGTTATCGAGCCGCTGTGTCACTCAGCAAGAATAGGTCATTAAACTGCATTATTTATCTGCTGTTGTGCCTGCCGTCGCTTCCGAATGCATCGATATCCACGAAACATCTCTGTGGCAGCATCTGGTGGCCCAAGAGCAAACGTCCCCGTTAAAGGAACAGTTTCCAACAATATCGAAAAACTCCGTTGCGTTTCACTTCAACCAGACACTGAACACGGAGGTTCAATTCAAAACGTTTACATTTCAAATATTATGAATCCAAGCAAAAGAATAAATGTTAAATTTAAAAAAGGAAAAAAGTCTTTTTTTTCAAAGTTTTAGTTTGTGCGACTAAATGTGGACGGATCACATGTCTAAATGAGAGCCAAGAAATCAAATTTAAGAGCAAGAAAATAAGAAGCAAAAGATAGATAGTGATTTTGAAATGAAATAAAATCCCTGAAAGCAATGTGTCATACTTTCACTGAATGTGCTTTTATAATAGATATGAAAGGAAAGCCATTTCAGCAATTACCTTTATATTGGATGGCAGTCTTCTGTGAATCTTACACAATAAAAATGATAGGACGCATGTTAGACTGGAGCAGTGCTTCGTCGTGTTCACGTAGGATTACGCACATCTCGCAACCATCTCCGTCTGTAAACGGGCGCGTTGATGGCGAAAAAGAAAAAAGGAAAGTCACTCTTGCCTCTTCACATCTTACTGTATCACATGCAATTATAAGTAGAAAGGAGTCTAGAAATTGGCATTTCTTCCTGTCAGTAAAAGATGAAAGCTGGGATGAACGCTAGAAAATAGAAAACTGAGAATCCAAGCTGGAAAAACAAAACAATGACTGCCACAATTCATTTAAATATAACCTCTAAATCTCAATGCAATTGTATTTAACCTTTTTTTTTAGGTGCTGAGCGCTCAAGCAAAAAGGAATAAATATGAGAAAATAAACACTTATGACTGAGTTTTATGAAACTTGTTAAAAAAAAAAAAAAAAAAAAAAAAAAGCAACACCACCACTTTGGGTGAAAGGAGGAACACTTTTGTCAGATGGTTTGTAGGTTGTGTTTCACCTGCACCTGGATTAGAGTAGCTTCTATTCAACATTGTGTGTCTGAAATACACCAGTCAGCTTCGACGTGAACGCCACAGACGGAGGAAGAGAGCAGCAGTCTGCAACTTTCGATGCTGCTTTACCACACAGGAGCCGCGTGGATGTGGCTGCACGTCATGCATGACTCTCAGCGGCAGCAGTGACACTGCAGTTTCCCCCAGCAGGACCATGCGTGTTGCCACACAGCAAAAACTGCTCAGAAGCAGTGTGAGCTGCATACGAAATGGGCCAAAATCCGGACCCAGCCTCCACTCCCCAGATACCAATCTGATCGGGCATCAGCAGCCCCAACCACAGGACCCAAAGGACCGCTGCCATGGCTGCGATGCCAGACACCACAGGACAGCCCCAAAAGGCGCATTAGGCAAGTGGTTCCAGCGTTAAAAAAAAAACACACACAACAACAACAACAACAAATAAATAAATAAATAAATAAATAAGTCGAAAGACTACCAAACATATTACTGCTGCCAAGCAATGTAACACATTTAACCACAGCTAAATCAGAGCGCTCAATTCGTGACAAAGCAGAGGAAATATATACATGGGCAGATCTAAAATAATCTTGTGTGATTTGCAGCCGTTTCTTTCCGAGCCTGTTTGTTGAGCACCTACATATTAGTCTAAACGATGTCTGATTCAAGCCTGCAGTTTCTGCTCAGCAACAAGTATGAGGCCTGATTTCACAGCATGAGGGTGTGTGTGTGTGTGTGTGTGTGTGTGTGTGTGTGTGTGTGTGTGTGTGTGTGTGTGTGTGTGTGTGTGTGTGAGATGTCCAACTTCAGGCAGGAGACAACACAGTGAGCGCTTTCACGGCCTTTTGGAGATTCAATACAATAATAAAGTTGGCCTTGGACAGTTAGGGGGGACAACAAGAGTCATTTGCCCAGAAAGGCAGAGAGAGACAATGACAGAGAGACAAAAAACGTAGGAAGGAAGGACAGGGGACAGATGGTGGATAGATCCAACATATGTCTCTACACGTCCTTGGTTTTTTATGAGTTTTCCCATCACAGACTAAAAGAAAAAAAGGAGGAGAAATATCTAAAGTGGCACCAGCATTTAAGAGGAAACAGAAGCTCAAGAGTGTGTGTAACCAACACGCCACTTACCTCTCCGACGTCTGAAGTGTATCATTCACACGGAGGTTCACCTGAAGACCGGGACACGGGCCTGCTTTCAAGGAAGCGTCTGGGATTTGCACCAGGTGGAACAGCAGCGCATTTTCCACTTATAATTTGTGGGAAGGAAAAAAAAAAACAACAAACAAACCGCAAAATACCATGGACATATATCCACCTTAAAATGCTCTGCTCTAGCAGTACTGGAGACTTGGAGGGGAAAGGTGCCCAGGTGGGCTCGTCGTTCCTTCCTAGTCACGTGTTTACAGGTGGGTAATTGGCTAGACGTGTCAAATAAGACCCCGCAGCTGTTTGATCCAGGCAGCTCAGATATCTATGACATCACTGGCAAAAGTGGAAAACCTTCTAAATCATCTGTGTGACTATAAATTACGTTGATATTAAAAAAAAAAAAAACACGTTCTAAATGGTTAAAAGTGCGAGCTAATTCAGTTGTTCACAACTGTCATTTCAATGTGGGGCAAAGGGGGCGCTGTTTCACTCGGTTCATGGACGACAGGAAGAAACGTTACAAATACAGAAAGTAAAACTTTCCTTAGAAACACAGCTCATATATTTATTTATTTTTCTGTTTGGTGATGCTTTATTGATTCTTTTAGTTTTGCGTCTTGATTATTTATTTATTTATGGGTTTTTTAAAAATATATTTCCATATTTATTACAGAACTGTGAACTACAGTTGTTTCGTTGGGTGAACAGATAACATTCGTTTGCAAACTAAAATGAATTAAAATAAAATACTGTGTAAACATATCTCTGGTAGAATATCAAGCCAACATAGCAGCAAATATTTTAGCTTGATCTAAAGATGATTTCTCTGTATCAGGCATGATTGGCATTTGACCTTCATTATCTTGATTTAGTTTCATCTATTTGTCTGCGTAACTGTCTTGAAAAAGATTTCTGATCATGCAAGAGGTGTGTAACAAACATTTTCAGGATTGTCTGTGATGGAAAGTCTTTTCAAACTGGATATTACAGGAAATGCACAATTTAGAGTTTACATCCGATTCATCATCCCTGAATGTCCTACCTATTAGGCGATCTCTTTCAAAGCTCTGTTCATCAGAAGTGTGTTTACTGATGTGCTGACCTCCTGCCATATCACCTGCTGTCTTTTAATGTGGTGTGTGTGTGTGTGTGTGTGTGTGTGTGTGTGTTACCAGCCAGTCATAACATTGCCAACACTAATGGAGTGAGTCCAGAAATGAGATGCATACACAGGTCCTCCCTGAGGGGTAAACAACCAAAGTCCCCCCCTCACTCTCTCTCTCTCTCTCTCACACACACACACACACACACACACACACACACACACACACACACACACACACGCACACACGATTAGAAACTCATGCTAATGTAATTGATTTTATAAACACTTCCATACTCCATGCTCGCTGCCAAGTAAAAACTTACACAAATTGGTTGGAGGCTAATGCTGAATGAGGCAGAGTTCCTTACGAGAGCATCCACCGCCATACAAAACCTTTTGAAAGTCTCCTCACCTGTTGCAGGGGGGAAAGATTTTATTTTTTCTCTCTGTATTTTAGGGTGAAGTGTCTTAAACATTTCCATTCATTGCTGTGCTATATGTTCTCTGATTTAGTCTTTGACTCTATTCATTCCTTTCTTTAAAGATTTGTCCAGTTAAGTCCCTCCTGCCGGAGCGGGGGATTGAGCTCCTCCAGATTTACTGCTTTATTGCAGTGCACTTTTTAATAGACGCCTAGTCCATTATTCCTTTCATAGCTTTATTACATTTCTGGCATTCTATACATGCACCTGATTTTGTAATAAAAGTCCTCACGTAAACTTTTAAAGTCTGTACCTCAAAACGGCCTCAATTTCACATTTTCATCAGCTTTATTTGTATTAAATATTAACATCGGGACACAGTGGACAAAAATCTTTTGATATAACATTTCTCATGTGAAACAACAACTGCGATTGACAAAAACAAAGCTTGACAGAGACTGGAGAGAATTACTTTGGGTAAACATTCACTGCAAAGTATTTAGACCACAGGTCAGTGCATTAAAACCGCTTTTGTCAAAGAGCATATATTCCAAAATGGTTTTAAGGGATCACATAAAGTGAAAAACGACTCCATAAGATGGAGCTTTTTGTGTCTTTCTCAGTGGTTTGGGTGAATAACTTCATATCTAAAGGATTTATGGGATGTCTAGACCTTGCAGTACAAGTCTACCCATTAATTTTATATAGTGTGACGTAGATGTCAACCTGTAAAGCCAAAAGTGTCTTTAATAGATTATTACCATCTACTGTTAGGACGGAAAAACATTGCAAAGTTGTACCTCTATAAGTAATCTCACGCAAGGGGAAAAATAGTGAGAAGCTGGATTTCATAAAGAAAAAGTAGAATCACGAAGCTTTTATCTACGAAGGGGGAACTGGGCCTTTAAATGTGACGTTTAAGATGAGACTTCCTAAATTGGTCCCATTTGTTTTTGGGGCCTCACCGAGCTTTAAATCCCTTCGGCTACAAGTCAGACATCCAACTGTATTTGAATCATGTCGGTGATTATAATAAATATTTCTTTCACTGAGTTCTAATCTCCTGTGCAAACAAACAATAATAATATAAATGTCTTTTACACAAACACAAACTGTATACAAATCAAAATTCATACCAAGGAAACAATAATTTGTGCACAAATATACAATTCAGTTTCATTATTACAGTAGTTCAAAAAGAAAAGATAGTTACGATAAGAAAAATCAAGTTAAGAAACGGCATAAAATGTGTGATTGAAGATTTGAACAATACCATGATTATCAACGTTGTCATTTCCATCTCGATCATTATTACAATTGTCTTTCTTACTCTGATTAGTATTTTTTGAAAGTGTCGTGATGCTTTAAATCGCCTCTACGGCAATAAATATAAATAAGGCAAAATTATACAAAAGAAAACAATAATCTGCCCACCCCCCACAAGTAAAATAACATGATAAACTATTAAAAAAAGAACACGTAATGTAGTGTTTTAAATGGACAACATGCTGCTTGTGGCTTGTGTGTCCAGTCTTTCAGAGGCGCTTCCTCTGCAGTGAAACTTAAAGTCAGTCAAATTCTCCCGTACAACTGAAACCAGAGCGTTTTATTTTCATGAAATCTGACCGGACAGTTAAATACTCTCTCACAACGGTTATTTGCGTCAGGGACCCAAAAGCATTACTCAAGAGGTCAGCTGGCTTCAAACTACGATCATATGTAAACTAACAAGGAAGGGGATGATTAGTTCACGCTCCAGCCGCTCCTCTGGAGCCGCGTTACTGCTGCACGTCTATCCTACCAGGTAGTTAATTGCTTATACCAGGTGTTAATTACTCCCTAATTATAAAGCTGGAATGAAAATCGGCAGCGATGCAGGCCCTAATGCCCAGCACTGAGAGTCTGTGCAGCAGAGTCTATAACTGATACGCTTTATAACAATACAAGCAAAGGCTCAGAAGAGTGACGACTCTGGGAGATCTGAGACATGACGGAGGGGAGGAAAGACAGAAGAAAGCTGATAGACAAAGAAAAAGGAAAACAGAGCGGATGATGTAAGACAATGCGGTCTTAGAAAAACGACCAGAGGGGGAGCAGTAACTCGAACCACTCGGAATAGAGCTGCTTTCTTTCTGCTTGGGGCTTTTCCTTCACCTCGTGAGGTGCGCACTCAAGAAAACATGCGTGATTTACACTGCTCCCTACAGCCAGGCTGCTATTTACAGACAGACAAGGTCAACAACCCCGGTAACATCTCACATGGTCTGTGGACGCCAGGAGCTGAAGGCTACTCGCCTGCGCCGAGCACAAACGCCTGCTCTCACTTTCTGGTTGGAATTTGTTTTCCTCAACGCTCACGTTCAGCGCTCCCGTTAGATTACCCCGTTCGGTTGTAAAAACTGTGCGTTTTATCAGGTATTAAATTGCAGTATGTTTTGTCCCAAACGTACAATTCAGCACGTCATGCAGTTATCTTTTTATGCAAATGTTATTCAAAAGGAAGTGTACGTGTCTTAGTGGCCGGCATTGAAAAAGAACGCTGAAGTATATGGACCAGGTATCTGTGGAAACACTCAGTGCTTGCGCTCTTGTAGAAATAGAACTGCTTGCAAAAATAATGTATTCTGCTCCTTGTGTTTCATTATTTGATCAAGTAAACAACTTTCTGTGCAATGTCTGCAGTATCATTTGCTTTTGCAACACAGGCTCAGACTCGAGTGAAAAGACTGGCAAAGTCAGACAAGTGCAGATAACATTACTGACATCTGGAATGCAATTATTTGAAACATTTATTTTCTTCTCAACTTTTAAATCTGAAACGCGGACGCTGATCATTTGTTTTCGCCAAGCACCGATAAGTATCCCCTTTCGATACCCAGTCCTAAAAAGAGGATCTGAAGGCGTTCATTCCAAAACCGTTTGTACTTTTCAAAACATGATTTTGATAGATAAAAACAATTTGCTTTGTCTACTCTTTTATCGGATGTGTTTTTAACTGTTTTTAAACAGTTTGAATAGCAAATATCCCATTTTAGAATGAAACCCTTCATTTCAACTTTACTCAACTATCCTAACACCATGGGCAGACAGTGATTCGTGCGTGCAGTATATTGTGGGGAATATTGCAACCTCGTACTTCTACAATAATAAAATGGTCCAATATTAAGTTGAGAAAATATCTTATTGTTTATGTGAGTGCAGGTGAGTCACTTCTTTCTCAAAAATCTTTAAAAAATCATGTCAGTGTCTCAGAGGTTTTGACAGTGTTTCATTCCTGCCTTGAAAGACTGAGGGTGTAAGTTGATACTGAGACATTGTGGGGTTTTTTTTTTCTCTGAAATCTTATAAAGCATGCAGTAAAAGGATGGTATCTGAGGACGTTCACTTAAACATCTTTTAATCTGGACCCCGAGTGAAAGAAGTCCAGATCTGATGCAGGATTTGGCAAGATGAGAATATACAGCATTATTACAAGCGCAAATTAGGGTGAGTCCCGAAGGTTCTCAAGCTGCTTCTAAAGGAATTTGGGTTTCACTGTTAAAATGGACAAAAAGAAAATCTTTAACAATGCAGACACATCATCTCTTCATTCAATTTTAATATCATGTTATCTGAGCAGATGGTGAAGCAGAGATACCACAGATGATGTCTTTTTGTCAGAGAGTGCATTTGAGAGTGTGTGCCTGTATTTGTGTTTGTGTGCACAGATAAGCGCCTGTGAGTCTGTGTGCACTTGGTGTGTGTGTGTGTGCGTGTGTGTGTGTGTGTGTGTGTGTGTGTGTGTGTGTGTGTGTGTGTGTGTGTGGGAGTAAGCTCATCTGAACTGTCAGCATGACACAACGTGGGAGCTCTGATAGACGAGTGATTGCCTTTTTTCATTCTCACAGCCTGATGTGTGCGTCTGTGTGCGAACTTTCATTTGGGTGTGTGATAAAATGAGCAAATTTCTGAACAAAATGTAAGTCGAGGGCTGGTCTAGATTGCAAAGTATGATTGTAAGCGCGTGCAATGATAATTTGAGGGGGTTGGGGATAGGTGGGGGTGCAGCTGTGAAACCTGAGCAACTTTAACATAAGAAGCAGCAACTTTTCTTTAAATTCACACGTGTCATCACTTCAGTTAATGATATGGCTGCTTATGGTTGTCATGGCGAGAATGTCTGCGTGCCCTCAACTGTCTCTCTGCGTCAGAGCTTGCAGTTCGGCCGTATGTAGAGAATGTTGCAGGAAGACATTTTTACGGCTGTAGCTATGCAAAGACAGAGGGCCTCGGGGTGGTTGTCCTAAACGGCCGGTAAACGTGGAGGAGGAGGAAGAGGAGGAGGCTGAGGAAGATGTAGGAGGTGGGGGGGAGGCTTGGTCGGACGATGAAACACTCTGAGAGAGGCTCCCCCTGCTTCCAAGACTGTAGAGGCTTGTACCGGTACTGGCCCCAACTGCTCGAGGGATATGGCTTGGTGGATGGTGGTCACCGCCACCTCTCCTTTCCCCTGACTGACTCACTCCACCTTGTCCTCCTCCTGGAGTTAAAGACTCGCATGAGGTGGAGGACATCCCCTCGGGTTGCTTGGAGGGCGGAGACAGAACAGAGGTGTGATTAGACGCCACTGAAGCGGAGCCTGGGGATTGATTTAAACTGAGGCTTGGGTGTGAAACTTGAACTTGGGTTGGTGTGGTGGCTAAGGCCTTGGCAGAGGACAGGTTGGAGGAGCCAGGAGCCAGGTTCAGAACAGGGTTGTGGGCTGTGGACGGTGCCTGGTGGTGGCGCGCCTCCTTGGCAGTGTGGCGCTCAGAAGCAGCAGGCCGACCATGCACAGGTGGATAGTGGTAAGGGTGGTGTTGGTTAGAGTGGTCCCCTCCGAGTGCTGCTCCCACGCCCCGCACCACCCTTCGGTCCCTTGGAGCCAGACTGCTGCTGCTGCTGCTGCCGGGTCCTGACCACCGGCCTGGATGGCTGTTCTGAAAACACAAAGGCAGAACAAAAAAGTGTGCTTTAGAGAGACTTAACTGTAAAATAAATGAATAAATAAATAAATGGCTCAGCTGTTTTGTTTCTGAGTGTGTAACACCACCTGTTATTTATCAAATATCATTCACAATCATGAATCAGAGAGGAAAACTGACAGAAGTAAATAGACAGAACAGGAGTACTGTTCTGTGTTCAGGATAGATTGTTAATCGGGTGACATTTAAACAGCCTCTTTGGGCTCCTGCAGCTTAATTTAACTGCAGCTAAACCGAACAGACTCCTGCTCTCTAAAGAGCAAACACAAAGCCGTGCATGCATGTTCCAGGACAATTCGGACAAATGGCATGTCCATGTATGAAAGCATACATGTGCACCCAAGGTTTTCACAAATCCCCAAACAAAAAAGAAGTGGCTTCTCACTCTCACATCACACATGCACTTACACACAATGGGGAAGATGGCACATAAAACTAGATGGCAGAAAAAGAAGCCACCTGTTCTCTTTCACGCTCCACTGCACTCCCTTATGCAACATATCTCATCACTGCCTCCCTCCCTCTCTCTCTCTCTCTCTCTCTCTCTAACTCTCAATCTCACACTTACAACCAAAATCACACTGGGAATGAGTGTGCTGTGTTCACTAAAGAAACACAATCTCATCTGACACTGAACCTCGAGGGAAAGCAAGCCGAGCTGACATTTGCCAACACAATGGCTGTGTGTGGTTTCCTGTGTGCAAAGCACATATGTATGAGCATTTGCCTGTGTAATTGTATATACATGCATGGTTTATGCGTGTGCAGCATGATGCGCAAGTGGCCTCACTATATTTCTTAATGTTCAAGCATGCAAATTGATACTAAAATAAATACTGAGTTCAGGCTGTCGGCACAAATTTGGTGGGAGAAGTAGAAATGTAATTAGCCAGAACACAGCTAAGTGAATACAAGAAGCGACTGAATATTTCAGGAGTTAATACTCCCAACCTGGTTCAAAGGGAAAACGGAAAAACAGTGAGGGAAGATCACAAAGAAATGGAGAGTTTTAGGGTTTTTTTTTTAGAAACTGTGCTTCCAGGCAGAAATGTGATAGTTGCGATGTATAAATGGAAGGCAAGACAAAGGAAAACACTGGAATAAGGTAAGTTTGCTGTTTTAATTTTAAAAATACAAACCGAATATAATTTCCTTAATCTAACCACTGGGGACTGGAGCTCACTCCGGCTGTCACGGAGGCTGGGAACACCCCGGACACGTCAGCAGTCCATCACAGGGGTATCAGAGAGAAAGAAGACGCCGTGCTACCCTGTGGTTTTAAAGCAACTGTCACCGGTCTGCAGGTGATTTTCACAGTCCCATTATGCCCAAATTATAGTCAGCTCACTAGCAACTATAGTTTGACCATTTCTTCTCTGTGTGTGACCATTCAGGTGTGTTTTGAGCTGTGCGGCAAGGTTTATACCTGTGGAAATACGGCTCATTACTTTAAATACAACCTCATTTTAAAGGACAAATTAGAGCATCTTATTTAGGAATAGTACATGGTGAGTCACAAGATTTAAAAAAAAAAAAATACGTTTGACTCATTTTTGTACACAGTGCACATCCTTAACACACAAATCCTGGACACAGAAATTTAACGAGGTTATACTTTTCATGCGATAAAAAGAAAGTAGAACTAATTAAGCTACTGTACATGGTTGGAAAACTCTGTCATTACAAGGGCTCGTAAAAGCTTGCAACCCTGAAACACCAGCAGCCTTTTAATATCTTGCTATGAGGTGCTACACCCAGCTTTTTTTTTTTTTGAACATTTTAAAGTACGAAAAAATATGAAAGGATTCTGAAGTTTTAGCTGTGACTGTTCTGAGCTCCAATTACGTCTGAGACAGTACGGCATGCAAGACACCATAACTAAGAACGCGTAAACACGTCTCGAGGATAAAACAAGTGTGAAGAGCGTTGACCCGTCTTTGAACCATTCGCATTTTGTTCGTGATCTTCATGCCAGTAAAATTATTTATTTCACTACCTTGATGATGGCAGTGAATTTTTTTTTTTGCTTTTAACTGTTACGTTTAAAGGCTTACATGAGCATTCTGACATTTCCTTCTAGTGCAAAAAGAGGATATAGTCAACATAATGCGAAGGTCTGGAGTTGTGGTGTTTTGGGTTTAGAGAACCAGCTCCTTAACAGCAATCAACTTGAAAAATGTCTTGTTCCCTGCGATCGATGAAGATGATGGAAAGAGAGTGGTGGACAGAACGATGACGGTGTGTCGGTTTTGTAGAAAAACATACTAACACATTAAGACAACACCTCCCAGACGTGCCAGTCACTGAAGCTGGGGAGAAATGTACTTCAGGAGTGCAGAATCATACTCCTGCAGCTTTTAACCAGCCTCTGGCTGTGGACAAATGATTATTTTTAAAGAAAAACTTGAAAATAGTCAATGGAATCTTTAATAGTGATTGACAAGTTAATCACAAATATGAAACGTTGCCGTGAAGACTGTGACAATTAATATTTCTTTAATTTATTTGTGTTTTGTCACAGTGGGAGATTAGTTATTCAGTTCAACAAAAAAAGAGATTCTGTTCAGTTTTGGATGTTACCTTTTTGTTTGGCATGAGGCATTGCCAGCATGGAAATGTGGGCTTTGAAAAATTGTTTCCCAGTTAATTGTGATCCACAATATTGTGCATTATGGAAAAGGTAGTATTTTCTTTCAGAGGCACAAACACTTAAGTTCCCAGTTGGCAGTTATCATCTGACGGGCCTGGTACAGTTGGTGTACTCTGTTCATAATAAGTGAAAACAAGGCTACGTTTGGATTTTTTTTTTCTGTCGTACCGAGTTTGTTTCAAACCGTGACCCTAAAACCGAGGTATGTATCATACTGTGATTTCGTGTACTGTCACACCCCGTTTTTATATGTAATACACTGCATACATAAACATGACAAGACCACTATCTATGTTCTTTAGCATAGGATAAAAAAAAAAAAGAATAATAATCTGAATCATCGCTCAGTGACTGCTGCTTCAAAAGTGTAGACTCTATATGCCACAACATTAGTGTCATTGTGGATCCAACTTACTTTAAGACCTCGGGGAGTCTATTCCTGCTTTCTAATTGGTTCTAATGGGTGGATAAACAGTACAAGACGTCTTGCAGATTCCTTGATCTAATTAAGAGAAGTGAGAATCACCATTACAGCCAAATTTTCAACATGGGGCACGGTGTAAAACATGAAGGACAGTGTTGCATATCTTTTGGGGTCTTGCTGATTAATGTGGTGTGGCTTAATTAAGACTAAAACACTAATCTCACAAAAAAAAAGTCTTTAGTGTTTTTTTCACCCTTAGACATTTGAGTAAACAACAGAAGGTAAGGCGAGAACAGCAAGATACAAATTGGCAGACAACTTTGAAAGCAATAATTACCCGGCACAGCACAAGAGTTGAATGCGAAACCATATGTTCTGTTTCAAAGGGACATTTCTGATCCAAGTTAGGAAGACAGGCGCAATGAATCAAATCCAATGAATGAAATGAAACTTAAGAGCGAAAGCTGGAAGGGTGTGTATGTGAGTGCACAGGAGGGACGACAGATCAAAAAAAGAAAAGCGCAAGAAAAGGTCAAGCAGGATGATATACAAAAGGAAACAAACAGTGCAGAGAGGCTGAAAAGACACAAGACAAAGCGCGTGAGACTGATGAGAAGGTGATTAAAAACAAAGACAGAGAAAAATGATACTAAAACTAGGACAGACAGCGAGGTGGAGAGCAAAAGAGAGCTGGACTGATTTACAAACTCAGGTGTCCTTTCTCAAGTACACGCTCTGCTGCAATCAGGCTGGCTCCCTGCAAGCTCCACCCTTTGTGTGTGTGTAAGGGTCAATAAACACACACACATGACACACACATGACACACACACGCGCATTATATATATATATATATATATATATATATATATATATATATATATATATATATATATATATATATATATATATATATATATATATATATATATATATATATATATATATATATACACATATATGCCATTGCCCTAAGATCTGATTGAAAAACTGACCACAGGACAAAAACCAGCTGCCATCAAAGAAAGCAATCCAAAAAAGGTATGAAGATCCACCTGTTGGACAATAACCTGCATCTGCACAACATGGAAGCTATTGTTAGTACAAAGGATGAAGAAACCACCATGGAAAGCGAAGTCCATGCTCAGCATGTATCACTGGCAAACTGAAGAAGTGGCTGATACTGACAAGACCCACTAGTGAGTAGAAAAGGCTGGTCTGAAGGACAGCAGTGGGGCATTAATCATAGCAGCACAAGGCCTTGAGGGCAAGTGTGACTGAGGCCAGGGTTACCACACCAGACAAGACCCCGGCTGCAGACTGTACAAAGTTGCCCCAGAAACAATCCAGCACGTAAAGTGGGATGTAAGATGTTGGTAGATAAGGCATACATGGAACAGCACATGCATGTAGCTGGAATAGTGTACAGGAACATCTGCACTGAGCTTGGGTTGGAAGCTGCAAGGTTATAAGAGCAGATACCTCCAAGAGTGGGCGGGAATATAAGAGCAGAGATCCCGCAGGATGTCAAAATGTAGACTGATAAACTGGTGATGATTAACCAACTGGACTTGTGGTGGTCAACAAACTCCAGAAGAATGCAGATGCAATAGAAGGAAAACCAACATCAAGAAGAAGGAAGATCAGAAGCTGGAAAACTACGAGGGTTGAAAGAAGAAGTAGGATGTGGAAGGTGAAGCCAACAGTGATGCCTGTGGCAAAAGAAGCACTCAAAGGTGTGATACCCGCCCAGCTGTGAGAAAGGCTGCAGCAGCCTTAGTTTTTTTATTTTTTTATTTTATTTTTTTATTGGGCCAAGAAAAATACAGGAATGTTTTAACTAGGAAATTGCATAAGGCATTTTTTCTGGCATCGCAATACGCTTATATAAATAGAGGATCTTTCCGTACATACTCCCTCTTTTTACTGGTGTTGCCCAACACCGGTGCATCTTTCATGCAGTAACTACCAGACCTACGTCAGGGCCAAAATATAAGTCATTTTTCTATTTCCTTTTAAGGAAGTGAACAATATAGGAATAAGTAGTACATTTTGAGCAGATCATGATTTATTAAATAATTCCCACCCTGAATTTTATAAACTGAAACAAAACTCCCATGAATACATATGCAACAGGACCAAGAACAGAAATCACAGCGGTCCAAGGCTTCCAGGCATTAGATTGAATTTAATTGAATTACAACCACCCATCTATAATACATGCAGACATCAACCAAAAGTAAATCTGGCCCCAAAAGTGTCCATCGCTTTATAGTGAGATTAGAGAGGCAAAACTTTGTCAATGTAAATTCTTTAATGTGTCATTGTTTGTGACACCCAAATACTGTGTGAAAAAAGAAACCCTGTGGTTCATTGAAAGTGTGAAACGCTGGAGTGTTGAGTACAGGACACCCACACGGGCAGTACTCTCAGTCCTATGTAGACGAGAACAAACGCATTTATCAACTGTAAATCAGTAATCCAAACCTTCTTGAAGGACTCTTTCATTCATAATTATCTTATAATATTCAGTTGTCAATAAGCAAAAAGCCATTTAATTTGAAAAAAGTATAATGATGTTTTAAAGACTGAAAGGCTTCTTTGGGCCCCTGGTTTGTAGAAAATATATGAGAGTCTTTTGAAGAAGACAAAAATATTTAATGCACTGTTCACACTACATTTTGTTATATAATTATTTTACATTGTGGGACAGTGATGGACTGAGCTCAAGCAAGCTTAAAAGCCAAGATTTTAGTTTCACATCCCACTGCGCTCTAACTGGGATTTCCTACGTTTGAGAACAGGTTGAAATATTGACTATTTTCGCAGACACCGTGTGGGCAGAAAGGTCTCTTTAGGTAGATAAATCATCAACAAGCAATCAAAAAAAATAAGTGAAACTGAGCCTGGGCCTGACGTCTCAAGGCCATGGCATGCCTCTACTTTGAACTTGTTGGTTTTCATCAACACATGACCCACTTAGGAACTGGGTCTCTTTCGTAGCCTATAACAGTGTCCTTGCCATCCCTTACTCTCTTAATATAGAATTTATTGTAGTCTTCAGTCTTTGTCTCCATCTTCCTCCCTAGCTCTCCTAACGATTTTCTCTCCACAGTTTTCTTATTTTCTAACCCCTGTCTGAAGACTTTGGTATTAAAGCTACTTATGACGATAGGAAACCAATTATGTGCAGGAAATTATTTTGTAGATTAAAATAGTAAGTGCACAAAAGCAAGAACAGGAGATACGATAGCTCAGATGTGAAAGGGAATGGTACATAGTTGAGCTTCATATAGTGATGGTCTGTTATGTCATATGAAATTAAAACAAAGATGGAGTTTGTCAAATACAAGATTATTAGATTGTGTAGTTCGACATTAATTGTTTCAGCTTAGTTATAATCTTTTGTATACATTTATTGGGTTTATCCAACAAATATGTAAAAAGATAATGAATGGTATCAACCACTCTTTTGGAGTTTAATTTATGTTAATAGTGTATAACTTGTGTTCTCATATTCTTTTGTTTGTTATCTTCCTCTCAATGTGCAATTTCTTCTTCTTTTGTCCCTTCTTCTCTCCTCTTCTGTTGTTTAATTTGGTGCTTAAGAGTGCCAGTGGCAGACAGACTGAATTGACCCTGACAGCCTGAGGATTGATGGTATGCTACTGCAGTCTGGGGACCATCAACACTGCCTCCCCTGGTGACAGTTAGGGTGGGGTTGCCTCTGACATGATGAAAAAAGATTTAAAGTTAAGCTGTCAATCCAGCCCACACTGCAGCAAACTGCCAACCAGTATGCTGAGTATTACACTGAATCTTTTTTATGGAGAAAGAATTCCTTATAACACTAATGGAATCATGCGACCTCTTTTCATTAGTCTCCATATTCTGGTGGTGGTGCTTTCAAACGGACTTGTCTTCCTTATCTGAACCAAAGAATTCACATTCACAATGGAGCGCCATCCTCTCCTTAGCACCAGAGGAGAGCAGAACCATTGTGCCAAAAACTGTGTAATCATAATGCAAATTAGTGGACAATGTCCTCTGATGACTTTCTGAGCAGCCAGCAACCTTTTAAGGAAACTAGAAACTTTACCTTTGTGACAGAGCGGGAACACTTCAGCTATCCATTAGATTTGTCTTTTACTTGCTGTTTATAATTGCCCTGTGGTACATTCTGTTTATAGTTACTAAGCCTCATGTGCTGTTACACACAGTAATAGAAGACAACATTAAATGTTAACTTTAAGAGCGGGACGCCTCTTACTGATAAAACATTCCACTAAGCTCAAGCTCACTACTAGGATTGGAATAATCACAGTTCACCTCAAATTAGATGTTTTCAATCGTTTCACTCCCTATGACTGGAGTTGCAGAATGAGTGTCTGACGAGTTATCTTCAGTCACTTCTCATGATTGTGGGTGTTCAAAAGAGCATTGCCTGAGGGCTTCAAATTTCTCCCCGAGTGAAAAAGGCAGGCTGGCAAGTATGGAAGCCAGTGCCATGCTGTGGCTCGGAGGCCTAATGAGGTTTCTTGAGCAGCTCTGATGGGCTTGGATGCTGAGAGTCTGGCATTGCTCATCAACCACCATCTCCAACAGGTCTGAGCGTGCATGCACGGTTGTGTGTGTGTTTTTGTGCAAGTGTGTTATCGTGGCAGACTTATCTATCACTACTCTGTGACAATATGCTTGGTGAACACTTCCCAGAATCACAAGCAAGTGGAGTGGGATGGAAAAAGTAAAGTGAGTGAACAAGTAAAGATGAGGGAAGGGGAGGCAGGGTGAGTGTTTTTTTTCTTTATCTTTTTATTTATTTATTTATTTATTTATTTTTTTTGGGGGGGGGGGGGGGGTCCTGTGGTCAGTAGAATACGAAATATAGAAGGTAGAGAAATAAAAGACAACACAGAAATGAGAGGAGCAAAAGGTGAAAAAAGTGGGATATAAGATGGAGGGCAAAGACAAATAACAGAATATGGAGAAAAGAGCAGGTCAAAGAATAAAGGCGAGCTGATGACACACAGGTAACAGAAAGTAGAACAACAAAGGAGGGGAGGACTGCCAGATGGATGAAGGGAACAGCAGGGACGGAACGAGAGTAAAAGGTGACAGCACAGACATAAAGTAACAGAAGATGAAAGTGAAAAATAATTAGAAATCTCGAGACTAGAATAAAGAGACGAGCAGAGAGGCAGCAAGTGTGAGACTATTAGCATCACTATAAGACAAGAAAGCCTCAAGGAATGTGGCTTTGGGAGTCTAATTCCAATTCAAATCTAACTACTTATCAAAGAAAAAAATTGGTTTTGTACCCCAATTCGATTTTTACCTTGTTTATAAATAATTATCTAATCATACAGGTTGACAAATGAAACAGTTTTCAAAAAACTACTGAAAAAACACACGTCTGTCATGTGCTACTGCTAATTTTGAGAAGTGCCTGATTTACCAGAACTGTTTTTCAAAGTTTGGTTAATGAATCAGCTAAGTTTGACCTGATCCGGACTCGTACATGAAGCTTGCTCTCATCCCTGTGCGCTCAGCTGCACAGTATTTGGACTCATTGCTGATCTGGCTGCTTCTCCTGTGTCAACATGGCAGTCATTGGTGTTCTCTAGTTATTGCAAAAGCTGGGATCTACGTGCACCATTACGTTGTGCCTGATATGCTCCTGTAGCTGTCACTACTGCTCAGTGTTACTGGGCACAATATTCCCCTAAATTACTTGACTATTATTTCCCAACTGAATTTAAGAAAAATACACAGCAACTCCATTGAGTCACAGAAGTGAGTTGTCTTGACAACTTTACGTTGGTAGGGGTTATCCTTATGAGGAACCCCGACCACGCAGTGAGTTGGACTCCTGTCATTGTTCATTCACTTGGTTTGGATTCTACCTAAGACTTGGCAGCAGGCCTGGGGTTATTTCACCCAAAAGAAAGTGCCACTATTGCCATTTCTGTCTTCCATAAGCCTTTACTGCCTGTGTGTGTGAGCGGGGTGGGGCATAAATGTTAAATTAAATATCCTGCATATATGGCCATTAGCTACCAAAACAACATTTTTTTTTATTTATTTTTTTTGGCATTTCTTTGGTAACTTCTCTTAACGTTTCAATTCTCCCTACACCTCCAACCAGTCCCCATGTGTGGTCAAACTGTGGTTTAGCACCATGTGAATCCACAAAGGGGAGGGATCTAAGCTTATTATATTATTTTATTTAGAACACAGACTGTGACGCTGCAACAAAGCACTATGCTCCCAAGAAGCATCTCAAGGACAATAAGTTTATATTCTTAAAATGTCTCTGGCTAAATATATTCAGTGCGTCCTCCACTGGCTTCCAGAAAAAAAAAAGAAAGTTAAAATGATCCAAAATTCTGATTCTTCACCTTTAACTTCATGTACACAGCATCAAATTTCTCACAGTTATAGTAAGAAGCAATATTAAATTGGTCAAAAGACTGTAGGATATGTAATACTGATGTATAATATTCTAAAATAATAGTAAAGGTTCCTAAAAGCCAGCTTTCTTCCTAAGATATAGGTTTTATGTTTATTAGTAAGATATCCTAGTAAAAAACTTGCTATACCACTGTACTTAGTTTTATCGTACAAGTTTACAGTTTTGTGTTGAGACTTGCAGCATTTGTTTTCGTAGGCATATCTATTTATGGCTCATTAGGTTTCAGATATGAGCATAGTAAATTATGGCAGACGTAGAGTCTGATTTCCATTTTTCTATTTAACCATTGCTATAATATACATGTTACCTCTTGAGTGATCAGTGATGTATGCAGCAATAATATGAAATTAAAGTCAGAAATACAGTTTTGTGCAAGACAGCATGACAAGAGATCTACAGACTGACACTGAAGAAAACAATGAACAATGAAGTTATGACAGTTTGGTACGGACCGTCAGTCTGATACATCATAAGGGGGAACTGATGAGTTCTAATGTTAGTGGTGCTTGCGTGGGAGCTTGAACATTTTCACATGGCCAAGTACATTTCCAAATACTGAGTGTGTGTTTGAGTGAGACGAGTGGCCTGCAACACAATGCTGAGCTCAGAGTGTGAAGCTGAACGGGAGCCAAAACTTGCCTGTGAAAAACTGAAAGCTCAGGTAGAAGCAGTGGTACTCGTGGTTCTAACAGCTGATAATCAGTTGCTGCAGTTTGTTATCAACATACACGTTCATAATAAGTTCATACGCCTTCAAACAACACCTACACACATACTGTCCTCCTGTCAGCAGAGGAGTATCTTTTCTACGTTTTTCATCTTGTTGTGTGTGACAACCAGGTTGGGCTGACACAATACAGGAAATGTGAAAGGCGGGACTCGGGGAGAAAAAGAGATTGAAAGACCACGGATAAAGAGATCAGAGTGGAAGAGAGAAGATTTCCAGGAAGAAAAAGAAATGGGTAGATTTTACATCAGATGTCTGGGAGGCTGATGATAATATTGCAGCTGTCACCTGTGTTGTCATATTCAAAAGCACTGAGAGCACTGCTGCTCTCACACTCTGCTCAACAGGGCAGAAAGAGGAGGAGGAGGACAGGGAGAGTTTTCTAATGATAGATTCAAGCAAAATATCTTACCCCTCTTTCACTATGTAACCTTGCAGCCAATGTGAAAATGTGTTTGAAAGCAGAAACTTGCATTTTTATCTGTTTTGAGTAACTTAAGCAAAAATGTTTTGCTGTTACGGTCACAAAATGTTTAAGTTATTGTTATTGTAAGATCCTTCTATACAAATCCTGAAATCAGCTCTCAGACCCGCTAAAGAAATACTACCGTCAATGCATTGTCAATTGTGGTTTTTGCACTTTTTGGATAACGTGTATTGACCGTCTGGACAAAATACCAGTTTTTCCCTCTTGGGCAAAGCTGGCCTGCATTCTGCTCTTCATTATGCATCTGTCAGTCCACCATGACAGGGGATGCACTGCTGTAGACAAGATTAGCTGATTTGATTGGCAATGGCAGCTGCCAACTTCTAACACACCTACAATTAATTTGTCCTAATTTAACCCATTTCACATCTGCGCCCCCACAGCACCTCTGCTTCATCAGCACCTCAGGTCATAAAATCACCAAGTACCTGTTTTTCACAGCTAAATGAGCCTCTCCTCTGAGCTTGTATTGTGGGCTTGTGCAACAGCTTAGGCTTTAATTCACAAAAATAAACAAGCCCCATTTGGTCAATTAGCTCCAGAAAAGTGACTACTTGTACACATGATAAACACAGAGGTCAATTTCAAGAGTTTTCGCAGAGATCACTGTGATGCTTGTGTAAAACACATTTAAAGGGAACTTTCTTCTGGGGAGATATGTTGATCTATAATCATTTAAACAACACGTGCATTGCTTTGCAATGGCATTCGACTAACTGGGTGTTTGTAGAAACTGCAGAGTATCTGCATAGCTTAAAACATGAAAATATTCTCTGCTGAATGCACAAACATCTGCAAACGTTTTTGCTGGTCTCATACTATTATTAATACAAATTTTTCTTTTACGTTGAAATGCTCCTTGTCTCTGTATGTAGGTCTACACTGAAGAATAGTCACTTTTGCATAACATTTAATCAGTATAAAACATCAAAGCAATTATAAAAAAAAAACAGGTAATCCACCTGTTTGTTCATAATGTTCACACAGAAATGTTCCTATGTTTTATATACTTCCCAGTTTAATTGCAAGAAAAGAGAGGCGGTCATGTCTTAAGTACTGCATAAGCCATGGGGGCTTTATCAGAATGAACTCAACATGAACAACCAGCGAATGTGGCTACTTCATTAGCGTCAATTATTAATGACCACATTTTTTATGCAAAGACACGTGATATAATTCTATATCTATAAACAAGAACTTTACCAGGAAAAGTTAAGCGCGGCTGCTTTTGCACAGCTCTTGGAAAGATTCCAGCAAGGCATAATTTCTCCAAATGAGACACATTTTCCAAATGAGGCTGGACACAGAAAATGAGTTTGCAAAAGTTATTTTGCTCCAATTATGTTTTAATGAACTAGTTTTGTTCAGAATAATTGAATCTTTCTTCATGTAAAAGCCACAGAGATCATTAGCCTACATTCTACACTGGTATTGTCATTGTTTCTGCAGTGTCCCATTTTTAGCCTCGTTATCAACAGATGCATTAAAAGGTGGTATTTACAACTCTGCCCATTGTGTAGAAGTTTGAGTGGCTGCAGACAAAGCAGCATCCCTAGGATGATTATCAGCAGACAAACATAGTGCAACAGCCATTTAACTGTACAAAATAAAAGCTGAGTGATTTTGAAATTACTCAAAAAAGCTTAACATCTGACTGGTTACCACCAGTCTGAAAAGGAGTCAAGCATATATATATATATATATATATATATATATATATATATATATATATATATATATATATATATATATATATATATATATATATATATATATATATATATATATATATATATGGAAATACAATATATACAATATTCATTTTCGAAATGCGCTGAGGACAGACACCTGAAGAAATAAAAAAGACAGAATAATGTACACAGTAAACAGACACAATGATTAGAACAAAAATCGGTACACTTTACAATCGTACCACTTTTCATATTTTTTATTACATAAAGCACCTTAAATTGTCTTTTTGAAAAGTGCTATACAAAAATTACCTGCCTTACCTTGCCTTGCCTTACCACAGAGAGACAATTTCCCATATGTACAACCATAAACAGAAAATCATACGTCACATACACACAAACCTTAACTAAGAGGGTAATTTTGCTAGAGTGGGCTGGAGTAAATGTTGGAGAGCGGACCACCCCTGATTAAAAAAAAAAAAGTTAACTTGACGCAATCCCTGATAATCTCAAAATGCATTATAGGTAAATTATGCATATGAAAAAGGGGAAACTAACAATGGTAGAATCACCCTCTGCTTTAGAATGTAAAAAAAACAAACACACACAAAACAATCAACGCACACACACACAGAGCAGCAGGCAGCAAAGTGGGGGTGGCTGGCTTGCTCAGCAGCACTTTACCTGTGATTTGGGATGGAACAGGCCAGCACTAAAATTCACTGCTCTGGCCCGCTGTTGTTTTTTTTTTCCAGAACAAAATAGATCAAAAAAGATGGTACCAATGTCACATTTTCAGACTGCAAATATGATATTTGTGAGATTTAAAAGGGATGGCTGCCTGCCAGTAAACACAGATTAACCTGGTTTTGATTTTCTCATTTAATGTATAAAGCAAGACAGTCAGCATGCATACGTTAATCAAATTGGTTTAAATATTGAAGAGTCAAATGAATGAATGAGCATTTTTGTTTTACTTTCTAATATGCAGACCATAACCACAACACTAACTGGCCAATGGACCATACCATGCAACTCATTGTTAAAAGACCCATTCAGGCGTTTTTGATTAAAAAAAAAATAAATTGTGTACACACACACTCACATGCATATATATATATATATATATATATATATATATATATATATATATATATATATATATATATATATATATATATATATATATATATATATATATATATATATATATTTAGCAGGTACAAATCTCCTCTTTTGACACCTTAAACAAAGTGTGCGTGACCGTGTGAGCGAGGAGGATTAAATCACTAAAAGGAGATACATGACAGACCCTGTCAATTTTAGATTTTGTGTTTTCACTGAACATGCATTTGCAATATTTGTCAGTATTATTATTTTTTGTGTGTTTATGTGTGTGTGTCTTACTATTTAGCCTCTAGGCCATCCGGAATGTGCAGATTGTAAAAGAATAGCTCATCAATATTCATGTGAGTTTATGCTTTCATTAATGTTGCAGCAAATTGTCTCAGATCAAACTCACAGCTTGTATCTGCGTCCACACTACTGCATCTCACAGACTGAGAGCAAAAAAGAGTAAAGAGAGAGGGAGAGCTATCAGAGGGGGGTAGAGATGGAGAGAACAAAGAGCAGGCTAGATGCTACAGATGGTCCTATGTTTCCAGTAGATTAAAAGGAGACTTTGAAAATGGAAAAGGGAAAAAGTCATACCAATGAAGAGAGATGTATGAGAAATAAGTGGGGGGTCAAGAGAAAAAAGAGAAGAAGAGGCTAAAAGAGAGGAAGAAAGGCTGAGTAGGACGGTGGAGGTAAAGAAGAGAAGAGAACAGGAGAGTCGAGTTCTAAAGGTATGTGTCCTACTTTGGTCTGACTAATGAACCCAAAGTGTCCCGATTCTGTCCTGAATCACCAGAGGATCATTAGACCACCCTATACTGAGAGTGTGTGTGTGTGTGTGTGTGTGTGTGTGTGTGTGTGTGTGTGTTTCCCCTGGCATGTGTGTAAGCATCTGATCTGTGTTTGAGTGAGTGTTACAGTAGATGCACACTTGATTTAATATGCTCTCTCACACTCTCGCTTCTCTGTCCTAAAGCTGTGTGTGAGAGATCTCGACGCCCTGCATGTGTTCAATGAGCCACTGACACTTTTGTCATCTGGCTTCACACCAAGTCTTATAAGTGAGAGTTAGTGTGCTAGTGAGGACATCACACAAACAGATACCACTTGACATCAGATTACTGCAGGAGCTACAAGGGCAACTTTGGACCTGTGGTGCCACAAACGCGCATGATATTTGGAAGAAAAACAGCTGATGGACTGCAGATAGATAATGACCCTGAACACACTGCGAAAGCAACTAAACATACTGCAGAAGCAAAGTTAGTCACCTGATCTCAGCCTAATGGAGCATGTTTTTTAGTTACGGAGAAATGCCAACAAACAAGCAGCAACTGCACTGCAAATACATTTCTAAGGAAGTAAAAAAGGCTTTGCAGTGTGAAGGTGGCTGCAGTCGAGGCCTGGCTGATCATATCCAGGAGAGAGGTGATGTCCCTGGACTGCAGACTTCAGGGAGTCATTAACTGCAAAGAATTTTCATTGAGGTCTGAAAAATTATGGTTATAAAACTATATGTGTTCATATACTGTATATATATATATTGTCACTTTGTCACTTTATCTATATACTTTACACCCCTGAAAAAAGAAGGTACTTTGCCTAAAATTATTATTTTCCCTAAATGTTGACGGCAATATTTTTGTGATTAAAGTTGAAAGTCTACAATATGATCACATTATTTCAAATTTATTGTAGTAGTCCACTGTTGCTGCCATAAATTAACAATGTTCAAAAGGGAAAACTACAGGTCATCTAGATCCATGTAAATGGCTTTTATGTTCTAGATAGGGATTTGTTTTCTCTAAGAAGAAACAATCATCTTTTTTTTTTAAAAGAGATGGCACGCTATATATATATATATATATATATATATATATATATATATATATATATATATATATATATATATATATATATATGTGCCACTATATTTGCTTATTTCTTGTCCCCAATTAATAATATCACCTCTAAAAAAAATTGTAAACCTTGTTCTTAAAAAGCTTGAACAAAAATGTAATCAAATTTAAGGGTAAAACACATAATAAAATGTTCACACCTTATCAGGTCATCTGGTTGACTGCCTGTCTAACAGATACCTATTATTACACCACCTCTGGTCTTGCGCCATTTCTAAAAAACATACATACTAGGTATGTGAGTCTAAATTAAGGGATGAGAGGGAGCATGCATAGCGTTTTGTCTGTGTGTGCCCTGTACAGGCTGGTTACAACTCCTATTTGGGAGGGCAAAAAGCATCCATATGCCTGTCGACTGAGGTGCTCCAAGGCTCTCCCAAATTCACATAGCCATCTTCAACTAAACCTCTAAGAATTATATATTGGTCTTCCCAGTTAACAAGCCCATCCAAACCAATATTAACACAAAAAATAACTTCTTCAAACATCTCTCTATCAAAGGCTGTAAGAAATGACTATTGGATTTTTCTGGGTCTCTGTCATCTTGTTTTGCACTTAACATAAAAAAAAAAAATTCAGGCTACCCGATATGCAACCCAGTCCTTAGGTTACAGCTCACCCTGAAAACTAAAATGTTTTTAACCAGATCTCTCAGCATTCGTAGCAAAACTTTTCCAGATGCTTTAAAATGCACCAGCATATCTAGTGTTTGAAAACAAAAAAAGGCACATGCCACTCTGTCACTCCACTACTCAATAAGCTTCAATGACTTCACATGGCTGTCTGAATCAAATTCAAGTTACAAATGCACCCTCCCGAGTGACTGCAGGGTCTACACCCAGCTATCTATCTGCTTCTAGCAATCATATAGACAACTATAGTTCTCTTAGAAAGCTCATTGACTCGACTGATGTGTGGCTCTACAATGATGGAACATGAACCAGATGCAATCAAAAAAGGGCCATACCACTATGATCAAAAATCTGTTGAAGACTCATCTCTTCCAAGGACACTTCATCTCCTAACACCTATAAAACTCCCTAGCATGCCTAACCTGCTCTTATATTGACCTTCTGTACCTCCTCTACCTATACCAGGGGTCCTGGACTCAGGTTCTTGAGGGCCGCTGTCCTGCAGGATCGGACTGGAGTCCGGGACCCCTGACCTAGTTGGAGGGACCCTTGTTAATTTTTTGCATGTTTTTAAACATATGTCAATCACAGTTGTGGCCTTCAGCTCCTTTAGCTGGTCCACGTCAAAGGAGGCGCAGAGATGCCGGTGGATGTTTACAGAATATCCAGTTTCAGATGGATTAGTAGCAAAATCAGATGCTGGGTTGGTGGAAACTGCCAATTCCTCGTTTAGCTTTGCATTATGATGATGACTAATGAGGAAGTGATAATGGCTAGCCACTGGCTGAGTGGACTGTCAATCAAAATTATATGTCTCATATGAGAAAAAAAAATATTGCTTTATATAATTTAAGTAGAATAAAATTGTACCGCATCACCGCACTACCGCATTTTTTTTTTTTACTTAAACAGAACAAAGAAAAATTAAGTGATTAATCACATTAACTAGGAATATCTTTTGATTAATCGTGACTAAAGCATATAATCGATAGCCCTAATTATAAAGTACCTCATATTAATAAAGTATTATCGATAGTTTTGATGATCATTTTCTCTTACTGACACAGAGACAGTTAATATCATAATGGTAATGACAATTTTTTTTTCTATTTTTGTCTTTGTTGTTGTGAAAAACAAAATATTATCTCTAAACTTGTTTGGGGCTAGACACTACCTACACTTACACCACCCAGGTGACTTACAGCATGAAAATGACGAGATAACAGAGTCGAACAGGGTCAGTGGGGCATCATATTTGTGCTGTACCAGAACCAGTCCTGCACAGTTGGCTTACTTATCTTAAACAGAGCTGCATGAATATCACATAGTTAATCCATCCACCCACAAAAATTCTCCCTCTCTGAGTGCCTCAGAATAAAAAGTTCAAAAAGGAATAAGACAGAATTACTAACAGACCTCATGTTGCATTTTCAGAGAGTGATGCAAAGCAGCTTGACATGACTTCTTACACTGGAATTAGTTTACAACCCTGCTTTGAACTTCCTTAAATTTGGGACAGGGTGAAGGAAGAAAAAAACATTTCAAAAGTAGTGTTGTCAACATACAGTATTGCATTGTGGGGAGGTGTTTGACTTTCATAAATAGTTAGTGTGTAGATTCACCTAAAATATTAACATCCATGTCCATCAGACAGTCACAACCTGTATTTGAAACAGCTTTGTGAAATCACCACTCCAGCAGTTTCAACTATGACATCAACTTCAAACACAATCAGTCTATGAAGGACCTGACATCTGAAAATACAAGCAGTGTTTCTTTACATATGCATGCTGATACACCCACCATTTATGAAAAGTTGAACATATTCCTCGGTAAAAACTCTCTACCTCTCGTTCTTGCACTCTATTTCACAATTCTTTTTATTCCCCCATTTCTTCTCCCTAGTGTGCATGTCACAGTCTTTCACTGGCATGTCATATTCTTTCATGTGCTTTGCTTTTCAGACATTTAATCCCATATAAAGTGAGGCTGTGGGTGAGCAGTTGAGTATGTGGGTGGGTACGAGGCCAACTAAGTCACCACAGTTGATGGACTGCATGAATCTGGGTAGATACAGAAATGGGCTGAAGGTAACCAAAATACATTTGGAAAAAGTTTTGCTCATTTAATAGTAAAATAAAAGGAGAGTTTATGCAGCAACTTCAGTCTTTTGAGACTGAAGTCACTCCTGTAACAGCAAGGACTAATGACTAGAAATGAAAAAAAAAAAAAACAAATAATAAAAAAACAGATGCGCGAGTTCATCAGGGATCCGTGAGTTTCTCACAGCCTGTGACATGCAGCACAGAGTCCCACACACCAACACCTCCACCACCACAGCCACGATAGTCCCTTTCTATCTCGTAATCTGTTGCTGTGGTTTGGACGGGGGAAATCCTCGTCATAAATACGTCAATAAACTCTCATTCACTGAAGACCAGGTACTACAGTATCTGCCATATTCGCATCTATCACAAGACAGCAGTGCTTTCGGCAAGCGTATGATCCAGTCAACGGCATCAACGTTTCCCGAAACCCACCACCGGATTCCGTCACAATAGCGGCCCACAGCTAGCCAGCCTGCAACTGAGCAACAAAGCAGAACAGCCAGACGTCCACGGAGGGGAAGACATGCAACGTGGAGAGGGGGACTAGGTGGACTATGATGCCTCAGGCATAGAAAGGAGGGAGAGTCTTTCTCACACTGTGATGACAGGGCAACCAGTGCATAGTTTACAGGGATCTCAAGCCAGAGAACGTGTTCCTTCATGAAACTGGACATATAAAGTTAACAGACTTTGGCTGAGTAAAGAGTCAGTAGATGCTGATAGGAGGGCTTATTCCTTCTGTGGTACGGTGGAGTATATGGCCCCTGAGGTGGTCAACAGGAGAGGACACACGCAGAGCGCAGACTGGTGGTCTCTGGGAGTTCTTATGTGATGTACCATGAACATGATTCCTAAAGCTAAACTGGGAATGCCTCAGTTCCTAAGTTTGTAAGCCCAGAGTTTGCTGAGAATGCTCTTTGAACGTACCCCAGCAAACAGATTAGGAGCCGGGCCCAATGGAGTGGAGATCAAACGCCACACTTTCTTTTCCACCATCGACTGGAATAAAGTGTACAGGAGGAAGCTTCAGCCTCCATTTAAGCCTGCAGCAGGGAAACCAGATGGCACTGCAGCGACCCAGTTCACCGCTAAAACACCTGAAGACTCCCCAGGTATTCACCCCAGGGCTAATGCCACGAGCTCTTCAAAGGCTTCGGTTTTGATGCCCCAACACCTATGGATGAGAGCGAGAGCTCCCCAATGCCCAGCACACTCCCAGTAATACAGATGCTTTGTTAATGGGCCAAACAACACACCAGAGGAGATTCTTCTCCGAATAGGATCTGGAAAGTTCTCATTGACGGGGGGTAACTGGGATTCTGTATCAGATTCCGTATCCTCAAAGGACCTGCTGTCCTATATGCTCCATGTAGACCCTCACCAGTGATACACAGCAGAACAGGTTCTGAAGCATTCCTGAACACTACTACACTTCCAACTCACACGCCACGAGGCACCACATCTCGTCAAAGAAGCCATGGCAGCCACCTTTTCAGCACTCAGTCAGAAGACGCACCAACCGGTGTTGGAACCCGCGGCAGCGACCAGTTTAGCCGAGACACAGCATGAAAAAACTCACATCAACAGACATGTAGACAGACACCACTCACCCTCCAGTTTTGGTCTCATTCTCGCAGACTCAAATACGCAAACACAAATGCGCATGCACAGACTCAGACCAACCATTGGCCAGTCCGAACTACTGTCTCCCTTTATAAAAATTATAATTTACCATATCCAGCATTAGCATTCACTCTCAAGTACAGGCTCAAACAGGCACAGAAAGAGGTTGAATTGTGAAGACGTTCTGCCAAAGACGTAGAGGGGAAGCTCACATACAGTATCTGTTACTGCTGGGGAGACAGACTTGTTTATCCCTACAGCTTTCACATGCACTAGCCTTCCTCGCCTTTCATTATTTCTTTCTTGTGTGGGGAACAAACACACCAGCTGATGTTTTCCTTCACTGTGATTGGCTGATTCAAAGCTGCTTAGGTAAACTGTGCCCCCCTCGCCCAACTGCTCTTCATCTTCATCTGAGTTCTCTCATCCCCATGTTTGCTTTGGCACATTTAACTTATTTTTCTTAAAATGAAGTAATGATTTGTGCTGGCAAGACGTGTTGACTGAAGTATAACGTCAGACTGTTTCCTCACCAAAATTCCCACCAAAAACCACACACAGAAAAAACAACAACAAATCTGCTCGTGGCAGATTGTAAAAGTCCTACAGGCTCAAATTCACTTACCAACACTTTTGGGAACATAAATGCTTGTTTTGGCAAAACCTGTATTCCTTTTCCTCAAAGTTTCGCCATTTGACTCATGTTTGTAATTCTAGCAAAGTATCAAAACAGTTACATAAGCTGCAGATGGATAAAAGAGTATCGAGAATTTAAAGGTGTGGTTGTGGCAATTATATGAAAATGGCATGTTTGCAGAAAAATCTAAAGAGTATAAAGAGTACACACACACACACACACACACGCACACGCACACGCACACGCACACGCACACGCACACGCACACGCACACGCACACACACACACACACACACACACACACACACACACACACACACACAATATGATCAAATATAGGATTTAACAGGAACAACTTTTCCTTAGGAACGTCCAAACAGATTTGTCTAGCGTCTACACAGAATCGTTTAGCTTTAGTTCGTGGTCAATAGGTTACAAAATAGTTATTTAACATCATATCTTTTTTAAACAACTCAATGCAACAGATATAACTAATCACTTTCAAGTGTCATTCTTAATCCCACATTTGTGGGTTTAATGTAATGTAGACTAATATGGAAACAACTTATTGAAAAACAACAGAAGTAGAGGTCATTCATTCAGTGGTGTGCCAGTAAAAAACAAAACTAATATGAGATTACTCGCATTATAAGGACTGTTTTTTTAAAATATGTTGAGCACTGTATGAAAATTGAACAGACCTTGTCCTGTAATAGTGCAGCAGTCTATAAATGACATATTGAAGGTGTTAACAGTTAACCCGCCTGAGTCATCAACACCTCTATGCCTCCACCCTATTTCTTCACATAATAAATGCCTGCCTAACACTTTGTGCCACTGATCCATTCATCATTCCCCTTAGTCTTACCCTAATTAATATTCCTTCCCTACCTGCTTCTCTCACTCTCATCCATCCATCCGTCACACTCGCCAGCCTGCTCAGGTCATTACCCGCTGTGATGATCGTTTTGTTGCACTAATTAGCCTAATTACAGTTGTCAGTTATAACCTGGTCCTCTGCAGGGACCTTGTGATCCTACTGTGACTCTATCTGACCTAGGCCATTGAATCCATGCATGTGTGTTACGTTTCTGTAGCCATGGCGGACCTCAGTGAAGCACATATTCGTTTTACTTTTTTGCTCTAGTACAACTTAGTTTCTTTATCTTTTATTTAATTTCAATTACAATATCTTCTAACTATCCTCCACTAAGCAGCTAATATCTTTCTATACTTTGCACCATGACCTTAAATCACCCACGCAGATAAACTAACTACTGGCCCACTCAGTTCTATTTAAGGTGCATTACTATTGTTTCCCTAAGCTTATCTCTTTGTATCTTTCTGCTTTAAGACTGTATTAAATGCATGTTATGAGTGTCCATGTAGCATCTCATAAAGAAGTCAACAAATAAAATTCACTCTCTGCAAGCCAGAGGAGGCCATCCGCACTTTGATATGTGGGAGCTACAGTTGATTGTATGCACAATTACAAACTGTCCGTCTTCCTCTCTTTAGTCTGTGCTTCAAATTTACAATGTGCTCTTTGTGGCAGACCATTGCAAGTGGGTTATTTTCTGTGGAGTAAAAAAGTAATGGATTTCCCTCCTAAGAATTTCCCCCTAAGATTGCTTTCTGTATCTTACACTGGCTCCTTTCTGTATCTTGTTTTAGCTTCTGTGCTGGGAATCCTGCTTTTGTCTTTACTCAGATAAGTACCAAAAAGACAACTGTTGGGTTGAGAGAAATTCATCTCTGCTGAGGGTGTGTTGTAATTTTCACAACAATTGTGGATTCCTTGCAAAATCCAGTGTCCAAACTAATAAATACAAGTTTACAGCAGTAAAATATCTTCCTGCCCTCCAAACACAGAACACAGATGGAAGACGTGTAGTCGGGACAGAGCCTGGATCACAGCTGGAATCCAAGACCTACAGGCCAGATTATATGGTAAGAAATGATATTGGCCTGTTTGCCTGGCTTACTGTTGAAGCAGCCCTTCACAGGAGCCAGTGTTGGCAGACATGCCATGGTTTAATACAGAGGAGCAACATAATTTGCAGGGCCGCTGAGCTTCAAGGTGATGAATTTTTCATGCAGTTTCCACTGTTCTGAATTGATCTGTTAAAACGGCTCCCACCATACGACTGTTGTTCCCCCTGGGAGGCAACATACGTGTAGGGCTGGTGAGTGTTGCATTGATTAAATCTAGTTTGTATAATTTATCACGACGCTTTCTTTCATTTAGGTTTTCTCTGCCATTGCAGCTTCCTTTTCACAATTGTTTCCTCCATGTCTTTGCATTGTAAAAAACTAGAAAATCAGCTGTCGTGAGAAGTCAACATCTACTGAACTAACAGACCCACAGACAGTTCATCACGTATAAGATGTCCTGCTAAAGTGTTACAAAAAACACAACAAGAACACAAACGCACTCTTTCTTTTCTCTTTTTTTTTTTGACAGATCATAATCCCCTCATCCAGGTCCAGCACATCTTGTCCTTACACTTCTTAATGGGTTGCGTCGCTGAATCTTGACTCAGTTCCTCTGCTTTAACAAAGTCTGCAGAAACTTTTGAGCATTGTTGTCTGATTGGCAGGGAAGCGAGATGAGCTGCAGTGGTTGAGGAAACAGTGTGATTAGATATACTGATGATGTATTGTCGCTAATTTCACAGAACGTTGCTGACTTTAATGCACAAATACACATTCAAGCAAGCAAGAAAGCAAGTGTGTTTCTAAATGTGAAATGAAATGAGCAGAATGAACCAAATGCTCTGTAAAAATGTGATTTGTTTTTTTTTTTAATTTCTTTAAGTCAATGCATCATTATCCTTCATTTGCAAAGTTAGATAACATATGATCTGGGTCAGTGGACTATAGCTGTCCTGAAGACTCCAGGCAGGCTGGAGAACTGGTTCAAACAAAGCCTCAGACACAGTGGTAGTCAGCATAATAATAAAATAAAAAAGATATAAATATGGAGCTTTGCAGAAACACCTGTGTGCTTAAAAGGTATGTTATATACAAGATGAAGATTGGAATTGTAGTAAAGGCAAAAGCACAGTCCATTTAATATAAATATAAATGCCTTGTTTATATTTAAACACTGACAAAACTATTATAAAAAGTAGTAGTTTTTTAAAAGGAATATCCAGTCATCTCTGCTTGAGTATCCAGTCATCTCTGCTTGTAAAAAAAACCCCAACTCAATTCTCAAATTTCATTCAATTTCCCTAAATTACCACTTTTGAATGGTTTCAGATTCATATGCTTAGTTATTATTATTTTTATTTAGAGGCAGTGACTCTAATGTTGCCTTAAAAGACAAGTCAGAAACTTGTGTTGGCCAGCTGAGTCTTTCACTATTGGCTTTAGATAATAAAACTGATGTTTACACACCAACAGGGTCTCCTGTTTGCACCCTTTATTCCCATTTTTCCTTGGACCGCTCTTGGTTTTTTTTAGTTTTTTTTATTAATGTTTGTGAAACAAATACTGAACTACTGAGGAAAAGCTGAGAGCCCTTTCTCTAAGCAAGTACTTGACAGCGGGTATTAAGCCGCCACAGTACCACTGTAACTCAATGTGAGCTCTTGTCAGCCTACAGGTTTTACAAGCTGAAATCTGAAAAAAAAAAAAAAAAGTTTCAAATGAGTGTTTGTTTCATAACACTGGCAATGCATTAAACAAATAAATCTCTTGCAGCAACATCATGGTCCTAACATTTCAAATATCAATATATTCATTGTGCCAAATAAATGCAACTACCCAGTCCATTTGGTCTTTCAGAGTTAGAAGATTAGTGCTACATGAGAAGGAATCAATGAAGCACAAGTCAAGTTGAATGTGGACCTGATTTGTTCTGTTAGCATTTATTGTTGATAATAGTTACATGAAAATAACAATTTCCATTTAACATTCTCCAACCAGTAGTCCTAATTAGATTCAATGAAAACTGGACGTAATCATAGCAACAACGGCTGTCATCAGCATCTTTGGTGTAATTAACACTTACCTTTCAGTCTTGCGACAGTAACAAGCTGGATATGTGGGTTTGAAGTAGAATATGTACCATTAGATTTTGTAGTTACGTTGCCTACATCATGAACAATCAAGACTTCAAATTTACCTGACTTTTATACTGACTTTTTAATAGCTGATATTTTACATATGTTGGTAGGAGTTGTTGAACCAATCTTTTTTGTGCTTTAGACACATGTGAAAACAGTTTCTGCTCTGTCCGTCATTCACTCACAGATGTGGAGCTCTTTTCACTTCTGTGAAGAAAATGTTTATATCACATAATTTTTATTAAGTTTCCCTGATGTTTGTCTTAGTAACACTGAAACCCAAAAAATGTCTGATGCCAACATTTTCATTTTGGTTGGTTCTAAAGTGCCTACATCAAAACAGCCGTGTTAAACCAGTGTTCAATTTTGCCTTCAATTTATGCACAATTTGAAATTCAGTAATATTATACTATACTTCTGATGTAATGTCTCCTATTCTATGTGCACCGATTTCTACATACCATAATTATGATGAATGTGAGTTTTACTATTTAATCCCGACTTATAGCCATGTGTTTGTGAGGGAATTTAACTTCATGACAGCTTTATTATGACATATAAGACGCAATATGTGCATGAACAGTGCATGTATGGGTGTAAAAGCTGGACCCATCTCTACATTGTCTTAGTGTTAATGAGAGGATTCCTGCCTGGAGGTGTAACCCAGATTTTTTTTTTCTTGTCTGTTTCATTTTGGGTTTTATTTCCTACTTTGCCTCAAACCCTCTGCAAGCACGAAGCATCTCATCATGTCTGACCCTTGCTCATTTTTGCACACTGCATGTGCTTCCATTTTGGATCACTTTTATCCTTTCCTCTCACAGGCATCTTTTTGCTTTAATGAAACAGATGTCCCTTCATTAATAAAGACTTGCCCTACCATATTAATGAAGGACTGAGTAAGAGGGGGAGAGGAAGATCTCACAAAGATAATATACAACGTACTTGTGCATGTTGTGCTACAAGCTGGAACACACAGTTCCACATAATTAAACCACCGGTAAGGAATGCTTTCGTAACCTATGCGGACATATAAAATGCAAATATTGAGCCGTACTGAGGTACAAATGTCACAAAGAAAGGTTGTAAATTATTCTACTTTTTCCAGCTTACGTAGAATATTCAGAAATTGATTACTGTGTGAAGCCAAACACAACGTGTTTAGGCAGAATCAAACACTGAATTCCTCATGGCCAGTAAAGTGTTGTAACTGAAGGAAGTGCTCGCTTAGATTCAAGGAGAGTTTAAGTAGATTCCCGTTGTGCTCTGAGGATAATGTCAACTCTTTTTCCTTGTGGAAGGCCCACATGCTGAGGCATACCAGCTGTTGTACCACTCTCACACCACTAGACTCCTTGCGAATATGGGCACCATCTTCACACAAGCAAATACAGAGATGCTCGAAATAACACGCGCACACACAGATGCTTCAACATAACAGCACAAATTCACATTTTTAATCCTCAGCTTAGGAGCTTTATAAGCTGTCAACAACTACGACTGATTAGTCAACCTAAATTTAATTTTCAGAACACTGCAGTAAATCTTTATAAGGTCAGTGCAGATCAATCAACCAGTGAAGAAAGAAGCAGGAGCAGGTAAAAGGACTTAAAAGCGTCAGTTGGGGTAAATAGATGCCTTTCAGGGAAAATATGTGGGTTTTTAAGACCAGACTCTCAAGTAGGCACTGCATGTCTGTTTTTATCTCAGTCCCATCCACAATAATTCAAAGAGACAGAGTCGAGTGTCTAACTGGTTTTGTTGTTGTCTGATAGCCGACAACCATTGTGTGCTTGTTTGGGGCAATACTTTCGTTTCTTTTTTTTTTATCTTTACAGCTTTTTTCTGCAGTGCTCAGGTTTAGTGCAATATTTCTCTGATTTTCTTCATGCAGCTCAAAGCTGACTATCCCATGTCCACACTACTGATTTGAAAATTAGCCCATCCTTGTCATACCTGGTCATTTTAAAATCGATATCACTCTCATTTAGACAGTTTGACCCACTAAGAGTAACTTACAGAGAATACTATTATTGCCCAGCTGTGTCATAATTGTTCAATGTAAATATCCAAATAAATAAGACAACAAACAATAAGTACAGGTAACAATGTAGTGAGACGGTATATGGGATGGGAATTCCTGTTCCTCTGTCGATGTCGCTTATCGATTCAGTTCCTCATCGGTTCTCATATTGATTCTCATTCAGTTATATATAGTAGAAATTACTTTGGTTGCATTTACACTTTAATATCAAGCATGTGCCAACATTTTGCAACTCAACTTCAACTAAATCAAAGCTGGCTTACGCTGAAAAACAGAAACTTTTTCAAATGAACATTGATATGTAAAATACATTCGCAATGATCATCTTTTGCACACTAACAGTTTTTGTGCAGAAAATGTTTCTGTGTGTTGGAGGTAAACCCATCGTTAACATTCATTTCATAAAAACGGGGTGGGGCTGAAACAATAGACAGCAACAATAGCTGAGTCACAAAGGAATGGGAACCATTTCCAGCGAGATGAAACAATTATACAATTATAGGAATTAATTCATATCTTCCCCAGAATGTAATAAACACACAATGTATAAAGACCAGTTCAACTGATTTAAGTTTACTAACAAACAAAGTTATTTTTTAAATCCTGACATCAAACTGAGCTGACAAGGCAACAGAATCACAGCGATAGAAATCATCTGTTACTAATCAAAATGATAAAGAATGAATTGCAACAAAGCTTGATTTATTTGTAGACAGGTAATTCATCCAAATCACTGCTGATTTAAATTAATTTATTTTTAAATAAACTAAATGAGAATCCCATGTAGTGCATACAAGAAGCAGTAACAGTTGGTCAGGACATAAGTATAATTATAAACAATAACTTTGATTTAAATTTTAAAGAGATAAAAGTTGACGCGATAAGAAAGTTATTTTTCTCATAGGACATTATTGGAAATGAAGTTGGTTGTCAGATGTTACTGTGAATCTGTAAAGCCAGTCACACAAGGAACAGAATAAAATGATTTAAAGTAAACGTGTTCTGTTCATTGTATTCGATCTGTGATTAAATTGATGGTTCAAAAATTAAATTCCCTTCCAGAATTGATAAAGTATTTTTGAATTTGAACTTGATTTTGAGTAATGAATATGTCTCAGCCATCTGAAGTGGCTGCCTTGCCGCAGTCACTGCCTGCTCCCTTCTCTCCTCTCGGTCTGTATCCTCACCTATACTGTCAAACTCTACAGATGGAATTTGATTTCCACCATTAGGAGTGGAGGAGTAGAGCAGAGCTGACTTACGAGTGATGAGGGAGCCACTGGAGAGCGCTGAGACCTATGTAGAATTAAAATTCTTTGGAGTACACCTCTGAGGACACATTTCCTACAACCAAGGTAAATCAAATGTTCAGCTGTCTTGATTGGAGAGAGAAACAAGCTAGGAAATGTGTGGCAGATGATGGAAATGTTGATGTCACACAGAAACCTGGGTCTTTTGTGAGCTTATCAATGGCTGGAGGGCAAATAGACTATTACCCAGTCTACTGCCTGGCGAAAAAAAGATCAATCGCTAATAGAAAAATAATGGAAAGATAAAAAAGAACAATATATTCATATAATATTGTAACTTTTTTCTATTATTACACTCTACATATCAGATTTAATAGTGAATATCTATCTATAATGCAGAAAAAAAAAGAATTAGTGAGACAGCAATATTCAGACCCAGGATTATAGTGACCCATCTCATACCTGTTGCATTCCTCCGTCATACCATGCTGCTTACTGCTTCCAGACAAGTGGAGGTAGACATGTACAGATGAAAAACATAAGAGAAGACACAAACGAGATGACGTAATGAGATGAGTAAAGTGTAACATGAGCATGGCATACACACAAATGAATACAGCACCGACGCGGGAATGGAAACTGGGAGGCACACAAAGGAGTACCGGGATGAGCTGCAGTGGTTAGGAGACAGCTTGTGTAAATGTGATCACAAAACTGGGTGGAGGGTTTGCATTTCAAATATAACTATGGCCGAAATGTATCTACTTGGCATTAACAATGAATCATTTAACAAGTAAGAATAATAACAACTGTTTGAAGTAAACTAAAAAAACTAATCCAACAATGCTTATGGATTTGTCCAACAATACTTATTTGAATTTCAAAATACGACAACCACGGTAAAAAGATTATCCCTAGTGACAGACATAAAACATGCAGTTAGAAAATAAATTCACTTGCATTAAAAAAACAAAAACAAAACTGCCTTGACGTAGAATATCAGATTAGTCATTTACAGAAAACCAAGTTTTACCACTAACTGCAATTTAAAAACTCAGAAAAAGTGAATAATATTTCTCTGAGAGAAAAAAAAAACACGTAAAATCCTGTAAAAGACAAAAGCACACTCAGGAAAAAAACGTGCAAGCGTTTAATCACACAATGAGCATTCTTTGCTGTAAGTCACAAGAGAAGACGGGGCAAGAAAATAGTGTAAGAAGAAGTAATGCTGATCTGAAAAGGGAAGAGCGAGTGGGAGACAGAAGCCTTGAAAAAAAAAAAAAACAGCACCTGAAGAGGATGCCAAAACAGTAGGAGGTCTTGAAAAGGGACAGTGGAGATCACAGACAGATGAGAGGAGGATCAAAGAGCTGGATGAAAGGAGAAGTAGAGATGTCCTTTCAGTTTAGGACTTGTAAAAATGGCCTCATACTCCGGCTGGAGGTGCCGACTACTCCATCAGTGTTTTAAGGCACAGACGCCAGTTATTTGTTTCAAAATATTATGTTACATACACGTTTGACAAAAAAACAGTGGCAAGCTGGACCCAGTTTAAAAAAAAAAAGAGCATTCATGTCCTATAATAACATGAATACAATTGTAATAAATTTAAAACAGGTGAAAATTGTTAAATGATATTAAATGATGTTAAATGATGAGCTTGATTTCAGTAACTCCTTGACTACGTGCGTCTGAGGCAAACAGTAACGCCGGCAGTTTTGGTGACGCATCAACAATTTAGACAGGTTTTAAAAAATAGGAGTATTTGTATCTGGAGCATTCTGAGCTCACAGTTGGACAGTAGACAGGCGGATACTGCGGCAGAGGTTTCCATGGAAAATGTGATACCTGTCAAACTGGGCTGGTGTCTACTGTAACTGTTTTGTTCGCTGTAGCTGTAGAGCCAACCAGACTGCAGATGATGTCATAATGGGAGAAAACTACTTTTTTCTTTTTAATTAACTTTACAAATGATATTTTGTATCCAGAATATATATTTTTCATCAATAACAAGTAAATTCTACAACATTCTACCTGTCTGGAAAAGAAATTACACTATTATAATTCAATTGTGTCCTTTTGCCTCTTCCAACTATTTTCAAATAAACTAACACTCCCATGTGAGGCTTTTGTTTCTGTTTTTGCATCTTCATTTCTGAATAAATAAAGATATCCAAGTGATCAAATTTGCAGAACCTCTTACACAGATGTCAGATGGGGTGAAATTGCATCTATCCGAGATCATCACGTGCACACTTATATAGCTGATATAGACAAAATAGTATAAGACTTACGTGCATAAATCCATGTCACAGATTACAGTAAAAACAAATTCTACATCTTATAGTTGTAAGTAATCTAATGACAGAAAATAACAGTTTCAAAGTAAAGAAAAAAGTTGCATAGAAAATATTATAATAAAGACAAAATATATCAAATAATTCACTTACAATTTATAAAGAAGCACCATGTCTGTGACAGTACGACCATGTAGAAGCAGCTCTGTGTGTAAGCAAAATCTGCCTTGTTAATAGTGAAAAATGAACAAGAAAAAAAGGAACTAACGAAGGACGGAAACTGACAGTAAATGTAAAATGTTAATCTGGTCTCAGCCTTTTCAGAACACGTATAGCGGGGATGGGAACCAGCTGAAGCGCTCAGAGCCTTTAATTATGGTAACCCGCTACTCGTATATATTAATATTTGACCACAAATGAAGTGCTTGATAGTGAAAACTGGAGGAGTTGGCAAGAGCAGCCGGGAGAGAGAAGGGGAAGTTGAAGACAAAGGACAGAAAGGAAGCAGAACAGGTGCTGGATTTAAAAATGGACAGAGGGCAAGACAGCAAGACAGCGTTTGAGAAGAAAAAGAGACGGCGCTGAGGGCCTATCTTCATTCATTAGAGAGAAGAGTAGTTATAGGTCAGCACATGACATGCACTTGTGCAGGATTGTATGTCTGATGTGGCTCAGAGGCCAACACAACTTGTCAGTTACTGTATTGAGGGAGCGTCAGTTACTATTCAGTGTGCAGTAACTGACTTGCTCTTTTCTCCTGTCAAGTATTCCTCGGTTTTCTTCCCACTTCATTTTTACCCTTATATCGTATTAAATTTAGATCCATCACCTTCTGTTTATGTCTAAAGCGAGGTCCTCCTCCTCTGCTCTCTCCAGCTTCTATTTTCTTACAGGTTCATACATATTTTTTGATCTCACTGTTTGTTACCCACTGTAGCTCCTTTAAAGAGCTACTGACACGAGGATAAAAAGACTTCAAACCCTGACATTGGTCCCTCTGAACTCTGCCACTTGAACAATTGTATTTCAGATTTAACACCAGTAACGTTTACTCGAGCACTTATGCTTTATTCACCTTGTTTTATTTTAAATGTGTTTTTATTTGTCCTTTGCATCCTTTGTCCTTGATTTAACAACTTGTACGCTTCCTTACTTTCTCTCAGCCCTCACTTTTCTCCTGCTTTATAACCTTTCTTGTTCTTTGTGCTCTCCATGTCAATCTTCCCAGCCTCCTCAAATCATCCTCTTTCCATTTTCAACATGTTGTATAATTCCTGTCTCCTTCTCGTGTCCTGTCCTTCTATTCCGCCTCCCACTTACTCTGGCGTACCCAGTGTCATTGTTCAGATAATTATTTATTAACGCGTTTACGTCACTGCCGTCTGTCTGTTGCTGCCATCTGTGCCCAGTTAGGTGCCCACCTCCCCGTGTTGCTGTGTCCTGCCCGTGGGGGGAAAAAGCCATCCATGGGGTCACAGATCAGAGATTCCCACACAAAGACGGGTGCAGGATGCCACACACATGAGCACGTTCTGCTGACAGCCTCCACTTTCCCCCCCACACTGCCCCTGAGGCTGGGTTAGCAGGGACGAGAGACACACAGCAGTAGCCACCACAGTCCCTTATGCCCTGTCCTGTCCTGTTTACTTTGTTCTCCTCTGTCAGCACATGTAAAAGAAGGGGCTTGTAGCAGCACTTCTGCCTTGATAAAGTTACTTAGAGGACGCTGTTAAGAGAGCCTGGTTTCTGGCACATGTGAAAACTAATTGTAGCGCACCACAGATTGTTTCATTAAGCTTTTAGGGCCAAATTAAGTGCGCTGTATGTCACCATGCACTCAGGGTTTAAAAGGTGTGGAGGGAAGCTGTAAACAACTTGTTAAGGCTCAGAAATACCAGGATGTGCCGCTTTTACTGAAGGAAATCCTGATTTAGGAATGAGGCAGTCGATGTAGGTTGGGAAAGGATGTTTCCAAAAAAACATAATACAACACAATGGTACTTACCATTCAAGAGCATCCTGAACTCACTTCTGAAAGGTTTAAGCATTTGACTGAGTGCCAATCTGAACATGTAATATGGCAAAGGGAGGAGGGGAAGTAAGGACAATAAGAGAGAAAAGGAAGCTCGGAGAGATAAATGATGAAACAAGGAGGGGGAGGGGGCTTTAAAGACAAAAAAAGCCTGTGGGACTGTCAGTTTATTGTGATCATGCATCCTGGATCTCAATAAGTAAAAAGAACAAATATTCTCCATCTCCTATCCTCTTCTTGCGCTTGTCTCACAAGTCATTCCAAGTCCCCTGCTACCCATTCCCTCAACATGATCTCTATCTGCTGGCTTCTTCCCTTTTTGGCAGTCCATCTTTCTCATCTTCTCTACTCCCTACAGTAGTCCTTTCATCCTCACTTTTTTGATTAATTTCACTGATCCCCCCCCCCCTCTCATCATCACTCTTTTTCCCGTTTGACATTCCCCTTCTTAAAAGGCACCCAATCTTCCCTGCCTTGGTTATTGTCTGTGTGTACATATGCATGAGTGTAACTTTCTCTCTCAGCAGAAGACTGTGAGGAAAGCTGCCTGCCATCGAAGGTGGTCTTGGTGGCCTCTATCAAGGAGTTGAAAGGAACGTGGGTACTTCCTCAGGGAGTGTTCCTCATTAGTGTGAATGGTACACAAGAGAGCATGTACAAACTGTGTGTACATGTGTCTGTTTGAGTGCCTCCGTCTATAATTAGGAGTCACAGTGAGTAGCATGGTGGATCACAGTTAGGTAAGTGCTCTGGCAGCCAGCCAGCAGTGGAGCAAGCATCATGCATGCACGCACACAAGATGCACACACTCCCACACTTACAGCTCCCACTTCTGTGGTACTTACATGACAGTGCAGTGTGGTTGTTGGAGATGATTTGGATTCATCCTCCTCTAAAAAAATACCACCTGCGAATGGCACGGGCCAGCTGAATCTTTCTGGTTTTACCTTTAAAATATCAATCTCTTGATGAGATATCTACAAATACACATACCCACACATCTCTATTTTCTCATCTGCCCCTCTAAGGCAGGCGACAAGGGAATTGCAAAAAGAAAAGGGTCACAGTTGTGATACAGCTGCATACGCATGCACACAGAAAACAGGGACAATCTCTTTCCCCTTTTCAACCCGTACACATATGCCAGTGCAAAGTGCACACACAACGCGTCTTCAACACAAACCCGGCATCTGAGTAAACTATTTTTTGTTTGTTTGTTTCTTATGACTGCCACTGGGCAGACTTGAAAACCCACACGGAGAGAACAGTCTCTCTATCGCTTCCTCCACCTGCTACCCCTTCCCACTATGTCAGCATCAGAAGACCACCTGTACCACTCTCATACATATTAACACGGCTACCTGCCCTGCTAGCTGCAAATGCATGCTTCACAAGGCACTTAATCACAGAGAAATTCAAATATATTCCTGGAGGCCTTGGTGTGCCTGGAAAGTCCTGCGACGCACCCTTATGGGGCAAAATACTTAATTCTTATGTCACTGAATATGTTTTTGAGCTCAGGTTTAAAACTGGAACATTAATACAGGCCCAGGTTTACTAAGCTGTCAAATCAAATTAATAATTTGAAAAATTATAATGTTATATAATAATTATTATATTTCAGGACTGAACAGCACAGATAAGTGAGGAAGAGCCCATCCTCCTACAGATGTTGCACATGATCTGTACCTTTTCCCTGAAGAAACTACAGCAGCCACATCTTCCTGTTAAAGGGGATTTTTACTTCCCACAGGTGCCTGTTGCTTGCTCAGGATGGGGAATTGTATCAAAGACAGTGCTGATGCAATCTGTTGGTTTCCTTAGCTACACAATTATTTATTTATTTATTCACTTTTTGGCATTATATATTTGGACAGGACTTTAATCACTGCAAATCAAATCAAACTGCATTCTCTGCTGCTAGATTAAGCACTTTGTAACATTGTTTAAAAAAAACCTATATAAACAAAGTTTATTATCATTATTATTACCAAACAAGAAATGTGAGATTATATTTATTTGTGGCATGCAAAGTCTGGTGTAATTTGATTACGGTTGTCTAAAAAAAACAAAAAGCAATACAATAAATAATCCTATCTCCAAATTTGGCACTCTGGAGTAACACAGCCAGGCACTACATACAAACACTCAGTTTTTAATGCCTAAACTGGATTTGCACCTGGCTATAAACAATAGTTATTCTGGTCCATAGGCTTGAGGCTTATCAGTCTGTGACATATTGTGATTTGTTTTGGAATGATGAAAATCCAAATTTTTAGGAAATTAAAGGGAGGTAAATGTTGTGAATGAGTGGGACTAACCACAAAGGACTGCATCTGCAAACACAGTCTAAAAACATACACCCCTTTAACCCCAATCATTTCTTTTACAAGGTAAAAAGAAAAGCGTAGAGAGTTGATGATTAAAATTTGCCAGAACACCATCAGTATTTATCCTCTGAGAATTAGTGATATTGGTGAAGTGAGGTGTCTGCGAAGAAAACAGAACAAAATAAAACAAAACAACAAAATGCTCAGCAACAGTTTGTTCAGTCTCCTGCCATCTTCCAAGCAACACAAAGATATCCGCTGACTTACCAGGAGTCACTTTCTTTCCTAAGGCTTGTGACTACTAAATTTATAGCAAATATTTTTCTTTTGATTTTTTTTCCCACTGATGTAAAGTGCATACATCAACAGATGTCTCATTTTGGCACAAGCATCTACATAATTTAATAACAACATCAAGAGATACTGCTGGCCTCAGCAACCATTGAGGTTGACACTTGTTTTCACCTTGTTAAATAAATTAAGTTTAGCTCATTAATAGTGTTTGCTCTGCAACAGGTACAGAAAAGACTAATAATTCAACAGCGCAGCATTACCATCAATCTTTGGGGAATTTAATGAGAAAAAAAAAACACCAACACATACAAGCACTCACTGTAGAACACACTTGTGCAAACAAAGGTGTTAAGATATTTCTTGGTTGGATTTTTGTGAAATAATAAATCAACAACCCCTGCCTCTCCACATGCACGCACACGCACACAGACACAGACACACACACACACACACACACACACACACACACACACACACACACACACACACACACACACACACACACACACACACACAAGCATGAACTCATCAAAGGAATGAAAAATGTATAGGTGTTCTTGTGTAAATGGAGCATAAAAATGATGCTCTTATGGCTCTCATTAAGCTTTAACCGTTATTTTCCTCATACGCACATGTGTGAACACACAAATACACTTCACAGAAATAGGTGCTATGTATTTTATGGTTAACACTGGATGTGTCCTTTTTGAGAAAATACTTTTTTTTCTGCATATGTATTATAAATAATAGCTGTGGTCTCCAAACAGCTCTCTGATATAAATGTGGCTGAGCAAAGGGTGCAGGGGAGGAGCAAGCCAGTTTGAACAAGGTTGCAGGCCACACAGTCTGCTAAAAGGCCAGTGTTGGGACAACTAAGGCTGAAGTTTAGAGTGCAAAGACAGGCAGGGAGACACGGGGAGGCCACTACACTGCATTCACACATTGGTGCTCCGAACCAGCATGCTCAACTACAATCCGGTATAGTGTAAGGTAGGGAAGGTACTGTAGGCGGGCGGGGAATACACACTATAAAAAGTATGCTTCGTGTAGCTTTTTCTCCTGATATGGCATATTTGGGAAATTCATCCCCTGCAACATAATATTTTCTGTGGAGTGTTTTAGACTTTAGCTTTTAAAACAAACTCTTTATTTTCAAAGCCTCAAGGTAAAACAACAACACACCTGGGTTACTAGTTGTTAGGATGCAGCCTGCTGTACAAACTGCAGCACAAATAATATTCATCATATATAAACAACATATAAAATGCCCTATCCTGGAAAGAAGTATGATTTTTTTTAAATTCTTTCATACAGGCTGAAATTCTAATCTGCCATTTAAGAGTTAGAATACCCTGTGAGCTTTGAGACGTGGAATGCACATTGATCAGCATCTAAAACTGTTGTTTGTCACAAACTTTGACCTATAACTGAAATGATCTGCAACACTGAAGTGCACCATTCTCTAATGGCTGAGTACCCCCCCCCCCCCCCTTCTGTCACAAACCACAGAAAATATTGAATTGTATTTGCAGTAGCTTCCACCAGACAGAGCTGTTCTGCTACATTGACTTTAAACGAAAAATAGATCCTTTTTTGAGACCGGATCTTCCGGGTCACCATCCCTTCGAGGAGGATCAGCTCTTAGTTACCATGGGCAGCATTCTTTTCTACATTATGGGACAAAGCAGTGCAGGTGGCATTCATAACACGCAAGGTCTCCATACAAAGACTTGATTTACGTGACAGACTGGGTCATATTCCTATCAACCATTATTTTTACTTCACATCACCAGCATTCCCCGATAAATCCATCTTAATCTGAAAGAGACTTTTGAAAGTGAACACTTATTTTATCATACTTTATATTAACAGTTTTTATTGTATATTTCAATAAAACTCAAGAGTGTAAAACCAAATGATTACTTTACCCCAAGGTCTCAGAAACTTAAAGCCATTCTAATTGCAGAAACCAAATGGCATGGGCACTGCGTTAGCTGATTTGTGAAGTAAAATAATTGCAGGTCTGAGCCTAATCAACTGTGATTAGGCTTGCAGAATAATCAAGCCTTAGTACCAAGACCCCCTGTTCTCCCATCTACTACATCAAGGTAGACCACTACAAGACACAGTCACGTCCAGTCAGATGATATCAGAACAGAGACACTCACGCAGTTGTCTCCTTGATGACAAAGTGGCGCTCCCGTGCGCCTTGATGCCCTGGAAACAAAAGACATGATGACACATACAGCAACCAAAAGAAAAATATTGAATAACAAAAATAAATAAATAAAAAAAAGGGTGAGACAAAGAGGAGCTTTTGTTAGATAGGACAGAAGCAAAACGTTACATTCCACAGTAACCACAATTCATCCTCCAGCAGTGTCTGCCACACGTTCTCCACTACAAATGAAATTAAATCATGAAGAAATATGCTGTTATGAATGACAGACTGTCACTCATCAGTGCTTTTGTCTCAAACTTGTCTATATAAAATGAGCAAATATCGTGTCATTGATGCCGAGCATCTGAGATAACTGTATGCTGGTCCTCCGGCCACGTCTTAACCCATCACACTTCAGTATCTACTCACTCATAGCTAAACATGCACTTTGACCGTTTCCTATTAAATGAAACCAACATACACAAGATACACACTGGTGTCCTTTCTGCACTACCGATAAGTTGTGAATGGTGTTTTGTATAAATGTTTCTGGGTGTCACAGCAAAGTACAAGGTTTATAAATACAGGTGGTTTGTTCTCCCTGTTCCCACAATTGGTTGTTCTTCATGTACCCACACAGGCATCTGCCAAAAGCTACAAACGCTTAGAGAGGCTTGGGCCAGAGATTTGAACTGTGAGGTGCCTGTAGGCCTCTGGAATCAGGCACTGTACAAAAGTCACCGCTGCTTCATCAGTTCTCAACTCAGGTTGATTCAGTTTAAGGTCCTGCATGGACTGCATTATTCCAAAACAAAACTGAACAAAATCTTTCCTGCAATCCCGGTTAATTGTGATAGGTGCAACACATCAGAAGGTAAGCTGGGTCATTTATTCTGGTTCTGTCCATTGATGCACAGTTTCTGGTGTAAGATCTTTAAATGCTTTTCAGATGCGTATAATAGAGATATTCAGCCGAACTGCCACCTGGCCATCTTTGGGTGTTCTTCACAAACTTCCCAAATGCCACAGTATATACAGACAGCGCTACAGTTGGGATTGGTGGTGGCCAAAAAGCTTATTCTTCTAAACTGGAAATCAACAACTTCTCCCTCCTTCGAACATTGGCTGGCTGAGATCGTATATGCCATCCGGCTGGACAGGATGCGGCTCTGCAGATCTGGCTCACAGAACAGATTCAACAATGTTTGGAAACCCTTTCTGGCTCATCACACCATAACTTGAACTACAACACTGAACAACAGGACTCCAAGTGGAAAGGTGCTGAACCTGGGTCACTCACAAATATGACATTTTGCATTTCTTTCTCTTGTACGAATTGTGTCTGGCTGCAACATTTATTTATGTATTCATTCTAAAATCAATATGGTAATCTGGCAAGATTTTTTTTTTTGTTGACTTTTAATTTTATTATCATTATCACTACTGTCTTGCTGTTCTTTTTACCTTTTTGTCTTTGTTTGTCGCTGTGTTTTATACAGTCTGTTCAGTAAAACTTGAAAATAAAATATTTTTTAAAAAAAAGCAACAAACGCAACAATTTGCTTCAAATTCATGAGACAAGGACATCGTTTTTAGGCAACTGTGAAAACATGTATCTCCATTGCATTTCAATCTATCCTTCCTATGTTATCCATATTAATGTTGTCCCAGCTGACAATGTTCTATTCATGTTACTAGTTATTTAGAATTTTTTAACTTTGAAACAAAGAGTATGAAGAAAGTAAGAAGATTTGTAAACACTTTGCTCTCCTTTGTGGGCAACAGATTAAATAAGGTCTGTAAGTAAATCTACATTTCCATGAACATTTGTTATCATGCAACAGCAACAGAAATGATAACCATCCAGTAAGTTGACAGCCTTTTGTTGACTGTATATTAATGGGTCCTTCAGTTATAATTTAAGGGTCTGCTAAAGAGCTACAGGTGGGCTACTTGAATGTGAAGATGCTTTGTAGTGCTAAAATCATTGTTATGTAATCTTGAGTTAATAATACTTCAGGCTGCAAATCAGGCATTAATGGTGCCAGTAATGTGTTAGTCCTATTATAAGCAATTTCAAACAGTAATTGTGTTACTTTTATCTCACAGAATGATTAAAAACAAGATTGCTGCTATTGGAAGTGTCGTTCAAACAATATTTGAAATGCATTATTTTAATAAATCACCGGCACACTTCCAAAGCAATTTTTCCTTTAGAAGAGCAGCAATACACCAGAATAAATGTTTAAATTACAAAGACCATTTGAAGAATAAAATTAGGTTGAATTGTATGAGAGGAGAGAATTAACAAGAGTTGGTAAGAAACTGTAATAAAAGATGAGCAGAGACAAGTAAGGCAAAGGTAGGGTGAAAGGGTAACAGTAATAAAAGAGATGAGCAGGAGGGAATGTGAACGCAGAGGTGTATGGGTGAAAGGCTGATTATGGTGATGAGAATGAAGAAAGGCCAAGTCCAATGACATTAAAGAATGGATGAGAATAGTGCAGAGGGGACGATGAAGGTGGAAGCAAAGAACAGCAAGATGGGAAATAATAGCTAATATAAGAAGAGTAGGACACAGTCTAAAAAAGAATAAGGGTGACCACAAAAAGAACAAAATGAATATGAGGAGGAAGGAGAAGGTTGGATGGAGCATTGTCTAGTGAAAGAGAGAGAATATGAAGATTGAGACGGAGCTCAAAGCAAAGAAAATGCATGAATAACAGGTGCGCTAAAACCAAGACGACAAAAAGCTAGGGCATGTAGGAGAAAAGAAATACCAAAGTTACACAAGTATGGGGCTACCAAAACAGAATGTTAGGAAGTGCTTTGAATTATTGAGCACAAAATAAAATAAAATGGAATAAAAGCTGGACATACAGCAAAGAGAGCGATGATTTTAAAATCACCGTAAATACATTGGGGGGTTTGTAGCTTGGCAACAACTGAGCTGACGATATCACATGCAGCATCAGCAGGTAACACAGGCAAACTCTCAGTTGACAACATGGACGATGACTCGCATAACAGGTCAAAACGGGGTGCAGGGACGCTCCTGCACAGCAATATGCCCAGAGTTGCACCATTGTTTATTAATGAGCACTGGACTCCCACTAACTTTACAAATACCAGTCTTTCTGCAGTCTCGGTTTGCCCGTACTGCGTGACAATCATGAGACTAGAGAGCCGTCAGTGCCTGGAAATGTTCCTCTTGCCTTCGGTTTGTTCGTTTTTTTGGGCTATTACTTGGGCTTGAAAAGTTCAAGTAGTGGCTTTCACATGTAAACAACTTCCCTGTTGTCATGATTACTCATTAAAACATGTTAAAAAAAGTGCCAGCTTTCAAATCAAAATGTTAACAGAAAATCAGTTCAGTCAAAGTCTCAAGAAAATACAAGGAAAGACGCAATATGACTAAAGCTACTGCAACGGGCTGCCAGTACTGGGTCCTCTCTAGAAATCTACAAAGAGATAGATGAAAAAAACAAAAGAGGTCTAAATTGACACCGAGAGAAAAAAGTAAGAAAATAATTAAATGTATTGCAGAAAACGGCCCCTGTTCCTCTTTCCCGCTCTCTTTTTTTCTTATTCCTACCCCTAGCAGCAACATTAGTCAGTAAAGACTAGGTTGTAGAAGGTGATCTACTTTACAGGAATAGCAGTGAAAGACCTACATAGTCACCCTCAGCGCTGGACTCACCATCCGTCTTCTGAAACAGGCGCTGATGACACAAAAATCATATGAGCTTATCTCATTTTACATATTGATTTAGGATCCCCAGGCCCGGGGCAATGTATGAAATGTTCATTAAGACTGCTCTTGCAGCAGGGGTTGCACTGAACACAACGTGTTCACCGGTGGACAGCATGGTGATAAGTAGACACAAATAAAGGTGTACTTCACTGAACACTGGCTCAACTGTTCAAATGCAGCCATGAAGACTGAACTCCAAATTATTAACAATTGTGATGAAAGTTGTGGATATATGACACAAGATCAGCAAAAAAAAGACTGCAGGCAGGTTACAGTTTTTACTGAAGTACTTGCTATTGCAAAATGTTTAATAATGCAATTCAAATCTGACATACAGGACATCAGATTAAGTCTACTCAGCAGCTCCTCAGCACGGAGATGTCTCCATTATGAAAATGCCGTTTTTGGAGTGGGCGAAAACAAAGTTTAGCTCACTGCAATTCTATTAATTCTTCATAACAAACACAACTTTCTTGAACAGCGCTAAGCTTAACAATTGTGTCCCTGTAAATAGCTGATCACTCATTTAAAGGCTGTTGTTTTTGTGGATTTTAAAGATTGTTAGGAGAAGACTTGAGCCTTTACTAAGTGGCCCTACAACACACTTGTGCCAACCATTTGAGATTGGGTGAGTCAGACAGTTCACTAGGGGAGGATGTAAAAGGATGATGGCCTATGTGGAAAGAGTTTAAAAACAATGCCTAACCCACCCATACAGCCTTGAGTTGTGCTTCAACTGATATTGGGCTCATTCCACTCTAAACTGTCAATACGTGGAGGTTGTCTTGATAAATTTGTTATCTCTCACTTAACTTGAAAGCCTTGTTCCTTGAAGAGAGAAGTCAGGAGAGATTACTTGACTCTCGTTCAGAGATTTGTATCTCAAGCTCACTCCTCAGGGTCATACAGATGCATATCTGAATGTCTTAGTTCGTTTCTGCACTCCTCACTTGTTTTGTTTAACCAACATATATCATTATACATTACTATTTACCTTCCACATATGTGAGAAAATTAAACTGTGGAAAGTGACAAGTCTGTCATTGTGATCATAGAAAATATCATGTTGCAGGTGGACAAGCTGTCAAATACGATGCATATTCCACTTTCTTACGTTTCACAAGAAATAGCCCACATGGAAAAAAAAAAAAAAGGAATGCTTATATTTTAGATTAATATTCCCTTCATACTTCCATAGAATGAGAGGCAAGGAGTTAAAAAATCTGTCTGATCTACCAAAAGGCTTCTCTATTGAAATGTGGTATCAAGCACGCAGACAATAAACGACTCAGAACTATCTTCTGCTACTCTTATTCTTTTCAGAGAGAGAGAGAGAGAGAGAGAGAGAGAGAGAGAGATGGAATGAGGAGAAAGGTGGATTTGAAGAAAGGAGAAGAAACAGGAAAGAAAGGGGAGGCCATGAAGAAAAGTTGCTCAACTCGAGTATACACAACAACAAAAGAAGAGAATGACGGAGAGAAAAAGAGAGAAAATGGGACGAGAGTGAGCTCACCACCAAGAGCTTTTGAATCTCCCCATAAAATGTTCCATTTAAGAATGCTCATGAAATCAGCTCGGTGAAAGAAAGCAATCTCAATCGATTTAATCCTGTAGAAAAAAAAAACAAACTTTCAAACAGATACCGTTCCTTCAGCTCTAAAGAGGCTCTAAGGGGCATAAAATAGCTCTTTGGCTTTTTTTCTAAACTCCTCCTCTTTTTCTACTCTCAGTTTCCCTTTCACCTTATCTGCCAACTCTATATTGACACAATCACAGAAACACAAATTTCAAAGTGCAGAAATAAAAATGAGGGCAGTTCAAACTTTTCCCTGTGGTTTTAATTCACTGTAGCCTGCCACTTGTCAGTGGGTGTCTGCATCTTCCTTGGTTGCATCTTTGACAAGGTGCCAAAATATCATTTTTAGTACAAATGTTCAAAGCATACACATTGTCTTCATATGTGAACTGCAGCCAAACTAACTAAGATTAATATAATGTTTATTACAAAAAAATATATATATCATATGTGCAGACGGACAGAAAATGTGCATGATTTTTTTTTTTGTCTTCATACCACAGATCACCATTTTTAACGTTTAAAGTTGCAGGACTGAACAGATATCAGACAGATCGAGAGGTCCAATCATTATTTTTACAACTCTAATTGCTTTACCAATGTAAATCAAGAGCATAAATCTTTAAAAGGAGGAATTTTGAGTATAAGGTATACGATTAATACAAAATGGCAAATCATTCATGGCAGATTTGATACAGCTGTCTGCTGCAGGAAAACCACCATGATGTAAATAAATAAACTGCCATTTACTTTGAGTAAAAATGGATGCAAAAGTTAATTCAAGAGGACAAGCTGGCTTATCAGTGAGGCAGCAGCAAATACCCTTTACTTTATTTTAAACCTTTCTAGAACTCAGCAAGACGTAAAGCAGTCCTGTTGAAATAGATTTAAGAAATAACTTTACCAAAAGTTGGCCTAAAATTGAATTTATTCGAGGACAAAGTTGGGAGTGGGAGCTGTTCCTAGGACACAGTGTCCGATGCTGGAAACCAGGGCAGAAGTGTCCCAGATGAATTCTTGCGCCCCGGAAACATCCGAGAGACGAGGCCGACAGGTTTCACGCAAATACAGTAAACGAGGTGAATCACCGAAGACAAAGACACAGAGTGTTACGGTGTGATGCAAAGCTAAGAAACCTCAGAATTGATCACTTTCAGTCGATGTTTTCAGTCATTTCAGTCGAGAGGAGAAGAGAGGAGAAGAGAGGAAGAAGACATCCAGAAAAGAAGAAGAATGACTTCGAAAAAGAGAGGAAAAAAGGGGAATGGCCGACCCTGAGAAGTGGTAGAAGCAGTAGAAATAGCTGCCCCACTTGTAGACACACTTTCTGCTGCTCACCGACTGTCCTCAATGCATGGGGATAGCTAACCTACATAGGCCCGCTCCATGTCACATCTCCCACTCAGATACAAAAATACTTGGATGCACATTCAGCCTCCATCGCTCTCTCCTACAAACAGTCATGCACACACGGGAGGGGAGGGGGCTCAAATCAGGCAGCACATGCTTTGAGCTACTGCTGAGTTAAGTCACCTGTGCTGGTAGCTTTGCTTGCTAGCGGGCAGCCAGCTGCTCCTCTAATTAAGAGCCCGTCTTCTCGAGGGGGCTACATATGTAGGACTCTATAGCTGTGTGATAGTCTTATAATAGATAACAAAGCCAAATGCACGAGCATGAGCAAGATGTCTTAAAGCTGTATGTAATGCCGTCGAAGGATGTGGCTACTGTGCTCCGGACTTTTGGAAAACTGCAAAACTCAGATGACAAAATGAGAGGAGAGCAGCACTTCTTCAAAATGATCTGGGTTCTTAGTCCGAGAGAAACACATCTGCACAGGCAATAAATGACTTAGTGGTTCCGCTTAATTCATCCCGTACCTATACTAATGTGCAAATACGGTAGCTGTATACTGATGAGGCATGATAACATAAAACATACCAAAAGCCACAATAACAAGTGAATAACGCTGTGTGAAGCAGAAATATAACCTATTTAACTAAAGTTACTTTGACACTTTTAACAGGATTTTATTGACTTTGCCATCCAAGGCCAAGATGAATGGCTGCTTTACAAAACAAATGTGCACAGGCCCACATACACACACTCACAGATAGTCACAAATAAATTGGTTTTGCATATAAATGTGCACCCAAGTACATAGTGCACACAGACTCCCACACCATAGCTCACTTTAGCGTCCAGTACAAATAATCCAGCTGCAACCGCCTGTAGCTGTTTCGGGCTACATAAGAACTGCATTAGTCACTACAGGCGAAAAGAGTCGGGGCAAAAGGAACAACTCGGAAGACAAATGATGACGGGCATGACAAAATTACAGGATTGAGGGCTGAAACTTAATTCAGACGTAGCAACAACGTGGCGTTTTTCTGAGGCACAGTAAGGAGCTGTCTCGTTTGCACCTGTTTTATCGACTCATTGTGATTCACAGAAGAAGTAGGGGGTGTGTCACTGGCAATCTTCCTCTGCACTGCAATTTTGGACTCAAGATTGTCTCCAGTATATACTCCAGCTCTTCAGACTTGAAACTACTTTTTTGGCGCCTTCTAGATTTGACTTAAACAGAACTTTTGTGATTTCTATTTTCTATTACATTATGTATGGTAAAGGCGTCTGTTTCACTTTTGTTTACGTTTCTCTAACAACTGGCACATCTCGTCTATGTTCATTTGCAGATATTTGTAGTCAAACGGGGTGAAAATAGAGTGCTTCTTTGTAGCCGTGTTTACACACAACAAGAATAATCTATCAAGAATAATCTATTTGACTGCTGGCTGATAATGGTATGTATGAGTTCAATCTGTAGTCTCGAATTTGAGCAGCGGACGTTATTCCAGCATTTCTAGACAAATGTTTTTAACAGATCCTGAAGGTGCAAAATCTTTCAAAAAGTTCCAAAATAAATACCCGATTTAACACATAGAAATGGTCTGTTGCAGCACAATTATCTATAAAGCTTTCAGGATTATACACCAACATCATAGGTGGTCTCTTCTTTGAGCATCATAAAAGAGCCTTATAATAACGAAGGATTTAACTTCGTTAGTTGAGTTTATATCAAGTGTACGCCCCTTCAAATTCCTCAGGAATTCTCCCCAGGTCTGCTGTTATAGTTCTCTATGAAGCATTATATTTACAGAGTACTTTTCTGAGTGATATAACAGGTTTTAATGTATTATTATTGTAGGATATTGATTTCACGCAGTCTCCCACATTTTCAAAGTAGATCGCTGTGGCCTCCGCACATCCAGCACTTGACCGCTCTTCCGCTTAGTTTTTGAAACTTTCATTGGCAGCTGGTCTCACTCCTTTTTCTTTCTTTACAACTGGTTCATCGGTGGAATAACATTCATCATTATGCCATTATTAAAACAGTTAAGCACTTGAACATTTTTTACTCAACATGTGGCAGCAGAGAAACATTACTCATCATTTCTCTTAAAATACAAATAACATGTACCTTTTTTTTGTATTTGTGTGCGTCAGTCAGTGTGGTGTGTGGATATTGTACACCTACAAGCAGTTGCAAAGCTTTTTAACAATGTTTCCTCTCAATGTAATACACAACAGTATTCAAAGTTTACTAAAAGAATTGTTGAAACAGGAGGAAAACATGAAAACAGGAACAAGCAGATAGACAGAGGCAAACCGCAAAACTCTTGCTCCTGTTTCCAACACAAGCAGCCATTTTTAGACACTCATCCATTAAGTCTGCTGCGTTCCCATACTGTCACCCTTTAGCTTTGCCAAAGAGGCCATGTCAGCCGAGGCCGTCATGCAGGTAGGCAGGAAGCAGTACTGCACCTTTTCTGAGCACTCTGGTAATTTGCAAGATGAAGGGGAGGAGCAGGCAGCAGAATATAATATGCAGCAAAACATATTTAGATAGAGTACGATGGATTAGTTTTTCTCAACTTGAAAAGATGTTCTTAAATGGATGAGAAAGAAAATAAGAGAGGGTGGATGCTATACGGCATACAATACATTATTACGGGAAGGATAAAAAAAAAAGTCAAATAAAAATGGGAAAAAACGAAGAACTTTAAGTGCTTTGTTATAAAATTAACTAATGATATGAAATTTTAGTCAAGTGTTGAAGCATGAAATGTGTAATGCATTGTTTGCGTGTTTCCGTCCGACAGTGCGAAACAGAGACTGCGTTTGCTCCGAGCATCTCACCTCTGGCCCCATGTGTTCTGTCTGCGTCGTGCGATCAGTCATTTGGCAGTCTTTAGCGTTCAGAGCAGCTTTGGCACTCTCCTGCATACAAAACAAACACACACTCATCAGCTGTGCCCAAATCTTACAAAAAAAAAAAAAGACATCAAATACAAATAAACAGGAACAGCTACTCTCCCAGTAGTCCTATCTCTTAATTAAACTCACAGAACTTGGTACAGCAGGCTTGCATGTTCTGCTCGCAATCAAAAGGAAAAAAAAACTGCCTCGGTCATCTCTTCTCTGTTTTTGGCTGTCTCTTTTAGAAATCCAAGAGATCATAAAGCAGAGCTGAATTGGAGGGGAACATTTCTGCAGCCAAATATTGGAGCATGGACCCTCCACAAAGTGCATAACTAGAGAGGAATTCATAAAAAGTGACAGCCAAAGCTGGCCAACCCGCAATAAAGGTCCTTCTAGGGGATAATTAATGGGTACCCCCTGGCAGATTTACAGATGTAGGTGTAGAGAAGCACTGGTCCTTTTCTTCAAAATTCAGCGCTGTTGCCTTGACCAAGAACCTGCCAGCTCCTCTGCTTCCACTACATGATTATTTTGAAAACCCTGGTTGCAGGCCCTCAGAGGAATCCAACACCATTTCCACTGGGAGCACTTTACAGCAATGTCACTAATCATTCTGACATGGCTCATGGGTTGGAAAAGTGAATGGGTTGAAAATTGCACTGGCTATGAAGAATGATTTAACTATGATTTAAATGGGAGGGGGGGGGGGGGTGTGGCGATGAATCAAATTAAGTGTATATGTGAGCTTATAGTAAGGAAAATCAAAGAGAAGTATTTAATTTCATACCTCTAAATTCACATATACTGTCCTCTTTCAATTCAGCTGTGAGGTCAAAGATCGAGTTAAAAAGCTGTTTCCACGAATAATGACTGACGACTTGAAATATAAGCAAGGCTTTCTAGAGCTAAATGTTACAGTTGGAGCATGAATCTTTAGCAAAATGTTAGAGCCAAGAGAGAGGAAAACTCATAAAGCATGACAGCTTGTGATAGCCGGCCAGCTAGCAAGTCCCTCTATAAGATAATTAAAAGGTTTTCACTGGCGGGTTTACAGACGGAGGACAGAATGAGCAGAGCGCTGGCTATGAGGTGCCCTTTCCCTCGAAAGCGACACTTCAACTTTGCTGCAGCAGGACAAGTTTCCATTTAAGACTCGCTTCACACAGACAACACACAAGCTCAGAAAGGTTCACAGATGCAACACTGTATATCTGTGTAGCTATATACATAAGAAAATAAGGAAGTTTGTGTTTGGTAGATTATTTCTTTGTGGTAACAATGCTTCTTGGTTATTACTCTTATACTCTTATACAAGCTGGAAATCAGAGAAGCCAGTTTTGTTAGGGGTAGTGTACTGGCCCCCTACTGGTGCTTATCTAGAAGTTCTGTCTCAGTTTTCAGATTTTCTATTTGGTTTATTGTTCAGTACAGACAAAGTCATCATAGTGGGTGTAGTTAGCTTTTAATTCTCTTTTAGAATTGATGGGCATCTCACAAAAGGTAAACGAACCAACGCACTTCAATCATTAATCATCCTCGCACTCGTTCTCGCCTACGGTGTAGTACCTGATCATTTGTTAGTGTCACCTGTGAACTTCTTCCTATCCGACCACTATTTAATAATGTTTGAATTTAACATTGTCGATGTTAAACCGCATACAAAAGGTATTAATTTAGCAGATGTTTATCCAATAATGCTGCTGCTAAATTTAAGGAGGGCATCGCGTCTTACCTTCCTACAGTAGAACATAGTGAAACTACTGAGGGCTATGACCTCAATTCTGCCTCTGCAGATATTGATTTCTATGTCAGTAATATTGCAGATTTGCTGCACTCAGCCTTTAGATGCAGTTGCTCCTTTGAAAAAGAGGGTCTCTAACCGTAGGAGCTTAACTCCATGGTATAATTTGCATATTCGCATGCTGAAACAAAAAGTGCGTAAAATGGAAAGGAAGTGGTACGTGGTAAGTCTGTAGATTATCATTGTGCATGGAAGGATAGTCTAATAATATATAAAAAAAAGCCCTTCGCAAAGCTAAAACAGCTTATTATTCATAATTGATTGAAGATAAAACAATTCCACTTTTTCTGTTCAGCACTGTAGCCAGGCTGACAAAGAATCACAACTCTGTTGAGCCGTGCATTCCTGCAGATCTCTGAAGATTCTATGAGCATTTTTAGAAGTAAAATCATGAGAATTAGAAAAGAAATCAACCAGGCCAACTTTGCAGCAGCTGTAAATGTTTCTTCAGCTTTAACAACTCCTTAGGTCTTGACCTTACTCTAGACGGTTAATTCCTATAGACCTCCCTGAGCTGACCTCAGACGTCAGTAGAGCTAAATCATCTACGTGTCTGTTAGACCCCATCCCAACTCCATCCAGCCATACATTTTCCATACCCGCTATTCCTTTGCAGGGTCACAGGGGTCTGCCGGAGCCCATCCCGACTCATTACAGGTGAGGGGCAGGGGTACACCCTGGACAGGTCGCCAGTCCATCACAGCCCATCCCAACTTATTTACTCAAAAATCTCTCTTACTAGTATGCCAATATTGGACCAGATAAACTTATCCCTAATTTTAGGATATGTGCTGCAGGTTTTTAATGTTGGCGTAAGTAAACCTTTATTGAAAACCCTCTCTTGACCAAAACATTTTAGCAAATTGTGGAATGCCCAGCCTTCCATTGATATCTAAAATTTTGGAAAAGGTAGCTGCAAGGAGGACCCAGATGCAGGAGACAGGGGTGGCAGGTGTTCCAAAAAAACCTTGATTTTATTTAAACTTGAAACGCTGCTGAGCAGGATCCAAACAAAATTTAAAAAAGAGCCCAAACTAGACAAAGAGAGCTAACCATGACAAGAACTTAACCGAGGAAACAGGCAGGATAAAACAGTACGGACCAGAAGGGATCAAGAAAAAGACAAGACATAATATACACACAAGGCTTGACGAGACACAGGTGAAAACAATCAGGGCAGATGGGAACAAGGGAAGTCAAGACAAAACTAAAACGCAAGGACACAGGCTTTCAAAATAAAACAGGAACATATACTAAAAACCGTGACAATTAAGGCCTGGATATTCACCAACTTTTTACTTTTAAATTCTGATACAACAGACGCTATTGTTTTTGGTTCCAAACACATTATGAAAGCATTAGATGACGTTGCGATGGTCTCTAGTACTACTGTGCAAATGTGTGTACTTTAGGGTTATTTTTTCGATCAGGATTTGTCTTTTTAAACAGCATACTAATCAGATTTGTTAGACACTATTTTTACATCTCTGTAATATCGCAAAGATAAGAAGTATCCTTGCCCAGAGCGATGCTAAAAAACTAATTCACACATTTGTAACTTCAAGACTATATTACTGTAATGTTTTTTAGCAGGATGTCCAAATAATTCTCTTAATAGCCTCCAGCTGATCCAAAATGCCTCAGCGCAAGTGCTGACAGGAATCAGGAAGAGAGAGCACGTCTTTCCTGTGTTAGCCTCCCTTGGTTGTCTCCTCGTAAAAATTTAGAATCCAATTCAAAATTGTATTACTTGCTTATAAAGCCCTAAAGTGCCTAGCTCAATGATATTTGCACGATCTGATAGTACTCACTCTCTCACTCACTCACTCACTTAATCAATCTTTATTTGTATAGCACTTTCAAAAAACAACCAGTGTTGACCAAAGTCAGTTTTAATTTCTACTCATGCTCATCTATTAATGTTTTATATTTCTATATGATGTTTTAATATCTCCTTAAAGCACTTTGAATCACCTTTTTGTTGTATTGTGCTATACAAATAAACTTGTCTTGCCTTACAAAAATAATCAACCGACACAGAGACTTAAAACAATAAAAAAATTCCAGTAAAGAATCAAATGAAAAATAAATAAAAGCATATAAAAAAAGGTAATATGAGCCAAAGGCCAATCTGAATAGGTGAGTCTTGTTTGGATTTGAATTGAGGAAGGTCATATGCATATAGATTTCTTAGTTCTCCAGCTAATGGAGAATCAATACTAATGTATCTTGTCTTTTGTACCTTTGACAATATATCTGTGTCTCTCTCTCTGTTCTTCAGTCTGCATTTCTGATCCCCCTTTTCCGGTTATGCAGCTGGCCTTCGGCAGGAGGGTCCCCCCTTATGATCCAGGTTCTGCTCAAGGTTACTTCCTTCTTAAAGGGAGTTTTTCTTGCCAGTGTTTGGCTTAACATTTTTCTCCCACTAGGGGAGTTTTTACCCGCCATTGTTTATGTAATAATTGCTCGGGGGTCATGTTCAGGTCTCTGGAAAGCACCTAGAGACAACCTGTGTTGTAATAGATGCTATATAAATAAAATTGAATTGAATTGTATGTGCCAGAAGAATGAGATGCCATCCCACAGCAGTGTGTGGCAAGGCTGGTGACCAGCATGAGGAGAAGGTGCCAGGCTGTGGCTGTGTATGGTTCTTCTACACACCACTAAGGCTCCTGTTGTTAAATGGATAAATTGTTAAACTGCCAATATGTGTTGTTTCTTCAAACTTCAATCGTTCAGTCCACCAAATACCAAACAAGAGTCAGTGGCAAAATTGGCAGAGAATATTTGGCCAGTTCTTCATGGGCAGAACCCAGGCACTCAGCTCTGCTGCTCATCCCACAAATGCATGACCCTTACAAATGTGGTAGCATTTAAAAGGGAAATAAACAGGCTTTCCAGTGGTATCCAATTTATTACAAAGAAGCAATGTTACAACAAAGAAATAAACAAATGTCCTTACTTTCTGTGTGATGTTTATATGTGTGTGTGTGTGTGTGTGTGTGTGTGTGTGTGTGTGTGTGTGTGTGTGTGTGTGTGTGTGTGTGTGTGTGTATGAATGAGTGTTTGATGTGTGTGTATATATTTTATCCGTTTCTTTTTAATCCTATCTTGAGAATGAAACATGTAAGTACAACTAAATCTCTTTTCTTTTTTTATAATGGCAATAAAGTCTTTTACTCTTACCACCTTGCTAACAAGTTTCATAAAATTCAAAGTCTGTAAGTTTTGGCATAATCTTGCTGAAAATGAACAGAAATTATCAATTCAAGACAATTATCTTGACTTGCTGGAGGAACTATAATAACAATAACAACAAGTACCATCTGCCACAAAATCAAACATGCCCTGTCAACAAAAATAAAATAGTAATAATAACAAACATCAATCCTGCAAAAGCAAGGAAGTCATGCTAAAGAAACACAAAAAACAAAACGAAATGGATGATATATGGCCACTGATGTACAGACCAGCTTCTCAAAGGACATACAGTTTAGTATGTAAGAAAATATTGGAGTGATGTCAACAAGACTGCAATGCTGCAAGCAAGACATTCCCAATGAAAGACATACATGATTTAGAAAATAAATCCATATTTTACTAAATTTTCTTTCACTCTGACTTGTGGCTTCCAACAGTTTCTCTCAAGAAAGACTCTATGAAAGAAAGTATTTAATTATACCTCACATTACTGTAGGGGGCTCAGACTGTAGACTTGCTTGTGGGCAACAAACATTTTCCAGATAGTTAAATTCTCATTTGTTCTTGTCTTATTTGCTTATTTACAGACCCTGAATGGAAACTAATAAATGACAGTTTGAAAAGTGAATTCATTTTTTACACAAATATTATCTAAAAGGTCATAGGACATTTAAAAGCAATGTATAAAGAACACATGTAGAATCTTTCACTTTGTAAACACTATTGTACTAATACTCCTTGACTTGCCACCTCATGGTTGTGGGAGGGTTTGCGTGCCAAAATGAGCCTAAGAGCTTTGTCATCAGGGCCCCTGGTAGGCCCCCCTGGCCCAACTGCCCCTGGTAGGGTCTGCCTAGAGAAACTGGTCCTAAAGGACAGGCCAGAGCAAGAGTGACCCAACCTCTAAACATAGGGACACGCTAAACCAAAGAAACACAGTGGCTCTCCTAAAAGAGTGAGTTACTGGGGGCAGGACCCACCCTAGGACCAGGACTGGGAAGGGATGTCATTTGAGAGAGTTTCATTCCGATGATTGGAATATGGATTCACTGCTACTCCACCTTGAGAGGAGTCGACTGAGGTGGTTTGGGCATCAGGTTAAAATGCTTCTTGGATATTCCCAGGAAGGTGTTCTGGTTATGCCCAGCTAAACAGAAGTCACGAGGCAAACACATGACACACTGGAGGGACTAGCTCTCTCGGCTGACCTGGGAACATCTAGGTGTCCTCCCAAAGGACCTAGAAGATATGGCTGGGGACAGGGAGGTTTTTGGCTTCTCTAATTAGGCTGCTATCCTCAAACCCAGATAAGCAGAAGTTAATGGACTAATGATATACTACTATTGACTGAGTTTAAATGATCTTTAAAGGGTGTTTAATGTGAAATCTAAGCGCAATTTAGAGCCTGTTTGTGATTTCTTGTACTATTCGCCTTTCCCCCAGTCCACGTAAGTTGTACAGAACAGTAAAAATACAGTCAACTGAGAAAGAAAAGAGAGAAGGACAGGTGTTGCTGACAGGAAGATAAAGAGAGATGACAGGAGAAGATGAAAGAGTAAAAAAAGAAAAAAGAAAAAGTGCAAGTGCCAAAAAGTGATGAAACAAACAGATGCCATATGAGACTCAAATCAATGGGTTGTACTGGCATCTCTCAAAATACAGCTATGACACTGGCACATTAGCCGGCCTGGCGTAATATTTCGATTCCATTACTTTGGCAGAGCAGATGATAAATCACAGACATGTGGATGACAAATGATGAAAGATTTAACTGAATGCAGCACTGCTGCAGATGTTCCAAGAATCAGGCTTCCAAATTGCTGGAAAAACAATGACAAGAAAATACATTGTGCATTTACATCTCTGTATTTTATTAGCAGGGCGTGAATATATTAGAAATAACTCTTGCCCTTTTCTACATCCTTATCTAGAAAGGCAATTATAATTGTACATGTCTATTGTCTGGATTGGAGTTGCAATGATTCTGCAATTAAATTAGGCCGAAAGAACATGCAATGTATATCAAAGATGGATTGTACAGACCTTCTGCTGCCATGCCCTGTCATGGTGCGACTCAAAGCTCATTATAACACCATTCTCACATTTGTTTCTTTTTCTTTATTCTTTTTGTTTTGGTCATTCTTTTCTGCCATCCTGTTCAGGATTCAGCACTGAATCTCATGAAGCAGAAAATTACACTGGTAGGGAAAAGTGACAATGCTGTTCCCATAAAACTTTCCAGTTCTTTGCAATGTTTTATTAACCTTTTAAAAAAGGAAATGTTTCTAAAGCTGCAAAGGGTACAAAGAAGTTAAAAAAAGAAGAAAAAGATACATGCTTCAAAGGCAAACTGTATTTTATTTATGTGCATGAAACAAAACATTTAAAAGCATTCATTATGTTTTAAGTTTTCATCTCAAACTTCAGATAAAGAGCAAAAGAACCAAAAGCAGATGAGCAAACTTTAAACTTGTCATTGTTTTTTCATTGCAAATGTACAGCTGCTATACATGTATGATCATAATCAACACAATCAGTAAATTTAGAGTTTGATTTCTGGGTTATATGAGAATATCTGAAAAGAAAATGTACTTTTTTTTAATTCAAATTCAACTTAAAGTGGTTCCCAAATTCCACAAAAATGCCATGGAGTAGCTTCTATAATTAGAATAAAAACCACTGAAGTCCAATCAAGTATTTTCCGTAAGTGGATCTTACCAGTTCAGTCTGGAGTCTGAGAATCGTCTCATCTTTCTCTCTCAGTTGTTGCAGCAAAGCTTCTTCTCTGCTGAGATCCTAAAAAAAATACATGAGACATAAGTGACCGTGCTAAGTGATATATAGCACACTGCAAAAAAAAAAAAAAAGACACAAGTCAAAGAGAATAACAACATACAGGAGATTTTTCTGAAGCACTTCCAAGAGTTTTGACTGCTTATATGATTATTTTTAGTGGTCTTCCCTGGGTGTGTACATGGGTAATAAAGTTGTCATTTTGTGCATTCCACAGGGCTGCGATCTCCTCTCCCTACATCACTGTGATAAACTTGCTTTGTCCTACAGTGGCACCCCCAAGCTCATGGCACTATAATGTGACCTTGAGCTGTCAGAGGACATTACTGTAGGAAAGATGGACACACACACAGAGGACATACCATTCAGACTAATGATAACAATGTTAAAAATAACTTTATTCTTACTGTGTCTTTTTCAATATCTAACTAATAGATTAGAGCAAAAGAAAAGGAGTTAAGATTCTAAAAATGTCAGTCAGCTACGTTTTCAGTGTCGTGATTTTATTACACCAATTCTTATCTACCCAGGCAACAAGGAGCCACAAAAGGAAGGCTTGTTTGGAGTTGAAAAGTGTTAAGTTAGACCAAGCGGAAGTCACTTGAAAATATTTTAAAATATGTAATGTCATTCTGAAACCGACAGATAGTTACCCCGTGGACAAAAAGCGTCAGAATGAGGAAGAGAGAGATGAGTGAGGGAGAATATGTGATAAGATGGACAGAACAAAATGAGTCGGTCATTACCTCGTCAAGGACATAAAAGCACAAGAGGAGAGGGACACGATAACAGGAGGAAATGAGGGGAGGTTGAGGGGGTGTAGGGAAAGGAGGGCAGTGACAGAGTGAAGGAGAGGACAGAGAAGGCCCGAGGCTGAGCATGATGGTCTGAAACTACGGGGAGCGATCTGGCTAAAGGACACGTAGCGAGTCCGAGGGAGGCCGCAGGGAAGCATATAGCTACAGCAGCATCCTTTAAATGACCTTCCTGATGCAAAGCAGACAGCTAGTCTCACACCTTTACCTAAAAAGGTACATTGAAATTTAGAAAAGTAAAAATGTATTCTAAGCAGTGCATTTTACAGAACACCACTGAGATTGTGTAGTTAAAATCAAGAAATAAATGTTGGTGAAAACTGAGTGAAGGGTGCCTGCAGATTTCAATGCCTAACCTTGACCTTGTTGAATGTAAACTGTGAGGGAAATGTAATCTATCACCAACAACACTGCATGATTCAAAATAAAAAAAAAAAAAAACAGAACTTTATTTGTCCCTACGGGAAAATTTAACGACACATTGTGGAAGCATAACATGAACGTAAGTGGCTACCAAACTGTTACATCCTGGTTAATTATAATTTGTTCTGTGCTCCCACAAACTTAAAATCACACAATTCCACTGAGGGATCAGCGCATTAGTGAGCATTCATCAGTGAGGGTGGAAGAACTTGAAATTATTATCCTTCCTCGCTGATGAAGACACCTGTTGCATGTTTTTCAGCAGACTTCAGTCTTCACTTCACAGTCAAGTTGGGTACAGTTTCAGGGCCATAATAAAAATTTAAAACCATGGCACATTATTATAAAACAGTTACGAAATGTTATGTTTAAATGTATTAAGGTTAAACTTCAACTTTGGATTAATTCGGGATAAATGATGCTGCACGTGAGCATGTCCGCCATGGCTGAGGTGCATATATATACATACCCTAATTCCAAACAACTTTAAACGTTGTGTATAATGTAAAGAAAAATAGGAGGCAATGATCTGAAAATCTCATAAACTTACGCTGTATTGCTTTACACACACAGAAAACATCTCAAATGATGGATGTGAGACATTTTTACCATTTGATCAAAAAAAAAAAAAAAATAAAGATTAGGTCGTGCTAAATTGATGAACACATCTCAAAGGAATTGGGACCTGACAGACAGGACCTACAGCAATATATGCTTGCATCCAAAAAACAATGCTAAAATGCAGACAAAAGCGGCCTCGTTCAGACAGTAATATGGTCTAATTATGCCAGTAAACACTTTCCACGCACTTGAAAGCTTAAAAAGGTGAGACATTGTTTAAATATATTTTAAAGGGCAATATACGGAAAATCCACGATAGACCTGATGAAATTTTGATCATTCTGATGTCTGGGTTTCCTGTTTCTACATGTCTGATAGTCTGATAGCTGATGAGCTCTGTGTTTAACATAATGGTCAAAGAGGAACTAAAAGCTTTCCTGAGTGCTTCCGAGGTGATAAAACCTATAAAAACACTCTCTCCACTAGGAAATGGGAAACAATTAACAAAAACAAAACCCAATGGTGTCAAATCAGAACTCACCCCATCTGTCTGCCTTTACAAGGGAGATAACGTTATTTACAGATAATAAGGATGTTTTCTTTTGTTTTGGGGTTTTTTGTGTCCCCACTGCTGGAGCACACATACACACAGGCAGCACAAAAATGACTTGGACAGGGCTGAAAATCAGTTGCATGCTGTGACAATTACTATATTAGTCAGCCTCTAAAATTAATCTTATCCAAATTGGAATGAAGGCTATACAAAATGTGCCGTCTGGCTAACACCACACAGCGGGAAATCTTATGCGCCTTATGTGGCTGAGCACACAAGTCAGCGTGTTTGTTTGATATTCTATGTGTAACATTTATGTAAATCTTTCAAAGAGCCTCATTACTAAATCCAACAAGTTCTAACAGACTTTTTGGGATTTTTTTTTTTTTAAAGGTAACTGAGTGTAAACAGATGGAAAGAGAAGACGGGGCCATGTAGACTGCAATGCCAGGGTACCCAGTATGTAAATTGTTCCTCAGTGGGATTACCTATTGCCAAGCACCCCTACCATATAAAATAATGCAAAAAATATTTAAAGAAAGAAAAAAAAACAAGCTGAACATTGAAATGAAAAAGTTTACTCTGGCTCTAAAAGCACACAAAGCAGATTAAGTTTCCCATCAGGTGCCATTCCAACCTATTTTTCAAGGTTGAAATGAATGGAGAAAAATATGGGGGAAAAAAGTGGGCATTGTGAATATATTTTAATATTAGCCTCAGTGGAAACAATACCTGATCAAGATGTGAATCCATCTCTGTAAAAGATTTGATTTTGGATCAAGTCATCTTTTAGCTTGCAGTCAGTAACCGTTTGAAGGGGTACAGAGATAAATTACTTTCCGCTTGCTGGGAGGGACCTCATTCATTTTTTTTGTGCTTTCACAAACATACCATCAATAACATTTTAACATCGTTTATCTGTTAGTTTGTCACCTACCTTTGTAGCGACTTATTTAGCATCAACCAATACACTTCTTAAATCACGTTCTTGTGCCATAAAGCGTCTAGAGGGACATCCTATTATACAGTATTTAAAGCCATACTAGTCCAAAAGAGCTGTGACCTCTCTTCAATGTAAACAGCACATCGAGGAATGCCTTAACAGCAATTATTATGCTAGATTTCAAAGAACAGATACAAAAAAAACATAAAGATAATCTTAAAAGGTGCTGCTGCTGGTTAAATATCACAGCAGTAAGAAACAAAATATAGGCACATACAGAAGAAGTTTCAACTGATTTTGCTTTGAGCGTAGCCAAGAATTACTGGTCAAGTAAAATAAAAACCCCACCCACAAGTAGAATGGATACCAAGTGAATCGGACATAAATTTTAGACACAAGGTTGACATTGCAGATCTCTACATGTGATCATAAAGCTGTCAGGTTTGCAGGAATAGGACCCAAATGCAAGAGACTCGAAGGCAGTATCAGAAACAGTCCTTTAATAAACAAAAAAAAATCATGTTAAGAAGAATATTCAAAAGAGCAGAAGTAGGAAGTCAAAATCACATAATGTTCTAATAGTGTGTACTGATGTTGCCAAAATACAGCGAATTGTATGCAGTATGTGATCAAACATACTGCATACAATAACCTTACTGTGCTTGTATAAGGCAACAATTGTTCTATTGTAGGCTATTCAAACCAAATGAACACTGGGTACCAGTGATATGTCACTGATTACTAAATTTACATATTCTTGTATTAAAGAAAATAAAAACTGGAAATCACAACTATATATACACAAACAGATACAGCATAATGCCATTGTATTAAACAATGTATCTGTCAATATCTACTGGATTTATCTACTGTCATCATCAACAATTTCAGCTTAATCCTTCTTGGAGATGTCGCGACATCAATTTGGCTCAGTTTTATGCTGGACGCCCTTCCTGCCACAACCCCACAAGCACTGGGAGACACACACACACAAACAGACCTGGCATGCATGTTTTTAAGACTGTGGGAGGAAACAGGAGAAAAAAAACATGCAAGAACGGGAAGAACATGCAAAGTCCACACAGAAAGACTCCTGCCGAACCCGGGAATCGAACCAGGAACCTTCTTGCTGTGAGGCAACAGTGCTAAACTGCGCCCTGTATAAATAGACTGCTAAATACTGCTGACAGGATATTAGACAAAAATAAAGTAGAATCAGTCTACATTAAGCGTAGTGTACTTGACTGACTTTAACGTTCTACCCCAGATTAATAAAATATTACACAGACTTCACCTTTAATAACTCCTCCTGTACCTGCAGGACCTTTCAGATTGCCAAATGCAGGTCTCATGTCAGTTCCTAAATTAATAAAAAATATCTGTCGCAGCGTTTTATTATCAACCCTTCTTTTCTAAAATAGACTTGATTAAAAGAGAAAGTGATTAAAAACATTATTTGTCCAAGTTATTTCCACAGTACGATCTCTTCAATAATGTAAAATAAGAGAGGCCACCTCTGCTGTCCACTGGGTCTGAAGAGTAAGTGACAGTTAAATTTAAATAGTGCAATTACTCAGCAGCTTTGAAGATTAATGTTAATATTTATTTTTATCCAGGATACAAAGACAATCAATCAAATATCAAACCAACAGTTAGATAGTGATTACAGTACAGATGTCAACTTCTTAGAAGTATATAAATGTAGCTGTAGTCACCTAAAAGTGTTTCAAGTTGAACTTAAACTTAAACTTGAACTTAATTTCCTTTTGGTTTGTCGAGAAGTCACAAATACTAAGAATCTGAATACAACTAGATTTGCAGATCATTTTGTACAATATACTTGCTTTGGTCATCTTTACATGTTTGTCCTGAAGTGCATGCTTAAAACCAGTGTAAATGCTGTTTAATGACTTATAAGTCAATTTGAGTAAAGTGTAAAAGTGTACATTTTAATTTGGGATTAATAACTCTCTCTATACCCCAGAAACCTGGAATCAGATTTAAATAGGCCTTTATAATTCCTGAGCAATATTAAAAACAACAGAAAGCGTACACCCTCTGAAAAAAAGTCCAATTGTCAGTATAGTATGGTATATATTTTTTATAGTACAGTATTTTCAAAGTTTTAATACACTTTCTAAAGTCTGGGTCAGCATCAAACTTTTCTAGGATGAGAAGATTTTCTTCCCGACGTGCAGGAAACGGATCAATTCAGCTTGTCTTTCTGCAACCAGCACAAGGCTTCAGAGACGTTATATGATATTAGAGTGATGGATATTTTAAATGTAAAAATATTTATTTAAAGTTTTACTATTAAAGAATTTTTATTTTATTTCATCTCAAGTAGTATTATCAGAGAAACACTGATATGAAGGAACATACATTTTGCAGAAGATATGGAGTGCAGAACTTCATCCTGGGAATCCTGGGAAATCTTTTTGATCAAATCACTTTTTTTCATAGTAACACACTTCAGTTTGTGACAGTGTGTGTGTGTGTGTGTGTGTGTGTGTGTGTGTGTGTGTGTGTGTGTGTGTGTGTGTGTGTGTGTGTGTGTGTGTGTGTGTGTGAGACTATAATGCTTAGATAAAGGAGAGATGCCTTGTTTGGACAAAATGTTATCTCAAAAGAGACAGCCAAAAAAACGATGATGGAAAGACAGAAAAAGACAGAGGGGTTTGTTATTGTTCACTGCTTTATTTCTTTTTACGCATGTCTGCACGTGTGGTCATGTGGTAACATGGCAGTTCTGTATAAACCTGCTCGGATCTGTTTTGCCTTCAAATGAAATCTCTATCCTCCTGTGTTTTTCCACATTCCCGTACCACTTTAGTCATGTCATTGAGCATTGTTGAGGGGAAAAAAAATGTCTTCAATTTTAAACTCCAACACTAGAAGTAGACATCATTTATTCATAATTAACTATCATCTGGCACATTGATAAACACTCCAAAAAGTTCTCCATGTCTGCTAAAACAAGGTGAAAGTTGCTGTCCCAGAATTTTATTAACATACTGCTGCTTGAAACACACTTCTGGCAGCAACTTTATCGTGATTTTCTTTTTCTTTCTTCTAAAATACACAAGTGCACTTAACTGGGACAAAATCCGGAAGAAAAAAAACCCCGCGTCATATGCATTGGGTTTAAATTAAACTAGGGCGCACTGTGACACTGCAGCCTCTCAGGTGGCTACCATAGATTATTTTTATACCCGCAGAGTCGTTTTCTGGAGTGCCAGGACAAACTCTTCCTCTCACCCCTCCCTCAATCCCTCTTTTCTCCTTCAGCCGTTCCTACCTCCCTCCTCCTCAAACTATTCCTTCTTTTTCGCTCTCCTTCAGCTCCACATTTCGTGCACTCTTTAATCAATATTATTTTCTTTTCTTAGTTAATGTAATCAGTTGCAATAAATGTAGACCTATTCTTCTTAAAACCTTTGTCCCTCATTCCAATTTTCTTCACTCTTTCATATTTTGTATTGTGTGCTTTTCTCAGCACTGCTGTTTTGTTCATATTGAACCTCGTTTTATCTTTATGTTGTTTTCTGTGCTGTCAGCTGTGTCAAAGTTTGGCCTCTGCCTTTCACCATCTTATTCATTCTCTTCTCGGTACAAATACATCTCTCTCTCTCTCTCTCTCTCTCTCTCTCTCTCTCTCTCTCTACTGCCTAACCTCAATCCCTTCAATTCCTGCTGCACCCTTCCTGCTCTTTAATCCTCTCCTGATCAGATGAGGAGAGCTTCAGGATGTTTAGAATGACTCTTCCTGCCCTAATCAGAACAAATAAATAATAAAAGACATATTATTGCATATTTTTTATCAACATATAACAGAAATTAAGGCAATGAGTTTGTTTTCAGTTACCATTTTTGGGACAGAATTTTGCAGTGCTTTCCTGAATACAATTTCCTTTTTTTGGGCATCTGATAGTTATTATATGCAAAAGCTACAGGCAATGATCACTGTGCACACTCTGCAAGTGCTCACAGTTCAGTCTCTGGTGCTGCTGCCCACTCATCTCTGCCACTGACTGCACACAGCACAAGCAGAAGGGTGGTGTCCCTGCATAAGGAGAGTAAGACCTTGCAGGACTCAAGGAAGTATTGACAACTGGGACAGTCACCAGATGAGCTATATCTTACAACAATGTTGCTCAGATTGTAACAGCAAAGTGAACTTAAGCATTCAATTCATTACTGTGCATGAGAGGGATGTTCAGAAGCACGACGTGAGACAGGTTGTATTTGCACATAGTAAAAAAATCAAACATCTTGGTATTGAAAACTGCACACTTGGTCAGTGAACGGATGCCTGAATCAAATCTCTGGGTCCAACACTTGAATTCTGGCGTTTTTCTTCACACTCAGATGCAAGCTGATAATATAATTAACACAATATAAATCTTAAACACAAAATACAATAAGTTCTGCCAAAGAATGACAAGTTGTAATTGATTATATCAGTACTTTACACACAAGAATTCCCAAAACAAATAGAATTTCTTTGCTCAGTGAACAGATTTTTTAAACTCTCCATCAAATGGATGGCCAGTACAGTTGTTCAGTTGTGAGATTTTCTACTGCGATAGCAGCTAGAAGGAAAGCAGAGTCGAAGTGGAAAATGAATCCGAGTGGAAAATGGATCACTTTCTGTCACAGAGCAAAGAACAACCAACTAAAAGAGCAGAGAGCCCTGCATCAGCACACAAAAGGCAGTTCCTTGATTGCTGTGTGTGTTATGACTTAATGTGAACAAATTAACAGACTGCAGAGTGATCAGATCACCTGTCGGCAGACAGTGGCTGATGCCAAACTGTTGCACAACGAAAGGGTTTACTTAGAAACGTAACTTTCATCTTGAGAAAAGAAATGTCAGCCTTCCTCAAGAGGGCAAGTGGTCTTAACCCAAGATGGAAAGAGTGCTTACCAATTAGAGTGAAAATAAGTGAAAAGGCCAAAAAAAAGACATACAAGAATATTGTATTCATGCAGAGAGAGGACACATCACAAAAACAGCTGAGACAGCTCTCCCGAACGACCTTAGGTTTAGATGCCTTTAGATGAATTATTAACTGTGTCGAAAGAAGAATTGACAAGATATCAGTTGTCTTTGATATACCGTACCACAGGCATGTAGCCACAGGTCTACAGAGGCTCACATGTACCATGTGAAAGAGAAATTGACTTTGAGTAACCTCAAGTTTCACAGCAGGCTGTTGATGAGCTGTTCCTTCTCCCCTCTGTGCAAGCACGTATTCTTTACTCTGCTTTAAATAAAGAGCAGGTTATGCCTCTCGGTTGAATAGAACTAGAAGAATCCTTTGCATGTATTTCACAATATATAAAATCTCACTGACACAAACTCGCTCTGTTCTGTCTCTCCCTCTTCAAAGTAGTATTGTTTCATGTTTACTTTATAACCTGGCTGATTTAAAGTGGTACGCAAACATTTTTGCTCATTTTTTGTTTTAGATCGGAGGTTTAGTCCCTGGTCACGTCATTACTTTCTTTTCATCTCTTCCATGATGTCCACTGTTAGCTCTGTGAGTTACGTTATTGAGGCCAAAACCAGTAAGCAATTGTCACAGGAGATGACCAGGAGAGGGTGGTTTTTGCAAACACTAGGGACAGGAGACTTAATCGACCCGTGTGCATTTACAGTTCGATAAGAATGATCGCACATGAAATGAGGACTACTTTGCGCAAATTCAACTGTAGGTGTGAAATGAGCTTTTGGCTTGACCTCAGTGTGCCTCAGCGGGCACAGAGTTTGAAAATCAGTGCTATTCTCCAAGGATTTCAAAAGGAGCTGAACAGGGCAAAGCGTTTTTTCATTCACAGACAGAAATTAAAGCTTTCACGATTGCTCTCAGAGCCAGATGGTTACCGTGCATGCCAAGTAATTGCAAGGCTTCCATTGGTTTGGTCTGGAAAAAGCGGTGATATGCTGTTCCCTCCCTCTCCCATTATTTCCCGTTCGCTTCTTTACGTTTCACAAACAAAAAAAATTATATAAATAACTTATACGTTATAAATAACTCGTCATAGAGAAATGTAAACTTTGACATGTTATTTTTATTGCTTTCATGTGAAGTCTTTATAGTATAGTCTCGACACAAGTCGATAGCTTCAGATTATACAGTTTAATCACACTAGTCTGTCTTTTGTTTCTAATTTGATCCTGTCTGATCCCACTTTTCAATCTGTCCACTTCTCCTGTCTGCTGCCCACATGTATACTTTAGGGAGCTCTAAGCCATAGCTACCGTCTCCGAGTCCCATCACACACTTTTAATTTTTCCTCATCATCCAGCTGCCACTGATGCTCCACGTAGGACAGTGAGGAGGGAAATAAACAAACACACGCACTAAACAATCCACGGTGACGATACTATTATTTTAGAGGATTGTTCCTACTGTGTACAACTGCTATATAGTGTAATGCAAATAAACACCAACACAGGCAAGTGCCACAGAGCTGGGAGGGTACCCTGTCCTCTGACAGTTTGAAAAAAACTGCAGTGACCTAACTGTATGTCAGGAAAGACTGCTAAAAGCCCTGTCTTGGTAGACTTACATCCTGCTCTCACATTCACATGCAGGCAGACAGGCAGGCAAGCACTTCAGTAGCTGCTCAAATACGTGCTCCTTACACAGATTAATAAATCTTATTCAGATTGCACAGCTCTGATTGACTTGCTTGACAGAGGGGGGTCTGGAGCTTGTCAAGGCACGCAAGGCACTCTGCCCCTCTCTTATTCAATTTATTCCCACCTCTCTCGCTTTTCTCTCCTTTATGTCACTCTAACATTTTTTCTACAAGCTTTGCCCGACTGCTTTCTTTCTTCCTATTTGATCTCTTTATAATTCATTAGGAGCTGTCACAGAAAAAAAGACTGTTAATTGTTATGAAAAGGCTAAAATTGAAAGAGACACAGAGATCAAAGGAGAATTCAGTTGTATATTTTTTCTCACAGACTGAGTGCTGTGCTCTTTTGATGAAACTGGTTGGCCCAGTGTAAACGAGTGTGTAGTTGAATTTGTGGTTAAGAAAAAGCACCACCACTATGCTCAACAAAAATATGATAATCTGTTTGTAAATACCTGGTTGTCCTATGTCTGCTTTTACTCCAACACAACGTTGTACACTCATTTACACACACTACAACACATCACACAGTCACCAAACTGCACCCATCACTGTCTTGTCTTTTCTTTCATGTTCCACTCTTTCCTAGTCTTTCACATCCCACATTCGGTGATCTGAGTCCTCTTTGGCAGATTTTTTTATTCCTTTTCTGTCTTTTTTATGTATCAATAAAACATGGCTAGACTGTCAAGAGAGCTGCTGAAGGGAACACACTCACAAATAAAAAAAAATACAAAAAACTCTGTTGCAAGATTTAAAAAAAAAAAAAAAAAAAAATTATATATATATATATATATATATATATATATATATGGTCTTGGATTTTACCAAACTTGGTATTCACCATTAATATATATGCAAACAAAGGGAGTAGGAAAAAATGGTACACTGTATGATTAAAATCATAGCTAAACTCTAATTTGCTGTTGGACCTGCAGTACATTATAGCTTATTATTTTTTTAGGACGAACAACCAGTGATGGCTGGTGGTTGGAACAAAGTTCCAATATGTTAGGAAAGCCATAGGAAAGGCCAGCAGTCTGAGACCACGCCCTCCCGTACACACTGAAGTGGTGGAATCAGGATAATTGGTTTAACACACGTGTAGCACTTTAGTACAAAACTGAGGTACTTCGCATTTTTAATAAGAATAATTTATAGATATCAAAAGGAAATATTTGCTCCATCTACTGGAAAGAATTACAGATAACTCTTAAAATAAGTTTTGATCCGATTAAAATTTTATTTGACATGCAAAATGAATGAGGAGCTCATGAAATACTGGGCAATTCTTTCTTAGAAATAAAGATGTACATAGAAATAAAGGTGGCTGAATGAAGACCACTAAAAAATGTTTTGAGAGAAACTGTCACTTGAAAGAATGTGAGCCATTTTTTATGCTGCAGGCTCTTTTAACCCCTCGATGCCTGATGTCATGTATCTGATCTATACGTTTCAGAGACCTCTGCACCATTCCCAAAATCAGAACAAAACAAAGATTTATGGAAAATAAAAATCATCCATGGAGTTAAATATGTGAATTTCCTCCAATTACCTTCTGTAATATGGCAATTTAAAGGTTTGGACAGCATAAAAATTGCAACTTAGTTACTTTAAATAAATACTTTTTGCAGACGTAAAACATGTAGTTAACCAAGAAAACAAAAGGTCTGATACTGGATAATAAGGTGCATTTACTAGTCATTATCATTGTGAAATACTTTTCTTTCTTTTTTTTTTTTTTTTTGCCTAACTGCATGCCTATGGTAATTACACAAATATACGTATATATACCGCACTTGCTTTTACTGTAGTATCACAGATATGTATTCCTAAAGGTGTACCTGAACAGTACTGTAATATAACTTTCATTCAAATAAGATAAACGCTGATAAAAAAAAGCTAAAAACAAACTCTGATGCAACTTTTAGTAGATGCTGACTGACTTTGTGCTGCTTTTTCTTCTCGTTTTATTCAGGGCTCAGAGAAGGTGAGAATGTAGGGTCCTGTTGATTACTTGTTTGTTGGAAAGTATGAGCATAATCCTAATATATCATTTATAATATGAACACATAAAACAACACATAAAAATGCACTTAGAATCATGGAGCACTGTTATAAAGTACTTCACTGTTATTTATCTATTGTTACTAGAGCAAACGGTTATGCAAACAGCTGATTCAATCAATAAGACTGCATCCAACACATTTAAAAACAGCTATCTGGAACAGCTTTGTAATGTTCAAAAATAATAAATCAGCGATGGATATGAAACGGATAAGTTACCTTAAAAGGAAGGGACTTTTCACTGCAGGGGCTGATGGGCAAAGACTGGAGGCTGCTGGCAGGGCTCGTCTCAGTGCTCTGTGAAAGAAAAAAAACTTTTTAAGATGTACAGCTTGGTAACGATAAATCAGTGTTGTTCACAGCATGGGCCTTACAGCATAGATACCAATCAATACTTCAGTCTGCAACAAAATTGAGACATTTGTTTTTATTTATTTTTTGTTTGTTTTTTGTTGTTTTTTTTTGCTGTTGTTAAGCAGTACAGGAAAAACACTACACGAAGAATCTGACAAGACATTCAATACTAAAAATGAGGGTCAATACTAAGGCTAGACGCTCATTTATATTGCAGAATTCTCAACCTTAGTAGGATTTTTGGAGCGTATCTGACAGGCGATGTAACATCTATTCTATTGATCCAAGTTGGAACCAGCTTTGGTTTAACAAAATGTAGAGGTGGGCAAGATGAGACAGATTTTTTTTTCTTTTCACCTGGCTTCTTACATAATCTCTGTGTTTTCTAACATCAGAAATCAGACACAGCTTGCTCTTCAACACAGTTAACATGTGTGTAGAGTGGAGGGTGAGCTAGAGACGTTCCAAAACATGTTTTATACACTCACGCAGAACAAGCTCTGTGGAGGCATGCATTTATGAAGCAACGAATGCCCATTCTGGCGCATCTTGACATGAACATGCACAGAAACATCCTTCTTCTAAAAGGAGCAGGTGCTGCTCTAAATGTCACCTGTGAGGGCTTATGATAAGACAGATGGCCAGGCAGAGAACGATAAAAATCAGCTCTTCAGCCAGGACTGCTGATATTTATGTAATGCAGCACAGTAATACTACACCAACAGCACATGACCAAGGCAACATGACACTCCACCCCATGCATACGCGGATTTCAAATACGTTCCATGTCTTGCTACATGGTGACCCTTTTTCAGATTTATATGCTGTTGTTAATGAGAAATGACCCTCCTAACAAGATGCCATGAACATGCGTTTATTAGACTGATGTCCTGATGAAGCAGGATTTTTGTCCAACTTAAACTAAGTTCTGTGAAACAGTGGAGCCCAAATCTTTGCACAGCATAAAGTTGATGGTTTATTGGTTTGGCTGACCTTTTAAAGACACACAACTCCCTATCAGAATTATAGGTGTGCTATGGCGCCAGGCCCGCAATGTGTCATCTGTGATCAATGCCTTACCCTATGTAGAAAGACAGGCGTGCACCCGCTGACATCCCCACACACACACGTACAGCATCCCTCCCTCTCTTTCTCTCTCTAGCACAAACGCGCTCTCTTTAAGGTCACCCCTGTCCCACAGGCCTTAACACACAACTGTCCCCACAATTAGATGTGGCTCAGTAAAAAGCCTCTCAGATTTAAGAATTGGCTGCTGGGGAGCCATGAATTTAATGACTTCCACTACACGGAAACTGAATGTCCACAGATGATAAATGGTCTTAAAAAGGAAAGCAGGTTTTGCAGTTGATGCACATATTTAATCACACTCACACATAACTTAAATCAAGAAATAAAAACTTTCAAATAAGCAAAAGGACATTCATTTTTACTTCACCTTATGGGACGGTAGCCTGTCTTGAAGCTTAGTTCTTTGGCAAACTAACCGGAAAGCCTTTAGGCCGAAAATAACATGTCTATGACTGAATGTTCTATAAAACTGGGTCCGTTTTACACATCACTCAGTGCAGCAAAAAACAGAATTTAGTTGTACTTAGACTTAACACATTGGTACAACTCAGGTCTTATTTTTTCAGAAAACGATTTACTGAACAAATCAAGCAGCTGACTCAGGAGTTAAAGTCAGTTGGATGTGGGCCTAGTGGTGGAAAACTGGATGCAGCACAATAATGTCCACAAAGGCTGTAAGTAAAGAAAAAAAAAAAAGCCAGGGAATCTAAGGTTGACATTAACAAATGGGGATCATTGTGGTTAACAGTTGCACTTTAGAAATGTCCCTCAGTGCCTCCAAGAGAATAAACAACTGAAGAGAATTAATTTTAGAGCAGACGGAGCATAAAAGTGCTAACTTGACAAATATGATGCATGGTAAACACAGGAAATTACAAGAGGTGCTGCATCACCTGGCTTCTGGTCAAGCATGACTGTGTAATGATAAACATTCTTCTGTGAGCTGAGTGTTGTGGGCCGTTCCTCAAATAAACTGAGACACGTTTATGTTTTCTTACTTCCTATAGTTGTTCTAACCAGTTCTAACTAGTTCTAATGGATGGATATATTACATGACTTAATACAACAGCTCATAACAAATGTTATTTGCCAAAATTCATCAAATTTTTCTGATGGTGTAATTTCCTTGAGTTCCTATATTTGTCTTAAAACTGAGACAAAGAAGCAATGTGCTATTATATGAAGCATTTATAGATGCTATAAGATTTCTTTGTTGCTTTAAGGATAGTAGAGGACAGGATAAGACCTTGACCTTTAGCTATAATAATGCAAAAGGTTAAATACATATTATGAAACGCACGACTGCAAGCAAAAAAACTGTGACGATATTACATATTTGCACTCTCACCACAATTATACAGTCATTCAGCCACATTAAAAAATGACTCGCACCCCCTCAAACAGAAACTAATTGATCTTTACACTCTAATGTGTCGTCCATCAACTTATACCATGTAAACCCATTAAATCCCATTCTAAAAATGTTATTCCTTCTGGAAACTGACCCCTAAGATAAACGGAATCTGGGGTCTAAAACAAAAAGCCTGTCACTTGAAGCCCGTCCATGCCTTCTAACCACTGTCTCAGTGAAGGTAAGAGAAGAGCCAGCCGAGAACAACTGAGCGTCAAGTGCTGTAACGTCTCCCGGGCTTGACGGAGCACACAGTGGCCCAATGCACCACACCCCACTGCATATCTGCACTGTGTTTCTCAATGGGAGCCTTGTCCAGGGATATCCTGCTACCTCTGGGGGAATGAATCAGGTGCAAACCCTGACACCAACTAGCAACACTCTGTAGAGAACCTTTACACCTAAAAAGAAATAAAGGGGCTTTCTTCAATCCTATGGAAAATTCTGGTGCTTTAATCTGGTGTCGAGCTCTGGTGTTTAAAAAGATGGACAAGTTTCACCTTCCCACGTCTTGCTCCACTGAAGTTCTGATGGACAATTTCAATTTTTCAATTCAATTTCATTTATATAGCGTCAATGACAACTCAAGTTGTCTCTAGGCACTTTCCAGAGACCCGGAACACGACCCCCAGACAAGTATTAGATAAACAATGGGAAAAAAGAAAAGCCTGCCCTAGCGGGAGAAAAACCTTAAGCCAAACAGTGGCAAGAAAAACTCCCCTTTAAGAGGGAAGAAACCTGGATCGGGACCTGGATCATAAGGGGGGACGCTCCTGCTGAAGACCAGTCGGGTAGAGCAGGAAAGGGGAGATCAGAAAGAGAGTGAAAAACAGAGAAAGGAGCAACACAAACACATCGTCCAAGGTAAGAAAGACAAGATACATAAGTACAACTATCTGTCAGCAGGAGAACTAACAGTTCCATGTATATATGACTGATACATGGTTAGTTGGTGATCTACAGACACGACTATATAAACAGGTGTAGACAGCAGACACTGAGGTGGTCAGATGGTGGGACTGCAGGGCAGCATGCAGCTCCTGAGGATCTGGTCTGCAAACTTGTACGGAAGATAAAAAGAGGCGGCGGCCAGCACAAGAAACTACAACAACAATGGACCACAATTACGCTTATGAGATACTTATTATTAACTGAGGATTGAGTTGAAGAAGGGAAAGAGAAACAGAGGAAGTGAGGGGATCCTGCTGGTGACCCCCTGCAGCAGGTCTACAGCAGCAGATCTAGGATGAAGCTGTTGAAGACCAGCTGGTCTGGTCTGGTCCTGCAGCTGCAGCTGTGACTACTGGTCCTGACACACTAAAGTTTACACTAACTATATACTTTACTAAACAGAAACGTTTTAAAGGTGGAGGTGGTGTCACCCTCCTTAACCCAAACTGGAAGTTGGTTCCATAGTGATGGTTCCTGATAACAGAAAGCCCGTCCTCCAAATCTACATTTGGATACTCTAGGAACTACGAGTAAACCTGCACTCTGAGAACGGAGAACTCTGTTAGGAACATGTGGTTCTATCCGGTCTTGCAAGTATCGTGGTGCTAGGCCATTTTGGACTTTATACACAAGTAAAATTTTGAATTGGATTCTAAGTTAGCACTGGAGAGACGTGGTCTCGTTGATTCCTGTCAGCATTCGCGCTGATCTTTTGGATCAGCTGGAGGCTGTTCAGAGAATTACTTGGACATCCAGCCAACAACACGTTACAGTAATCTAGTCTAGAAGATGCGAACGCATGAATTAGTTTTTCAGCATCACTCTGGGAGACGGTGCTCCTGATGTTTGTGATATTACAAAGGTGGAAAAACGCATTCTTACAAACCTGATTAAAATTCTGTTTAAATGACAAATCCTGGTTGAAAATAACACCAAGGTTTCACACAGTTCTACTGGAGGCCATCGCAACACCGTCCAATCCCTTCCTAAGGTGTTTGGGACCACAAACAATAACCTCTGTTTTATCAGAATTTAGGAGCAAAAAATTAGAGGACATCCAGTCCTTGATGTCCTTCAGACACACCTGAAGTGTGGCTTCAGCTGCTTCATAGACAAATACAGCTGCGTATCATCAGCATTGCCATGAAAATGAATGCTGTGGTTCTGGATAATACTTCCCAAGGGCTGCATGTATAAACTGAACAAGATTGAACAATGATAGAAACTCCAGCTTTACCAATGATGGTGGTTCTACAGGTTTGTAATTAATGCTCTCTAGGAAAAACTTGAAGCCACATCGTAATCACATCTTCTAACATGACAGCAGATTGATTTGTTGTCAAGAGTAAACCTTTGCTAGAAAGCTCCAGAAGAAATGAGCCTTTGTCATATGCAGGACTGTTAACTCACACAAAGCAACACATGACCTGTAACGGTGCTGTGGCGTCACATCTGTAACTATTATGTTAGAGGAAAATACTCAGCAGTTTGCAGGAGAAAAGCTGCCCGGCAGAGGTCCACTAACCCTTTCCACCTTCGGATAGAGGTAAAACAGAATTGAAGGTCTGATCCAGTGATGCCTTCCCCAGAAGAAAGTGTATCTGGGGGTTCCACAACAGTAAAGTGATGCCACAACACCAAGGCACCTATTCTCAGCTGGATTAGTTGTTGAGGTTCAATCACGATGCTGGAGGTGTGTCATAAAGTTGTGATTTCTCACTTTTTTCACCTGAGACTAAAAAAAAAGAATGTGTTGAAATATCTATATCCTTAACCTCATAAGACCTGTGACTTCCACATATATCAACATCATATGTTGGGGCTCAAACAAGAGCTCACATCTTAGGAGGTTAATAGAAGAGACTACATCTAATTAGGGACACTTTAATCTTCATGTAAAGAGCTTCTTGAAGTTTTCCTACACCGCTCCAAATTAACTAAACTCTCTCGCTCCATTTCTTCAACACAGTTCCTATCTGTATAGTATGTTTGGTATTTTTCTGTCCGTAAATCCCGATCCATGCCTCAATCACCTCCCACCACTCTGAGCTACTGCTTCAAAGTGAGCTTTCATTATTCCCAGACAACTCCGGAAAAAAAAACAAAAAACAAAGAGTAATTCAATTCTTTACGACCCAAGAGGTGAATGTAAAAAAATGCCACTATGGACAATATTGGGGGTGTACTCAGACGGAGATATATACTGTAAAGGATGATGTGGAAGGAAAAAAAAAAAACCAGGTCATATGTCTTCTGTGTCTGTCTCTGTCTTCTGTGGGGTTAATAGTATAGTTTCAGTCCCCTATTATTATATTGATATGTTTTGAGGTATGAGTTATTGTTTCAAGATTCAAAGATAGATGTCCCCCCAACTCATCTCTGGATCTTTTTCTTTTTATTATCATTTGAGCTATGTACAGCACATGAGTTTTTATTCCTCATCAACTTATTTCCCATCCTGTATGCAGTTTTAAAAACGGCCTTTGTAGGGCGCACAGGTTTCACTGTTCTACTTGATCATTGGCTGTACTATAAAACTGTGAGAAGAGAAAAAAAAAACTAGCCCATCGATGCTTACAGCAGACATCCCCATTCCTCCAGCAGCTCAAAATCCTGCCGTTAGAACTGATTTTCCCACTACTCTTAGTTTTGGTTAGTCTGTAATAAAAGCTTTACTTTTCTCAGCTCATGTGTTCAGTCTCCATTTTATGTTGCAGCTTACCAAGTCCGGATTCGTTAACACCTTGTGGAGCTGTTGCATCCTGTCAGTGCTTGAAGAGACCATTACAGCTAATCACATCTATTATAGTGTGAATGTAAATTTACTGGGTTCCAAACATTTACACTGAGATGGCCCCATAGCCTGCAGTGAAACTTTAGCTTTAAGTAGGGTAAGGCATTTAAAGAGCAATGCTATAGTCTGTGACAGGAGGATTAATGTGCACGGCGAGTGTGTTTGTGTGCATATAAACAGTATGATGGCACACACTCAAATAAGTCTCCCAGTTTCCTCCTCCCAATGTGGAATCTGATTAAAATAACAAAACAAAGCAATTAAAGATACCCCTTAAAGTCAGAAAAGAAACCATCTTAACAAGATTTCACAGGGCTAATTAAAGCATGGAGTAAAAAATTTGTGAGAGGAGCACTATGCAAATTGGTTCCAGCCGTTGCTGGTTTAAAACAATGTAATGCATTTATAACTTGAAAGAGGAGCTCTGCTCTTTTATAGTCAAATGCACATGAGTCACTAAATAAAGTAGTCTTCTGTGATGTCATCTTATGCTTAATTTTTAATTCCTTCAGTTGTGTACAAGTCATTAGTAAGAAAGTCTGTATTCATTGAGCTGTGTGAATATGCATAACCCACCTCCTGGAGTGTCCGCCGCAGTCTTAAAAGTAGGGTTTTGACAGCAGTGCAGTCCTGCTGCATCAGTCTCAGTGGAAGGGCCTCCAGCCCTGGAGGTAAGAGTTCATCATCCCTTCCCAAACCCAGGCCTGTGCTCCAGTCAGCAGGAAGCAGGCTGGTGGGACGGATAGGTTCCCTGGAGGTGATGAGAGGGAAATGAAGAAATGTAATACAAGCTTGAGTCAGAGGGAAAAACGTGATCATTGACCTCTCAACTCAACTACAGTTACAATTAATAGGTACTGAGGGTGCAGATGATAGATTACACAGTTAAGTTGAGAAACCACGTCTTGAGGTATCCAAGTATTTCACAGAGTACCCTGTAATACATGTGGATGAATATGCACAAACATGGTCAAAACATGAACTTGTCAGCTCACAAAACAATGGCAGGTTTGACTGAACTGCATATTATCTGCAACACTTTAAACAGGAATTATACAGCCATCTGTCAATCACAGTTTTCAGTTTAACTGAAACCCTTTGTGCAGATCTATAATACACACACACACAAACACACACAAGTGTTTTTTTTTTTTGTCAAAATCATAATGTGACAACATACTCCCACACTGACAACAATCCATCATCTAAAGCTGTGCCTCATCATCATAACCAACACCATAGGATATTTAATTGTCAATAGATTAGCTGTTGTAATATTGTCCAAAATTATTAGGCAGAATAAAACATGTGGAAGTTTGTGCATGTCAGTTATTGTGTAACCCTTTGTGACTGTTTTCTTGTGTAGGAGCTGTCTTGGTTAAAGTAGTGCACATGAAAAAAAAGGTAAATCAACTTCATAGGTAGAGGAGATTAAGTTCATAAGTCACCTTGATTTCTAATTACTAACAACCTTCCAGAGCTACGTAACTCTTCACAGGACTATAAAAGGTTTTTTGAATATTTTTGCGTTTGTTTGGAGGGAGGGGGGTTGGTTTTTTTTTGTTTTTTTTTTTTTTGGGGGGGGGGGGTTGTGGCATTAAGCTGAATTCAAATCCACTCACACAAACAGCAGGGGGAAACCAACTAAAGCACTCTTTTAATTAACTGTCCCATTTGGAAACACAGTCCATTAAACAGTAAACAGGCCTCTGGAGCTGATTGTCTTTGGTCTACAGTGTATGGCCCAGTTATTTATCTTAACTTCAACACCTACAGGATTTAGTACAGCAGATGACAGGCGCTGGAGGGAGCAGAAGTCCAACCAACTAAGCATCACTGCATTCCTTGTCTTCCTTTGCCTTCAAGTTAACACAAAAACCACATAAAAGTGAACTTACCTACACAAACTGCAGATTCATTTCAAGGATCCTATTTTACAGTTTTTTTCAATTTGTGAGTTTCAACAGAAACATGATTCGCATTTTCCATCCATCCATTATCTATACCCGCTTTATCCGTTTCCGGGTCACGGGGGTCTGGCGGAGCCTATCCCGACGCATAGTAGGCGAAAGGCAGGGGTACACCCTGGACAGGTTGCCAGTCTGTCGCAGGGCCACATACAAGACAAACAACCAATCACACACCCAGAGAATTTTAGAACGATCAATTAACCTACCCTGCATGTTTTTGGACTGTGGGAGGAAGCCGGAGTACCTGGAGGGAACCCACGCGGGGAGAACATGCAAACTCCACACAGAAAGACCCTCCGGGCCTGGAATCAAACCAGGAACCTTCTTGCTGTGAGGCAACAGTGCTAACCACTAAGTCACCGTGCTGCCTTGATTTGCATTTTATCACAAACAATCTTAATTTAGACTAGTTTAGCACTTAATTGAAAGTTAGTATCTATATGAATGGCTGGGCTTGATGTTTATTTTTGTAATATCTATTATTGAAAATGTTAAGCTGTTATGAAGATAAACTTTTTTTTTTTTATTTTAGAATCACTATTCACCTAAAATGTAACAGAAACAATGAAGTTGAAGAGAGAACCCATAAACCACTGAAGAAAACTGTTCATGAATATAACCTGTGCTATTTCAAAAGTTATTTGACATTGACTGGTTAGCTGAGGCTTAAAATGTAAAAAAAAAATCTGATGAGGGCACCAACTTGAGTATAATGTGAGTTTAGGAATTCAAAAGCGTTAATGGACACGGGGCGGACAAAAATGTAACAAATGATCAGGATTTAATGAGCTGTTATTTTTACTTTGTACCTTTAAAAAGAATGGGTCCTTTCACTATTGAGATGGTTAAATAGTCATTACAGTCAGCTATTCAATATGAAAAATTGTAGAGTCTTTGCTTTTTAATGTAGCCTCAGGCTTTAACAACGTTGAGGAAAACTACATTTTTCTACCACGCATCTTTTACAAATAACTCAAATTAGAAAGCCCAGAATCAGTTAATGAATTAAGGATATCATAAAAAGGGAAGGCGACGTGCAGCTGCTTTTACTTCTAAAGCTCGCTGTAATATTACATTATATTAGAATGTGATAAGAGTGTGTAAGCAAGTATAGGCTGGCTGTATTTTATTTATTTGTTTATTTTTTATCCATACAGCTGTTATTCTGGCCTGCTTTTTAAAAAAATGAAGAAGAAAAAAGGTCACATCTCTAAATTTCACTATTTGATTTAAAGCAAAATAAAAATAAGTGAAAGTTTAGGCGTTGTAAATTATTCAAATGTCAAATATAACAACTGAAGGAGTAAGACTATTTACAAGAAACAATCCATTGCTATGAATAAGATAACAGCAAAAATGCACGAAGAGACAAAGTTAAATGTTTCAAGAAAGTAATTTCTACATGCACCTAACGCGCTGTGATATTTGGACAGAGGATTGTTAATGGGGACTGTGAAGCTTAACTTTTCTGACACTTTCAAAAGGTGACCTGAAAAATACCAACCACTTGTCTGAAGAGCACAAAGAAAAAAACCTCTGACTTCACAGTCTGCACAAAAAGAGAAGGAATAACCGGAGTGGAAGCAATAAAGCGAGGGAGACATAGCAGGAGGAATGAGGAGTTCTTTATCATCAAGAGAGCATGTTCACTTCGACTGATGGCAGTTTAGAGGAGGGGGCTGAAAGGAAATGAGAGTCATTCTACCAGAGAAATGGCCAAGTAAATAGTGGTAGTGTTAAGTGAGACAGTAAATTGTGCTGCAAATTTTTTTTTTTTTTTGTTTTTTTTAAAGAAAAACAAGACAATATCACAAACATAAATATCACCACAAGTCATTCAATAAAACCACATACTGAAAAGGTCAGGCTGATTCCCCTCCGCCCCCCTCCCCCCTCTCCCCCATACTATCTTCTTCTCTGGTTCACCATCCCCATCCATCTATATATTCACTGTCATTCAAGCACATTCTTCCTCCACCCCGGCCTCTGTCTTCCATCTCTACATCTCTATTCTTCCCCTCTTCTCCCTTTTTTCCCTTTCATCGTCACAACCACTACACTGAACTGATGCAGTATCAAAGCCGAGGAACTTTTCCCTGAGGATTCTGCTGAATGTCTCAGACAAATGTCAAGGAAACAGGCAGTCTTTTGAGGACAGGTGAGTGCTGTCAAGTAGCTTTTTCCACTTCTTAAAACAGCATTGTTTTTGGTTTTTTTCCATCTTGCTGACATCTTTGTATAGAGTGACTTCTCTGTTTATATTCCTCCATCCTGCATTTCAGGCGGGATTACTTCATTGCAAATAAATGACAAATGATCAATCGTGTACTCTTCTCTCTAAACGCCGTGTCAAAGGGCACACTGCAGAGTCCAAACAAAGTTGTTTATTTCTTCTGTCACAAACTTATTTTCTCTTTTGTAATACTGGAGCCCTGCGTTGCTTTGAGTGGGACTTTTTCACCCTGTGTCTGGCTTTTACAAAGGTTTAAGGTTTAAATTCTTATTTTGCTGCAGTGGCACATTAAATCCACAAAGCAACAGGGAAATGACTGTGAATGAGTGTTGAAACAAAAGTTGTCCAACAACAAAAAAAAACAGAAAGAAAAAACCTCATTGGCGCCCTTATGCACAGCATTCATTCTTTCTGCAGACAAGAAGTTGAATATTTCTAGTAAAATTGAACAATTGAGGGCTGTAAATTGTTTTGCTGAAGGCAATATTTAAAAACAAAATGAGAACACAACTCATTTATGGATCCTTTGTCATGTTGTAAAAATGGAATTCTGTGATGGCTTTATTTGGCCTCTTCCAACAATTTATCCCCTCCAAATTCTGCGACTAATTAGCAATCTCAATTTATAGCAGTGAATTAAAATCCTTGAATTTAACAACAGCTTAATAAAGTTCAAATACTTTCTCATTCTGTATCAGTCAGATTTTACTCATACAATACGCAGACATAATCATGACGCTAATTAAAACCAAAGTAATCAAACCTATGTAAAAACATTCGCCATCTCAGACAGATACTACAGTCATTTGAGATTACGAGCATCACAAGCACACCTGCAGCAAAGTTTGCAAAAAAAAAATTGTTTTAAAGTTTGCCTTGTAATACCAGTCTGCTCCACTAAGGGGGTTCCATCCTACTTTATTGTTCAGAAGAAGAAGAAGAAGAACCATGGCAACACCGCCAACATTGTTACCTTTCAATTTAAAGTGTGGCGCACACGACATGTCATCGAAAACAACCTCAAGTATTACTGTTCTGTATAATCAACTTTAATGCCGGACGTTCACGTAACAAACGAATATTCAGACATCTGAGTATACTCATTTCTTCCAATCATTCTAGTGTAAGTTATTTACTTTCAATTGTTCAAAGAATATTTTCCTGGAAGTAGTCTAGTTTGTTGTTCGTAATGCACCAACGTCATTCTTTAACAACTAGGTTTTGTAAAGGAAATAACAATATTTAGTAGTAGTTAAGTCCTTTGAAGTGGCAGTGTAAAAGATTTTCTAGCTCCTTGTGCAGTGGACAGTTTTCTACAGATGTAAGTGCCTTCTCTTTTAATCCTATATTTGTTTTTGTTTAAAAACATATAAGCAAAATTATCATAGTAGCTCTTAATATTACCTCTGATGAGTAAAAACACGTAACTTTTTTCACTGTGCCATTATTTATCTAACAAAAATGATGGTTTTTAAAGAAAAATAAAGTCATGGGAAACTCCACATTATTTGGAAAGGGTTTTATAACTCGTCAGATTGAGGTGCAACAATTTCTTCTCTAGGAGCATTGCTTATGTCTTTTCCTCTCAACATTTTGTTACCACACAAATAAATGTAAAAAAAAAAAAAAAAAAAAAAAAAAAAAAAACTCAGCAAACTCCCAAAACATCCACTCCTAACGGTATGCACATCTTCTGATGAGCAGTTCATGAAAGGATGATGTACCCTATTCCTAAGGAAACATAAAGCGAGTACTTGGTATTGGCTGCATAAATTTTATTTTTTTGCCTTCATTGTTGTTAAACACATAATACATCTGTATGTAAGTAAGTAAGTAAAATGTATTTATACAGCTCCATTTGCAGACGGCAGTCACAAAGTGGTTTACATAAAGATAGCAAAAATGCAATAAAAAAAAGCAATGAAAACTACAAAAACATATTGGTACAGTGAAAAAGGTTTTATGTTGTTGGTATTCTAAGATTGTTTTCTTCCTGATAATAAGACCCAGTGTGATTAGATTATTTTACTATGTATTTACACAAAAAAATAGTATTAAAAGAGGGTGTACAAACACATGACTCCGTGAGAGTGATTGCATGACTTATGTTTAGGGACATAAGTGTTTTTACATTGTTGGAAAGCAGCTTGATTATTTTTGGGGAAAAGTGTACTTATTGTCAATCACAACATTTTTTTGTGCAAGTTCTCCACAAGAGATTAATGTAAATAAATACAATGACCTCAGAAGTGGTTCAAAACAAATTCCGTAGATATGCGTGTGTTTGAGTGTGTGCATGTGTACATACGTAAGTGTGTCCATTCGTGACTGCAGCTACAATGTAGACAAGTCCTTTTCCAGCTAGGCATGAGCCTCATCAGTAATTATCACACACACACACACACACAAGTACGCACGCACACACACACACACACACACACACACACACACACAGAAGAAGGGAAGCGCATCACGCAGTAGAAGACAAGTCTGTTCAGTGATGATAGATGTTATACAGGCAGGGAGGCCGTTCCTCTACTCAGGGTCATCTGTCTTTTCTCTGTCATAATCTGGTAGCCGTACACTCTCACTCGATTTCTCTTTTTTTACAACTCCCTCGCTCTCTTTCAATGTCTCTCACACAAGAACACACACATACAATGCAGCTCTGAGCATTTTATGCACACTATGTGACTGCAGAGAATAGGAATCTGAGATGTTAGGCAATTAAGAGATTATACAAGTCGACAAGCTCCTAATTGGAATTGATAGAGGTGTGCTATTACACCAGCTAGTGGTTGGAACTGGTACTGCAAGATCATGTCAAGATAAAGATAGTTACATGAATTTATGGATTAGATGTTATAAAGTGTTTTCACAGAGTTTCTCTTTCTACATTTCAGACAAAAATCAAGGTCGTAAAGCACACGATATGAAGTTGAACAGAATGATAAATGACTTCTTTGGACTGGTAGAATTTTATTTTTTCTTGATTTTTGTTTCCTCTACTCTCTTCTCTTTCATTTATTTGTATCCAATACATACATTTCCTTTCCTCTTCCGCATGTCTTTTTCACTTTGTCTTTCTCTAATTTACGCTCTTCTGTCCATCTGCTTGACCCACCTCTCTCTCCTCTCAGAAGCCATTTCTCAACCGACGTTTTAGAAAAGATCCAGTTCACAAAACTATGTATAATCTACAAAGACGATAAAAAACGTACATAGAGCACAGGCTTAGTCATACACATACAGACGTGGATTCTTTGCTGTCTGGGTTAATGTAATGGTCAGTTAGTGGGACAAATAATGAATGTTTGTCCGACAAATTATGTGGGGTTCAAGTACATCATCTTTAGCGGAGGAAAAACGCAGTGGGCTGCAACCTTGTCATTCATCAATAAAGAGTGCACTGTCTCAGGAATAATAATAGTAAGAGACAGTTAAACAACAGAAAGCCTGAATATGGTAGTCAGTCCCCTCGGCCAAGCCTTTCCTCTTTAAATTTTTACTGACAGCAAAGAACATGTTTATGGGGACAATCTAATTTGTTTCTATGGCTGTGTACATGTGTGAAATGCAGTCATCTGTGTTTGGCGTGTGTTGCTTGTATTCTTACGACAGTACAGTACAACAGTATGCCTCAGCTAAGAGTGAATGATCACCCTCATTTGTCACTCTCTCTTTCCACCTGACAGATACAGTGCAGTCATCTGCATTCAGCACCTGAGGCTATGGATGTTTAATGCTGTCATTAAACCCATCTCTGACATAAAGTGCATCTGTGACTAAAGAGTGAGCACAAGCCAAGCTGCAGGCACTGAATCCAATGGTGAACTGAACTCTTCAGACACAGAAAGGAAGAAAATATAAAACTAATGTGATATGGCAGGGTTAAGTTTCTGTTTAACCCTAATGTCCTATCTGCTTTCCTTCGCCCTGCACTCTGAATCGTTGCCACTTGTGCAAGAAAACTGAACCGTCTCCACATGTGTTCACTTTCCTATAATTCACATCACTCTCATAGCATCCATTACCTTCTCAACGTGCCCACTGTCAACCTGTCTCCTGTTATGACACCTTAAGAACTGAAGAAGAAAAAAAGTCTGAGCTACATGACATTAGCCTTATGTGGAAGATGCCCATAGGGAGTTAACAGAACACACGGTTAATTAATATCACAACTTCTGGCTGCTTGGAGAGACCTAATGTTGGTCCCGTGTGTTGCATTACACTTCCCTGTCTTACAGAAAACTGCCAAGTCACAATTACAATTTTATCTACCTTTTTAAACATTTATAAAAGACTTACGGCATTGCACTGTTAAAGTAGAGCATTCTGGCATTTTAGCTAAAAAATGATGCTATGAATTCATCCACCACCAACTCCTACTGCACCAGGAAATCCCTGGGGTCTGTATTGTTTTGCAAGCTGAAAAATATTTTCTATACTGTTATCTAACCCAAAATGCCATGACGCAATACGTGTGATTTTAGCTTTCAGGACTTGAAGCCAAAGTCAGCAAGTTGCAAGAAAAGCAGAAAGTTTTTGCTGTATCCACAACTGAGTGTACCTTATCTGAAACGGAGGTTGTACGCTAAATTTCAGCCTGAGGAGCTGGTTCTATTACTTTGTACCATGTGTGTGTGTTTTTTGGTTTTTGGTTGGACATATTATGCGTGTCCTGAGTTTCAAAGTTCACAATTGCCTTAAGCTGTAAAATTTCAGGCCATCGAAGTGAAATATTATGAAGTCCACGATAGAATAATTATTAAAAGGAAATTCAGTTTAGAAAGAAACACTGCCAATGGTCTCTGTTGCCCTGCCACGTGACTGGAAGTAACGTGTGTGGTTGGTTTGGGATGGAAAGGGACTGGGGAGCAGTGGGACAGAGACCAAACATGGTGCTCACCAAAGCATAGAGTAAATAGAGGATTACGGCTGCGCGACCTAACAAACAAAGAGAGCTTTTGAGTTACGACCAAGGAAAACAACTGTTGTGGGACTTGATCAATATGAATAAGGATCAAACACGGTGTCTGTGTTCTGACAGACTCTACATTCAGGTAGGATCCTTGTGAAAAGTCCAAACTTTTATGGAGTTCTTTCTGCCCATCCATCCATCATATCCCACCTTTACAAGACTAGTATTTAGGGGTGTAGAAGTTCTAGTAGAGGTCACAGGGCATCATGACTAGACATCCAAACCAAACCAAACTGGCTCCTTTCAGTGAGGAGGAACAGCAAATCTACCATAAGCCCTTTCTTGATTGACTGAGCTCCTCGCTCCATCCCAAAGACCCAAAAGTTGAAGACAGTCACCCTTCAGAGGAAGCTCGTTATAGCTGCTTTAATTCATCAATCTCGTTCTTTTGATCACTCACAACCTACAGCTCATGATGATAGATGAGTCGGCGGTTTCAACCGTTGCCTAAGTTTCACAATGGCAGACTGGTATAGCCTCTTGTTATCTCACTATGCCTGTAAATCTCACTGTCTTCAATCTCCACCCTCTCATAAACATAAACAGGATACAGTACTTAAACTTCTCCACTTGAGACAGCAACTAATTCTTAACCCAGAAAGGGCAATCCATCCTTATTCTTCTGAGGACCACGACTATGACGTCAGACTTGGAGGCGATGATTTTTATTCCCACTGCTTCTCACTCGTAAACGCTTATCCAAAACCTAATTAGATTTTAGACCGTTATTCATCTTATCCTTTAAGTTGGTCCACATCATAATACCTTGCTCATGTTTAGCTGCATACACTCTAATTCAGACTGAATGAAAGGGAAAGGTACCACAAATAAGCTTCTTCAACGCAGGATCTTAAAGGGGACATATAATGACTATTTCAGCCTCTACATTTTCATTGCATGGTCTTGCATGATTCACATTTCAAAAGAAATCCTTTTTATCTCATACTGCCTGCTATGTTGCCCCTCAGCTCAGCTGCTGCCTGTAAAATTAGATTTGGGCTCTTTAAAAGCCATAAAAGCCCATTTTCTTCTGACTAGTTTTGTGGAAGCCTGCCAAAGGGCAGCACCCAGTGGTTGTGGGCAAGGCCTCTTCTTCTCTAAAAATCAGTTTTAAACTTAATAAGTAACACATTTTTTTGTTCTTGACTGGAAATGACAAATTCCATGTGTGCATGTTTGATTCCATTTCCTGGAGTGAGAAAGCGAACGTCAGCGGACAGGCCCAACAGGACTTCTCTGATAAAATATTCTGCTTATTATGCGAAATAATGGTGCATTTTAATCAGTTTCATTCATAAGTTGCATGATTTCATTTTCTACATAAAAAAAAAAAAACCCACAAAAACAGCAATCAAAAAAGTGAAGAATTTCTAAAGATTTACTGAATGTAGCCTTGTTCCTTACTGTCAATGTCAGTGCTGCCAAACCAGAGCTGTTAGTTTAGATTTTTCTCTGATTTTGGTTTTGTATGTGATTTACTCCATAAACACGGCATCAGTGCTGTCACACATTATCACACCACATGTCTTGCTTCATCTGCCAATAGTCAGACAATTAAGACTTGTTTTAGCCAGACATAGTTACTTGGTCTTCCATATATTTGCACATTTCACTTGTGTAATGCACCTCCAGCTACTCTGTGACTGGCCGGGACGGTGAGTTCCCTTTATTGGACCAGGTTCAGCAGCGGTTTTGGGACAACTACATGTGATTATTAACCTTTGACAAAAAAAAAAAAAAAAAAAAAAAAAAAAAAAAAAAAAAAAAAAAAAAAAAAAATTAGCTTTCTCATTAAAACCATGCTTATTTTGCAAAGATGGGCAATAATTTTTGATTATTAGTCAAACATCCAATTGTATGAAACCAAACAGCTTATGGGATGTTGATATGCAGCCATGTTGTTTTAACCAGCAGTGGTGTATCGAGCCGTTTGCCAACAGCCCTGAAACGACAAAAGAAAAACGCCACTCCACAGCTGCCAGGCTGGGGTAAAATGTGTGTGTTTAGATGCTAGTGGAGTACAAATAGGAGAAATATGCAATGCTTAAGTTCACAGCAGTCAAAATAAATACATTGCTATAATATTTAAAAGAAAAAAATACATGCACTGTCATCTGACATAGAAGCAAAGCAGCTGTCAAGAGCAACAGCCCTGGTTAGATCACATCTTTCCTGGATCTGGTGCAAAAACACGAGGTTCACGATGGTGAAGAAAGGGGTCATCTCTTCTAAAGCAGCTCCACAGACACAGGATGAAATGTGTCAAATCAACCCGTTTCTATGCCTTACAAGAGACATTATATTAATTCTGTCATTACATCAGTAAATAATGTGACAGCATAAATTTAGAAAAAAAAAAACATTATGTAAAGTGTGGCTGGGGGTTGTTGCTAAAAGTAAATGACTCCTTAATTACTTTCATTTCTCAAAGGGATCAATGGGAAAAATAACAATGGAAAGCAAAGAGTGGCTTATTTGTTGCAAATCTATTGCTGTTTTCTTTGTATTATAAATCAGAGCCACAAGTTCAGAGCCAGAGCAAGGACAAAAAAAAAAGGCAGAGAGAAATTCCAGACTAATTTGTTTCCTTGTGTTCAACATTAAGTACACCATTTAGGGTGACGTGAATAAGGAGCTGCTTCAGAAAAGAACTATGCATGACAGCAGATGCACATACTGCAGACATTTTAACAAGTTTGGTGTACTTGGATTCAAATTGAAAATGTCAGAGAACACAGTATTGACATTGCTTTTGTAGGAAGGGATGCTTGAGAGCATGATGGGTAACTAGAGCAAGCAGTCAGTGGACAAGTACTGTGTGAATAATAAAAACATCTTCCAGAGGAGGAGTGTGCCAGACAAAAATAACCAATATACTCTATGGTGATTAATATAAGACATAAAACAGTTCACGCATCAGCAATTATTACAAGGTAAAAGACCAGGTCTTGTCACTTCTTGGTAAAATTAATAAACTCTACATCATTACAAGCTAACAAACTAAACAAAAAGAGAGATAAAGCTCCTCTGTGACGCCTCCAACTCCCACAGAACATTGTGTGTCTATGTGTGTGAAAATCATGCCGCAGTGCATTTTATCGGTCCCCAGCACTTCCCCAAAGCTCAGCTGGAACCTTTATGCTCATCTATTTTATACCTTTGAACTTTGAACTTGAACATTTGTGTGCGTGAGTAAATATAAGGATATGGGAGAAGGATATCTGCATGTTGCTTGTTCTGATTACATTAATTCAGGTGGGATTAGACAACATCACAGCTGATATACTTTATGAATCATAATAACACTAAACTAATTTGCCCCTTAGTTAATGAGTATGCTAAAAACAAGTCTATATACTCTGATTACAGGTCTCTGTGGGAGATGAAAGGCCAAGCTGAGAGGACATGACTATGAACCATATCAACCCAAATGTGGGAGGAGGGTGTCATCTCAAATTACAATATGCTTCCTCTTACTTGTCCTTTCTTCTCAGCAGTGTCTTAATATCCAGCTGGCTGTGGTAGGAGAGCTAATTTTTTTAACAGTCTTCTTTCTTTTTCCATCCATTTTTGCAGTTAATTTACCAGCTAATTCTCTTTCAATTGCATCTCTTTTCTTGCATTCTAATAAGCAAGATAAGCAAACACTGCAAAACGACATTAAAACTCTTCCACTCAGGAGAACTAAGACCCGTCCATGAATGCATACCAAACAAGCCTTAATATGTCTTAAACATGTATTAAGCTATACATGAAACCTGAAGAAACAAATGGAAATTTGAGAACTTCCCAACTGTCCACTGCATACTGACAGACGATGACACATCTGGGTATTTTGCATGTCCTCTCCTCTCACTACCTGTCTTCTGCATAGCAATCAACCGCAATGAAAACAGAAAAGCAGAACGCAAAGAAGAATAGAAGGCGAGCGCTCAATAGGCAGACTACTATTACCATAGCAACAAGAAAGCTATATCCCGAATGTCAAAATTTAATTTCCTCTGCGTCATTTTTATAGGGGAGACAAGGGAAGAGTCAGTGTCTTCACACAACACGCAACAAAGCACAGACATTAAAGATACATCACACAAATTTTCATGGGTTTAATGCACCCTCCACAGCCCACTGAGGGGCGTTCATTATCACCACGATAAGATGATGGTACTGGAACGGCAAAAGATGCTCAACTAAGTAACTAAGCACATGAAACTAAATCCTCATCATTTATCTGCCCTGTAACTAATGCCATTAACTCTGTAAAGCTGTGGCTCTGTTTAGCTTTAATTTGATGTTTTTCAGCATTTGAATATGTGCTTGCATTAAAAGTTAATCAGAAAGCACTACAGCACGTAACTGCTAATTACAAAACAAATCTGGCCCAAATCTGATTTATTCTGCTCTTTATTCCACACAGTGAAACCACATTGTCTCTTACTACACGTGTAGTGTAGAGCGTATGTAAAATCATTGCCGCAGCAGCATTTTCAGCCGCAGCAATCAGTTATTAGTGGTTTTATGGCTAGAAACTATTGTGGTACACTATGTCTCTAAACACTAAAGACTAAAGCAGCTACTGTGAAGCATGTAAAAGGTGAAGGTGGACACTGTCTCTTTATGACTCTTATCATTTTTGTGTGTTCAAAACAGTTTTGGATACCATCCATTCTCATTTTCCTGTTTCTCCTCAACTCCTGAAAAGTCCCCTTGTGTTTCACGTTTTCTCTTAACTCCACTACCTTGCCACAGGTTCACTGCCACTGCTTTGTTATCATAATAATCAACTTCTCGACACAGAAACTCAAATAACTCCCATCAAAGTCAACCAACCATCATGCATTACAGAGGAGGTGTACACGCAAGTCCGTGTTTGTTGGACATTTTTGTGCATATAGCAGATGGTTTGTGCAGTTTGTCAGTCTCCTCCAGATGATGTTCTCTCTGGAATAGCTGACTGATTGGCAGGAGTGTTTGTGTGCACCTTTTTATTACTATGTTTACTACTGTTGTAAAGACATAACTCTGTTTATACGATGACACTGTGGAGAGAAGTCTTCCTTTTGGGGATAAAAAAAAAAGAAGCTCCCTAAAGTCCCCATAGCATAAATTATTCAATTTGCATATAAAGCCTTGGCTTTAAGTTGAATTAGGTTAATAATAGATTTAGAGAAATTAAACTGAATTCAAGTCTGTGCATGATGCTGAGAAGTGGCGGAAACATCAGTGTATGCAGCATACGTATGTGTGTGTTTGTGTTTTCTTGTGTGCGAAGAGCAGGGAGCTTGCTTTGCCTTCAGCAAATCAATGTCCCCCTCGGGGGAATGTAGAACCTGAGACAAAGAGCAAAAGAGACTATGAGAAAAAGGAAGACAGGGAAAATGATAGAGGAAGCCCTGTGGACAAATTTTGGGTTCTGCCCTTCCAATCTCAGGCTCTTCATTCACTGACTTCACACATTTTCCAGCAATATTTGTGTGAAAATCTTTGTTAGATGAAATTGCTTAAGATGCTGAACTAAAACCATGGGAAATTAACACCTGCCAGCAGCTATGTTTTAGTCATGGAGAGAAACTTACGCAGTATCTGGCTTAATTATCAAAACCTGCACTTCTGTTTCCAGAACCAAAACAAATCAAGGCATGAGGATCTCATCATGATAACATTAGCAGTTTTATCAATTCCATTTTTTTAAAAATAAGACACAATTTACATTTACTTTGAATTTATAGGGTAGTGGATTCTGAAAGTCTGTCTTTTCCTCAGTGGAGGGACTTGTAACCGCGCTGTCAATCCATTCTTTTTTAATGTTTACAGAAACTACTCTGCAGCTCAACGCTCCTAACTACAAAAACTGCTCCCTTGCTGTGGAGAAGTTCTCTCAGCAAATACGTCTCTCTAACCCCAGTACATCACATCACTGTCTCACTGTCTGTAGCGCACTCACTTTTAGAGCTCTCAGAAGCCTTGAGAAACAGTCTGCATTGTAAATAACGTTCTACAATTAGTTAGTACACTTTCACAGAGAAATAAAAAACCAAACCTGTCTGTGGCGCACTCTCTAGATATAATGGGCTTTATTACAGAAAAACAAAACAAAAAAAATTAATTAGTTTTACATAAAGAGGAATGCAGAAATAAAAACATGTACATTAATATTATATTCAATTTTTACCATGACATCCTCTAAATGCATGAGACGTCTGGGCCTTTAAGTCATTTTAACAACCTCTTATTTCTGTCTTTTGTCATCAGTGATAAAAACTGTGCTGGCATTCAGTCTCTGGGTTTAATGACTCTGCACCGTCCATAGCTATTTCAGTGATAGAAACCTGAAACTGGGTTGGTAACACTCATTTTCAGCCTCTTTACGGCACACCACTATATTCAATGACAGCCACCACAGAGGTGCTGAAGGCTTCTCAGCTCCGTCTGTAACGTCTGTCCCTCTATCATCTTTGGCACAAATTCTATTAACCTGCACTAAAGCTGCACTGCAACATCCTTCAAGATCACGTTTAAAGTGACTGAATTAAAGAAAGATCTCAAAATGTAAACACCGCAACATGTAACTAGCTTCCATGCTGCTTTTTACTGTTACCGACACGTTGTTTCCTGCTGTGTTTGTTACTTTTTGTCACTTTTTCAGCTAAATTCATCTTAAAAACCTGCCAAAAGGGTATGTAGTTTTCTCTTCATAGTTAGAAAACAGCAGGTGGGCAGTTGCTGTTATCTTTTGGTTTTTATCTTTACTAAAGTTTCTTCAGAGTCTTCGTCAAATGAAAAAATTTGAGTGCTGCACAAGCTGACTCTGTTTTGGTTTTGCCAAGCCTGAAAGCAGCTTTACTGTTAATCAGCATGTGTTAGGATCATAAAACCTAAATGATATAAATGTGAACAAATACAACAAAATAATGATAATACCTGCTACACATCAGTTTGTCGTTATAGTTCAAAGGGGAGTCTACTTTAAAAGTTTCCCTGCTTTGACATAACTGATTCAAATGAATGGATCCACATCAGCCTGTCATCAAAGCAGGGCAGTGGCCCTCGAGGACCGGAACTGGGCAAGCCGGATTTAGGGGCAAACATGTTCAAAAAGGCACACTTGTGAATACCAGTAACATCAATAAAAAAAAAAAAAAAATCAAACAAGCAGGTGGAGAGAGGAACACTCAAAAGTAAAGTAATAATCATCTGCAGGCTTGTCTAACACACCACCAGACGACACTACTGGTGATACAATCCTTTATTACCTACTGGCTCCATAAAACTAAATAAGCCCTATCCACAGAGCTGCTCCATGTGCGAGTGTGTTCACGGAGATGAGTAAGTGTGTATGCACAGCTGTGTGTGCAAAATGTATCCTGATTCAGAGGAATAAGTGGCTAAATCAAGTCGCATATGGAACCGTCCCTGACACTGATACTCTTATGGCCCCAAAAATAATGTCACCCTCTGGAGTTAACTAAGCAAAAAGGTACGAATCTCACAGAAACGTATTGCAAGGATTGATATGTTTCAGCTGGCCCCAATTATTTAACTAGTACTGAAACACAGAAACTACTAACTTACACATTTGGTAAAATCTGACAGATGAAAATCAACTGTAGAACTCATAGTAGAGCTTAATAGTGGGCTATGAATGTACAATGTGAAGATAAATCGATGTACTGGCTCTGAACAGCTGTGTGGCTTTAAGAAAACCATTCATCACTGAAGTTAATAAGGATAGAAAGGCTTTAGTTTGCTAGGGAATATAAAGATTGGTAAAAAGTTCATGTGGTCTAATGATTCCAGTTTTATGCTGCTCCAAGTGATGAGCACATCAGGTTCAGAAGAGCAGAAGATGATTGTCAAGGCTTTGAAGGGAAGTTATAATCTGGGTTGGTTCAGCTGTTCAGGTCCAGGTTCTGTGTTGTTACATGCCTGAAACATGAGGTCAGCCGACTACCTGAATATATTGAAAAGCTAAATCCGACCATTGGCAGATTTCTTTTCTTCCATACCTGATGGCATGGGCGCATTTCATTCATTCATGAAGGAGTGGTTCAGGGAGCATGAGGCGTCATTTTCATTCATGGACTGGCCACACCATGTCTCATCTTTGAGATGTGCTCGAGAAGACTTTACATTCAAGTCTTTCATCATTAACACAAGAGCTTAGCCAGAGGAAACAAATGCATTTCTGGACAAAAACAAACGTTAGGACATGACTTTAGCTGATTAAAACAGTGAATAAGAGCTATATTCAAAGCTAAAGATGCTCCAACAATATCATACATAAGTGTGACTTTGTTTTTGTGTTTTTAGTCAGGCAGTATATACAGAAAAAAAAAAAGAGAAAAAACTTTTAAGTGTTTTCTTTTAGCCTTTAGGAACCGGGAGACAGAGGAGAACAGAAAGATATACTTGCATATTTATTCAAAGAGAATTACTTTATTTATTTACCATCCCTCTTTCTGTCTCATCTCAAAGGGAAAGCATAAAACATGTTGAATATTTACACGGAACAGTCAAAATCAGCAGTTCCAGAAATAGACAATAACGCTCTGTCTCTCTCCAATGAAAGACAGAAGACAGAGCGTTGTTACGATGTAGCTCTACTGTAATGAAGGTATAAGGTATAGTGTGTGTGTGTATATATATATATATATATATATATATATATATATATATATAAATAAATAAAAGCCCTTCACATCCTTCATGTGCTCGGACTCTACAGCACTGCACTCTGTTTCAGGTCAGCCAATGGCAGACCATGACCCATTTTTCACTCGTCTCTCTTTTTGTTACTTTTTGTTCTTTGATGCTGTGGACACACTGCAACCCTTTAACAGATGGTGGGGCCGTGGCTGTCATGATGATGAAGATTCAGCCCATAATAAAAAAGAAAAAAACATTATCCTGTTTTTCGTAAATTAGAGCCAATATTACTTTTGGATGATTGTTAACACTTTTGATAACCACAATGTTGTTGCTAATTCCATTAAAAAAAAAAAAAAAAAAAAAAATCTTATAAAACTGTGAAAACACTGACGGGAACATGACAGTTTTGTTTGTTTTCTCCTGCTATCCTTGCACAGATAAATGAACATTATTTTACTGATAATGTCAACTCTAATACTTGAGATGGGCCTAAATATATTCTCCACATGAACCTAAACTCTTAACGTCACTGAGTCAGTCAATTACTTTCTCCAAAGAAAGAAACTAAGAGATCCCAAATCCACAAAAGAAGTTTAGAAAACCATATCTGCCTAGTGCCGTGAAAAACTGTTTTGTTTTATTTTTTTAAATCAAATTCACACACTGAAGGCTCTGTGAAATGTATAATCTTGCCCAAAGACACTTGTGGACTGAAGGCACCAGTGATCTAACTACTGATCTGATAAGTGGATAACCGCTCTGCTTCCCAAGCCTCACCCGGCCTGCTGCGCTAATGTAAATCAGATAACTAGTGTGGTGTTAAAGGTGGTGGGGGGGGGCAGACAGTATTGAACTTAGTGCTTTGTTTTTCTATACTGAACACTCGATTAAATTACCTTTAATTCACAGAAATACTTATTATTTCAAAGACATCCTTGATTTGTTTTACTGCTTTGCTGGTTTTTTTGGGGGTTTTTTTGTTTGATTTACTGAACTTTCTGGGGAAAAAAAGACACAAAAAAAACATAGTGATGGCCATTAAATTTATTGTCTAGGTTTCAGAAAGTTTTACTCAAAATATCTATACAATTACCCTTTTGAAATTTTAGCATATAAACCCAAACCCATATAAACCCTTTTTGTCTTCCCAGCCCAAAGAATAAATTTTGTCTGTATGATTTTTTCGCTTTTAAGCAAACACAAAACAAATGTACCTCTGATTGCTTTCTTTCCCTGCAATGCGATCTCCAGATGGGTCCATGGGAGAGGGGAGCAGGTTAAGACAGGAGGTCAAAGACTGACTGGAGTCTTCTCTAGAGACTGTAGGGGAAAAAACAAACAAATACACATATAAACACCAAAACGCACTTGCTTTTCTCATCTAAACTCCCCAAATGGAAAAGAAAACCTGACTGTAACATATTTTAGCTGACAAAATCTGCAACTTCCTTCTAAAATCTTTTGTTGCCTGGAGGAATATGTCTATTTTTAATGGCCCAGCCGCTGCACCAATGTCAGGGAGTGTCACGAAAGGTAGAAAACAAGTTAAAGACCTGGCATTTCTTCATGTCCTTGCAAAGATCCTTGTGTCCATAGCCTTCCAGCTAAACACTGCTGGCCATAAATTGCAATAAAACAGCTTCCTTTTTAATACAGGCTTGAAGAGGCCACATGAGGGAGATAAAAAAAAAATTAAAAAAAGTGAAACATCTGTAATAGCATATAGAGCCTTGTGGGATCGGCGTATACATACAGTTGTATAATCTGTGTGCATCCAGTACACCTGAGTCTGAGTGTATCTGAGAGGGTCTGCACTGTGTATTTTGATAAATGTGAGTGTGTCTTTAAATGGCTCACTTTGATTATGTAGAAGAACCTTTATCTTTTATTGCTAGCACAAAGTCTTAGTCTCTTGACTTTATGAGAACAATTAATCAAACCTTTAATTTCATGCTACAGTCTGCAAACCATTAGGTCTAATGACTAAGCAGGCACATTTGTGTTCTAGTACGTATTAATGATGGTGTCTCCTTCAGCGTTGCATCAGCCAGTGCCAGTAAAGATGCTTTCATTGTGTAAGCGTGTGCAGTTTGTGTGCGTGATCAGTTCAAACTTTGCCCATCTCCAGAAAAGCCTCCAAACCCCCGTAAGCACAAGACGTTCTCTTAATTTGGGCTGAAGCTCCGGTTGTAGTCCTAACTTCAGTCTGTTTACTGATCATTGTACTTTATTTTGTAGCAACTGATCTATTTTGTCAGCCAGTCCAGATCTCGAGTTTGGCCTAGAGAGAGATGAATCAGGGTCTGGATCTTTTTATTTTTTAAATTGATTGAGGAGAACTCCCTCTTGCCAGTTTTTTGTAACGGGTATGAATACACATGTGTACACTTCTCATGACCTCAACTACAGGTCTTAAGTCCTGTTATTCTTTAATAAAATTACATTAGCTGAGGGTTTGAGGGTTGAGGGTTTCTCTGAACCATACACAGGGATATCGATGTTTGTTTCTTTCCAGTATTAGAGGATATCTCTTCGATATCTCAATGTGACCGTCTATCTCTTGGTGGAGCAGGAGCTCATCGCCTTGAACAGAGGGGGTAGCAGGCATCCTCTGCAGGAAGGAAGAGGGCCGTCAGTCTAGCAGCATTTCTGTGGACTATTCCTCAAATTGCACTATATGTGCTGCTGAATATTAACGACTGATGTCACTGTAAAGGGTGTAGGAACCTTCCTGAATTAAAAGTGCTTCATTTGTGAGAGTCAGTGAAATGATCCGTGTTCCTGCATTCCTGCGCCGTGAATCCAAACTCTCAGCCATACACAGCCCTTTGCTTTACTTTACTTTAATCGTGTGAGTTTAGATGAACTTGAAACACAGAAATAGAGGGGTATCACACCTCAAGCTTAGATTTACCCATGCACAGAAATTACTTTGATCTTTTCATATTAAACAATGATTTGCCGGTTGAGATCATCGGGGACATAATCAATGATGACAGTGGTTGCAACTGTTGTTGAAACGGCTCATTTACTAGAACGTTAATGTAAATAGCACCTCTGTTTTCGCAAAAGTCGTTCACTTAATGTCATCAGCGGTACAAACAACGGCAAAATAAGCAACTTACTTCTAATGACATGAATGTTAAACTAATAATTGACATGTTTAAGTTCAATTTAACATATTCACACATACAGCAGGGTAGCTCCAGTTGTTCACCACACTCAGCCTGTAATGAAACCGTGATGTGTTTATATAAACAGCAGCAGAAGTTACTGTTTAGCACTTGTTGGATTGTGATAGGGCATGAGCAGAATAATTCTCCTCTGTGACTTTTCAACCATGAGGTATGTCAGTGTAACTTGAAATGCCAAAACAACAAAGGAGATCAGTTGCTGTAAATGAGGCAGCTGCATCAAATTAAAGTCGTGGCACGTTGATAGAAGTAGGGAGAATGCAGCTTGCATTTTTAAATACTGAAGAAACAACAGCAAAGAGGAGGGGAGGCAAAACAAGTCAGCTGGGGGGGGGGAGTCTGTGACATACAAACAGACATTTACTTGTGATAGATTTTCTTTTGAATGCAATTCTCAATTTTCTTAGAGCAGTTATGCAGGAACCTTTTTAAAAATAAAAGTTTAACAAAAGTAAGAGACATTTGAAAGTATACGACTGAGCTCCTATGAATGTCTAAATATGTATTTGTCTTTAATGATGCAACTACATTCCAGGGTAAAAGTTACCATGTCGATGTCGCTGATCATCAGAGAGGTCCAGGTCCAACATAAGATCGTCCTCATCCAGTTCTGATGATCCCAGGTTGTTTAGAACATCCTAATGAAAAAAAGTAGAAAGAGTTGCATGTCAATTATTCATCTAATTCAAATAATGAGATATTAATATTTTAACTGCAACCCAATTAATGTAGGTCACGTGATTTCTGACAGGAAACAAACACTTTGAGACGTTAAACTGGGATCTTAAGTTCTTGGCACCACTGAAATTGTTTCATTAATCTAACAGGCTCTGCGAGCGTAGGGACAAAAAAATATAACTGAATAATCAAAAACTGAAAAGATATGTATTTATATTCCTGACATACTTGTAGTAATAATAATATTAGAATAAACAGCATTTAATTTTTTTCTGAAAGGGCTGGGATTTACTTTTTCAGTATGTCTGCACTTAAGTTATTTACTCCATCAGCACAACATTCAACTTCAAGGAAACATCGTTATTCAACTTATCAATGGATGATTATGCTTTGGGCTGTTAAAGCGATGGATATGCCAAATGAATGTCTAGTTTTGTTTAACATCTGTCAACCTGACTCATGCTTGACAAGCAAAACCTAGCTGCTGATCGAAATAGTAAAGCTTTACCAATCAATATTCAATCCCCCTGACAAAAAAGGAAAAAGCCTATTAGTCTATATAGTTATATGTTTTTGAAAACTAGGACCTAAAAATCTATTTTAACAAAATATTCATAACAATCAATCAAGTGAACTTGATGTTCTTTGCCAATATGACCCATTTCAAAGTGCTGACATGTTTAATCTGAATAATCTGATAATTGATTTTAACTAACTCAAACATAAACATAATTCAGTAGTTCAAAGTCGCTGTAACATAAAAATGCTGTATAAAGAATCATAAATCCTGTCGAGTCCTTAAATACAAGCAGAAACTCAGATGACAAGCTTTTTAAATGATTTGCGTTGAGATTTTCATCATTCCCTGTGTCTTAAATGAGCAGTGGCCACAGGGATTTAGTGAGTCATGCTTCATCATTTGACGTCAAAGACGTCAGAGTCGCTCAGGACCTTTCAGTTAAGACTTCCATGTTTTGGGTACTATTATGAGGCAATAACAGTGTTCTTGAATCCTGATTCTCTGGACCACTCCCTTGCATGATCAGATATTTTTTTTAGATATGTCAGAGCAAAGAAACCTCTAAAACATGCATGGCAGTGGCTCCTCAGGTCCCGGTTTAAAAAAAGGTTACAACATAATGATGCAGAAAGATACTTATTTAGGTTACAATGCCATGTAAAGGCCAATGCTGCCATCTAATGGTAATATGTGAGGTTAAAGTGTAGTAAATACACGTACTAATATACTGCATATTATATAGAGTAGATTTAATAACACAACTAATAACTATAACTGATAATCTAATAGCCATTACTCAATCACTATCAAAGGAAAATTAATTGAAAACAAGTTTTTGACAAAGTTGTATCAGACTGATCTTTATTATTGTTATTGCTTTATCTTTAAATAATCTACATTAATTAAGGTTATGTGAAGATCTCTTAGTCACCAATGTCTTTGAACATGCTTCCCCTTTGATTACTTAGGATGGATAAAAAAATGCTATTGATTTTGATGACTTTATAAAATTTGGTAGAACTAGGAGTCTGCGGACCAACCGGTAACATTGACAACACTCTTTATTTACTGTGACTTTCTGCCTTCTGCTAGGTTGTGAATTCAGTTCAAATTTTTCAGAGCATTTTATCAGCTCACTACAGCTTTTCAGGATCATTCACATCGTCTCAAAGATCTTGCCTGAAGTCCTTTGCGCTGCGATAAGGCAGACTCATGGAATATCTACACGTGGATCGGAAAATCAGATAATCAACTCTGTCAGCTCTCGTGACTGTTGTTTGGATATAAACAACCACTCAACCAGCCTCCGTATTGATTTCCTCCCATCTGAGAGTGAGAGCATCAAAGCACAGTGACGTTTCTGACTGTTCAATCACACTTCTCAATTTCCTGTTTGTTCAATTACAGTTTGCCGAGGCAATAGCTGCGTGAAACCAATGACTGTGTACACAGCAACATATTACGTTCTTCTTTCTCTGTTTTTTTCAATCCAGTATAGGAAAAAGGTATAGTAAATGGAAAAAAATAATAATAATCCCATGTGTAAAAATACAAAACTTCTTTTCACATATTTAAAAAAGTTAAATGACAAAGAAAAGAGGTCTAGGAAAAAAAACAAATCGATGTGCGTAATGTTTCATGCTGCACACAAAGACTTGATTTAAAGTCAAACAGCCCAATTTAATCTCTTACCACAAAAATGTATTGAAATAATCTTCCTATCCTGTGATGTCACCTTTGCACCTCAAACATTTATTTGAGTGGGTATAATTCTTGAGTGAATACAATAATATCAGATTTAGGTCACTTTAAACAAACGACTCTATCTATTAACTAGCAAACAAAATGACATCCAACACATGGATAAAAAGGAAGAAAGAGGTTTTCTCTGACATTAAAAAAAAGCCACTGGATTCTGTTCACACTCTGGTCAAATTACATATTCAGTCAATGGAAATTACATGTTTTCAGTGCTTTAGGGTGGCAAATGCATTAAGATGAAGGGAGAGCAATTTGGTTTTTGCAGCCAGGTATTATGGCCTCTAGCGATGGAAAATATGGAGTCTAACAAATGAGTTTCATTCTTTCTGAGTAGGTACTTGACAGCCAGTTGCTTTTACAATGAGCCTGAAGGCACGGGGGAGTGAATGTCCAGTCAATTTGGAAAAACATTTGTTGAATAAAACCTGCATGACAAAAATGTACCCATACAGTTTATCCCATGACATTTCCCAGGTGACAGGTTGTAAGGGTACAAGGTATGCGTGAATAAACGACTCCTTTCAGTAACTCCTTTTAATGTGCAACATTCCAGGAAAGGATAAACATCCATCTCATCAGTGAGAAATGTCATTCAAAATTTCAGACACAATAAAGAAATTGTAGGATTTAATCTGTTACTAGGATGTTACTGATACTATGATGTTTAAATCTTTTTTTTTTACTTGTTGAATTCATATTTTGGTCATGACTACAAAAATAAATATTTTCACATGGCCCTTATTAGAAGATATTGAGAATGCGGACTCTTTGCCCTTTAATGCTTGACATAGGAAATAATACACAGAAAATCCTTCTTTTATATATTAAAATGAAAATCACCTCCACGTTTGTGTTTAACAGTTTCTAAATAATAATGTTTTGTATTATTATGAATAATTTGGGTAATTTATGCTCTTTTTCATTTAATTTGTGTAATTTTTTTATAGTAGAAACATTTCCATCATTAATTAGGGAGTGGTACAATGGTCTCAGAAATTAATGTGCCAAATATGATCCATACAGCCTTATAGGACCACTGCCGAAATTCTGTGAGCTTTCTACATTTCTCTGTAAATATGCAGCCTCTTTGAGGAGACTGTTGAGATGCATTTTAAATATAAATATGCGTTTAATAACTACATACCAAATACCAGCAGCAATAACAGACAAGTGCTCATTAGCTGTAATGCACAGGTGTATATTCAAATTCCTGTGAGTGTTGTTGTTTACAACCTGAACCAACTATTATTTGGTGTCAATAAACACTTGTGCATTAGCATCGAATGGTCTAGTAAACACCATTTTCAAACATAAACAGTGTGACAATTACTCACAGAGTGAACAACCGAACTTTTGCACATTTTATGTACATAAACGGCTGGATGTGTGTACACTGGACCATATTGAGCATTACTGGTTCCCATTTGCAGACATGCACATTGCTTTTCGATCATCTGTCGGTGTTTAATACAGTTCTATCTCAGAAAAGAAGAGTGTCTTTATCTGTTGTATGATTAATACGAGTGTCTTTTATGTTAATTAGCCTTTAGGCTGCATTCAAACTGGAGTGTATGACAACAAGAGGTACTCTGCCTTAAAGCATTATCAGGCAAAAATACTGCTAAGCAACCGCTGAAATGTGTAAACAAGCAGTCAATGTGGATCGCAGTTGAAATACTCTGCTATACACTGTATGTCACTCAAACAACAAAAAAAAGTGCTTGTTTAGCTCGGCTCGTCTATGAGATAATAGGGAATTTCTGAATGCTATATTCAATTCTTTTTTGTGAGTTAGTTTCAAGTGTAATCACTGCCAGTCTGTCACAGTATTATCAGAGCTGTCTCTAAGACTTATGAGCAACCAGGACTTATGATGCGGGTAGAATAAATATCTCAAAAGCTCCTCAAAGGAGTATTTTTAAAAATCTATAACTGAAAGGAGGTCACCAAACTCCTCAAGCAAACACAGGCTTTATTTCACGGAGTTATGTTACAGTTTTCTCTGAAATTCAACAAGTTATCTCTTTGTCACTGCAAATCAAATTGTGGTTTGCTTTATTATAGTTATGTTCTGAATGAGCTTTGAATATGAAGTAACGACGGAGCACATCCACCAAGAAATCTGTTCAGTTCAGTTCACTAGAGCATGTTTGAGTTTTGTACTGCACATGTGGCATGTTTCAAACATGTTCTCATTACATGAACATCGTAGCGAGCCACATGGTCAATACATAAACAATGTGGCGACTCTTCTTTTGACTACTCGTTTCCATTAGCTGCAAATCAAGTGATCGTACCAGTAAATTTTCATAAAAGTAAAAGTAGCGGGGCGTAGTTTAATATACTCTCCCAGGCTCTTACCTTTCCTCCATGACTCAGGCCCCTGAAGAGCCCTTCACAGGCAGAGAGGAGGAAAGAAGGAGATTACACCACATTAAGTAAAGTGTAAGTCAGCAGGCAGCTGTAGTCTGTGATATAAAAGACAATGTTTTGTGTGTATCCCTACCCTCTTTAATCTCTAAGAGGATGCTTGCAGACTCTGGTAGAATAAATGGGATTGATTTAAAGTAACTTGCTTCTCTTAGAGCTTCTTAGCATATAAGTGGGAAAAACAGTCCATGTACAGTAGTAGCTATAGACTATTCCCAGAGACAAAAGTGGATATGGCTTAGGCGTGCATCAACAAAGACAAGTGCAATATGTGCAAGCAGACAAAGCAAGCACAGAGGATATAAAGTTTAAACCTGACAGATGACTGAAAAAAGTTTTTCTAAGTACTGTAACATCCACACTTACACTCAACTTCAGAGAAATAGCTATGAATTTGAGAACACCACACTATATTTTAAGCGATGACTATGCATAGATGGAAATATATCATTATTATTGTGCTGCAGCAAGTGTTGCTCATCATTTGTAAAGTTGCCATGTTAAAGTATTTTGTATAAATACATGTTGTTACTTGGCATTTCATGCATTTGTGTGTATGTTTGTGAGCAAGTTTAGTCAAATAGACACAGACGTCCAGCTTTGTACACAGATGGAGCAGAGTTGAAGACAAGACACTGTGATGTGAACTTGCTGAGATGTTTCATCGCACCCCTGTATACGTCTTTGTCCTGGTAGAACAATATTAAACAGATGCAACCAGTAAAAAAAAAAAAAAAAAAAAAAATGTTATTAAACAAAGCCCTTTTTGTTTCTGGAAACATTTCATATCTTCACAACCATCCACATGAGTATTGGCCTAATGAAGTATAGATTATATAGTGCATTATGCAGGCGTATGCCATCAGCTGGGAATAATTATGACCAGATTGCATTTCCACATCCATAAAAGCTAATCTATAGCCCCTATGCAGAGTTGTAAACATCAGTCACCAGCAACAAAAAGAAAAAGCATGCAGCAGTAAATGTAGATATTCATCAGACTCAACTGCATTTCAGTTCAAGTTTGTGTGCATTAAATCCACATGAGTCATTTAAAAGACTCCTACATCTGCTGGTAATGTGCACATACTTTTTCCAGGGAACTCAAAATGAGCAACTGCAACTGCCACTGCAGCTGCCACTGCAGCGTCTTGCAGTTTGAAGACAGATAATGCAATTGAGTCATTTTCATACATATATGAAGCTCCAGTCAGTATGTTTAGATACTGCAAGTTCAGCTGATCCCTGCGTGTAAACGTTCAACGCGACTGGAACTGGTACAATGTAAAGTGAACAGGACAGATTTCTAAGTCAATCAAATTTACTAATTTTCCGCCACCTGCTAAACCAAAGACAAAAAATCCAGTGACAACATAGTGAAAGTGACCACTGCCACCACCAGAGTCCAGTTTAACAGCACAGTCAAGCTGCAACTACTGAAATGTGCATGTAAGCGTGTGTCAAAGAACCTTGAACAAAAGACTGAAGCTGAGTATTTTCAGGATTGTAGGTTTTTCAGAAATTATGAAAAATAGGATTTAAACAGAAAACATTTGGTTACAGACTGCAAAAACTTATTTTGAAGAAAGTAAAAAAATAGAAGAAGAAAAAAAAATCTGGAAATTAAAAGAAAAAAACCTGAAAGAAAAAAAAAAACTGATGTGTAATCTGAAAGTAGTTTGTATATTATATAAAAATCACAGAGCAACAACTTTAAAATGTAAAGGTCTAAAGTAATGCAAATAATAATTCATTGCATTTTTAGATTTTTTTATTCATTTATTTGTCATGCCTTTTGTCTTAAATGTAAAATATATTGCTGTAGGAACAATAAGAAGAAATTCTTCATATTTTTAGTCTTTTTTTCATTGTGTATATGCATGTATAAACGTATACAAGTTATAACTGAGCATGATCAAACTTCAAATAAACCATAGACGATACAACCAAATGTTTTTATTGATATAATCTAAGGGCATTGCTGTTCATAGGACACACGCACACAGCAGAAGACCTACCAGACTTCCCAGTTTAGATGATGAAGAGTTGTGTCTGTGTTTGAGCAGACCACATCCTTCCATGCCTTGGGCATCCCTTTGGTTTCCATGGATACGAGGCCCGCCAGCCCCCTCAGATGATGAACGTAATCGCCTTTCAATGCGCATCACCTCGTGGTAGGGGCTGGCACTGCTACAGACAGAAGCTGGAGCAAAATAAATAAATAAATAAATAAATAAATATAATAAAAAAGTCAAACAGACAGAGATATATTGAATTTTAAATAAAACTTTTGTGAAACAATATTTTATTTTTTTATTTTTTTAAAACCAGCCAGGCCTGTTTCCTGGAGGGAATAATTATTTCATAAAATTAAATGAAAAAGCCACTTTTACTTATTCAGCATTGTAATTACAGTTAAATCTTCCCAATATGAAACTGTAAATTATATTGCTCTTGGTCACATGGTGCTTATTAATAACCAATAATCCGTTTTTCTTGTAAGTATAAACACCAAGATTTCTGGGTAACAATGAAACTAGAGAATAAACGTTAGATTTAAGGGGGACATACTCCTGAGCCAGGCAAGTGGAATATTGTTATACTTGTTTTAAATTGACAAATACAAGTGAAGCAGACAAAACAAAATACCACATCCTCTTTTTTAAATAAAAAAAGGACTTCACAGCAACCGTTTCTCTTCCTCTTTCTTGCTCCAGCCTTGCTCACACATGAACATACATGTAATAAATGCAGATAGCTTTCTCCTTCCTTACATATGTATGTAGATACTGATCTTCTTTTTTGACTCTGTTCTTGCAAACTAAATAAAATAATAGCTATATTATCAAACCACTTCACCCATAAAGGTGCAGAGATCCCAGTATGACAAAGGCATGTGACACCAAACTTATATTAAATATTTTTATTGCTGTTCTCATTGCTAAAGAAAAGCTTACCCTGATTTTCTTTACAGCTAGAAATGTGCATAGGAATAAACATTCCTCAACTGGGAGGCTTGGATTGCAATACACTGTGTCTGTATGTTTGTTTTCACCGTGTTTAATTTGAAAATAGGCCATGAAATGAAAACTGGAAAAGGAAATGCCCAGTTGAAATCATTTTTGTCATTTGCAATTATCCACCGGGATATTTTCAGATCAGTTTCAAGCCTCATTCATATGTGGAAATAAGTCAGATATGAACTGGATCCATGCATTTGCACCTGCCGTCCAACCGGACAGATCGGATTTTCCTCATTCATGCGAATCAGAAGCCCTTGAAAAAACGAAGGTGGTGAGTGGCGTAAACAGAGGTGGGCAGGCTCTCCTCTTTCTGTAGAAATTAATTTTTACAGAACAAACTAACAATAGAAAAGTATAAACGCACACATACTGTGGAATTCTGAGGAAGTTTGTCTAAGCGCTAATGGAAATAGATCAGTGTACTTACATCTATTTCATCTGCATGTATTAAAAATAGTACCTGTTTTTTTCCACTTGCTGCCTAACTTTTTCCAGATCGGCAGCTGAATTCATCTACTTTATCTAGGTTGTTTCCGCAGCAGTTAACCAGTGTAAATTCAGATATCAGATAAGGGTTGCTTTTAAAAGAATCAAATAGAGGCCTGCAGTGCAAATGCAGCTGAGTTAGTGTTCACAAGTCATGGATAAAGCTAAACTGTGTCAGGGACTTGTAAATCTGCATTTTACTTGCAAGCGTTTGCTTGAGTTTCATACCTGCATGTGGTTTCCTCAGATGAGAGGACCTAGGTTCATGGCAGCCACAGAAGCTTCCTCTTTCTCGTAGCGAGAGTGTGTTTCTTGCTCTCCTTTCCGACTGTTCAGGGTTAGAGTGACAACCCTCGCTGCGTACCACACACGCCTCACTCTCACTTGTGGTTTCAGTTTGGTAGCCAGTCTTTTTCTCCTCAACCAACTCCTTCTGCTTCACTGCAGATTCCTCCTTCTTTGCCTCCTGTCTTTCCTCCTCCCTCTCCTTCCTCTCCTCCAGTGATTGTTCCTGCAGAGGTGGGCAGGGTACAGCTGTCTCTGGCTCTGAGAGGGAAACAGCAGTTTCATAGTCTGTGTTGTTGGCTGTGTTGGTGTCAGGAAGTAAGGGTTTCTCCGCACTGGATTGGGCTGGAGTGAAGAAAACCTGAAAAGAAAAGAAGGCCATTTTATTTGGTGCATGTAAATATTTACTTCACTGGCTCTTTAATGAGTTTGCATGTTCCTGCTTCAGTGAGGATTAGGAGCAATTTATATTTACTTCTCAGATCTCAAAACATTAAGAATGGAGCTGTCTTTTTGCAATGCTTCTATTGTGTAAATAGATTCATTTTCTGGAGTTCATATTCTGATGGGAAAGACCAATTATTCAAAGGAGTATTTCAGCTCCAATGTGTCATTAAAAAAAGGCCTGACGGCAACATCCACAGGTTTTCCACAGGATGCCTCACAACCAGGTCCTACTTTTGTTCAGATTCTTAATAGTGCTCATAAATATTCTTTCTTGGCCGTTGTTATCCTGTATTTAGTCTTTATTGAACAGCAACAGCATTATAAATGTGAGACAGCCATGTGAAAAATAATCATGCAGAGGCAGGCATGCAGGAAAGGCCCTGGTGATAGAGTTGAACCCTGACAAGGCACAGCAAAGACTGCAAGGTGAGCGTGTAGCTCGGTGAGCTGGGTGGAGGAGGAGCGCACCCAGATGAGATGCTCTTAACATCCAAAAATAGCTCTGGTTGCAATATTTCTTTTCTTTGTACATGTAGACTCCTGTTTTGGTACGTCTGTTATCAAGAAGACAGACCAATTCTTCAAATATTTTTTTCGTGTTAGCCTGGTGCACCATTGCTACTAAACTGAAGTTATTGCATGACTTGTGTGCAACTTTTAAAATGTTATCTACACTGTACATTTGTGCTCAAGCCATTCTGATGTCAACCTGTCTTAGATTAATCAAACACACTACCTGGGAGGTAGAGACAACTGCGCTGAAGTTCTCAGGAGCAGGAGGGGGGTCAGGTGGAGCAGTATCAGCAGCCAGGCCGGGCACACAAACAGGAACAGATGTTAAGCCAGACCCGGGGCTGGGGGCTGGGAGTGCATCCACCTCTGACACAGAGTCTTCTGTGTTGGGAATGAACTCTGAAGGAGTAATAGCTGTGGTTCGGTCTTCTGATATCATAGGGGACTGAAGCGAGCTCTCACCACCTGCACCAATCAGTTCACCGGGCCATGAACCTGGGGTGAGCCCCCCTGGACCTGGAGTAACCGTGGTGGAGCTCGGAGGTTCAAGATTTACTTCTGGAGGTCTGTGGTGGTCAGATGTCCGGGAGAAGCGGTGGTGAGCTGAGAAAGACTTAGGCAGCAGTTGTTTCTTCTGGCGTGATGACCGTCTGTTGTTAGTACTGCCCCCACTGTAGTCGTCAATAATTCCAGAGTCGTCACCCTCATTGGCCCCTGAGCCGCTGATGCAGTTGATGAACACATTTCGATTGGCAGTGGAGGAGGAAGAAGAGGCCTTGTCAAAGTCTTCAGTCTGAGAGCGTGGTATTTTCTTTTGCCTGTGGCTGCCAAATCCAAATGAGTGGCGTGACTTGGGTCGGCCACCCCCGTCACTGAACCCTGCTGACGCTGATGTCGCTATTGTTTGCTGATCGTTCCCATTTGCATCAGTGCTTTGTGTCAGGGGCGGAGTGAGGTTCAAGTTGATAGGCTGGACACGTGGGTCGCTGTTCCGTTTGGCTGTGAAACTGAGGGATGGCGTGCGGAAGAGGCTCCTGCGCTTCCCGGTGCTTCCAGAACTGGAATTGGTGCTGGAAGGTGAGGAGGTGTGGACGCCATTTCCCACCCCGCCTGAAGATGGAGAGGAGGGGAGAGACTCCTGCCTCTTACTGCTGCTGCGGCGGAAGATTGGCAGGCGGGACACCAGTGTGGAGCGGCGTGAACTTGATTCACCCATTTAGAAGCTGAAACAGGGAGGAACTCTGAGGGAACAAACAAACAAAAAATTCATAAATGAACAGATGCGTCAACACAGCTGAACAAAAAACAGGTTGTGCACAACCTCATTTGAGTGTCTTGTTCAGTTTGTTCTTTAATGTGCAGATCCATTATTGTGCAGGTGTCCAAGTTTCCCATAGATCCAAGACATGACACAGGTGAGAAATCTTATATAACAGGTTTCAGGTTTAACAGAAATTTGACCCATTTACAACAAAGTGAGACATCACATAGTATTTTACAGCTGTTTTTGTTTAGTTTTTTTATAAACTGAATACAAAGAGCATCACCACGGAGTCTGAAGTGAGAAATCTCAGAATAAATGCTAAGATCTTCCACAATAAATAAAACGAACAAGTTCCTGCTGCATCTTTACCCAGAAGAGGCTTCCGATGCAAATGGTTATTTCAAATTTAGAAAACAAGATTTTTGTTGGTCAATCATGGATAATACATTTAAAACACAAAAATAGGTTTGTTTGTTTTGGGTTTTTTTTTTTTTACTATGTTGCAGCTCGACTCTCCACTCTCCTTATACAGTTTCTATAATGAACATTTTCAAACCAGCGTCTGAAAATTTTAAATGCAAAACAGAAACTTTTGATTAATATTTTTGTCAAGGATATACTGAAACCGTCACGCTGAGGTGTAAATCTATTTCTGGTGCACACAATTGGGTTAAAGGTAGGCCTAAAGCCTTCACAAAGAAGGAAAATATCACAGAAGGAGAAGCATCATTTTTATTTTGACAATAAGCTTGATCATAAGCTCTGTGTAATAAGCTGCAATCTGACAGCAGCTAACAAAAAGTGGCATCACACTGTCTCTTAAATATATGATAAAGCTCCAACGGCATGACATATACAGAGACACAGATTATGCCTCAAAATCACATTTTCTTAATTCTGTTTTAATGTGATTACAGCTCATGTAAGATGCGGAGGCCTGGCTTACTTTTACTGTAATACACATGACATGTGTCACTAATTTGACAACTGAATCTCGCAGCAACAAGACGAACCCAAAAGGAGAGCAAAACAGACAGGCATGGAAAAAGATGCTGTCGATTAGAAAAATAATCCCTATGGAAACGTCCTACCTTTAATGTATGGATGCTGGTGCATCCATACATTAAAGGGTTTAAATTGATATATGAATGCACCAGAAACAAAACCTCAGCAGCTCAGCTGGGCACACAACACAAGGCACTTCCAGCAATAACGTAAGTGTTTGCAAAGTACACTCACATTAAGAGAGCTGATTACGATGAAGTCCTTTTACTCTGCTCTTGCAAGTTTAATAAAAGCAATATGAAGCATAAGCCAAAAACTGAGAAAACGATTGAGCGGCGTTTTGAAGAGTCAATACAGAGAAACGTTTCACAGAAGCATAATTTACCATAACCTGTACTCTCTGTATCTGAGGGAAGGAAAAAAAAAAAAAAAGAATCAGCCAACAGGATCTTCATCTGGAAAACTACTGTTTTACTATTATTTTTTATAATGTTTATGAGGAGACAGATAGAGTAAATATCTCTCAGTTGTGTCAAAGTGAACAAAGTTCCTTTTTCTGCCTTGCAGATTGAAGGGAATCGTGTATTCATTCTGGTAGGTGCACACACTTACTGTATGAAAAGGAGCTGTCCTCAAGCTGTAAAAGGTACTGAAGTGTTTATTTTCTTTTTGTGTAGTAACCTAACAATAACACCTTTCAGTGAAGTGGCTTAGAGTGTCACCTCCTTGACAGCAGATTAATCATGTTTTAAAAGTAATGCAGATTTGGGCACATCAGATTTTTATAGCAACTTTAAAGTAATGTACACAAAAGGTCCATAAACACCAACATTAACAGCCATAACTCACAGCCATGATGCACTCCATCATTGTTTTAAAGAAAGTGGCAAGTAAAGCGTCCACAGAACAGACTGCCTTAAATTAAGGCAATAATCATGTCTTGAAGACAGCAGAATCAGCAGTTGCTGTGGTGTACAGATCTGTACAGTTACTGAAGGCGTAAACAGAAAATCAGGTGTACAGAAGGGGTAGACGCAGTACAGTAAACACATGGGCCAGCTTTTACCGCCTACGAGGCCCAAGGTGAACTTCACTAAGATGACAAAGCTTTCTACCCTACAAGTCGGTCAGTAACACGATTGGATAGACTAGGATTTCCTCCAAGACAGGGAGAGGAGCATCACAGCCACACAGGCAGCTGACCAGGTCATGGTACTCTGACCTGGCTCGTTAAGACTAACTTAACATCCTGCGAACAGATAGAAGAGATCAAAATAGATTAAGACTGAGAACACTTTGTTTGTTTGTCTTACCAACAAGCGAGGAGAAAAAAGGAATGGCAAAATTGTGTCAGGCTTTATAGGGGGTAAAATATTAGGCAGCTATATGTTTATATAACCATCTGTAACTAACCATCTGTAAATGGCCATAGATTACTTGCAGTTGTGCTTGACAATATCGTGCTGTAAGTAAAGGCCTAGTGCAGCTATATAGGGCAGACCTTTTTGATATTCTGACACAAAAATGAATAATTTCAGGTTATTTAACAAGAAACCTGCACTGGCTTAAGTTTAAAAGAAAGGCATAGTGCTGCACAAACACAATTGGTGGCTTTCTTACTGCCAGGTCAAGGCATAACGAGTGGGACGGCCAGTGTTAAAGCCTTATCTCATCTCAGTTCCTCTTCTCAATGCAATTAAGTGGAAGTGATGCTGTGCTGAGCTGTAAACAGGTAATCTACTGCACAACTTTCATTTACGTGTGAATGTGGAAATCAACGGAAATTGTTTAAATTTATTAAAAAAGGAGCTGACCAAGTCTTGCAAACATCATCACGTTTCTAGATGGCTTTGTTTTATTCAAATTTTCCCACTGTTAAAACTCTAATGACAAGGCCTCCACCCATCCAATAGGATCGGATATCAGTCCTGATATTGACATAGTGTTCAGTTATCAGATAATTAAACCAGTCCAAGAACTGATGCATTCACTTTATGCACTACTGATAAGGTTTGCACTCTCGTATCAGTACACCTTACTACTTGAGCATACCTTAGTTGATAATGTGTAATACCATGCCCCATACATTAGTCTAACATCAAACTCTCTCGAATCAGTGCAATCATTAGTGAGTTTGAAAGAATATAGGGCGTGTAAAAGGCAAATAACTGGGTGTTTCAGACACAGCAGGTTCTTAATGCCGTCTTTTATAAAGAGTGACCACATAGCACAAACCAACCATAATTTCTTCTTAAATGCCATAGAGACGTACAGGTCAGGCAACTGACAAAATCATGAAAATAATATAATTCTTACAAAGAATAACCCCATTTTCTTTTAATGCAATACCTATATTTCAAAACAAATACTGTATATACACAATATGGAAGCATGTGTGCAATCCACTAAAAATAGTTTAAAATAATTTACAACAGGCATCTAAAATAACACACTTCTTCCAAACAGAGCAGACTCTATGATCAAAACCATCTTGGGCAAAAAGATCCCCTTTTGTCCAGGCACTTTGACAAAACATAATCTGTCTTGTTATAGGCCAACAATAAAGCCCCAATCTATAAATCGCTGCTCTTTAGAAACACACACACCACTGTGAACATCAAGCTGATGTTTATATACTCTATGTTAAGAAACCAAAAGCATAACATACATTAATTTAAGAAAATGCATGCAAAAACAAGCCAAATCGCATGATTCACACAGAATGGATACAATGGTTAAACAAAAAAAAAAATGCAAGAGAATACATAATTTATTAGAGAACAAATCAAACCACCAACACAAACCAAAAATGACTGTTTCACTCAGGATATATGGGGATTTAGAGAGTTGCGGAAAATTAAATCAACTTACAAAGCTGATGATCAATAAACTAAGAAATAGGAAGCGGCTCATATGTATAAATGAGGAACGTAAGTTAACGTTTTTATTTCAATTTAGGTTAGAATCACAGCTGAACTCCTATTTAGTAAGTAGAACAACAGCATTATTACGAAGTTATTGTGACCACTTGTGAACTAAATTGAAGATGATTTGACTAAACAAAAGCTTTATAATAAAAAACTGAAAACAATGTAATGTAAATGTGCCACATGGTGAAGGGGAAAGGAAAATATGCATGAAAAAGGTCAGACTTTACATTCGATTACATTTGGGGGGGGGGGGGGGGGGGTGGTTGTAAGTAAAACGAAGCTGTGGCAAAATAAGAATCTATTTTCATACAACCACTGTCCCCAAAATCATTATACACCAACAATATGCATTAACATTTAAGACAGAAAGCTTCATTAAGTGTTGTGGAACAGACACCTGGTGCATCAGTGTTTTACCAACCATACACGTATCTAAACAAGTCTCCCTAAAGCGTTTCACAGATACCTGCTCGTGTGTCCCCGGGACTTTATCACGATTTGTGTTAAAGGATTAACACTTGTAGCACAACTGGGCCTTGGCGTTTTGTTACTGTGTTCTTGTAGTATAAACAACCATTTATACAACGTTGGACGGTGTCATTTCCACTTATCGACAATTAGCATATTAAAGCAGCCTGCATGGGACAAGCTGCAGAGATGTGGCTGATAACCGGCAGTCGTCCTGCGGACCCTCCGAGACCCGTCGAGACCCGCCGAGACCCGTCAGGCTGAAAACGTCAACAAGACTTTAAAGCCTTCCGACCTTAATACCGACCAGCTAGCGGGCTGCACTTGCCCGACACCGTTACGCCAACGGTGCCGGCGACGGTATGTCAATAAAATGGCTTATACGCATTTGTTTTTATTTTTTTCTTTGAATATGAAAAGGTCGGCGGCGTCCACGCGGAAACGGTGGCAGTCAGCGTCCGGCGGTTCGGGCTAGCAGGTAGCGGACACGCGCGCAAACATCCGTCAACAACACGTTACCTTCAAGCTGGAGGACCTTCGGCCCAGAAACGGTTAAACGCGCCTTCGCCTCGTCCTCCCGGGATTTATCACCGACATGGGGACGCTCGGGCTCGTACAGTGGTACTGAAATAGTCCTGAGGTGGCACCTTGCGAGGCGCTGACGCCAGTATCACACCTCAGTGACGTGGAGTCTCTTCCTTCCTTCCGCGTTGCGACGACGCGCCGCGTGCACGAGGTGACGTCCCTACTCCTCCTTCCCATGCGTGCTCGCTTCCTCTTCCCAGCAAGTGTATAGATGGACGGACAACCCCACTGCTGTTCTTGTGCAAAACCCGCAGACGTTGCAAACACGTAAAATGTGAAAATATAAACATAAATACTGCCGTTACAATTGATACATCTAAATGAAAGATGCACTTAACAGTTCCGGCTGATACATAAACTGTCATTTATCGTAAAAGAGAAAAAAAAGAAAGAAAAAAAAACGTAACTGACGGCATGTTCCAGGTGCAAGTTTAAGACTATCACATTTACTTAAGTCCACCAATGAACCTCTCCCGGAAGCAGTGCCAGAAAACACACTTGCTCCCAAAAAAAATAAAAAGTACGTGCAATTTCAGGATTTCCTCCCCCTTCAATGCTCACACAAGTGTTTTGCAAAGGAATGATTTGGAAGAATCAGTGAAGCACAGAGAGCATTTTCTAAAAACATCAAATTCATTTGTTCTCCAAGTCAGCTTACAACTGGTAACTGACAAAAGTCAAATTCTGAAGCAAAAAAAACAGAATCACACAGGAAAAATAAAAAGGTCAGTTTAAAAAAAATTTATTTGTTGAAACCCCTAAACAGCAAAGCGCCAAAAAAAAAAAAAATGTGTAGCCATATGAGGAATCAAAGAACATTTCCACATGTTTACATAGTTATATACAGAGTAAATCCATCACTTGACACGTCAAACCCCATGCTCAGCAGAATTCACAGGGGCGCAAAAGGGACAGTAGAGTTCAGAAAAATCTGAGCAATACTGAGGAGCCAAAACCCATTTACTGCGTGTTTAAAACTTACTTCTATCTAGGAACAGCCAATTTTAAAACCACAAAGTAGCCTTGAAACTGTTAACAGTGCAAGTTGTCTTTAAAAGGCAAGTGTCCCCTTTTCACTTCTTTAATATTGCACACACGTACAGGCCTTGCACAACAGCAGAGCCCCACATTTGCAAACATGCTACATCTTTTCGAAGTGCTCGCTTGTAACTGGAGTTAATTATATTGAAAGCCAGCCTGCATAATATTTGGTACCAAATTGGCAATTTAAAAACAGGATATAGGATGCATTCTGATATAGTCAAATCACATTAAGACTTTAAATTGATCGTGTTGCTATAATTACATACAGTATGCATGTTGCAAGTCCCAATATGAGGAAACAAAAAACACACTACAAGAGAACATTTAGCCATTTGTTTTGCGATTAGGAATACATTCTGTGTGGGAATAAAGCTGAACCTGGTCTGCCAATTTTTAAATGCATACATGTTGGAAAAAAAAGATCAAACTGAATAACAGGTTTCAGGTCTGGAGAGTGGAGGGAAAGATGTTACACTTGTAGGATAAAAGTAATCAAATATCATGAAACGCTATGGCCCATAAAAAAAAAAAAAAAAATTATAGTTAATATTTTAAAACCAAACCATTCAAACCAACAGCACAAAAAGAAGCTTTTCCTCATTAAAAAAAAAAAAAAGAAATTCCCTTGAAAGACAAAAATGCAACCTCTGCTTAGTCATTTCCATCAAGTGATTCACAAGCAAACACCAACTACCATCATTAACATTTATGACACTTTATTTCACTGAAAAAAAATATATATCCTGGATTAATATCTACAGTTTAAAAATCAAACATTTTGAAACACCTGCCTATTGTGTGACATTAAAGAAGGCTGATATATTTAACTACTCCAACATGAACTGTAAATTAAAGCAAATCATTTAAGAGGAAAGGTACAGTAGCTAAGGTTTTCCAGGCCAGACTGATAGAGGTAGGTAGCACTGGGCCCACGTAGGGCCAGAAACCTGAGAAACCGCACACAAACCGATTACCATAACCCCACAAATTTTAATATATAGATATAGATAGAGAGAGGGAGATAGAGATAGAGATATAGAGAGAGAGAGATGATAGAGATAGATAGAGAGAGAGATAGAGAGAGAGATAGATAGATATAGTATATAGATAGAGATATATAGAGATATATAGATATATATAGATAGAGAGATATATATATATATATATATATATATATATATATATATATATATATATATATATATATATATATATATATATATATATATATATATATATATATATATATATATAAATAAAATGTAAAACTGATGTGTAGGCACATATATGTTGCTTCCCAGTTAACAGTTTGTCCAGTGTTCTCAGACTTCAACATCTTACTTAAAGCAAAGTGTAAGTTGACTGTACAGTTGCCAGAACGCTACACCTCGTGTGTGTTACATGGTGGCTTAAACAGCGAAAGGTACCGATTTGCAAAAGCACTTTTTGTAAGAACCTGAATAAAAATTCTTGTGAAAGTCTTGTGAGGCTGTCAGAGCACAAAGCTGCAGGTTGCACCAGAAATCAGCACCAGAGCCAAGAAGCTTCAGCTATTAGTGATGTTACAGCTGTTGAATGGATGTTTGTGTTCAGGCATCTGATATGTTTGTGATGGTGAAAGTCATTGTGTTACATGCAACAGAAAAGTGAAGGGCTTGTAGTCGCAACAGTCACATTTTCAAGCAAAGGCAGACACTTCAGTGAGTGTGAGACAGTGACATTTACTGTGTGATGAGAGCATTTAAAGTGGAGAAGTCGTTTAGGTAGTGATCAAACGTGATTAGTATCACTCAAATTGTGCAAAAAAGAAAAAAGAAAAAAAGAATTGACTAAAATCAAATTGAGAAAGTAAAGTAGTGTATTCAGTGAATAGAGTAAATAGTTTAAAGTTATAATGGATGCCAAGAACTGACTGTGTCTGTGATCAAACTACGCCTACAGTAAACCCACATACAATAATTATTTGTGCAGTGAGACAGTCATCTGCTTGCTAGAGAAAACTCAGTGATCCATGTAAGGAAAAAAAAAAAAAAAAAAAAAAAAAAAAAAAAAAAAAAAAAAAAAAGGCACAAAGGCGCTCTCTCTCATTTCCACTAAACATATTCTAAACCTGTGCTACTACGTTTAGACCAAGAGGAAATGACAGACGACCACAAAATAATCCACCACATATCCGGCAAAAGTGTGAACATAACAAGTTTCATGTTAAAACAAAGATTTAAATTGACTGCAGCCAATTTCACATCATCTGCTGATCTCAGCTGGATATTAAAACCTGGTCAAATACAACAAACAGATAAAGTGACTTTGGTATGTAGAGAAGACCTTTCTTATGTATACCAATCCCTCAAGACCTCTGTGTGTACGCTGACAGACATGTTATCTGCGGGGCGTACATGAGAGTCAGAGACCAGTTGCACCATCTTCACATTTAGAACAGAAACGAACCTGGTGACAACTGTGTTATCCAATCACAGAAAACAAAAACATGTGATTACAGTCAGCAAAACCAGGTCTTCACAGAACACGCCAAAGATTTTACAGATTTAGATCCCCATGTACCAGCATCCTCCACCCCTCCTCAGAAGGTCAGTCTCTTAGCGTTGATGAACTCCTCCAGCTGAACCTTTCCGCTGCCCATGAGGCCGAAAGCTGGAAACATTGTTCCCGAACAGTCCACCTGCCTCTCATAAAGGCACCGCATAGTGTCGGCGTCATAAAAATACACCCGGCTCACGTCATAATCCAAGCATATGCCCAGGCGCTGCGGCATAGGAAGTACGCGATTGCTGGGGTCGCTAGATGACGCGTTTGCTGTGGAAACAGAAGAGGATGAGGACGCCTTGGGGATGAAGAGTTTACCCATGCCAACGGTGAGAAGAGTGAAGGGCTGGGAGACTTCATAGCACGTGTCCTCGCTGCCACTGTCATGTCCGCTATCGTGGTCGTACCTGATGGAAGAGGATTGTTAAGTCAATATACACAATTATCAACACTCCAGTTTCGTGATTTTTAGCAGAAAATTGAAAAGAAAAAAATGGTCTACACCTACCGTCACTTCCATTTTAGACTAACTTATTGATCATTTTTTTATCCTCAGTAATGAGTGAACAGGGATTTGTTTTCCACTCTTAAATAATCTACTGGATTCAAGAACATTTTTTAAATATATTTGTGCATGTTTGTTAAACCTGAAAAATGTTCAAGTAAAAGTCTTAGTGTCTTGAATAAGAGAGCTGGGATCCAGACAATCCTGCTTCTGCATTCATCTCACAGCATCATTTTCCTGTACATTTTACATATTCAGTCATCGAATTATTCGTTCAAGTACAACTGGTCCCCGTTGGCTTTTGCAGTTACTACACCTTTTAATGTCACATCCATACATCATCTATACCTGCTTATGCCTATTCCCACTCTCTTCAGGTGAACAGCAGTTGTACACCCTGAACAGGTCGCAAGTCCATCGCACTCTTACGGGCAATTTAGAAAAACCACCAAAGCTAGAATCACCAGAAAAAAACCCAGGACCACAGGGAGAGCAGGCTACACTGACCCATGCCAGGACTTGAACCAAGAACACTGTTGCTGCGAGGCAACAGCACCAACCACCATGCCACTGTGCTGCCCCACATTTTAATTTTGTGCAAATCAAGTGTTTATTTAGATCCTTTTACGTGAACTGATCCAAAGAGAGGTAAGCTTCGTCTGTGAGTAAGCCCTTTACAAGTTTATACTGGTTCCCTTACGTCACAGGATCAGGTACGACTCAGACACCAACTACTGTACTCAGGCTGCTTGTGTCTAACAGGTGAACAGAATACTTTCACTTTGTTTTTTCAGTTATAGACAAACTGATCAATTGCTGCACATACCTTGGACTGCTGGTATCTCTCGGATTGTGAAACCATTCAAGAAGCTTGGTGTCAGAGGCCACTCCAACTTTAACCATGTAGGAATATGGTTCCACCTTAAAGGCCCAATAGTGCCTGAAAACCAAAAAGGAGGAGTTACATTTTTACCAAAAGGGATAAAAGTTAAAAAAAAAAAAAAAAAAAAAAAAAAAAACCCCACCCACCGAAACAGTTTTAGCTCGATGTCAACACATTGTGCTCAAATAATAAAAGAAACATTCACCTTTGCCCTCAAACATCTTAAACTCCAATAGCATAAGTAGTTGGAAACAGCAGAAGGCCTCTACAATCTTTGCCAGCTTGCCTTACATCTTTTCTCCTTTATTGAAATGTTTACTCTGGAGTTGACACACGTTAAAAAAAAAAAAAAACAAAAAACATCCTCTTACATACCTTCCTTGAGAGATGCCGCTGTCCCCAATAATGTAATCTAGGCTGATGTAGCTGCCCGTCTGCACGCGTTCTGCTGCGAGGAGGAAGGCCATGCCCGCCACGCTCTCGACAGCGTCTCGCCGCTTGTTCAAAATAAGCCGCTCCGTGCTGAATCCACACTTGTCATTGAACAGGAAGCCAAAAGCTGCATGTGACAAAATGACAGAAAACTGGGTGTCAACAACAAAAAAGAAAAACCCAACATTTAACTTAATGCATTTGCATCACTGGGTAAATGCCAAAGTTTGACACAGGAGGGCGCTGTAACACAACCTTAATGCGTACTTGCCCACAGAAATGCGATAGTTTCTCTTGTAGCTTCCATTTATACATGTATTTATACATATACATCTCCACTGGCTCTAAATAAATGCCTGCTATAAATAGTTCAGAGCCAAAAACTCTAATTACCATAATCCAGGAGATGTAGTGGCTGACATAATTGTGTTTGTTCACCCAACCGTCCCATACAACCGTAGGTCTACTTTGGGGAAGACCAGTTAATTTGCATGTGTGTGGGGAAGTCCTTACAACAACTAGGGCATGATAATGACAACTGGTTTAAACCCGTCAGCAGGGTCAACAGACAGCTATGCAGCAGTGCTGTGATGGCGACCATCAGGATTACTTCAGCAGCTATCCCGTCATGCAGCAGCACATGATTTATATGTGCACGTTAGAAACAATAGGCATGTATACTCACAAACGCTGAGATATGGACTTTAAAGTGACAAGTTGTCTGTCCTGTGTGGAACCAGCTTAATTTTTTTTATTATACTATAAACTAAAATTGACATCAGTGCTATAAAAAGATCATGTGACATTTAAAAAACTGCTTTAGAGCAGATTTAAAAAAAAAAAAAAAAAAAAAAAAAAAAAAAAAAAAAAAAAAAAAAAAAACTGATTTGTTCTCAAAAAGTCAAGGACTTCTGCATTTATGTCTATTTCAAGAAAAAGGGTATTTGTATGGAAGTGACAATTTACCAAAATACATTTGAGAATCAATTCTATAGTTTGTTCTTAGAACGATCTCAAGTTTGTTTTTCTTTTTAAATAGAGGTTTCACAAGTACACAGAAATGCTGCTCACCACCCTCCCCCCAACCATTTATAATTAAAAAATAAATAAATAAGAATAAAAAAATAATGAAAAAGGTGGGGCAATGCATGCAATATAAAATTAATCCTCAGACTTAAAACTTGACCTTTTTTAAATCAGAACTTTGAAATTCCTGCAAACAAAAAAAAGAAAGACGAGAGTTCTTGCAGAGGTAAACAGCTCATTAGCTTCTGAAAAAACCATGCCATAGCCTCAAGTACCAGAACATGGGGGCAGATATCCAAGCCAAGTGATTTAATTTCATAATAATTTAATTTGTATTAACTGTCATGGAAGGCTTTGTCTGGTGTATTCCACCCAACGACTGATGCGCTGAAAATGCCACCCAGTCTGAAACAGAAAAAAGGAACTCCGCACTTCCGATAAATTATGAGGCTTGCGCGGGACACGAATCAGAAAACAACCACATCGAGTTGAACAAGTGACTCTCTCTTCCAAATATTCACATTCTTGGCAGAACAGACACTTGACCCAGGAAGATAAACTCACAGTAAACTGTCTGTTTGATCACTGTCTTTCCTGTCTGACTCATTAAATTCTCCTTGAAAAATCATTTTGGTTGAATTGTACCTTTTCAACAGAGTGCTGAGAACTAACAATTTTTAAAATTCTAGTTCAGCAGGTGGTTGGCGATGATGAAACAAATTCCCTCCTGCCTTTTTCAAGCTTAAAATCCCAGCAACAGATGCCACTGCAAAGTACCCCCCCCCCCTCCCCTCCCCAACTGTGGTGCCACACACAACCCACTCCCACACACCGACACAAAAGCTACACTGAATTTAGCAATTTGACACACAAAACCTGTTGCCATGGTGATAAACTAAGAACAGTCCTGTGCTTCGTTACCTCCAACATGCAAGAGCCAAGAGACTTAAAAATTTAAGACAGAATACCCTGTCTTCTGACTGTTGGGGGAAGAAAAAAAAAAAAAAAAGAAAAAGAAAAAAAAGTGAGCACAATGCTGAACACTCAGACGTGCTTTGAGAACTAAAGAGGAGCCGAGCAGCTTTGGCCAAGAAGAGGCCCATTAACAGGGGCTGGTTCTCCATTAGACAGTTGGCCACTAATTAATGCGTTTATCATTAACACAACAATAATGCAGCTTGAACTGACTGAATGTTTAAGGAATCTAATTATATTTTCTGATTATTTCTATATTGTCATGTTGCCTCTCTTACATTCTTTCTCCTGCACATATCAAAAGAGCAGAACTACCACTGAGAGGGAAAAATAAAATGCACAAATTTCAAACCACCTCATCACATGGCTCAGGCTTACCAGGAGCAGGTGGTGTGTGGAAGGTGACCTCGGGGCTGTAGGGGCTGAACATGGAGTTCCTGCAGCTTCGAACTCTGAAGGAGTACAGGCTGTCAGGCTCCAGGTCATGCACCACAGTGCTGGGTCCATACACCCTGTCTGTAGCCCTCCAGACTCCACCATCCTCACCATCTTCCTGGGACAGGGTTTGGCCTGGGCCCTTAAGTCTAGAGAAAGGAGAAGATTACATTTTACCCCTGGCCATTGTAAGCCCGCCACACTTTACTTGCAGTCCCATTTGAACATACCTGCGGTATTCAAGCACATGGTGATCTGTGGGTAGATGGTCATCAGACAGCCTCCAGCAGATTGATGCCTCGTTATAGACTCTGCTCTGGGACAAGTCGATCAGAGGAGGGTCTGGAACTGGAGAAGCGTGGAGACAGACCCATTTATTTTTAATTAACATACAAATTAGAGATGGAAAGCTTTGCAACATGGGTCCATCACAAACCAATCTAGAGTGTCAGGTGAATTATGTGACATGACAGCTAATGTAAAAAAATAAATAAAAAAAAAAAACAAGACCAACTTTATCATTTGCTGACATTTACTCATTAGGTTTTACTTAAAAGTAAAATGAGTTCATCATGTTAAGTGTTGCACCCAAGACTGAATTTAGGTTTAAGGGAATTAAACCATGTAAGCATGTTAAAAATTAGACTTGTAAGGATTAGGGCAAGAATCCCTTGCATAATGGAGCTTAAGAGGTTACAGAATCACATTTCGGTAAATACTGTATGTAGCTACCATCTAAGTGTTTTGTTTTTTTTACCCTGCAGTTCCATCACAGCATTCGCAAATATAGCCTCTTCATCTAACATTTTTCACCCTGGTTTTCTTTGATTCCTGACACCCATTCTACTTTTTCCCCATCCTCTAAATAGCTGAGCTATTTGAGCCTCAAAAGTCACTCTACTAATCTGACTTTAAGAGAGGGCCAGGAGACTTGAACCCCCCCCAAAAAAGACATAAGCTCTCTTTTGTGCAGTGCTATGATGTCAAGCTTTATGAAACAATTTCCTTCAATATAAAATGGCACATTTAGAGAATTTTGTTTCAAAATGGAACAATTTTACATCTTTGCCAGTGACTTTGGGGTGAAGAACTAGACTTCCCACATTTAAAAAGGTTATAAGGAGGATGTTTGTCGAGTCAAAACTTGGACTTGGAAAGGGTCTGTTCACACTGAACTTGAGAAAACGGCGCACTGAAATGAGCATTTGCACTTGACAACAGAGTCTTTCACAGCCTCTGGAGAAGTAGAACAGAGCCACACAGATGAGTGGTAGTTGAGGTAATGTGGCAGAACACAAAACATATGGCTATTCAAGAGAAGATGACATTAAAAACACAGATGTGCTATGTGCATTGAGCAAAATCCAACACAGGGAGCCTTATACAGAAGGCTGAACGCTTAAACAAGAGGGGGGGTCTTTATACCACGTTCAGATAAACATGCCAGTTAGCTCAAAAATGTAAAGATATTTTTCATCTTAAACCAAAATTTAAATAAAAAGCAAAATCCATGCACTGTTTCTAAGGGGTTCTTATTTAGAGAGCGCATTTGGGTCTGTTTACTGCTGCATCATCATCATCTGACATTAGCTGAAATGCTGTTGTATAAAAGGCTTCCTCTGCATCTTTTCCTCCTCTGAGCTCACGCCGCTAACTCCTGTAGGCCATTAATGCAGAATCAAAGACTGCCACGCAAGTCCTGCATGCAGCACTTTCACACAAGGATGCTGAACCAGCTGCTTAGGACTTTGCATCCCGTGTTCTTGAAAACAGAATAAAAGTGGCCCATTTCTCATTATTTTGTCAATAAATTGAAACATAGCCACATATCCTGATCAGTCTCATGTGGCTCATTATACAACCAACCAGGGCTGTTCTCCAGTGTGGGAATAAAAGCCCATAATCGCAAATTCAAGTTACCCCTGGACATTCGTTTGTCACCAGTGGTCACCAAGACAACCGCCTGTGCAGCTGAACCTGAGGGATAAACAGACCAGCGCCACAGACTTATGTTTTTCTTGCAATGTCGATAAAATTTAATCCCCATTAATTTGTTTTTTCTACACTTGCGTCTGGAGGCACAGCCCTCAGTTGTAAAGCCTTTAATGGCACTGACCTGTTCCATAAAACACAGAGCAGCTCTCAGTTGTCCGGATGACCACATTCCCCTTAACAACCATTTCCATCTATTATTGGAAAAAGTGTCAACTCCTGTCACCATCTGAAATAAGTGTTCAATACTACCCTCTCCTCCAGTCACCGACATATATTTTGACCTTTGCATCTTTTGATTATAGAGACTACTTCTTTACAGTTATCTTTAAAAACGGACCTACCAGTCAAACATGGAATAACATAAGGTTCAAACTTTACAATATAAAAACGTGGTTCATCTACCAGTCAGCATAACTTCAGACAGAGGTGCACAATGTGACACAGGCATTTGTAATGCCTAAAGATACTCTGCTACAACGTGTCCTCTTCAGCCTCCTCATCACGGTTCAATAATGAAGAAGACTTACGCAGCCTTTGTAGATCAGCAGACCCGAAAAGCACTTCAGAGAGCAGTGAAATCCGCTGCCAGTGTACCCGCGTCCTTTGTTTCAAATTTAGTTGCACACAAATTACTTCGAACTTTTCTTAACAGCATATTCCACTAGTCTGTCATCACCTGCCCTGCCCTGTGCACAAACTGCTTATTTTGGCTGTTGTGTTTTGAAAAACAAGGTACGATGAATGAACGGTAGGGGTCAACCCGATGAACATTTTGTCATCATTTGGAGGACACTGTGATTATGAAGGTGCTCCTTGTTCAAATTAATGAGTTGAAAATTCCGCCACACTTCCCTTAGAGGTTAAGATGCATGTTAATGGCTTGCATGGAAAACTCACCCCCCAAAAAAAAACTGTCAAATAACTTGCAGCATGAAATCAAAAGCAAGTTCTGTCACACAAGATTTAGCGGGTGTAAACCGGATGTACCTCCGCCGAAGCACATCTCTTTAAGCAGCGTCTCTTCTCTGGATGTGTCCAGCACAAACTCATCAAAGCACGGGTCAGCTGCAGGGTGGAAGGTCTTCAGAGACTCTGTGGCTTTCTGAATCCTAAAAAGGCATAAGGAAGAGAACATAAAAGCATGATTTTGAGTAGGATTAATGAAATATGTAAGTGTCTTAAACAGGGCAAGTATTCATTGGAAAAAAAAAAAAAAACAAAAAAAAACACAACTCTTTTTTGGATCAGTCTTTTAGTTTGTCAGTTACTTAGAATTATACATTTATAACAAATAGTTGGCCATTTTTTTCTTTTTTTAAATCCTGTTTGCCAAGACAAAACCTGAACGTGTAACAAAATCAATACTGTCAGGTGAAAATGTTTCCCAGATTATCTAAAGCAGCTAATGCTGATCACTAGTCAGCTTAAGGCTGAAGATACGCCAACGTTTAGCACCGACTGGACATTCGAGTCTTTTCCTAACTGCCCTTGAGTTTGATAATCTTTGTGCACGTGGCTGTTTGAGTTCACAACACACTCCAGTCACCCCAAAACAAACCAGATTAATGAGCTCAACACCAGAAAAAAAAAGTATGACAGTGGTGATCAGTTTTCTTTAAATTAAAGAACTTCGTAGGTTTTCTTTTTCAAACTTTATTTTCTACACAAGGCATGTTTTTATTTTAGTTATACTATTGTAGCCATACAGTTTATTTTAATAACATTACTAAACTTTAACCCTTTATGCTTAGAATTTACTAAACCATTACTAAATTACTATTAGTAAATACTTCTGACAAATCTTGCATTTCGATGGAAGTAATTATCAAGGTATGAATAGATTGAGGAATATAAAGGGATTTAATCGATATTGCCCATATGTACCTGACATGTAGCTGCTTTGCAGTTTGAACGAAGCAGGACTGGTCGGTTTCTTTCAGCACCTCCTGAGCGTATCCCACTAGACCACTGTTCTCCAGCATACCCTGGTACTCCTCCACCTGGGAAAATCACAAAGTCGTAATTCAGGCCGGAAAGTACAAGTAATACGATTTTCACGTATTTAAATTTAATGTAGATTTTAGACAGAAATATAACCAAACTTATAAGCCTGATATTTTATACCTGGGCTTTCAGCTGGTCCATACGCCGGTTACGAGACTGTTCAATGGACCTCAGCATTTCAGATTTTCTTTCTTGGAGAGTCTCAAACAGACGGTCAAAGTGCTCATTTGCTTGACGCTCCGCTAGTTGTCCATTTTCCTTTATTAAAAAAAAAAAAAAAAACACCCCCCCCCCCACCCCATCATCAATTTACACAAAGGATAGACACATTTTCCAAATCTTCCCACATTAAAATCGACAAACAAGCCTTTCTTCAAAGTCAGCTCAACACACAAAGTATATGTAATAACCAGAGGAAGAACAGTTTAAAAAAAAACTACAGTGCACACATGGCGTTCAAGTAGACACTACCAAGCAAAGACTTCCATAACACTCAAACAATAGAAAAAGAGGCATTGAAGTCACTTTCCATTCAGGTCCCATATCCAAGTAAAAACAAGAACAAGCTTCGATATTATAACACAGACGTGTGAAAAAGTACGTAAATCCATGTCCCTGTGGTTTGCATAGCATTTGTATAGTGATCTTCCATTTTCATACATATAATAGGTAGCTGTGTCTCCATCAGGGCTGGTTTCAAGGAGGATATATTGTTTAGTTTTGCAGCAAACTCAAGTGTGAGGAATTAACACACACACACACACACACACACACGCGCACACACACGCTCAGAGGTGATGCCTGATTTACAACGTAATGTCTTCCACATTGGATGAGAAATGTCTAAGATGTGAACACAAGCAATGTAAATACTCCTTTACTTCTAGAAAGGGCATTTTTGAAAACTGGCAATTGAATTATAAATAACTTTTATTGAGAACTTTTAAAATGGACTTCAGGAAAAACATGAAATCTTTTATCCTTGTGCTGCTTTGCATGCCTGGGCGTCCACTCGACCCCCTACCGGTCAATGCAGATGGCCACCCGCCATCTAATCCCATTCTTGACTCACTTTCTACTGTAGACAAAACAAGCATGTCTTTTCAAGTATTCTGGAATTGATGTTATATTTAATTCTGGTGGAGCACTCTTATAAAAAGTGTTTTTTCTCTAGTGTGGCCTGCTGAACCCATGCATGTTCAGGAAGATTTAATTTGGTCTGTTGGCCTCTTGAGCTCATCCACTTCATGAACTGGCATTACCATTATAAATCAGAGTGAACTTGACTTGCATTGCCTGAACTCGTCTTGTTCGTGTGAAGTCTCCTGATACGACTTGCAATATATTGTAACTGACACTATAAAAATCTGCTGGATTGGATAAATAAGAATCCACATCAATGTGAGTCTGCAGTGCAACTGCAACAGATTTGAGGTTTGTGAGGATGTTGCAGTTGCAGCAGCATGACTCAGCTCTCACCTCAGTCTGACTGATGAGAAGATCAAGCTCGGTAATCTGAGTCCTGACCTGGTCCTCTTTGCTGATGAGGTAATGGATACTCTTGGCCAGCTTCTCCTGAAGAGAGAAAAGATCAGTCAGAAGCAATTACAGACTTTCACGGGCCTTAAACTGAAACGTAAACAGGACTTATATAGCAATATAGTAGTTATAGGTACCATAAACGCTGCAAATAATGTAAATACTAATTAAAATCTGCAACTTGGGGGTGGGGGGGGTGGTATGATTCATGTAGTTTTATTCCAATCAATACTTCCCTCACAACTACAGCCATCAGTGCCATTTTATGGCACTGCTCAGGACATCAGGAACACCTTACATCAATCTGAAGTCATAATGCACACATAAAGATGGGGAACAACTGAGCTCGTCAAATATTAAACATTGGGCTGTTTGTATCAACAAAAACAAGGGTATTGGATTTCATAGATCCTGCCTCGACTTGTTCAACCACCTAGCATTAATCCCTTAGGGCTGGACAAAGTTCATCAGCAAGATTAAAATACTATTCAATATATTTCACTCCAAACCTATTCTATTCGAGGTTCAATGCATTGTGTCTCATAGCAACCAAAAAAGATCCAACAACCACCTCTAGGGAATTTGTATCTGTATATAAGCAAACAAAACAAACCTTTCAAGCCTGCTGAAACTAAGTGTAATAAATCTAATGACCATACACCACCCGCCAAACTGGTTTTAGTTTCCAAAAAGGGAATGACAACGGTCTTGAGCATGTAAGCACAAGTACAGGTCAGGCATTAATATTATAAAAAGGGAAAAGAGATCGAGGGCCAGTCAGTGGAAGGTGCAACACAACCGCTCTGCTTGAGTTGATAGCAACGTCACAAGTTCTCAAATCATACCGGCAAAAAAAATTAAAAATAAAAATCAAACTTGTCCCTTTGTGGTGCCTTCAGAGTACTTTGACATTAAGGACACAGATCAGTTTAATTATCCAGCTTCCCCATTTTTATCATTACTGAGCTTCACATCATACATTATAGGAGATTAGGTAGTTAAGTGAACCTGCCAGCTCCTCCCTCTAAAACCAGCCACTATGAACTACAGACGTTTGTTCCTGCTTCCTGCTTCCTGATCGTTGGCTGACAGAATACTCACCATTGCTTTATCGTTTTGTTTAATTAACAAATTTTTTTTTAAACGAATGAAAAACAAAAGACCCAGGGAACTTTTCAATACCGACATGGACTGGTTATATAAGACAATGCATGATACAGGTTTGTCTATCATTCCTCCGAGTCAGACTTTCTTAGGAAATTTCTCTCATTTCTAAAGAGTCAGTTTGATGCTGCAGTACAGCCAGCTTTCCGTTTGACTCAAAAGGAAACCATGTGCCCCCCCACCCCCTTTTAAATAATTGTAACAGCTCCTTAATTGCTTAATAAAAGGTTGCTCACTTTATTTTTAGCAACAGTCGCCCTGCTTATGGAAACTGGAGCTTTGCATGCTGTGAACATCAGTTTGCCTGGTTGGATTTTCCAGTATATAAAAGCACCGTATTGCCAACATAATACTAACACTAGATAACCAGCTCAACTCAACTCGCGCCACTGCTTTTCCAGCTGGAGAATCAAAACAGAAAACATAAAAACTGCAACTAAGTTTGCTTTTGAGGACTGGGATTCCGTTTATGGAAACTACATAGTATGCAATGGTGGATGCAAATGCTCAACACTACACTTATTTGCAGCAGTTTGTTTGTGCTACAACAACTACTATGAACACAGGTGTACAACAAGAGTTTAAAAGTCCGGTTGTCTTTGCCACAACTACTGGACACCACTGTTAACACTATAGTATTCAAGATCTGATTAATCCTCGTTAACCAGTATTTTGTTTCACTCTGATTTACTCAGCCACTTCAGATAAAATCAAAGTTCAGTCCATTCAGCTGATACCCACCCAAGCTGCCAGCTTATCTTTTCTTAAAGAGTCAAACTGTCTGAGTCCATTACCTTGAGGATCTTGTAGGCACTGCTCATTGAAGTGACTTTGTGGTTGGCATGGGACCCTCCCAGCTTGCACAAGTGACACACTGGTCGTTTGCAGACCTCACAGTACATGTTCACCTTCTCCATCTCATGCTCTGGACACATGAGCACCTGAAATATGTAGGAGAGCACATGCTTTATTGTCCCCCGAGGAGAAATTTGTCTGGAGGCACAAGTGCTGCACACAGCTGCATCCTATATAGTTACATAAGCTGCATCAAGCAATACTTAAAATTAGACCAAAGAATGCATGTACAGATATTCACATGCAACATCTCACAGCACATATGAACATGGGGTGAAGATTAACAGAAGTGAAACAGGAACCTGAATTAAAAGAGAACCAGACAGTTCTGAGAGACATTTCCTGATTGGTCCTAAAATAGAGGTCAAATGAGCAGTTTTTGAAACGCCAACATCTCTTTTACCAGTCATGAATGACGACACAGAGCTGCCTGATGGACAAGCAATTGAAAGGAGACATAGATGTGTTAAAAAAAACACTGAAACATTTAAGTCAGGTAGGACCGATACCTGAGGATTCAAAGATCGAGTTATTTGCCCAATTAAGAGATATACAAAGTAGAAAAAAACGCCGTTTAAGACAAAATTTCAATATATAACAACACACTAAATGTTTTGTGTATTTATTACATACATCAGGCATCAGGGGGTTAAGTTCAAGGACAATCATCTCTTCTGAGATAAAATTAAAAAGATTCAGATAACCTTTTTTAATTAGATGGCAACTCATTCAAATCAAAAGCCATTAAACAAATGGTACTTTGTGTCTTAAGGGAATGACAAAACCACCGCCACACACACACTTTTGGGACTTACCTTGGGCCTAAAGTTTGTGGTGGGACCAACGTACTCATGCTGGGCTTTGGGCGTACCCCAGGGGTGGTGCAGCTTGAAGCACTCATTACAGTAGCTTGCCTTGCAGTCCATGCAGCTCTTTGTAGCCTCCTGCAGCTGTGGAGGTTTACAGATGTTGCACATGATTGCGATAGCCGCGCGAGCAGCCTGCCGGTAGCGCTCCACAATACTCTCCAGGGTGAAGTTACGGAACAGCATGCTGATGCCACGCTCGCCCAGGTCAATGTCGTGCTGGCAGCCCGGGCATGGGATGGTGGTGACCCGGGGAGTCACAGACCCCCTGCGCCAGCCCGGGGATGAGATTGAACCTGCAGGAGAGCATACAGGCACAACTGAGAAAAGTTCATCTCCAATATAAATTCACAACTTTAGGCCACCCAGTTCTCTCTTTTTAAAAAAAAAAAAAAAAAAAAAAAAAAAAGCCCCATTTGCAAATTTTTTTTTAAATTTTTTTTTAAAAACTTAAAAAGTCCAGTTTCACCAAGGGCATAGTTTCCAATGGAGTCAAATTGGAGTTCAGATATTGAACAGTCACTTTATCAGCTTTGACTTGCCAACCATGATAATAATTGAAAAGATTGAAGCTGCCTTCACAAACGGGGCCTCTGCAAGTTTCCCTTTGTGCTTTATTTCACCAATGACAACTGCTTTATAGAGGCAGAGGGGTATGGAGCAAAACACCAGCACAGCACTTGTATGGAGCAGTTGTCAGAGGATTTAACAAAGAAAAACGACAAAAAAAAAAAAAAAAAAAAAAAAAAAAAAAAAAAAAAAAAAAAAAAAAAAAAAAAAAAAAAAAAAAAGCCCAGGAGAAGAAACCATTCAGGAGGACTGGGTCAGCAATGAGGAGTGACAAGATACAGCAAGGACGGCATTCTTGGAGCATTTCAACATTTTACAGAAATTAAAAGACCAAGTACAAACAATGATCTGGACATAGGAAATAATTTGGTTTTCCTAAAATGAATGATAAACAAAAAAAAAAAAATAAAAAAAAAATTTAAAAAAAAGTGGAAAACCAAAAAGCATTTTTCTACTAACAAATGCACTGTGGGAATGAATTTACTGGGAAAAGACAAGAGTCAAGCAGATGAACTTCATTATCAATGTCCAGTTCAATGCATCAACACTTAAACATCTCTTGAAGCAGCAGTGTTTTCAAGAGACTCAATACTGATCTTGTTATGGATGCAACAGCATTATAACAAGACAGCAAAACCGCAACACAAGGTGGAAACAAAAGGAACTCGTTCACAAGGTCACGTCACAGACAAGAAGGGTCCGCAAGACACCGTTACCACACTTAAAGCCAGCAAATTAAAGTCAGTACAGGCAAAAAATAAAAATAGTGTTTCACGTTTTTGAGGAACAGGGGAAGCAAGGAGTGCTGGATTTATCTCAGTTTGTAAGCCAGTATTTCCACTTCGTTTCCGAGGACCTGAAAATTAAATCAAACACTCCTCAGGAAAGTGAACACAGGGAGACTAGTTCAAATGGTACTTTTGCCCAAAATAAAAAAAAAAAAAAAGCTGAAGCTGAAAGAAAAAGCAGTGGCAGAAGCAGCAAACAAGTCACATGTGCATGCCATGTCAGGTGAGCAGAACTAAAGACTACAACACCGCAGGAACAATTACCAACAGGTTGGTGGTAATTGTTTGACTAAGTTTGGTCAATAGTCTAACAAACTGAACTGAGACGTGGATTAGGAATAAAAATATATCACACTAGTCTGAATTAATCTGATAAGAGATTAGTTCAAAACAAAAACCTTAGTGCGATGGAGATGAAGGTGACCTATATTTAGACATGTTGGATGAAATCGTGGCAGAAGCCCTCAAATAAGTAATAGCGAGAGTCATTTTCTACCCTGCAAACAATAAATGACTCAGACTGTCTGGTCAGGACAAAACAAACAAGATGCAAGCAGGATATGCCTGCAGCAGAGTGTGTATGCGCTTATTTGTGGTTTTGCAGAGGGAGAGAGGGGAGGACTGAAACTGACGAGTCACTGCAGAGCTAAACTGATTTTCCCTCTTCAGCTCACATCTTCACACCCAATGTGATACTTCAGATATTACAGTTATACGGCAGACATATTTTATAAAATCATATTCGTTTTAAAAAAAAAAAAAAAAAAAACATGGCTATGAAGGTTTATGTCCAAGGAGTAAGAAAATTTTATTCAAATCCAGGAACAAAAAGGTTTGAATTCTAGTTACTTTGGCTTATGAGTTAATTATCCTTTATTAGGTTTAAACAAAATGTATAAATGTGTCATTTAAGTAACAGTGTTACCAAGTTTTTACTAATTTGTAAAAGTAAACCCAAAAGATTTAATCATTTCTTGAACTATCGAATTAAACTTTAATTTCAATACATTCAGCTAAAACCTAAATTAATATAGATTTAATTTGCTTTTTGATCAAGATTCCTTTTGACGACGGCTCATGAGAGAAAGAGCCTTGATAATTCAGGATGGAAAAGAAATACAAGTTCTTAAAAATGTCCACTTAGCAGTGAGGCAAACTGAGTAACTCGGACAACAGCCGGTCCTATTTCAGAGTGCCGGCAGTTGGATTCTTCTTAAATCATCACCAAAATATAAAGAAAATACAAGCTCTATATATAAAAAGGTTTCTTATACACTGAAGCGTATCTACTGAAGCCCAAAGAATGGCCTTAAGGGAATTTCTTCAGTTTGTAAAACAGATAAGAATCATGACAAGTCCAGACGTATTGCAGGCACTTTCTTTGTGTTTCTGTGTAACTGAGAAACATCCCAACTTCATCTCAAAACTGCTTTACTTGCCACCATCATTTACTAAATGAATGCCAAGCTTATCCAATGAACACACACACACACACACACATTCCTGTCTCCTTAGAAACCTCTCCATACCTTTTTCACCAATTTTGGCCAATTGAATTCTTTTTGGCACCAACCCCACCTCTATAGCAGGGCATCTACATTAAAAAAAAAAAAAAAAAAGTCCATAGAAACCGGAAAACTAAATGTGGTACTTATGCTCAGTGGACATTTTTAAAGGTTCTTAGAATTTAAACTCTTAAAACCTATTACATCTATGCAGAAAAAAAAATAAAACTTAAAATTGAATCTTTTGATGCAACTGCAGTTATTTCTGCGTGGTAGTGCGAGTCTGTATGTTGGTGTTAGGAGAGCTGAGGGGGACCATGTTGAGAAAGGGCAGAACCAAACTAAGGGTTCACAGGGGTTCTATAGTAACACTGTACTCACTACTACAGCTACTCAATACACGAAGCCCGCGTCTACCTCGACTTCCAAACGACCTTCGCACTGTGGCTGCAAGCAATGAACAGAGAGGTGAGATGAGACCAACAAGAAAAATGAAACCATTTATAATGTGAAGTGTGAATGCACTCAGACATCATGACAATGAGAAACAGAGCCAATGTAAGTGAAAAGAAGCAAGAGTGAGGTTAATTCAAAGAAAGCAAATAAAAATCTAGGAAATATAAAAAAACATGCAGGTGGTGAACAGTTAAGACATTAAATTAACTTGATTTGTCAATTTTTATACATCCTTTGGAATCAACTCTTTTATTAATAAAAAATAAATAAACCCACTACATATACTTTGGCTTTTTGAGAAATATGCTCCCTTGCATTGCAATAATTAGATGAAAAATAGAGTTATAGTATAGTAGCTCCTCGTTCCCAACGCGTTCATGGTCACTATAAAGATGACGGGTTATATTTTGGTGGTCTCTCAGGGAATTCAATCAAAAGGTTGCTCACTATAATCCAAACAACCTCTGAATGCCAGATTTCTGACAACCCAATGTCAATTTTCAAGCTGCCCACCAAAGTTTTCTCCAACATTCTTCACCATCATGTCCTCAGCATAAAGGTGCGTTTCCATCAGCGGGGGTTCAGGGTAAATCCACCGAATGGGAACCGCCAACAGGACCAACCCCCTCCTCAGCTTCTCCATTACACTGAAGCGCCACACAAGAGCCACTGACCGAACGAACGACACTGCTAATACCCGATGGCAGACGGAACATTTTTTGCTGTTCGTAAATGGCCAACAGCAAAAAAAGGGGAGGGACAGAGATGTTTGTTTTTTTTGCCTTTTAAAAGAAACATACACAGCGTGGTACCGGACACACTTCACCAACAAGGCCTGGACTTTGTCGCTCCAGCTACCCCACCGTCCACCCCCACCCCCAATTAAATCTCCATCAAATGTACTTGGAGCCAAGCGTTTCTGGTCCAAATGTTTTAAAGGAGTTGTGTTCACGTGAAAGGGCTGAACTTGAGTTCAAATACCCGCTGGGAAGTGACCCCCGCCCGGTAGTTCCTGTAGGCCGAGTACCTCTCTACCTCTACAGGAACGTTTTTTTGTTCTGCAAAAGGTTCCTGAAAGCCTCTTTTGCGGGCCGATCCTGGCAATAGAGACACGTCAACGATCTGGCCTCTGAAAAACTGCCCGGAGCCCCTGCTGGTGGAGTCGCAGCTATCGATTTCCTGCAGTCAGGAACACCACATTCAGACACTGTCATATTAGATGACTTCAGATTTACCATGAGCCATCTAGCAGTAGATCTGAAGTTATGAAGATACGATCCTGATGGCAACCTAGAGACTTCATTTCTAAATTTTACATGTTGATGCACATAAGGTTCAATTCCTGGATTTCTTTATTTAAAAAGGGAGTCATTAGGCCATCTTTTAACTAAAATACTCAGCATTTACCAATACTGAGATTTATAACGACTCAATTCAAACCAACTACATAAAGTGCCGACCAGAAAGCTTGACAAACATAGCAACAGTAACTAAGGACACTGATGCAGTTGGCCAACTAGCAACTACTCAGCTGTTGCTTTGACAACGCGATGAATCTCATTCAACCAGTTACAAGAATATTAAGAGCATATTTCACCAACAAGTCAAAGTATTTGTTAAAGGCGCTTAAGTCAAAACAAACCCAAGAGTTGGCTGTTTTTTGAGCAGCTGAAACAAAAAAAAAAAAAAACAAAATGACAGAAACAATAGCAATGAAGTTTAAACAACCACCTTCTTTCCCAGGACAGAAAAGCCGGTCCAAGCTGCATGTTGATAAATATAGCCTTAAGTCTTTTCTTTCTCTCCCCCCTACGTCTAATCCCCTGTTCATTCCCCACAGAGATGACGTGTCACTATGGCTACCTGTGATCCAATCTCCGTTTAGTGGAGGCCAAAGAAATTAACCCTCACACAAAACACCCCCCAAAATCTGTTAATAATTTACTTCCAATGTTCTGGAAAATGGTTACCACGTCAAGAATCTGCAATTCATACCTGTAGATTAAATTAATTTAAAAGCAATGTCACAGACTAATCCTCAGTGGTATTTCACAAGGCGGATACATATTCCACATTGCTAAATAAACTATACACCACATGTGCTTTTAACACTTTATCAAGTAGAGAAATTGGGGAAGTTGCTCTAGCATATTTTCTATATTTTTAATCAATTCGTTTACTCAAAAAGCAGGATTTGATCCCTTCCTGCATCAAAAGATGAAGTCCTGCTGGTGAAGAATGAACTCATTCAGACTGAAGAAGCCGCCGTTTGGATGAGGGCGGCTCTGTTTGAGACCTCAGACTCAGTGGCTGTAAACCAAAGCTGAATAGCTACAAAAACAAAACTGTTCACCTTAATATACTCCCTGGATGTTGTGGCTCTGGCTCACAGTCTCAATGTTGTTTCAAGAGGCATCATAGCAAGTTGAACACCAAGTAATATTTAAAAAAACAAAAAAAAAAAAAAACAAAAAAAAAAAAAAAAAAAAAAAAAAAAGATAAGAGTTAAAAGAGTTTCATAAAAGTCACTAAATACCTTCTTTGTGCATCATCCAGCATTAATGAACATTCAAAGTCCATTTAAAGTATGATTAAACATTTTTGCTTCCTGCTCCTCATTTTTGGGGGCCATTATCATATCCTAGTAGGATACATCTCCAGCACCAAAATATAAAAAGGCATTCTTACTGTTTGTCTGTAATTTCAGGACAGTAACTGGACAGATTGAATTATAAACCAATTATAACATACAGATTTTGCAATTAGTGAGCACACTGCTTTGCAAATTTCACGAAGAGGCAGTATGTGATTTTGCAATGTTTAAGCAAATGTAAACCGAAAGATCTCCTTGCTTCTAAAGTTAGTGTAGAAGTCAGAAACAGCCCTGGTTTTGTAAACGAGGCTGGTCAAGAATTAAAGGAAAAATAAATAAATTTAAAAAAAAAGAGAAAGCATCTTTACAGATATAAATTAAAGCCCAGAGCTCTCAGTCTTGTCCCCACTATCCCATTTTAAATGTATAGACATCAGCTTGTCCAAGTCTGGCACCTGCAGAGCAATTTTTTCCAGCTGAGACCTTAAACCGTGTGAAAAAAAGAATCTAGCTACCCGCGTCCCTCAACTAAACCCCTGTTTTCCCTCCCTCCAGCTCAGCTTGGTTTTAAGGAGTTTAAAATACCTTAAAGAAGCTTACAGATACACCGAGTGCCATTGTGTGTACATAACATAAATTGTAAATCAGATTAAAGGTGGCATTAAAATGACAGCTACTCCTGTTCCTAAAACGTTTTAAAAAACAACACATAAATCCTTGCATGTTTGAAGGGAAAGTTCGATGCCCCGGGGCCATAAAAAGCAGACTGTAAAAAACAAAATAGGGTTTTTGTCAATATTTTCTTTTTGGCTGCAACGTTTCAAGCTCCTCTGCTATGTGATGATGTCTGGAAAAGAGACAGGATAAGAATAAGTTATGACTATCTGTTACACCTGAGTGATACAGTTAAAAACTTCCTCGTGTTTGTTCTTGTTTACCCAGGACATGAAGGGGCAAAAGGAGTGTCTGCACCACAATAAAACCATATATTTCACAGTACTTGGCTCATTTACTGCCCTGCTCACTCTCTTCACGCTACACTACTCATTTGCATCAACTAAAGATTTGCTTACTGGTTCATGAAATCCTCTTCAGTGAGATGACTTTTGCTTCTCCGGTAAATATCCTTCAGTTTTTTTAAAAGGACTTTCAATTTTAATAGTTTAATACTCCAAATGTATACAGGCAAACAGCAGCCAGCATCAAAACTTTTTGAAGCAGCAAATTATCTTACTGCACAACTAAAAAAGAAATAAAAGATGCAGACAGCAGGAAGCTTACTACTGATAAAATTAAAATCCTTAGAAGCCATTAAAAAACATTAAAGCTGAATTTGATACCAAGATTTCCTGTACCACGACTATAAGCTTTCATCGGCTCACATAACTTATAATCAGGCTAATCCACAATATCTCAAATGGCTCCTAGTAATGCTTAAACACAGAAGCTTTTACTGCTGGAGAAATCCAGCCACATCCTTACACTACCCCCCCTCTCTTTAAAACAAAGAACCCAATCCATCTACAGGGGAAATGAATTATTTCAGTTCCTTACCCCGAGACCCACCTGATCTCACAAGCCTGTCTAGCCTCTCCATGGAGGGGGAGGGCACCCTGGACCTGGGGCTGCCAGGGAGGGAGCACTCAGAACCAGCATCGAAGGAGTCCTCATGGTTTTGCATCAGCAGCTCCCTGACACACTTGTGGCATACGCTGTGCTGACAGGGCAGGATCAGAGGATGGGTGAAGAGCTCCTTACAGATCGGGCAGATCAGCTCCCTCTCAATGTTTTTGATCGGGACCTGTTGATGGAGACATAATAAAACTTAAGCTTGTAAAAACGGTGTGTGTATTATATATAAATAAAAATGCAAATACAAGTCAATCTTTCCACTACAAGATGCAGGAATTGTCTGCATATGAACCTCCATGAGCAACACATTTGCTGACCATTCATTCAAATTTCATACATTTAAATTTAAACATTTAAAAAAAGGAAAATAAAAAACACTAGACAGTCCCAACAACAGCCAACCACGATGTCCTTAACATCTTTTCTAAATGCATTACATAAGAGAGGATTAGCCCAGGCTAAAAATAGAGGAAAAAGTAAAATACACTATCCCATTAGTTTGTGTTTAAACACCCCAATAAAACATTTCTAAACCCAACAAGGCACCAGCTGTCCTCCCACAAGTATCCACTGATTGTTAATTGAATTCGGGAGGGGGGGGGTTGATAAAACATTTCAATAAAGTGGAGCTTCTTCGACAAGTTTGGACAAACAACAGCACAAACAGCCCCCGGCGCGTGTTAAAACACAATACCCAAAAGGATAAAGGAAGTTTAAACCGAAAATAACGAACAGGTCGGTCCCGAAGTAAGCCGTTTCATAAAAAATAAAACAAATAGACCGTGAATGGAGACTTTTTCAGGGCGGTTGTTCTCGTTTACATGCGAGCCGGAGGAGCCACGGGACGTTAACAATGACGAGTCTATATTATCTTCACAACTCCGCCAGCGCACTTTTCTCACACTCACCGCCGCTGTGCTGCTTCGCCGCATCTCTGCAGTCATGATGAGGGACAAATTACAAGCTGTGTGGGGATTTAAAATAATAAAAATAACAGGACCGTAACACCGTCTCCGGTGTCTCGGTCTGGGCTAACAACACACTTCTCGGAGGCGACAGGAAAGATGCCGACGGCCACTGTAGAGTGAACTTAAATAGAGCGACACGGCGGAGGGACGCTGCGCCTGCCGGCTGTCTGGGTGAATGAATCGGCAACCACTCCGCCGCCGCTGCAGTGGGGGGTGGAGGGTGGAGAGACAACAGACAGGAGTGGGGAGGGAGAGAGGGAGGGGTGATGCTGCCTTCACGAGCTCTACGTAAACTTTCGGCCAGTCAGGACGAGTCTTACTTCACGCCCTTCCCACAAACAAAAACACAGCTTCTCTTCACATCGATTTTTTTTTATTTGGAGAAACAGATTTGTGACAAATCAATTCTCATGAACAAGGGATCGGCAGTGACATTATTCGGATAAATAAAACATTCAATATTCATTGTCATTTTTAACAGGTTAAACAGTATGGAACTGATCTAACTTTTGGACATCCTGAAATCTCATCTGTTTTGTGGAATATAAATATCCCAAAAGAAAAAAACGAAAACAGCGTGTCTGGGGTACTTGTAATACCAATTCCAGACACCCCAAGAGGATGCACAATGGAAATTGTTGTATTCAATTTCCTAAATCCTAAAAATATGTTTAAAATACAACTATGTATATAGTTTTTTGCAATCCGTTTGATGGATGCAATCAGTCTTTCTTCAACTAAATAAAGACAAGATGAAAATAATTGTATATGACAAATCAAAAATTCATGAATAAAAAGTTTCTGCCCAGCTTGAATCCAGAGGCATCAAGACAAAAACTTAGATCTGAAATACTGCAGTTCTACCTGACATACACTATCAAGGCTATGAGTGAATGTTGTCATATGAAAGAAACATAAACAGTCAAAGCTCTCCTGTGCAGACAGGATTTAGAGAAGCTTGTCCAGGCCTTCACCTTCAGATGACTTGGTGACTGTAACAGTCTTCCCTCTGGCCTTCCCAAAAAGACTCTTAGACAGGTTTAGCTCATTCAGCACTGCTGGCAGAGCTACAGGATAACAAGCACTGGGAAAACTGAGCTCATCACTACAATTCTCATATCTTTACAAAGGCTGCTAGTAACCATAAGAACAGATTTTAAAGTATTGCAGTTTGTTTAGAAATCAGTCTGTAATGTAGGGCCACAGTGCACATCTGATTTTCTTGTAGAGGAAGAGAAATGTAGGGCGCTGAGCTCTTTAGGGGACTGCTGCTATCTACCATAGACGTCTGTTTTAAAATTGAACTGTAAACGCTGACATTTCCTTTATCAGACACAATACAAAGACTAAGAGATTCTTTAATTGGAAAAATGCACACAGATAAATGTCCACACTGAAAAAGTGCATTGTGATCCTTGTCAAAATTAGGAATTTTTGGCACCTGTGAATGTCTTCAGACATAAATGCAGAAAAGTAACATTTTATATTAGATTTCTTGGCAAATTAACCAAACTATGGGAAGTACTCGATGGGAAATGGCCCAAGAAGACACTAGGCAAGGTGGGTGGCTGCAAAAGCTTTTCAAGAGAAGTCACAGAGGTAAAAACAAAGCAAACCAAAGTAGAGTTTTGGGAATATACTGCACCTGCTGATTTTAAGGCAAGAGAAATGGTGCCAGCGAGGAAAAGAGCACCAAAACATTACCAAAATTAAAAAATGGTTATTGTTCTATTGTGTTGTGGTCCACTGGTACTGGAGGCATCAAACGCATGCAATATGACATGGTTAAATGTAAAGGAGTGCTTTTATGACAGTGCTTTTCAGTCTTGTTGAACTCTTCACTGTCTTTACGCGTTAAATCACATTAACCCATTCTGTACATTTCAGTATGTCAGCTCGGGAAGCTGGGGATTGAACCACTGCCCCTTGACCCACCGCCACTCAAAGGTGACCAAGGTTTTTCAGTGTTACCCGGTAATAAATAACAAGGTTTGAACTGAAAGGTCTTTTCTTTTTAACATGTTCACAACCCAAAGGAATGGTTCAAAAGGAGAAAATAATTTGTTATAAAGTAGTCAGCTATGCGGTCCGAATTAAAACATTGACAACTTGGGAAGACAGCTGAAATTAGCCTTTGCAGAAAGGACACCAGGAAACCCGAGAGAGCTTGAATACATATTAATAGAAAACTGACTCTAACTAGCAGCAGACAGGTGCAGGATTCTAGATGTCTAAAACGAAATGTTCAGCGTCTCTAAACTGTTGTCAGTGTGAAGATCTGGGATAAATCTTCCTCGAATCCAACTGGACCCACAAATTAACAAAGCCTGCATGTTTGTGGACTGTGAGCGGAAGCCAGAGTACCTGGAGAAGACCCCAGCAGTCCCAGAGAGAACGTGTAAACTCCACAGAAAAAGGCCTCCACCCAGATTCAAACCTGGAACCTCCACACACACCTATTTCTATGCTTCAATGGAAGTTTAGTTTCACACCTTTTTCTAAAGATAACTACGTTTTATATAATTCAATGAAACTAAAAATTCAGACGAGCACTGAGGAAATGTTCTATTGTATTGGGATTAAAAGTGATTTGATCTAAATATGGGTTTTGGCAGATCCGTCGATCCATTATCTACTACTTATCCAGGTGTGGGTTGCATTGGTAACAAACTAAGCAAAGAGCCTTTTCTTCCCAGCCACCTCCTCCGGCTCCTTCAGGAGGAAACCAAGGCATTCCCTAGCCAGCTCAAAGATCTAATCTCTCCAGCGTGTCCTGGATCTACCTTAGGGCCTTCTACTGGTTGGACACGCCCAGAACACCGTCCCAGTGAAGTGTCCAGGAGGCATCCTAACTACTCAAACCACCTCAATTGGCTCCTCTGGATGTACAGGAGCAGCAGCTTTCCTCCAGGTCTCTCTCATATGATTCAACTCGACACTATCTGTAAGGGAACCTCCAGCAACTCTGGAGAGGAAACTCATTTTAGCCACTTGAATTTGCAGTCTTGTTCTTTCAGTCACTAACCATAATTTAAGATCATAGATGAGGGCAGGTAGACAGATCTCTGTGGTGCAGGAGTTTGCATGCCCAAATGACCCCAGGGGCTTTGGTCGTCTGGAGCAACCTACCCTGGTAGAATATCACAGCGCAAATTAGTCTGGCGAGATATGCCATACCCCCCACGGACCAAACAAACTCATCTGGAAAATGAAAAAGCAAAGAGTTTAATGTAATGTTACGAGGTAATAATTGTGGTTGTTAATGAGATATTTAGCAATGAAGCAGCGGAAAACTTAAATACTTCAACAGTTGCTAATATAAAAAGTTTTAGGGGGTCATCAAAGTCATTATAATTTGTCCCTGTTTGACTTTAACTCCATTTATTTTAACTGTACAGCATTCATTTTCATATATATATATATATATATATATATATACACACATACATACATACATAAATACACACATACATACATACATAAATACACACACACATATTCTGTATCTGTGATCTGAAGCAGATCTACTAGGGTATTAAATACTCACACAGTGCTCAAGTTTGCTACAACATTTGCTCAATTACAACCTTTTGATAGAACAAAAGGGTAATTTAACCACCTGTGACAGGTTTCTAGTGGAAACCATAGATCTTTAGGGAAGCGCAAGTGCTACACTGACAGTTTTTACCCCGCAATGCTGACTAAAACAGATGATGACACGTGTGAACCAGGCTTCTGGTTAATGTGTGCATTGTAGTTTAAGGCCCTGTGGGCCTCTTTTGGATGCAGTCAATTCATGCTTTTCCACAAGGTAACAGCAGTGATATTGTGATATTATGAGGACAGGATCCTCTTGCTGTCACTTGACAAACAAGATTTCTGGAATGAGACCTTTCACCCAACTGTGTGGAGTCTCCATGTTATCCCTGTGCCTGGGCAGTTTCTTCTGAAAGACCCTCTTTCGGTTGGATAGTGAGCCATTTTTATCCTCAGAAAAAAAAGAAACAAAGACCTGGAGCATTTTTACAATATGTACTTGTGACTTAGGCTAGATCCTATCTCCGCCCTCTTTAGGTGACAGGCAGGGATATGTGCCGGACAGATTGCCAGATTGCCAACATTCAAACTCCGCACAGAAAGGTCCCGGCCAGGATTTGTACCAAAAATCCTTCTAGCTGTGAAGCAACAGTAACCATCAAGCTGTCGCGATGCCCAAAAATGTATTAATAGTCTAGAAATCTGCCATCACAGATTGTGCTTTTATTTGCCAGACTCTTTGTTTTCATCGTTCAAACTCAACAGAGATGAGTTTTTACTTCACTATCCTATGCCTAAATCAGTACAGATGACATTTCAGTCCATTCTGACCTGATGCACATGTGGGTGTATACCTGCACGCGCATGCAGGGGGCGCCTCAGGTGTTGCCGCGTTAAAACCAGGTTAAAGCATGACTGATGTCAGAGCTGCAGAAATGGCTGTGGAGTCTGTGGATGCCGGAGACACGAGCTACATTTCACTTCCTTTTGTTAGTCTGAAAGAGGACTCGGATACACACGTTAGTAACCCAGTGCCAGGTCTGTCCACACAGCTGCGTCCAAGTGGACCGCATATCAAGTCCGTGATCTCCAGCTCCACGCAGCCACACACCCAACGAAGCTGCTAATTAAATCTAACAGGCTATGTTAATTTGCTTTCTCTAAAAAAAAAAAAAAAAAAAAAAAAAAAAAATTATCCGAAATAAGCTGCAAAGCTGCGTTGTAAAATTAGAGATCAAATGTATAGTGACATGCTGGAGATTATTTAGAAAATACAATGAGAAAAAAAGGCAGATAGACTACAGTTTGTGTTAGAGAAAATGTGATTTAAATACGATTCCCGGTGAAACAGAATAGGAGCATCCCTCTGCGTGCACCGACGGCCCCGCCGGCCGTCCCTGCGCCCTCGCAGGCGGACAGACCTCCGCTGTCAGAGGAACCAGAAGCGATCCGGATCAGACTCACCTCGCCCCGCTCGATCCGCTCCACGATGCTGGCGAACTCCGTCATGTCCTCGGAGTCTGACATGGCTACAGATGATGATGGATGCACAGCACACTGTGTTAAAATGTAAGTGAATGTAAAATAAAATGAAAGACACGCGCAAAACACCTGCTCGCGCTTAAAGAAAGGGGCGCTGCAGCTTCACGGCGGAGGAGGGCTGGGCTGAAGGGAGGAAAAGCTGCTTCCAGGAACACGTCCTCATCCTCTCCTAGTCTCAGTACATGCGCGTCTGCTGTTTTATTTTAGTTTGCTTCATCTTAGAGGGAAAACCCCGCCCTCGTTCCTCCTGTACCATCTCCCTCCTTCTCCTCCTGCAGTATCCCTCAGCGGCGATGTCTCGATGCACAGAGCTCTTTGTATCCACCAGATCTGCCATCTATCAACCTGGAGTCAGCGACTCCCATTAAATCTGTCAATGTAAATTAATATCATAATCCTATTTTTTTATTTATTTATTTCTTAATAGGTTTTAATTGCCCGACGGTGGAGAAGAATCCTAAATCTGTTCATGCCACCAAGTAAGTTGGATTTTTACGCATGGATGGCTGTGCACTCTTTTGTGCCGATTGGTGTTCAATACAGCCCCAAAATGAGATCAGCTCCTTGGTTTATTGGCATTTTATGTTTGGAGAATCGTTTCTGTCGTTTTTAGGTTGAGACAGAAACTGACACTTAAATGTGACACGTTGAAGCAGCCTGAAGGCGTTTCATGGCAAGAGCCCACAATTTGAGGATTAAGTTCGTGATTTTAATTTTTCTGGCAATGCCACTTGTTCCGTGTCAGCAGATGGCCTCATGGCTTCAAGCAGACATATTCTCTCCACCCTGCTGAGCATGTGGAGGGGGACAAACCGTCAGGCTGGCCTGACAGACCAAACGGAGCATGAAAAATGAATAATGTCCAAAATTGCCCATCAGGTTTAAGATTAACTTTTTTTTTTTTTTTTTTTTAGATTGACTTTTATTTCCAATCTAATATGATGAAGCAGCCCTGCCAAACTGAAGCAAATGACTTGTGAGTTTTACAGTTTTTTTTTATTATCGATCTCCCAAAGTAACAATGAAGTAAAAACAAATTAGTAATCGGATCTTTCCTTTTAAAAATATTCAGTGCTACAAGACTTCTATCGATGAAGTCAGTTGGTTGCTGCAGCAACCAAAGAAATTCCCAAATGCTTTTCAAAAAGAGTATTGTCGGCTTTTGATGTACATCTCTGCATGACAAGGGGCCACAAGTCCTTTTGATGTGTGGAAGGGACCACATCATTACTCCGCCATTCATATTTGAGGCCTTTGCTGGCAAACCAAGCCATGACATAGTTGGACACGAGGAGCAGTGTCCAAAACACTGCCTTTATGAACACAGTGGACATCTGCCAGGAAACAGTTTGGCCCATATCTGCAGTTTTCTTTGGCAGACATTTGGCTTTGACTGATACACCATTGCTTCACCTGCCTTAACCTGGCCACATATCAACCAGTCATGACCCAGTGCTCCATTTTCTGTGGCCCCTTGGGCCACGCTTGACCTTCACAGCACATACCTTATATATCCCATCAAAACTAGCACATTCAATTTGGGAGATTTTGTCTCATACAACAGAACAAGAGAATGAAGAACACAGTGAGGAAAGGCACAGATACATTGTCAAAAGGTACAAAAGACAATATATACGAGTATCTATGAGCAGGAGAAAAAGGAGATCCATGTACATATGACTGATACATGGATAGTTGGTAGACTACAGCGACGACTATATGAACAGGTGTAGACAGCAGACACTGAGGTGGTCAGAGGGTGGGACTGCAGGTCAGAGGGTCAGCAGGTATCCAACACAGACATCTACACAGACAGGTGGAGGAGAACACTGAGGCGGTCAGAGGGCGGGACTGCAGGTCAGAGGGTCAGCAGGTATCCAACACAGACATCTACACAGACAGGTGGAGGTGAACACTGAGGCGGTCAGAGGGTGGGACTGTAGGGCAGCAAGCAGCTCCTGAGGCTCTGAATAGTTGATAACTAAGAATGAGTGTTATCAGATGGAGATAATCATTTTCTCAGTAGGCAATTGAACCAAAGGTGGACATAAATATCTACATCTTATTTATGAATGTTGCAAAATAATCTGAATTTTAAAAAGCTCAAGTTTTTTTTTTGTTTTTAATTAATAGACCATTTTGCCCCTGCTGACCTGCAACAATTGGTGAATAATACTCTAAAGTTTATTGGTTCTAAAGTTTTTGATATATGTTAAATGATGATGGTTTATGATACAATTTCATGATACAAAAATTTAAAAGCGAGTGTATGCTTGTATTTTTTTTCTGCTGATTTGAGGGGTTTCATATTGGTCAAGACACTTTTGGAAAATAGATTTTTAACTCTGTTTCCTTCTATGCTAAATCAAGGTTCAATAAAAAAAAAAATAAAAAGTGAAGTCAACGACTGCTGTGCAGCTCCCAGGTGGGACCTGACTTTACTTGTGCGGCCATGTGTGATTTGCATCCAGTGAAACTTCCCTTCCTCCACAGCTTCTAATTAGGTCTTAGTCACTGACCTAGTTAAAGGAAACATATTCATCAGCCAGCGTTACTGAGAACACAGACCAACCATGTTCTAAAATGAGAGGCAACTATAGCAAATTACACAAAACGCTAACCAGTTGTCATCTCTGAATTTAAAAATAGAAACACGGTTGAGTCACCGAGCCACATATGGCCTGCTGTGGAGGGAAAAAGATGCCTTTCATTTAGGAAACTCAGCTGTTGGGGGAAGCAGATGATTTTACAACCAAATGAGAGATCCTAAGATTTACTTAGTTTCCTTTTTCCAAAAGGAAAGAAAAATGTACATGAAAATGAACGTAAACAGGCACGAAAACTCTACTTGATCATTAAAAATGAAAAATGATAGTCCATAAAAAGAAATAAAATGGCAATTTACATGGATTTGTCTTCTTTTTTGTTAACAAAAAGGATTGTAGAGATGGATGTTTTAATCATATAGTGTCTGATCTCTGTAGTTTTGATTAAATTAAAGCAAACCTCTACTTATAGTGTTTGATCAGAAACAGTTTTGCAAACCTAAGCCACGTTGCCATCATTTAGGGTTTTCCTTCTCAACACACCAAAATGCTCCAGACTAAACTTTGATTTTAATTTAGACAGCCACAGTTTTCGATATTCAGTTAATCGGACACATTCAATCAGCAGGACCTGACTTTTAATCCCCATGGAAGCAATGGGGGTGTACCCCCCCCCCCCATACAGAGAAATACTCTAACAGGCAGATAAATCACATTTTTGTGGCAACATTAAATAGAAAGTGGGGGCATATCTTAAAATATTACATAACGATTATGTCACAAATTAGTTTGAGGGTGAAATACAGTTAGTCCCAGATGTGTTTTGGACAAAACGTTTTTTAAATTATTTTGATTTATTAATTATTATCATTATTTACCACACAACCACAATGGACTTGAAGTAAAACAGTCACTATGGGACCAAATTGTAGACTTTAAGCTTTAATTTATATGGCGTCATAAAATTTCCCTTTTCCTATTGGGAATTACGGCCGTTTTAAACAAAGTAGCTCCATTTTCAAGACCTCAAAAGCATTTGGAAAATTGACTGAAATGGGATGATTGGCCAGATACAGTCCTTACTTTCTTCAGGACAAATGAGGCAGATAAAAGGTCTAGAGTTCAGCAGCTGACTAGAGCTACTGAAATGATGTCCATGGAGATGATGGTAGACGTAACTGAGGTCAACATTAGGCTGGAAGCCAACATCATTTTACCAAAGTAAGTAAAAACCTCACATGTGATCAAATCAACAGTTTGGTGCACTCTTTAAAAGAAAGAAGGTACAAATGAACGCAACATCAAAAAGCTCGGAAGACCACTAAAGATGGGAGAAAGGTAACGTATCATAGTACTGTAAAGTAAATGTATCACATACAGAATCTACAATCAAGAGAAATCTTTCTGATTGTGACTGCAGAGGGTTTACTACAAGCTGCAATCCACTGGTCCATTCAAGAACAGGAAAGCCAGATTAAACTTAGCTATAAAAACAGAAAAGAAACTAGCCTCTAATGTTCTTGCATAACATTCTCTGGACAGATGAATTCAAAATAAACTCATCTAAGTGATGGAGGAAATCATTTATAGAGAAGGAAAGGTGCAGCTCATGATCCAAAGTACACGTGTTTAAACACGGTGGAGGAAGTGTTATGGCATGGGCATGTGTGGCTGTCTGTGGGATGACTGGTGTTTATTGATGATCCCGACAGAACAACAAAATTAATTCTGAGGCGTTTAGGGTTATACTTCTGCTCACATTCAGAAAATTTATAAAAACCGATAAGACGAAGCTTCACAGTGCACCTGGACAGTGACTTCAAACCACTACTGCAAAAGCAAGTCAGGACTTTTCGAAGGGAAAGACATGGAATATTTTTCAGTGGGCCAAATCAGTCGTCTGATCTCAGTCCGACAGTGAAGTGCAGTTAGAGACAAGGCTGAAGGCAGAACGGCGCACAAACAAGCATCAAATAGAGCATCTCCAAGGGCATAATTCAGACAGTCAGTGACAGCAGATTTTCATCAAAACATCAAATATGACGTTTACTGTATAGTGATTTTGTCCAAATACTTTTGAGCCCCTGAAAATTGGAGGTACTTTGCTTTAATTGTAATTCCTGAATGGAAAATGCCATAAAGCTGAAAGTCTGCATTTCACTCATAACTTAATTGTATTATTTTAAATCCATTGTGGTGGAGTATAAAGGGTACAAAAATACACTAAAAAACAAACACTTATTGTGTGAATACTTTTGGGTTGACTGAATGCAGACTGAAGTACCAGACAAGATTTTTGTGGTCGAACTCATCTGACCGACACAGTGGTTGTCTTCTCTCACCGTAGTCTATACTTATAAAAGTTCATAAATTAGCATAATAAAAGAGCCATATATATGCATTTTAATCTCGCAACAGAAGTTTTTTTTTAATGTGTGCATAAGTGTGTGTGTGTGTTTGTGTGTTCCCTTTACCAGCCCTCATGACAGTCTAACCATATTTCATTAAGTCCTAGAGAGAAAAAAAAAAAAAAAAGGAATAAAGATTCTGTCAAGGAGGACTAAGTTCACTGTGTGGGACGTGAAAGACCAGGAAAGAATAGGACATGAAAGCAGAAACGGCAGGATGGGTGCAGTTTGGTGACTGTGTGATGTGTGTGAATGAATGTATAACCTGTTGTGTGGGAATTAAAAGTAGACATGGGACAAACAGAAGAGGACAGAGAAAAGGGGGAGGAGACTTTCATTTACCATCATTTCATTTTAGTGTGTGACACTTTGTTTCGTACGTGTACGATAAAAGTTACTAACGGGATCTAGTACATCTGCAGTGGACATGCATTTGCCTGACAGATGAGTCGAAATGCAGTCGTCCACTTTCTAGTAAGCTTTGCACAAAAGGTTAAACGTTAGATTTCCATAACATTTGGTTGCACGTGTTCAAGCCGTCAGGGTTGCAGAAACACTAGCTCCATTTACTTCTTATACCAAAAAGCCAATAAAAGGATCTTGATGTCAAAGTGAAACAAATCACAGAAGCAAATGTAAACGTTAGTAGGTTTTATTTACCGTACAGTTTGTGCGCCAAGCTGAACGTAACATCAAGTTCGGGTTCAAAGCTGAAGTACTAGGATGCACCACATAACGTCGTCATCTCCTGTTCTGACTGCCTCAGTGACCCAGGTTTACCTTCTGTTCTTGAGCACTTGCACATGAGAAGTCACATATTTATAGACATTTACATCTATCTACACTTAATATTCCTACAAAGCATAGAAAAAATAAAATTCCATTCGATTTAGTGTTACATCATTTATCATTTCAATATACGTGATGACCAAAGCAAGGTTTCTTGATTGACCGTATTGATATTGCGCCGTCTCTTTCAGTGCAAAGCCGCAGTCCCGCTTTTCTCATGCGGTGGGGCTGGGAGCAGCAACTGCACAGAGATAAAACATCTGCTCAGACATTTTCTCCTTATGCAGTCAGCAGCAGAGCCATCCAACCATCACATTTTTTTTTCTTTTTTTAAAGTCATAAGCATTCATTGGTTCCTTCTCAACGAATTAGTCCTTCCTGGAACATATCGATCAGGGTTTAATGAGTCTGATCATAGTACCAGTCAGCATGTATCCGACCGTGTAAGCGAATTCAGCGTAGGAAGAGACGGAGGAGCAGGCGTACCTCTTCCCTGAATGCTGACATGCATTTCAGATGCACATTTCTCTCTGTCCTACTAAGCAGCACTCATATTTAATCGCCCACATATAAAGATCCAAGTTAAACACAATTTAAGCATGCGGTATGTGTAGGAAGAAAAAAAAAAAAAAAGAAGCATTTAAAGAGCAGACGGTTCTACGTTAGGCACATTACCAAGGCAAGTTGAAGAGAGGCGTTTTGCCGTGTCTACTAGGCAGTTCACAGAGAAGAAAACCACAGCCTGAGGGAACCATCATCCTCATCGCCCCAGAAGATGTACGAAAGAGCAGAATATTTCAATTCATCTTGTAGCAGTAAAGGAAGGTATTTTTAGTGCATTTTTGAGATGGGAAAGCTGGCAATTACTTAGGATTTGGACCATAGGACAATAATAATGAAGTCATAGTCAGAGTATGATCAATTGCAAAATTATATTTCATTAATCCTAAATCTGGCAAGACTGCATCCATAAATGACATTTTAGAAACGTTAAACCAGTGCCCATGACTCAGTTCAAGCGGCAGCATAAAACTATATTTTATTTAAAAATAAATAAAAAGGGCCTTCTTCTTTTGTTTTCTTTTGTATCCAACCAACCCTTTATAAACCCTGGGGATTTGGTCTAGGTTTAGAAAGGAGAACCCAGTCGCTGACAGCTGACTTTTAATAATAGATGGCTCAAATTATTTATTCATTCACTTCTTGCATCTTCTCTCCTTTCGTCTGTCTGCCCGAGTCTGAAATTGGAGGGCAGTTTGTCAGGGAGAGAAACAAGGCCAGGTTTAATACGACTTCTATATCCTGTCACAAATGCGGCTTCACACAGTAAACTCCTGCAGGTGACGTGCAACAGGGAGGGGGATGCATTTCCTCTCCTCGGTGGGGCCGTGTCATCTCAGGGAGCAGGTGTTCGCTCAGACAGTGGCCTCATAATAAAGAGAGGCGTGGCTACAGCAGGGGGCTGGAGCAATCTGTGAACGTTGCTGGAAATCAGAGCACCAATGTGAGGGCGCTAGTCGCAAATCGAGTGCTGCTCATGTGTCACAGTGTGAGCGTGACATACGAGCTGCACCCAAAGTTGGGGAGGTTGTGGGAAGTTGCTCGGAAAGTCATTTCACTGAGCTGCTTCTAATACTCCCGTCAGCAGCTCAGTGATGGAAAATACAGAGGTGTACCAACTTTTCTAAAGTCTGTTAGGATCATGTGGAACATCAGTGTCCGTTTCCTGACCCTTGGTGGTAAAGTCATTTTCATTGTTCTTTGTTTTGCTCTGCATCCTTTCTGTACTGAAAATAGCGCCAACTCCCACTGTAGTTCAAAGGAATACATTTCCTCCATTTATGAGGCCTTTGTCTCCTCTTTCTCCTATCGATTTCCAGCTGGCTCATACCTTTCAGGGAGGGAAGCTCCTGCACACGCTCAGGTCAGATCAGCTCTGGGGCCCTAGGGTGCCAGGATGATATCTGCTGCGCACATCAACCGTTTCTTGTCTGCAGGAAAGAGGGTATATTTCCTCTTCCTTAAAACCCATTTTATGTTAGCTTTAAATACAAAGCACCAAAAAGCATTTCTGTGATCAGATATGAGGAGGCCTATAGTCAAATCCGTCTTTAACCTTCTCCCATCATAGATTTGCACTTCAAAAATAGTCTCAGCTCCTCTTTTGATAGATTTCACCCCAGAAATTTAATTATCTTATAAAAAAAAAAAAAAAAAAAAAAAGTAGAGGTGAGAAACAAAGAGTAAACCTTTTATCACCTTTTGGTACAGGTGTTCACCAGCAATGTAAAGATAGAAAAGGTTAAGAAGGCAGCACAGAGAAAAAAAATACCGTTTATGGTAGATCAAATTATTATCTCTCCATTTGTACAAAAAATTTAATCATTTGGGAAGAAGAAACGAGAAAAAAAAAAATTAGCAGACCAGTGTTTCACCAAATGAATATGAGACTGGTTTCGTTAAGAGTCCACGTGTGAAGGTCAGCCGTGCTGAACCTTGGCTGGGAAAGTGTTAATTGTGAGGCGGCTACTTACCAAGAAACCAAGGCCATCATCTGAGACAGTAGCAAACAGGAGGTATCTGGAATTTCTTCAAGTCTCCAGCGACTAATTTGACTTTCTGGCACATCACTGTATTCGCATAAACCACACTGCACACTGACAACTACATATGAATTAAAATTTAAAAAAAAGGCAACAAAGAAATGTGGCATGTATTGCTTAACACAAAAGTCACTATAGATGGACTTAAAATATGACCGCCAAAGTTTTTTACTTTGCAACTTGATTAAAAAAAAAAAAAAAAAATGCTTCTTGATTGGCCAAATGTCTTTGAGACACACAGCAGGAGTCGGATGTTCCTGATTATTGAACCTGTTCAGAACCAGAACAGTGACACATCCTGCTGTCAGTGCTGTTCGCCAGAGCTGCCAGTGTTGTCCCTCCATGTCTGCTGCAGCTGCTGGAGGTGCTGAAAGGCTCTCTGCGTGATGTTAAGAGCTGGGTGAACCTTCCTCAGATTGGGCTCTCCTAACAGAGACAGACCACACAGGCCCATGTACGCATGGAGTGGATCTGGTGGAGGAGAAAGTACGATGATACATGAAAACATAAGAGAGGGCAAAAAAAAAAAAAATAAATAAATAAATAAAAAAACCTGCGCCTGACAGGTCTCTGTGTCTTCACAATAGTTATTACAAAAATGGTAGTCGACACCTAATTTTACACAAAAGCCTCCAGTATGGAGAAGCCTTGTTGTTTGTTGATATGTACCTTTAGGTACACATAAATAATGCACAAGGCTTGCCTTCACATCCATCTCTCTCCCCAGGGATGAGGGTAAATGTTCCACAGGCCAGTAAATGGAGGAGTAATTGAATTATGATAAAATGACAGATGACTGGACAGAGACTTCACAATCAAAGCACCATTAGCAGCATCAATCAAGACTCAAATTCAAGGTTTTACTGGGGAAGAGGTCCCTGTCTGAACAATGTATGTGCTTCTACATCTCTTCTCAGCCCACCTTTTCTTTGGGGGGGGCACGTTTGCTTCAATGAGAAGCAGGAATATTACCCTTTTCAGATATGACATGCATTAAGCAGTAGAAAAAAAAAAATTGAGAGATTGAAGAGCAGGAGCTTCTGCTGCAGCATAAGGATTCTTTAAAATGTATTTTCTCTAGTTAATTTGTGCAAGACGCTAAATGGTTAAAAAAAAAAAAAAAAAAGATCAGGTGTTGCATCTGACAATCAAGGATAAAAAGTTTGACCAGATTGTTATCAATGTATTAATTTTCAATACCGTAAGAATAAAAAGCTGACCTCTTCTAGCCTGTGAACGATTTGTTGTCCCATGTTAACTAGTTCTTGTACATTCATAGGTATGCATGACAGTAATTTACTCCCAGAGCCTTTATAAAGTCCCTTTCTTTCCTAAAATTCTTGTCCACAGGATATTCAAAAGGCTTCATCTTTACACTGTCTATTAAACGTCGCCGTTACATCCTGCCTTCCCTTTTTCATTCCTGTAACGCGAGATGCTCCATCTCGTGTGTCCTCGGGCCATCTATGGACAATCGTCTCATCAATTACTTATTACAATGACAAGAAAGAACATACATACATAAACACACCAGCAAACAGACTGCTGAAGTTTAAAGTTACAACAAGAGCTTTTCCATTGATCTCAAGTAAGCTGGCAACCACAGCTCCACCCTGACCTTCCTGCACCTGTGGAGGGTAAGGCACAAACTATACAGCAATAAATAGCCAAAAAGAAAAGAAAACCTGAAACTCATTAGATCCACTATCTTTTCTGTCCCAAATGTAAGATCTTTGAAGTTACACAAAGATGAACAGCAGCACCATCAGATGTTAAACTTATCATTCAGTCCAGCTCCACTCTTGTGCTTTTATCATAAAGTTCAGGAGACTTGTATTCCCAAAATACCTATTGACATAATAAAACAGCAACACTGACAACATAAAAAAAAAATTAAAATAATATGGCACTATTGAACTAATGGCTCGTTTAATGAATTGTTACGCATTCCTATCCTATAATCTTTAAAAAGTAATTTACCTGGATGGCTGTCTGGCCATTTGGCGAAGCCGCCGACCAACCGATCCTGCGTGGACAGAATAAAGCTCCTGTTCTTCTCAAAGTTTGTGAACTGGAACATGTCTAACAGCTGGAAAGAGAAAGAACATGGAGGAAGAAGATTAGAGAAAAACAGAAATGTTATATGACAAAGTTAGCAAGTGTAAACTTAAAAGATGTAAACCTATAACACATAAATAAAAGAGCTACGGTGGTTGTTTTTAGAGGTTAACTATCCAAATGCCAGAACATTGTAAAGATGCACACGTAAACAAAATTACCATTATCCAGTACAGACATGAAACTTCAGAGACAAAAAACCAAGCACACGCCATAAAAATTCAGAGCTGAAGTTAAAACCAGGTTTTGTGAATGAAATCAACCTGATGAGCTGGCAACAACCCCGGATATGTTTGTTTCGGCCCATCAGTGTTGGAAGGCCATCTCCAAACAATTTCTACTACATCATCATACCGTGGGAAAAAGTATATTCACAAACAAAACATTCAAGCAAGTTGAAAATCTTTCCAAGCAATTTTAAAATTAAGGTCAGACCATGCAACGCTCAAAGAAAACAGTAAATACCCAAGAACTACATTTCAGACTTTAACATCAACCAGGCAAGTGCAGTCTTTAAAGTTCACGGCAATGCAATAAGATATGCCTGCACAACTATGTAGATGGGTTGCCAGTTATCGCTGAGAGACAGGGAAAGGGAGCTTTAAAAAAAAAAAAAAAAAAAAAAAAAAAAAAAAAAAAAAAAAAAAAAAAAAGTGCAACTCTTTTAAATACAAAAATATTTCAGTCAAATTTTATGTAATCTGCATTCCAGTTGAATTTGGAGCACACTGCAGGACAATGATTTCCAGCATATTCACAACAGAATGGCTGATGAAGAAAAGACACCAGAAACAAAACTTCAGAGTCATGTAAAAAGTTAAAAACAAAAGCCCACAAACCTCAAGTAATGTAAAAGAGAGGGAGGCCAAAAATAGTGTTCCACAATTGTGTTAGTGACTCATCAGAACGACAACTATTATTCCAAGTTATTGTTACAAAAGGTCGTTCTACAAGATATTAGATTGCAGATTTTACATAGTTTCTGGTAAAACACATAATTAAACTCTACCAATACCATTATATGTGAAGCTGCTTTGACCTAATTGTAAGACTTGAAAAGTGGCAGATTCTTATTAGTACATTAATTACTATTATGCTCATTTTCCCATTGGGGATAAATAAAGTATGAAATTAATAATTATTCTCCTGATTCATAAATTGAGCACTTATAGAGGGTACTTTGCAGTATAAAGGGCACTGGTAAATGGGATTATTAAAAGAATGTTGCACATTGTCTGCATAGTATTAAAAATGCAACAATTCATTCTTAGAAACAAACGTTTTCACCGCAACAAAAATGCATAAAAACACAACAACAACAACTTTGAATGCTTGCACATGGACTAAACCTGTTAATGCATGCTGGAGAGTGTTTGTGATAAAAGAGTTTGTTGACATCCAATTTTACCTCCAGTGTTGCTCCCACCCAGAAGGAGTAGCATGTGTCTACAGGCTTGTTAGGGCGCCCATGGAAACCACTTTGCTGCCTCATGATGCACCAGCGCCGAATCCTGTCCAGCTCCCGCTGACTCAGAGCCTCCTCCAATCGGCCCATCAGACACAGTGAGGCAATGGCACAGTATGTCCAACCACCTGCATACATGCACGGCCAGCTGCATGACAAGGACACTCATATACACTGTTCATGTCCTGTTTACGCAAGTACATACAAAAAGACCCAGTTAAGATAGATTTCTGACAAAGATAAAAAGCATCTCCTTGTCACATTTTGATGACAGGCAGCTAGGGGATTATATGGCACTGCAGCAAAAACAAGTAGGAGTGTCTCTGCATTCCCACATACTGCCATATAACTCGATAGCACTCTAAATCTTTACTTTGAAGATGAAGCTGTATTATATTTCATTACAATACACGAGAGCAACTTGCATACCTAAAGCCTTTTTGCAATGGGTTAAGGATATCCTTTTGCCATTTTAGAAAGGAAACACTGTGTGTTCTATGCACAAGACTTGCAAAACTTGCCATTATGTGATCAAGTTGCTTAAAAGTGTTAATCCTGTACAAATTATGTAATTGATCAGAGACAGAGGTTACTCACTACATGATTGAACACCGACTCAGTCGGCAGCTGGTCTCTAAAAGCGTGCTTTTAAATTTCATTTGTCACATAGGAAATTAAGCATAACCACGCATAAAACAGTTACTCATTTGAAAAACTGATTGTACTATGTTTAGTTCAAAAAAAGAAAAGAAAAAAAAAAAAAAGACAACCAGCATGTGTAAAGGGATGGATCAGCACACAGGGGTAGAAAAAACTGTGATGAACGTGAATTAAATAAAAAAATTTAAAAAAAAAAAACTCTTAAAAGTAACTGCCAGCTTTATTGGTATACAGTGTGCTGATTACCCCTCAGGATTTGCTTCCTCATGGTGATTTCATGAGGAAGCTCCCCCCTGTAGCAAGGACACACACATGCATATATATACAGATATACAAACATACATCCATACACACGGCACATGGTATAATTCCATGTTTCACATACCCAACCACACAATTAGATTGTGGCATAACACCATGCAAGACCCGCACTAAAAACACCTTGTGGGGGGTCTTATTGCTGAACAAACACAGATCTCAGGGGTTGAAGCGTATCAGTACGCTACAAAGCATCTAATCTAATATGTAATCAACTCCCAGAAAGTTGATGATTCACAGGCGAGAGCAGCGTCTCAATAAAGACCCTAATAACAAGTGCCATTTATCACAAAGAGAAAAACATTTTTTAACAAAGATTTTAATCGATAAATTAATTTGTAAAAGAAGATCCCAACATTAACAGAAAATCTGTCTTTCACCATGTGAAAATAGGATAGTTTCCCACACAATTCTTTGAACTGTGTGTGAGAGAGAGAGTGAGAGAGCGAGTATAGGATGAAGGCTTTTGTGCCAGAATAACAAGGTTTAATTTGAGCAGGGGGGATTATTCGGAACAATGTACAGTATCTACAGAGAGGGATTTGAAAGGCTAATCCTTTAAAAGAGGTTATTCTCCATCAGCCACGTTTATGCCTTACTCCCATGATGCAAATGCACACACAAACCTTTTAGTGCAATGTGAACTCTTTGATTTGACAACAGAATTAAATCAGACAACTATATCAATTAAAATGATCAAATCACAAAATTCATACATTTGGGCTGCTAAACATACAAATCCTTCCCTTACAGTCCTTTCTAGAGAAGAAAAGCCATATTTTTCCATAAATGCCTGAGTATAAACTCACCATGAGATTCTCTTCCAGCTCCCGGCGCAAAACCACTGTCATACGTCTGTGAAGAAAAAGAGTTCAATTATGATGTGCACACAAGAATAGAGCCCCAGAAGAAGCTGGAGCATATCCTCCCACTGCATACGTGTATCACTTCTTTTTTTAAATCTACAACAAAGAGATTTTCAAGTTTAATTTTAAAAACAGAAAGTACAACTGTCACTATTAACAAAAAACAAAAGCCAACTTGTAAATGTTTGTAAACTACAAAACTGTTGAATGACAGCTGCTGCAACTAACTACTAAAAGTAGCAAACCAAACAAAGCATACAATCTGAACAACAACTTGGGAAAACCAAAATGTTTAGTCTTTTTCTGCTCTGACGAGACTAAAAATAATGACTTAATTAAAACGGATGATAAAAATAAAACCAAAAAGTATGGGTTAATTAATAGATACCTGATAGCATTCAATTGTGAGTGGAATGTGCACCATTCCAGATAAACCTGTACCAACAAACTATTCAGCCTCGGGTGCTTTCTGTAAATATTAATTCACCAAAAAATAACCTGCTTTGCCAGACATCCTTTAAATTACGTCAAGTCAATAATGATACCTTTCATCCTTTCATTCAGAATTTAAACACATATTTTCCTTACTAAAACGGTTTAACTCTTTCTTTTTGTGCACAAATGTTAAAAAAAAAAAAAAAAAAAAAAAAGAATGAGCACATACACCCATGAAAAAAAAAAAAATCAAGTTTATTTTTAATAAAACAATCTTTAGTTAAAGGCTAAACCCATTATACGATTCTGTCTAAGCTACAGCTACTTTGTGCAAGTGACAGTAAAGACTATACTGCAAACGTAGCACTCTGATGTGTCTAATGCCCAGAAAAGCAAACTGTGACGATAAAGTAAGAAAATAACGTTGTCTGCTGGTAGGGTAGAAAAGCATCAACTGCAGCTTTAAAACCATGATGCATTGCTGAGACCCGTTCATTTATTATAAATGAAGTATTTCTGGGCACAGTGCCACCTGCTGAAGGTGGGTGGTCTATTCTTTACATCTTAGTCTTGCAGCACTTCTCTGAATGCTACAAGGATTGGGAGCAGTCCCAATCATGTACTAATTCACTGCAGCTCGACCAAAAACACTGTAAGCTTAATGCCTCATTTAGCATTTTAAGAACTACTTACTAAACTTCCTCGGATGTACTCAATGGCCTTTTGAATGTCCATGCCTGACCAGTCATCCAAAATGTAGCAGATACAAGCTGCACAGTAAATAAACCGGACATCATTTTCACTTCCTTCTGGAACTGCGTAGAAACTGAAAGCAAGACACAGAAAGTCAGATGTGTTACACAAGCAGCTGAAGATATGGTTTGTGTGTGCATTCAGGATATGCATTATGCCATCTAAAACATCATAAAAGTCCCATCAACTACAAAAATAAGCAAATGGTTGCAGAGTCAAATGTGAAGTAATAACAGTCCATGTTAAGTCTGCTAATGTTCAAATGGCATGGTACAGGTATGACTCAAGTACATTTGAGTCACAGTGAAAGTACCAGTGTGACCAAATGAAAGTGCAACTGCAAAAGTGTGTGTGCACTGACCTGCCATCCTCCAGCTGCAGTGCCCTGAGACCAGCCAAAAAGGCCTGTTTGTTTACCCGACTGAGGTCATCTCCCAGTATTAACAGGGAGCACAGCCCAGTGTAAGTCATGGCGATGTGTCCACTGTCATACGGATGAAGCACACCTGGACCCTGAGGAGAGACATTTTGAGACATGTGACATACATGATTTTGGAAGTAATGGTGTTACACTCCAATTACAATAAAATGTCCAAAACAACATTTTTAGATTAATGCAGAGAGGGATCTTTTTTTTTAAAGAAACAAATCACAAGAACTTGGTTAAAACTTAAGACTCAACATTGATTAAGAAAAGCAGTACCTTAGTGCCATAAGGAATTCCAATATGTGATGATCCTCGAAACCCACAACTATCTAGGTTGGCTTCTAGAAAATAATAGTGAGCAGGTGAAGTGCCACAGACAGAGATGTGAGAAATATTCAACATTATGTGCTGATAAACATCACATACAAGTGAAGCAAGAAAAAAGCCCTCCAAATTGTTGTATCATCCCACTGACTCCACCGAACTTCAATAAGATACCGCAGACACTCAAGTTAAAAAAAAAAAAAGAAAAAAAAAAAAAAAAAAAAAAAGGTCCTTTGCTGCCACCGTCTGACCAAAACAGCAAAAACCCTCATGGAACAAAAACATAAAAGAATGCACTCCATGCATCAGTAGCATTTTAACATATGCCATACAATCAGAGATGAATGCATTTGTGTCACACACCAAGTCTTTTAGTACATCTATCATGCTGCAGTACATGATGCGACGTGTCACTCTTCCTTACTTGAGTTTGAAATCTATATATGTGCTGCCCATATAAAAACAAAACAAAAAAAAAAACACACAAAAAAAAGGGGGGGGGGGGGGGGGGGGGGGGGTTATCATATTGATTACACATTAGGAAAAATGCAGGTGCTTCCTAAGCTGTATTTTCACAAATAATAATGAGAGGCCAGACTTCAAACATATGGCAGCAACAAAACCAAGCCCAATCAAAAATGAATATTATTCTAATGATGTCTTCAATAATTAACTAAATGGGCATCTAAACAGATGGCACAGAGTGGGTGGCAAAGAGAGGGCTGTTAGAAAGGAAAAAAAGCAAGTAATTAAAACATGAAAGCCCAAGTTCCGCCTGAATGGCAGCTGTAACGTTCCAGTGGGTCAAGCGAGGACACTTGGATGCTATCATCTACGTCAAGATCCGCAGCACAGGAAAATGTAATTCAAACATTAAAGTTTTACAATTGTGGAGTATCACAAAACATTTATGCAGTAATAGCGTCTGGACCCTGTACTGATCCAAAGCCTCTAATCCAAGTTACCCGTCTCTCAGACCCCTCGTGACGACTAGGCAGCAGTGTTGTGCGTTTTCATACATGAGCTCATTAAAATTATGTTAGTCTTGGCATAAGACACCATCAGCTACAATTGGTTTCCACAACAGTTTAATTCAGATACTGCTATTCATTGATACAGACACCGTAACCTCATTTTGAGGTTGTATTTTTAAATAAATGTAGTGGATCCTGCTTGTGAAGCCTTGCGTTTTGAACGATACAGCTTTGTTCACTACGCTCCTACTGTTTTTTTACTCTGAAAAGTAATCCTTATTTGAAATAAATACACATACACTGCAAAAAATACTTTTACAAAGTATCAGTGTTATGTCTGGAAAAGATAAGATATGGGACTTACTATCCTCTGTGGGGAGAACTTGAAGTGAGTATATCGACTCAATCATGGCTTTCCTGTCAATCACATCAAGGGAATCCAGGACATCAAGACCAGACAGTGCAAAAAACATGATAGTTAACCTGGAAAAAGGGAATTTTAAAACATTTAAAATTTGGAGGACATAAGAGCAGGTACCAGGACTGTGTACTGGTCAGACAAAATGTATATAAACTACGTTCATGAGCAGTTACGTTACTGGGCGAAAAACCTCGATCAAAAACAGTTTTTCAAGATGCTTTAAATGTATGTTTGATTGTACTTGGCGCACATTTTTTTTGTTATATCTTGTAAAAAAATAAATAAATAAATCAGCAGAGCAAACTACAACTGACAGCGTTGCGACGCCTCTGTCCTAATTGAAAACCTTTAAAAAACCTAAATGTTAAAAAATAAATAAATAAACGAGCCCGCATTCAAAACCGCTAATGAGCCGCGGCTAGCTCGGACGCGAGTCAAATTCGTCAACAAAACACAGAAACTACAACGCCAGTCTTCATTTCAGTGGTCCTGCCTGGTCGTTTCCATCGACGCGTATCTCTCTGGCAGCACCTGCAGTGTTCTCTGGAAAAAGCGAACATGTCTGTCTTTTAAAAACTCTATTTGCTCGAATTCTTCAAACCGCTTCTCCTCTTCCGCCATCTTTGTATCCGCTCCTATGAGGAACCCGTTCCGGTACGTTCGATTTTCAAAATAAAACAAAATAAAACAAAATAAAAGTGTCCCCCCCTGGCGAGAAGTATTACCTGACAGTGAAAGGGTACCAGCTACGTCTATTTTAAGGCTCCTACCCTGGACTCCCTTGATCAGTTTTTGATTTATTTTGTTTCATTTTTTTGTAGTACAAGCACCCGCGGCAAATATTTTAATAAAAATGATAGATAACATTTCAAACTCTGAGAGGATGTACAGGTGTGATTACAACTGCCCCAGCAGCAGCTTCATAGGTGGAAATAGGAGAAATGTCACTTGAAATGAGAAGAATACAGCTTATAGTTAATTACTGGGCAAGTTTACAGGGTTGCAATCCAGATTATCCAACCAGAGAATCCTTAAACCTCTGTTGGGGAAAAGAGAGGAAGAAAACAAAGACAGCAACACAGAAAGCAACAGATCTTGATGTAAATGTTAAAATCTTTGTCGCTGCTAGTAATACAACTCTGTACACTGTACCCAATGCAACAGAAGACTTAATCTTATCATAAAAATTGTACAAGGATCACATATCCTGATGGAAATACAACAGGAATTATATAGAATATTCCTGATGGGTCTTACAGTTTGTTTTTTTGTCTCAGTTCATTTAAGGTGTTGGGAGAAACAAAAGCTGGTGATGAAGCAGCAACAGAAGCAGCAAAAACACGTTAACTTCTTCGGAAACCACTTGGTGTTCCGCAATACGAGCGTTTGAACATTAGATCTACAAACTGCAAATTTGACGATATGCTTTTATTCAAATCAGTTGATTAACTGCAAAATACAAGTTTGATTTGGTGTTGAGGGTAGACTCGCGTGTCGGCCTTCGCTGTTGATCACAGACCCTGCCTCCACGTGGGAACGGCTCTCCTACAGAACAACACATTTATTGCTGTAAAAAAACGATTCCTTGAAATGAACTTGAAAAAATAAAATACTGGTTCAGACCTGTGAAACATTTGTAGCACACGTCCTCCTTCCGAAGGTCCAGTGTGCTTCATCCGCTCCTCCCATCCCTTAGTGGGACAAATTAACCTGGAGGGGTCTCTGGTGACATGCCCATCCACCTGTACGAGATACACAAAAACATCAGCATTTTCTTTAACTACAATCCTGTATATGATCTGGTTTGAGCCTAGTCTTGTCACTTACCTGCTCCTTCAACTTAGCAGCAGCTCTCTTCTGCCTTTCTGCTTCCTCTTTTTCCCTCAGCTGTTTTTCATGGAGCTTTTGCTTCATCTTGTGAAGATCCTGCAAAGGTAGAGTCAAACTTTGCATCTTAAAAACTACGCCAATTTCTGTGTCCTCTGTCAAAAACTTTGTTTTAACTCAAATGGACCCGTTACTTAATACATGATGTCTCTGTTTTCCTGTCTCTCTCTCTCTCTCTCTCTCTCTGTCTCTCTCTGTCTGTCTCTCTCTCTCTGTCTCTCTCTCTCTCTGTCTCTCTCTCTCTGTCTCTCTCTCTGTCTCTCTCTCTCTCTCTGTCTCTCTGTCTCTCTCTCTCTCTCTGTCTCTGTCTGTCTCTCTCTCTGTTTCTCTCTCTCTCTCTGTCTCTGTCTCTCTCTGTCTGTCTCTCTCTCTGTTTCTCTCTCTCTCTCTGTCTGTCTCTCTGTCTCTCTCTCTGTCTGTCTCTCTCTCTCTCTCTCTCTCGCCCTCTTTTAGACATTCCAAGTTCGTACCCTTTCAGTAGAGCATTTGATGGCTTTTGCTGCCTCTCTTCCCCTCTCCTTCATTTCCCGTTCTTCTGCTTCTCTCTTTCTTCTTGCTTGTTCCTCCTGTGCCTTCTTCTTCAGTTGGCGTTGCTTTGCATTTTTCAAATTCACTTTTAGACGTAGAAGTTTAGCCTGATTAAGAAGGAGAAACATTTTGTTTGTTAAAGATAAGTATCTGCTCAGGACATCAACCATAGACCTGTTAACATTATGTTCTTTTCTCTACATCTGTATTAAATTTTGGGATTTTAATCCTAAAATTTACAGAACCATTTTCTTGTAAGCACTTATACAATCTGAAGTTTTATACATGATGATGAATAATTTCAGTTACTAAGTGGAACAAGAAGTACCTCTTTTCTTCTTTGCTCTAGTATATAATTGTTCAGTATCAGATCCTCATCCTCATCCTCTTTCTTTTTCTTTTTCTTTTTCCTTTGCTCTTTTTTGTCCTTATGTCTCCTCCAGTTCGGTAGTGTCTTTGCCACCAGTGCTCCATCAATCTTAGTCCTATGGTAGAAGATAATAGAGCAAACTGTAAATGATATGACAGAAATGGGAAAAAAAAGCAATGACCACAGATAAAATATCAGAATTCTTTTACCAGTATATCTTATTTTCTTTTTAATGATTCTGCATTTTTTTCTCTAAAGTTATGGCCTACATGGCTCTGGTAACCTTTGCTTTTCTTCTTCTTTTTTCTTCTCAATCTCAATTCTGGTCTGATGTTCCTGGTGTTTGTGGGCTTTCCAACGCTGGATAGCCTGTGTAGGGCATAAGACAGCTAATAAAACTGGACACAACACATGAACCAGACTGTTTCTGAACTCCTGGAAATGCTGTGGTCATTATGTTAACAGTGGATCTGGGATTGTTTACCAACACACCATACAAGCTCACGCACGCTTTTCTGAGTTCCTCACCTCTTTCTTTTTTTCCTGTAGGCAGAGCAGCTCCTGATACCAGTTTTCATGTTGCACAATGTCCTTCATCGTTTTACCTGGCAGGTAGAGTTTGGCCTCTTCCCTGTAGGATGTCTTCCCACTGTGCTTTCTCCAGGCCTGTAAATCCAACATATGAGTAAAACAACAATATTGAGGTCAATGAGCCTTGGCCTGGCTTATTTAAGGTTACTACAAGCAAAAAAAAAAATAAATAAATAAATAAAATGATTGTGTGTTTGAAGAGTGATACTGAGGAACTGAGTGCAATGACATGCTTACTCTAACGAAGTCTCGGTGGTCGTATTCCTCCCAGCCTCCATAAAGACCTCCTGTCGTCTGCAGGAAAGCATCCAGGGCTCTGACCTCAGCGGGAAGGGCTCTTTCTTGGGGTTTGGACTTATGGAGACAATAACGCAAAAAAATGAACTTTACATTCTATCACCATATTATGATTAATGGACAACATAGAAAAAGCAGACTGGGGTAATTTGAAGACAGATGAACCTTGAGTGTGGGGGCGCTGGGTAGTTTGGGGATTGGCTTTACTGGAAGGCTCCAGTTTTCAAACTTCTTCTCAAAAGCAGTGATCTCTTTGAGGCATAACCTCTCCTCCCTTATAATTTCTATCATGCTGAGAGGAACAAAGAAACACAAAGTAAACATTTTTATATAGTATTTTCGTTAGAGTACATGAGTTCATTCCCATCCTATTTGTCTATGCAAAACCCTGTCAAATATGAACAGTTGCACACTTAACTTACAGGTACACAGAGTCAGTCATTTACTGGCTGTTGCATATATTAGATATGTTGAAATTAAACAAATACAAGGTTTTTCTATGTGCTTTAGTTCATTGTCTTCTATGTGTGGGGGTTCCTTGCTCTAAAACTGCTAGTTACCATGGTTACTAGTTACCACGACCGATGCTCCTCCTTGAAGTTGTTAATTGAGACTTCCACTTCTGACATTTGTTCCTTCAGTCGTTCAGCCACTAAAGTCCAAGTAAAAATGTAGAAAGATTATTCACAAACTGTACTAAAATATTACTAAAAGAGTCACAGTACTTTACAACATCATCTACAGTATTTACTCAACTAAACTTCACCAATATTCCTGCTGACAAGGACAAATAAAGTAACAGGAGTAAATGATTTGTTAAAATTGAATTTTCTTGCTTCCTTTTCAACTCTGAAGAAGAAATGGTAAACCTACCCACAGGACATGGCTCCATAGTTTGATAGTTCTTAAATTTCTTCACACCATTTTGAATCTTTAGTAGCTTCGTTTGAAGTGTACGCTCTTAAAGAAATAAAATGGAGAACATATTAATTGCACCATCACCACTTAAAGGAAAAGGACACACTTCACATACGATCGTAAAAAAGAGAGGGGATGTAGGAATAAAGGCACAGGCTCTCACTCTCTTCATATTCTTCATCCTGCAGTGTTTTCTTGCACTCCTCCAGTTCTCCCAGCACATCGGTCCATCCGCTCTCTCTGCAGAGAGCGTACACTTTACCAAACCCCCTCTCTAACTTTTCCATCCTGAAAAAAAGTGACATTTGATTTGGTAAGTTCATGTTCACTCTAAAAAGGCAAATATAAAAAAAAAATCACCTACATCTTCACATTCAAATTTAATATTAATTTACTTAAAGGTAAAATAAAACCTGGGTTTTGCTCTTTGAGGCTATGTGATAAGACAGAGGAAAATGATGCTGATAAATAGAAATATCAATAAAATTTATATTATTAAATAAACATCAATAAGACTTAACTTAGTCAAAATCTTTTGTTGTAATTATAAGGATAAATATACATAGATGTATAAGAATTTTGCCTTGATGTTTAAAAAAAGTCAATAGTTTATAAATAAAATGGAAGAATGGACACACCAAATTATTGAAAATTGAATAAGGGTGCATAAAGCAGGGTTACAAAATGCTCGACAAATGCATCTAAAATCTTATACCAGTAAAAATAGTCAGTAAGCCACAATAAACACATAATCTGCTGATGATTAGATGTTTTTTTTAATTTAAATTCAATTAAATTCAAAAATACTTTTTTAAACCCCATAAGGGAAGTTAATTGTTGCAGTAGTTCTGATTTCAGTCTCTTTAGAGATTCATTGTGGAGGGTTATTGCTGTTGTCAGAAGGGATCTGAAGAGACTGTCTGAATCACTGCGGGTTGTCCACGATCTTCTTCATTTTATGAAGTATCCTCCGTAGCACAATCAGCTCCAGAACAGAGCCAGCCTTCTTTATCTCTTTGTTCAATTTCTTGAAGTCAGTGGCTCTGCTGCTGCTTCCCCAACAGATGACTGCAGATGCGATTGCATTCTTCACAACCGACTTATAGAAGATATACAATATCCTGCTGCTATTGCTGAAGCTTCCTTAAGGAGAAAGTTCTGCTCTGTCCCTTCTTATGAACAGCATTAGTATTGCATCTCCAGCCCACTCTGCTGACCAGGTATGTATATTTCTCCACGTCTTCTCCCATTGTGGAAAAACTACACGATGCAACCCTGGCTCTCCTAAAATTCATAATCATCTCCTACGTTATGTTCACAGTCACACTGATATGATTACTCCCACACCATGCCACAAAATGGTTCAACAGTGGTCATTATAGGAGAAGATGCATGAGGGAGAGGGCGCATCACTTGGTGTGGCAGAAGACAACGATGGAGCAGTAGAAAGATCCATGACTGAGGTGGAACAAGACACAGTTGAGGTGTGGCTGTGGCTCAAGGGAGGATGGGAGGGCAGAAGGGGTGGATGCTGAGCTTCTTTCTGTTGAAGAATGTGTTCAGTTCATTGGCTCTGTCCAGACTTCCATCTATCAGGTTCTCCTTCTGCCTGAAGGATGTGATCCACCGCACCCCTGACTACACATCTCTTAAGATCTTCTAATGGAGTTTGTTCTCCAGCTTCCTCTTCTACACCTCCTTGTTGTGGTGTATTATTGGGGAAGGGCTTCATTGTTCTGGTGGGGATGATGCTGTCCACGCAGAAGTTGATATAATCACTCACACACTCAGCCAAGGCACCGATGGTGTCTCCATGTGGTTTACAGGGCACATCCCAGTCGGAAGCTGCTTGTAAACAACTCCTTCGTTGCTATGGTTACTCATCACAACAGATGGTAAAAGACGCAAAGGTAACGAAAGAAATCCCTTAAGTCTGGACAGAGTCTCGTTATTAATATATATATATATATATTAATAACGAGACTACGTTTAAAAAAATAAATAAAGAAAAAAATAAAACGCTAGTTAACAGCCGGAGAGTTACTGCAGCACGCTGCCAACACCAGCAGTGCTATTATTAAAACGATTATTGTTATTATTATAATTAAAGCGTTGAAACAACCCCGTTTGTCCTCACTCACAGCCTGCTGTTCCTCCTCTCTGCTCCCTGGAGAAAGCACGCGTATCGCTTTCTGTCCTCTCCGTCGCGGTTGATCCCGGATGTTGTCCGTCTGCGTGGCAGGTGGACACTCATGTCAAATCCGTCTGAGGCTCAGATCGAAGAACAAGACTAAAGTCGAGATCTCACTCAGACCTCACAGCAGTCCTGCGGTCTGTAAAAGCATGCGGGATTATTCAAACATCGCAGACTGCCTAATGGACGTCAGGTCACCGAGCTGAAGTCAGTTTCCTGACACTTACCGAGACGCGGTTGCTAAAACAAACTTGAACGAAATCGTCAGTGTTGCTGTAGGTCTTAACTCCTACCGGCAGGTGGCGTCCTTCGATGGAGGATGGCAGATTCCTTTTGTTCGGTTGATTTCTTGGGAAATCTCTGCCTGCGCGAACAGTTAATTTCCCTTTGCTGGTCAATAAAGTGTTTGGGTTTTTAATTAAGGGGAAATAAACCCACTGTTACCATAGCAACAAAACAATTTCATTTGGACACATCAAATTTTGAAAGTAATTGTAATACATTTACAATATGACAAAACCCATTTAATAAGAAGGCCTGCAGATGAGTTGGAATGTACTGTTGAGAAAGACATTTTAACGAACTATACAAATGCAAACTACCATTAACATTCAAAATGTAATCCGGTATTGTACGTCTGAGCATACAACAATTAAAGATGGATTATGCAAAATAGGCTAACTAAGTTCTTTCTTTAAGACATTTGGGGGAATTGCTCAACTCACTTGAGTTTTGTGCTGAATTTTCTTGAAGATGCAAGCAGGAAAAGTGTATTTGAGACAGCTGAATAGGAAGGCTGGCCCGACATAAAGATGAAAGCTGTAAAATGTTATGATAGGAGAGGTTTCCACTGGGAACAAAGGGCAATCTTGGCCTCAGCACATAAAATCTGCACCATGTATTCATTTGTTGAAAGTAATATCCTGTTAGGTTAATGTCCTCAATTGTAGTCTCATAACTGGACTGAACTGCCTTTTGAATCCCTGGACGTTATTTTTCTTTCTGTGGACCATTTCCTGAGAAATGTTACGGAAACATCTGACTGCACCTCAGTGCTGCTCGACAGCTAGAGTCACCTACATCTTACGCTCTCAAATGGATGCTTTTGAATTCTGCCGAGACCTTGATTATTTCAGTCACATCTTTTTTTTTTTCATGATGGGCAACTGCTATAATTATTACGGGAACTGGTGAAATGACAGTCAGAGAGAAAATGGAGGAGGGAGAGAGGGAAAGAATGGAGGGAGTATAAATAGCAACCTGAATCCATTATTGAGTGCAGATATTGGGAATGGTCTCTCCCATGGGTGCAGAGGCAGAGTTGACATCCCATCATAAATAGCAACCGCTCTCCTTAATGAAGAGAGTTACAATTTCCTGTCTCATCCCCAGCCAAGAAATCCACTTAATGTGATAAAAGAGGCAACCAGATGAACCCATTAACTGGCTGCAACAAATCGGACAAGTATGAGATTAGTAAGAAGGGATTTCCCATAAGGGGTCACATTTGTGTACAGATGCAAAATTTGTCAGAGTTTATTCAGTTCAGCAGGTGGCTGAATGACTTCTGTCACATATTCATGGTGCTGGAAGACGTAATCTGCTCTTTTACTTAAATAAAAGCACCAAAGTTAAGTCTGGGACTAGCTGATTCCACACAATTTACTGTACTTTCAAAATAAAATACTAAGAAAAAAAAAAGGAAAAGAAAATAATTTTAGGATGGAAAATTCCAGATTGATATTTGTTCTACTCAGGTATAATCATTTCACATTAAAGTGAAAGCATTGCATTTGCTGGAGCAGGTACAGAGTTATTTATGCCATGTACCACGGTGTTTATCTGTGTGTGTGTGTAGGTGTTTCCAGTGAAAGCATGTGTGTTGCAATACTCCTCCAATGCCAGCATCAAGTGTGTTTACATGTGTTAACCTTTGGCCCCGGTGGCTGTCGACCCATTACTAAATGGGAGTGTTTCCAGTCAACATCCCTGCTTTAAAGTGGACACACACGCATAAATAGCACGCAGATAAAAATGCATTGCCACGTTACAGTTTCTTTAAAGTTGGAAAGTGTCTGGTGCCAAGATCCAGAGGGGCCATGTGATCAGTTATTTGATCACATATTTAAGTCTAATATGAATCAGAAGAGACCCTCTTAGATGCAACTGCAACCTGTGAACATTTATTTTCAAGACCTTTGCAAGAATTCTGTTCGCTTCGTGTCCAAAGTGGCGCTTATACCGCTAAAATAAAGTTGAACTTTCTCATATTACAAAAATTAAAGCCATATGGGCCGTGCATAGTTTCAGCACATGGGGTCAGCTGGGTCAGCTTTTTATTCAGGAGGTCCTTGATGGCTTGTGCAGCCATGCAAACACACCGACACACACACAATTTGTTCTTACACCTGCTGTAATTGTATCTGGTGTTATAAAGCAATATGATCTGGCTGCATCCTGCGTAACATGTGCGTAACGCGTTAGATGCAGACAGGCGGCTAGCCAGCGTGCACACATGCATTTGTGGCTGTGTGTGTATATGTGAGTGTGTGTGAGTGTGTGTGGAAGAGAGAGAGAGAGACAGAATATCAGCAAATTATTTGGACGGTAAGGAGCTTGGTGGACGGCAGTGGGAAGGTGATCAGTCTAAATGTTTTTCCTGCTGTGCTTTAGTCTTATAGCGCCGCTGTCTATGACATCAACACTATGATTTCTGCAAATGCACCTTTAGTTTAATGGAACACGTTTCCCGCAACTCAAACTTCGACTTGACTTTGACTTACAGTGGGAGCTTATGTTAATGTATAACATAAATAATTCTTGTGAAAGTCTTCCAGTTGGCGTCTTTTGCTGCAGGCCCAGTTGTGGCTTATCTAAATTCTGCAGACAGGCTTCATCTGAGCTATTTCTAGTTCCTACAGTGTTCATAATCTCTGCATTTGTATACTCGAGAGATACTGGACAATTGTTCGGTCCAGTTGAAAGTTGTCTGCGTCCAGAATGAAAGATTTGTAAGACAAAAAAATGTTTGGATCCTGTGAACATCAGTGATTCTCACGTTTCATTCAACACCACTGGCATGTCCGAGTCTCCACTTGGCCACCACCTCAGCGCAGTCAGGATAGTATTGCACATAATCTTTATAGCTGAGATTTACTTAAGTCTTTTAATGATTATATATAGCTTTACATGTTAATTCCTTTGATGTTTGTCAGACAGGTTGCAGCATAGAAACCAAAAAAACAAACAGTTACAAAAAATAAATAAATAAACAAAAAGTACTAAAATGTGCAGTTCCTAGAATGGCTACTAGGGACGGGTTCCCGGAGCAAGTGAATTTCCCTGGAGCGCCATGTTAAAATGTCCAACTTTACTGCAGAAATAGATATACTCGTACCATTTCACAAAAAAGGACGGAAAAAAAGAGAAAGGTTTAAAGAAATAACAGGGTGGTTAATTTTTATGCACCTCATCAGCTAAAACATAAGAATACAAATGTATGCATCATTTTTTTTTTAAATATTTGTGAACGTTTTTGTTGTTTTTATCTTTTTTTTGTCTTTTTTTTTCTTTTTCTTTCTTATGTTTGCATTTCAATCTCTCGTTTTAAATCATTACCTGTCATCACTTTAGCTCCTTTGCACTTCAAGTTAAGTTGTTTTTTTGTTTTACTTTTTTAGTTTGAGACTTAACATAGCAATTCTTATTTAAATGATAATATGGCATGTTGTGCTGTTGTGTGTATTGACAGACCTTTAAAGAGCTCTGTGTTATGTTTTCCTTTGTGGGTGAATAAAATTTTAATTTCATTTCAGGGTAGCAAACTAATGAGACGATAACAGTTTAAAGCACAGTAAATATAATGATCTGTGATATCACCAATAGATTTCTGAAAAGCGGTTTTGAAGCTTCGTCTCTCCTCATATTGCGCAACGCTATGACGCAAATGGGCAAGACAAACAGGCCTGGGAAGATCAATCAAATTAATTGATCGCTTTATAGAAACCCGTGGTACAACCTGACATGGTACAACTATTTCAGGTGAATCAGGCTTTAAATATGTTTATACTGATGCAAGAAGTGGATGGAGATTGACTCACATTTTGAGCCAGAACTGCAACTTCTGTTACATCTGGGTTGGCTTCCTCCTGATAGTTAAATCGTTGCTCCTTGGTTGAAAATTTCCTCCAAACACCTTAATACTGTGTAACATGCAGATATAACAGTAGGCTAGTGGCACTGTCAGATTAATACCATTAGGAGGTAAATAAGTGCAATTTAAATCAGAGGCTCTCTTCATCCATTCGGTGTGGGAGGATCTCCTTGCCACGAAGAGTCTGGGGACTTGCAGTTTTGGCTTTACCGTACCCAAAACCCAGTCTTCGCTGCTACTAGAGAGCAGCTTTAAAACGCGATGCTGCTTGTGATTATAACTTGCCACAAGTAGTTTTATATTATTTGTTTTTGGTTTTTACCCAAAAGAGGCTGTGGTCAGAGGGACATAAAGTGGATCTGTTAGTCATCTATTCCTGTATGTTTTAAACATTTTTTTTTTTTTTTTTACAATTACCATCAATGTAGTGTCACAAATCCAGTTTAGAAAAAAACGAAGTATACAGGTTGAGGTGTTTGATGTACATCTTGTCTTATCATGTACTCCACAACATTTCTCACCAAAACTACAGGCTCCTCTATTTTAGAACATCTTTACTGCCACAAAGTGTGGCTTCTGTCATTGTGTAATCATCTTTATGATGAGCTAAAACGCTCTCATAAGGATGAAGTCAGGCGTTCATTGTTGAGGCTTTTGCTGGTTTGTCAAGAAGTGTTTAGGAAATTACCTCGCCTGATAACGCTTCACACAGTTCATTTTCTGTTCCTCGTAAACTTCACGTGTATCTGTGCATGAATGTGGTCAAACCAGAATCAGTTGAAGCTTGGGAGTTACCGGAGTGAGGGAGCCACACAAACAGCTGCTCACTCTTCCAGTCATATGATGTTTATGTGGTTTATTTGATCAGGGAATTTTACATTTTACTTAGCCAGAAAAAGAAAGGAAGAGAAATTACTGGGAGGCTCAGCAGCCCTCTTTTGCGTGTTGCCTCAGCTACATTATTTAAAGCGATGTTTGCCATCAGAGACTCGTGTTGTTGAACGTTGATGTCCTCCTATTACATGCACTACACATTGCGCAATATATGCACATACAGCACGGCGTAATTATCCATTATGCAAGGTCCATACAAAGATTTACAGTACGTGATTCTGAATATGTTACTTTTCTTACTTCGTCTGGCTTTTTAGAATAACGCATATGATACATTAAATGGCCAAATATAATCTATATCATTCTTATGACTGGACCATCTGACTAATTAAATACAGAAAAGTGCACATAAAAAAATATGTGCAAGCAGTCCCTTCTCTTGTCAGCTGGTCATTAAAAAGCCATGTCAACTGTATTGATTACATTCAAAAGTGATTGCGATTGCACGTCACTAAAGTCGCACAAATCTTAATACCTAATGCAAAAAGACAAAAACGCAACAAAGGTCACAGCAAGTGGGTCACCACTCCCATCACGAATCTGCGTCTGCGCCGGCTCCCTGACTGAAGCGATACTTCCCTCCGAGCATCATTTACTGTCATGGGATACACAAAATCTGATTACCAGCGGCCACGTGTGCAGCCGAGTTTAATCTTACAAGTATACTTTCAAATACTTGTTGAGCAGTTTCTGTGCTTTTGCCAACAGGGTTTGGTTCACGAAGAACCAGCTGAGGTTAAACCAACGCAGCACAGCAGCAAATTAGGACTCACTGAAGAAGTCCGCGCAGCTGGGAGGATGGCGGTTGGCACGTTATAATCACATGTCCTCTGGCATGCTGCTGCTCTTTGCAAACTCTGCCGCAGAGGAATGATTTCTAAACCCAAATGAGCACACTCTATCTTCTTAGTGTAAAATAACAATTTTTATCTTATGAACTTTATTGCCAAGAGTTGGATTATCACCACGCTGAGGTTTGGACTTAAAAGGGCCAGGACATGTTAGCTGAACTGTGTGTAATGACTGGTAACGTGGGGAGGAAGCCAGCCTGTCTGGCTGTGTCTAAAGGTAATAAAACCTGTCTACTGACACCTCTAACACTCAATAATTAACACATCCTACTGTATTTTGTTTTGTAATCTATTAAAAGCAAAAGAAAACTGCAGTACAGCCTCATGGATGTGTGCTGGGGTGCCTTTTCATAAGAATATATATCTATCATGAACAAAAAGAATTTTCTAAAATATTTCAAAATATATGTTACTTTTATCCTGTTTTGTGTTTGCATGGACTCCTTTTCTGTACTTTCTCTAGGCTCATATACCAGTTTTATATCACGTTATGTCATAATAAATTACATAAGGTTCATTCATTTTTCTTTTCACAGGAACTTTTTCTGACAAAGTCGCCTCTTCCGCTTTGACAGTGACATTTTGATATCAAGCAAATTCATTGAATCTTTCTTACCAGCCAATAAATTAACAACCACTTGTTGTTAAACCCCAAACAGTGTCATATTATCCCAAAAAAGCAGTCATGTGAAAGTGCTTCTTATTTCAGAATATCACTGCTGTGAGTACAGTACAGCTTCATCGCTGGCTGCCACTGGTATGGCAAACCATACTGGTCCTAAATGTCTGCTGCCTCTCATTTACAAGCTGATTAAATGAGACACAAAATGCCTGTTTTCCACAAGTTATCACAGTTTCTTGAAGTTATCTTTGACATGCTTTGGTGAAAATACCACATGGATACGGTGCAGCCTTTTCAGCTGTTTCTTTACAGGTTTTTATGGCAGCTGGTTTCAGGGGTCACACGGACCACTGCACTCAACTCCAAACCTCTCTGCTTTCCAAAGTATGAATATAGGTTTGTGCTGTCATCCCAAATGTTAATGAGCTGTCTAGCCAGGAGTCTGAAGTGTGGCTGCTTGTGTCACACATAATATCAGTAATAGATTATTATTATATAACTATAACATCCTATGACCAACACAAAGGATTTTAAGAAAAACAAACAAACTTATGCATAGAGACATCGTTATTGCTGACAGAAGCTCTGATGGGCAAACTGAGTTTTCTAATTTTATTCTTGGGTTTTAGAAAATCGTTTTCTTTGCCACACTCAACATGTTCTGAGAATCCTTGTCCCTCATAGAAAAGCAACACAAAACGAACACGAGCTACTGCACATACAAGTAGTCCCCATCAGTAATTTAGTCACCACCCCTGATTATTGCAAGTGCTTGGAGAAATGTTCTCAAACACTCTCTATTTAAGATGCCAAACAACAAAGAGTAGTGATAGAAGGTGTTGACTTTGCACTGACAACAGGGGTGTGCGCGTACACGTCTCTCTACCGCCGTACCTGGATCCACTCAAACCTGGAATGATTTACCTGCGTTAGCATACAAAAATACATTAAAAAACACAGTTGATGAGTGTTGTTAATGGTTTTTTGTGTTTTTTATAGTTTAACATAAACGTTTAATGTGTAGGATCAGTGGTATGATTCCCAACATGAGCAATGGACACCAGAAGTCAAGATCATTCTTCTGGTTTCTCCTTTGGATACTGGTCCTACCCCTGTCTTTTCCTGGCAGCTCAGAGGCAGAAAGAACACTTTTGTCGCTCTTTGTGTCAATTATCAGCTGTCGATAGGTGCTAGGACGAGAAAAAAGAGTGGGAGTGTGTGTGAGTGCATTTCCACACATGCAAGTGTGGCCTGTCCAGAAGGATAGAACAGAACAGGAAAGTAAAGAATAGAAAAGTAAAGAATAGAATAGAATAGAATAGAATAGAATAGAATAGAATAGAATAGAATAGAATAGAATAGAATAGAATAGAATAGAATAGAATAGAATAGAATAGAATAGTAAAAGAAAAACAAAAGAAAAGTAAAGTAAAGAACAGAACAGAAAAGTAAAGTAAAGAACAGAAAAATAGAATAGAATAGAATAGAATAGAATAGAATAGAATAGAATAGAATAGAATAGAATAGAATAGAATAGAATAAGGAAAACAAAAGAAAAGTAAAGCACAGAAAAGAAAAGTAAAGAACAGAAAAATAGAATAGAATAGAATAGAATAGAATAGAATAGAATAGAATAGAATAGAATAGAAAAAGGAAAACAAAAGAAAAGAAAAGTAAAGCACAGAACAGAAAAGTAAAGAACAGAAAAATAGAATAGAATACAATAGAATAGAATGTAAAAAGGAAAACAAAAGAAAAGTAAAGTAAAGAACAGAAAAGAAAGAACAGAAATAATAGAATAGAATAGAATAGAATAGAATAGAATAGAATAGAATAGAATAGAATAGAATAGAATAGAATAGAATAGAATAGAATAGAATAGAAAAAAGGAAAAGAAAAGAAAAGAAAAGAAATGGAACAGAAGAGAAAAGAGAGGAACAGAACGGAATGAAACAGAAGACAACAAAAAGAGAGGTATGGAACTGAACAGATGAAAACAGAATGGAAAAGAAAGGACTGGACCAGAACAGGACAGAAAAGAAAAAAGGAAACAGAACGGAACGGAACAGTACAGAAAAAAGAGAAATGAAATGAAATAGAATAGAATAGAATAGAATAGAATAGAATAGAATAGAATAGAATAGAATAGAATAGAATAGAATAGAATAGAATAGAATAGAATAGAATAGAATAGAATAGAATAGAATAGAATAGACAACTGTCAGGTGAGCTGAACTCTGAAAATGTGTGAATCTTGTTCATGACAGCTGTTTTATCTACAGCTCTTGGCTCACCCACATACTCGCCTCTGTGTTTGATTCAGCCCTGCAGAGCCACAGTGAATCACTGGGGTAGGTACAGTATGTGATGAATAGATAGAAAGGAGGTACCTTGAGGAAATTATGGAGCTTCAGAAGAGCGTAGGTGGGCCTGATGAGTCAGTGTGGCTTTGTGGCAGATGGTTTGGCAAAAGGCAACAAATGTGGGCACAGCCACACATCTACACAAACCAAGAGGAATTGTGGCTGGACAAGCTACATTTGAAAAAAAAAACAAAAAAACAATTAAACAGTTGTAATTTCAAAAACTTATCAACTAGTTTTCAGTAACCTGGATGCTCTTTAATCATTAACAGTGAAAAAAGTAAGAACAACTTCTTACTTAAACAAATAGAATGACAAAGACAAACACGTGGAGCAGGAACAATGACCAACCAGATTGTGGTAACTCGCCATGATGGCACGACTTTGATATTTGCCTCGTCACGTTGACTTGAAAGCTGAATTCATTATGACAGGGAAGAACAGCAACCCATCAATGGTAGAACGCATCACTCATGCTTTTCTTGGCCAGATTTCACAAGCTTATTCAGTTTCTATACTGTATGTCTGTTTATGTGTTTTTCATGTCTCTTGCCAATCTTTTGACTGATATATTTCAACCTTTCCGTAAGAGGTGCTGTGTGTCCTGGGAGAAGTGATGTCAAGTTTGAGGTGGTTTCACATTTCTACGTCAACACTGCCAGATACTCGCTTGTCTGAGATTTGGCTTTTACCCAACGCCAATGAAGAAATGTAGAAACTCTTCATCATGCGGGCTTTGTTTGGGATCACATTGCGCAGTTGGGGGTTAAGTGTAAGTAATCCTGTCTTTGATGCCTAGTTCAGGAAAGGGAGAAAGCGGAAATACAGGGAGACAGAAATACGATTGCAGTTCCATTCAAACCCCTGTAACTTTCATGTGTTTCTTTTATAAGTGATGTATATCAAAACATTTAAATACTTGTGTCCAACATGCAAACATACTCTTTGTCCCATATTTGGATGCATTAAAGACGCCCTTGAAGATATTTGTCACGGAAGTAATGTGCACTAATTCCCTCCCATTACCACCGTGGATGCTGGGTTTTGGTAAATGTTGCCAACGAGCCTCATCAGTCTGGAGCAGATGCCTGATTTCCTGTAATGACTGTTAGTGTTTGATTCACGAGCCTAGTAGCCTGGCCACCTATAACCATTCACTTTGCAGAAGCTCTCAGCTGTAATGGACCGGCACCCCTCTCATACACAGAACCGAAGGGAACGTACTGAACCGACCGGATCAGAGCACAGGTGGGTTTTATGCAACGACTGATTCAGAACTGTCCAACGGCCACTATTAAATAAAAAACAAACCCCAAGATGGCTTCACAATTGCTAATCTCACCTTGGATCAACAGGTTTTACTGCAAAACCGACAAAAATAATTTACTTACACTCCTTCTCAGCAGCATGCCATTTTGCTGCAATGACAAAATTATAATCATAATTATAACTCTTTCTCCTTGTATTGTTGAAGTATTGGGCTTCAAAGTCTCACATCTTTGCTTCTGAAAGCTACACACCAGAACAACGTTCCAGTTTTAGTTTAGCATTTCAAAACTTATCAAATCTGGGTTTTTTTCTCCCATTTCCTCTGATAACATATCTGTTGTGTTAGAATATGCTCATTGTGGGAAAATTAGAGGCTTAAAATAAAGCCGTGAAAGGGCTGGGGTCTCTAAGTCTTTGGTTTTATATCAGTCTGTTATCTGAAATCCCTCATTTACTTTATTATTTTTTTTGGAAAAGTAAAATTGAAGTTGGTTATAGCACTGACATGAACTGACATGGACCATGCGTGTGTTTCTTATTGTATAGATACAGCTTATGATAATGACTCCTCAAGGGTCTAATAATACTCCCCAAGACTCAACGCTGCACATTAATTAGTTTTGTTCCAAATCCACACAGAGGAGCTGTCTCTGTGCGTTTGTTGTTTGCATGTGTGTTGAATTTGTGGATTTGTTGTTATAGTCACTGCTATGCCAAATCATTTGGCCTCTATTTATATAAGTGTTGTTTTGACAGCTGACTCAAAGTGGAAAGTCTTGGTGCCAGTGAGCTTGTAGAGCAGCACGCGCACGATAATGCATCCTTCCCTGTTGCGCACATGCACAATTACCAGCGGCCCCTGACCCAGTCGGTACATGGGCGTACGGGGAGCGAGGGAGCGTTGCAGAGACGGGTGTCCAGTGCAGACCAGTATCAGGTTCAGACCAGTGATCCCCGAGTAAATCCCCCAGCCTGTCTATTTCAGCTGCTGGGTCGCTTATGTAATTACTCATGTTTTCTTTACACAGCTTTCAGCTACTTTTGCAGCTAACGTCTTCATTACACAGTAGATCATTTTAATATGTTGATTATTTAACTCTGATTATCTTATTTTATTTTATGGGCAGCACGGTGGCTTAGTGTTCAGCACTGTTGTCTCACAGCAAGAAGATTCCTGGTTCAATTCCCGGCCCGGTGGGTCTTTCTGTGTGGAGTTTGCATGTTCTCCCCGTGCTTGCGTGGGTTCCCTCTGGGTACTCCGGCTTCCTCCCACAGTCCAAAAAACATGCAGGGTAGGTTAATTGTACCCCTGCCTTTCCCCTACTATGTGTTGGGATAGGCTCCGACAGACCCCCGTGACCCTGAGAAGAAGTAAGTGGGTTTAGATAATGGATGGATATTATTTTATACTGCTATCAGGGAGGATATAGCCAACATTAAGCTTTGTTCCTACCCTCACCTATGGTCACGAAATATGGGTAGTTACAGAAAGAATGTGATTGTGATAACAAGCGACTCAAATGACTTAGGGTAGGGTGGCTGGACACCCCTTAAAGACAAAGACAGAAATGAGAGGAATGAGTAGAATCACTGCTCCCCTACTTCTAGAGGAGGTAGTTCCGGCATCTGATTATGATGATGGATGGATGGATGGATGGATGGATGGATGGATGGATGGATGGATGGATGGATGGATGGATGGATGGATGGATGGATGGATGGATGGATGGATGGATGGCAAACCTAATCTCTGCTTCTCATCAGCTGGGCATTTGTCAAAATAGATGAGAACACTGTGTAAAACCTTCCGTCCTCAGTGACACAGCTGGAAAATGAAGAGAAATTTCACCTTAGAACATCAGCATGACTTGAGGTTTTTTTTTTTTTGTTTTTTTTTTTTAATGGGATAAAATTCCAACGTCTAGTTGTGTGAAGTTAATACAGACTTACTGACAAAGACTTGATGTTGTAATAAAGGCCAAAAGATTTTTCCACTAAGTGTAAGTTGGGAGTTCTTTTCAGATTAATTCAATCGAGTTATGTTAGGTTTTCTTTTATTTACAGTAATATTATTATTTCTTTTTTGTTTGGATTTCTGTTCATGGGGAACGTTGCATTAAAGATTTGAAAAGAAAAACAGTATATAAGTGTTATTATTTCTGTGTTTATATTTAAAACCTACAATTTTCTAGGAGTGTTTAGACTTTTTATATCCACTGTTGACAGTGGGGTGATTATCGTCTGTTCACAGTAAGTGAGAGAGAGAACAGAAGCTTTTTCATTGTCATGATAGAAATGTGTGTTTCTGTTTTGTTTTGTTTTGTTTTGGGGTTTTTTGAAGGCTGACCCAGCAGACAGATTGTTATTCCTAGTTCGTCATGAATCGTGAACGATTTCTACTCTTTAAAGGTTTACCCTCAGATTTTTGATGAAATATAGGTCCGGTTTTCAGATGTGTTCAGAATAAATATCCTCTTATAGCAGATCTTTCCTTCACCAGTGAAACACCTGAAACCTCGCCACTGCAGCACAAACCACAAAGGAATGAAATCTGTCCCTTCTTTTTTCCTTCAAATACACATTGAGTGTATGAGTCAACTTCAGCAGCACTTAAGACCTGTTTCCAAAAGACATCGGGATCATTTCCAGATTTATTTCCAAACCTATGATGCCAAATTTTGCCAAGGATAAGTAAAAAGTTTGCAAAAGTGTTTTTCTTTGTTTGTTTTGTTTTTCATAGCAAACCCATGAAGATAGGGGTTTTTGCAGAACAACAGGCGGTGTCAAATCTTCTCGAGGATTTTCTGTCTTAAAGGTTCCTGGTTTGAATCCCGCCTGGAATCTTTCCGTGTTGTGTTTGCATGCTCTATCTGTGCTTGTCTGAGTTTTCTGGTTGGATGGAAAGAGGATTTTCCTGCTTCATGGGCGTCAGGTATGAGGCGGTTTATAAACGTTTGAAATGTGATTTTTCCAATCAATAAATATAAGACACATCAAAGCTATATATGGTTTCTGATATATAAAAATGCATAATTTATTATTTTGTCATCATAAAAATTATAGTTGTGATCAGTAAATGAATACATGCAGAGAAGAAAGATTGATGAGGTTGAGAGCCGACAGTTTCAGATGAAAGGAGGGAAGAGACATCAACAAAAAGACGAGAAAACTTCATGTCACATGGAGACAGGATGAGGCACGGGGAAAGAAAGGTGTCTGGTGACTGAGTCGAGTTCACCTGCAGGTATTCAGAGACGGACGAGCACACTTTATGTAGGGCAGCTTTCCATTAGGGCATTATTCAACCCTAAATATAGACGGGGCAGAAGTAGGCTGAGCTGACAGCACTACCACAAGGCTTAAAAAAAAAAAGATATAATGTGTGGCCTTTCATACAGTCATGTTTGACACACTTGTGTTTTGTCGAAATGATTTGCTCAATCTGCTCAGTCATTTAGCCTCATTTTAGTATTCAGTTCTTTTTTTTTCCCCTCTGTAAATAATCATGTTTACAGACCAAAGCATGTGACGTATCCCTCAGACTTCGTATGAATGAACGTGCTTTGATGTAGAAATCAAAAATCGTCCTACAAGAACCAATCAAAGATGCAGAGTATTTGATATTTTTTTGCTGAGAGCCATCTAAGATTACACAAAACAGTTGATCATCTTCTCTATGGGACATTTGACACATATCAGCGGTTCAAAGTCTTATTGTAAGGAATTCTATAAAACAAAATTAAACTTAAGACTTCAACTTGTTTTTTTAACAACAACAAAAAAATCAATAAAAAAATGATGTGTATATAGGTAAAGGTGTTTTTAAACACAGCTCGGTGCTTACGCATCATAAGAGAAACTAAGATGAGTTCAGCAACAAGAAATGTGGATCTACACAGCAGTTTTGAAGCTGTAGAGATTTAAAAGGTACGTGCACACACACGACAGACCACTGCCCTGTAATTATGAGGCTTATAGGCATCTCTGCTCCCTGGTCTACCATCAGACAGCTTGTGGTTTGAGGAAAGCAAGAGAACATTGAGCCGCTGTGATTGTCAATTATTGATGTTAGATGACGATAGTATTCAAATCAGGGTTGGCGTTTCCATGCTGGAGAATTGAACACAAACCAGTATCCAATACCGGAGTCCGGTGGTCTAGTGGGTTATTAACCAATAAAGTCACGCTACATTTTCTGGAGAGAAAGGTTAAATCTTTCACCTAATTGTGTTGTGTGTCTGAAATTTTAGTATGAGGAAATCCAAGCGAATCTAATTTGTCACCGTCAGGCAAACACTCAGATAATGTGGCTGAAGTCGAGTCGAGCAGCAAGTGTTTCCAGTTCCTCATTCATGTTCCATTTGGCTGCTGCCAGCTAAACCAAATATTTATCTGTTGTTTTGGTGCGTTGTGTAATAGGTCAATCGACTTCCTTCACATGCCTGGACCTGGAAAAGGAAGGAGTGTAAATAAATGGCCAAGCCATGACTGGAGCTCAGCTCGCTGACTGTCAATCACCTGGTCCCCCAAAGAGGCCGGCTCTCTCTCATCAATCTCACACATTTCTATATTGTTAGTTCGGATATTGAAGTACCAATATCTCCGGTGACACATACAGGTGTATTTGTACGCACATTTGAGTTTGTTGTTGCAGAAGTGTCACTAAAGTTTTGATTCCTCACTTGCACAAATGAAACCCAGACAGGAACACTAGCTCCTTTAGGTTGGGAAAACTGCAGAGTTGCTGGGTTCCATTTGACGCAGAAGTTGGAACTGGGAGGGAATGATGCCACAACTGAGTTGACCAGTTGCAAAGTTGGAAAAATGGGCACCTAGAGATTAGTCAGTACAACATTTAAACCATGCGAACCTATCTACCCTCATTTCAGACGTAGCTGCCAAAACTACGTCTGAGATAAGGACAGTGCGCCGGCGCTGGCGCTGGCCAGCTCCGCTGGAGATACATCTGCTGCTCGCCCGGTGCCAGCCACAGTCGTGACTTGGCTGAACCGGCAAGAATCAGTCAGGGTAAGTGACTTTTCCCAGTCTTCAAGCTGGAATTCCAACATCATGGGGTATTCCAGTTGAAACTTATGATAAAGAAGTTTCTCGGTTTCCCGTACGTTTGCAGAGCCACTGCCAAGTGGTATGAGTAACACAACCCACAATATAAACTTTAAATTAGGAGTTGTAATTACTTATAGGATGTTAGAATAAAAGTATGCCATGCAACTAAGTGACTCACTGCAGAACCAGTGTGCATCCTCCAAATGCATGCTGGTGATGTAACACTGCATCGGCTGTTGCTTAAAGCTTCAAAGACAGTCTGCAAGCGTTGCCATCTGTGTAAAGATGGCATCTGGGAAACTTTTCCCTTAAAATCCCACTTAAAACAGGAAAGTAAACTCAGAGATGTCATCAAGACTGTTGTTAGAAACTTTGCTGCTGGTGGCAGCAGACGGATAGTTGGAAATGGGAACCTGGGTCTACATTATCAGAAACTTTGAAAAGGATCCAGACTGAATTTGACTGTAGATTTTGCCCCCCCCCCCCCAATAAATCACCAACGATGAAATAAAAGGTTTCAGTTTTCTACTGTATGTTGTGATAGATATTGATATTTTTCAGTTGCACTGGGAGATAGGTGAAATATGCACATCAGAATATAAACCATTAAAAAAAACAGAAGTATAATTTAAATGTTTGACACTGTTGGGGGGCACATATCACCAGAGAATGGCACATTTTCATGTTTCATTCCCGGGACTTCATGGGCAACCCTCTGACTCACTACACCCACTCCCCGCTGAGCTGAGCCGAGCTGAGCTGAGCTGACAAGATCTTTAGAAAATCTGGCTTTTGTGCAGACTGTAAAAACACAGTTTCTACTCATTTCATCCGCTCTCCCTTGTCCCCCTGCTTCCCTTTTCATTTCCCCTCCGATTATGTCACCATCGAGTTGGAGCTGGCACCACTAACAACTTCCATGCCAGTATGTATAATAAGTAGGCCAGAACCACATTAAGTTTCACATGTTGCTGTGACAAGCCTAGACTCGCTCCATGCCCACAGACCCAGAAACACCTACACCCTTTTCTTCACAATTACTGTCAAAGAGGCAGACTTACATTCCTGCTAGAAGGGATGTAGGTCAGCTGCAGCTTTACTCAAAATGAGGGAGCAGGTTTAAAAACCAAAAGGAAACACGGAGAGGAGCACGAATCGGATTTTATTTTCAGGTGGGAAAATTCCTCTTGACATTAGACTTTAGATAAATAAAATTGTCATTCATCTGTGTTATTTTTCATTATTTATTTCCATAAAGTAGACCTGGGTGTGGTGATAATAAAGGTTAAAGCTCCTTTTACTGGCATTAAAATGTAAATTATACAAACCTTAAAGTTCATTCAAAACATTTTTTTTCTTTTTCCTCCTTCTAACCAGGTCCTTCAGGTTGGTCTACATCCAAAACAGGAGGATGCTGCTTTTCTGTTTCACAAGATGAGAGAGGGATTGCAAATTTATGAATATTGTACCCATACCTGGAGAGCGCTGCTTACAAAAAAAGAAAAAGTTTTTATTTGAAAAAAAACTTAATGACAAAAGTGCTGCAGGTTGTAAAACAGACCCGTCTCAACAGCCCACTGCGCACCCACACGGATTCACGCACCTACAGTAGTGTTCGTGACTCGCTGAGAAATCCCCGTTCCCTGCTTCCTTGCAGATCCTCGAGGTGGGTATTTATTAGAGGTGCGACATTCTGGGACTGACTGTTGCCGCATGTGCGGAAGAAAGCAGGTGGTGCGAGACAGAGGGAGGAAAAAACACAGAATTCATCTTTGCATGTGAATGTGTTGGCAGTCACGTGTAATTAAGCTTCGTTCTTTGCAAACAAGGGAGCAGCTTCATGTGGTTTTTGAATAGTAGCTCATCATTTTTACACGTTACCGTTCATTAGTTTTACAATATGTAAGCTGCTGCGCAGAGGTTTGGGGCAATACACGTAAATGTTCATTATCACATCCAATTACACTGCAGAAAAGAGCAATACGGATAAGTCATGATACTGCTTTTAGAGTCACTACTTTTGAAATTCATTAATCTGGGTCATTTTCAAACAGCACAGTTGATGTAGACGGTAGCGAACAACCTAAACAATATTCAAAAAGTGTTCTTTAGTAGAGGTCGGGGATATAAACTGGGGGGCAGCTTTGCTTCTCTATACTCATCTTTTTGGCTAAAAGAGTTTTGCTGTTGCCTTTTCGCCAGATACTTTTAACCATTTCAGTGCCAACCAAGGCCAATAAAAACATACACATGATCCTGAAAGCTCCTTTAATCTCATCACTATAATACACAAGAGTAAAACGCAACTTGGCACAATTAAAGGGTTTTGGGAAAGTTTTGCTGAATTTATCATCTCCACATGGGAAGCAATCAGGTCAGAAATTAACATTTTCAGTGGGGCCTTTCCTGGAATATGAGATGTGAACAAAGTCCCTCTAGATTTGTTTTCCCACATCTTCCCACTATTTGACATGCTTTTTGGCTCTGCATAGTCAAATAGTGTTGTGGACCTTGTAGAGGCATCATTTTAGAATCAGTTTGTACACCACCTTCTTTGGACAATATATTGCAGATAATGTTGTATTGCATATGTGTACATTTAACTTCTCCTTAACAGCAGCCAAAATGCTCATCAGAGAAACAGGAAACACTGGAAAAATAATGACATTTGGACAAGGAGACAAGTGCAACATGGGTTTATTGTCAAACTGGTAATTAAGACATGAAATTGATTAATGCCATATCAAATCTTAAACTCCGCTGTAGTAAAGTGCAGATTCAAATCAAGTTGCCCTGGGTGTCCTGGTACATTATCCAAGTCTGGTTTTGAACTGCAATATGAAATCCTAGAAATTATGAAAAGCCCTTTTTTTTTCCAACCCACACACCTAAAGCTAATGTGCAAACAAGGTACTTCACAAAGCTGTACTATTCTGTACGTCAAGGCGTCCCACCCACTTACTTGCCTTCAGTTCTCATAAAAACTAAACGATGGTTGGTACAAGATGAGCAGATCCTATTCCAGCTGCAGTTTGGAGCCTAGGAGTCATGGTGAAAAGTCTTCTGCTGTGATTATTTGGTTGATACACTGCTGCACATGCAAAAAAAACGGGCAAATGTTGGCAAGGTACCCAATTTTTTTTTTTTTTTTTTTGATCAGCATTATTAAAGAATGACGGCATTTGAAGGTCAGCCACAAATGAACACTGAGAGGTTGCTTCTGTTTACAAGCCTGCCCTCCCCAGCGCCTGTAGACAGTTTGGCTCCTGTGGTTTCTAGTAGCTGTCATGTGCAATGCAGAGTCTCCATTAGCGCCACTTCACTGTAACATCTGTCCTAAATTTGTGAAAGCTCATCTGAACGCTCCATATTAAAAGAAACACACTGCATGGACCACACACCTTCACCCATCCAAATATACAGCCACTTAAATGCATTCACTCTTCTTAAAACAATCACCACAATGGTTCTGCACCTTCCTCTCACACTACTGTGTGAAACAGGTGGATACTGAAAAACGCGGCAGCGATGAGGTAAACAAAAAACCAAACAAAAAAAAAAAAAAGTTATGACATATTGCACAGACAAGTGCCGGCACAGATTACAACAGTCTCTCTTTCAAATAGCCCAGCCTGTGCATAGGAAGAATAAAGCACTTATGGTGTTCACACACATTAACCCCTTCTTGTAAAGCTTTGTTACGCACTAAAGTGTGGACGACAAACGAGTCTAGAATCCACACCACTTGGCAGATATCCAGATTTGTATGACCGAAACTACAGGTGTTGTAAAAGTACAAAAACATAAACCTAATGATGACCGAGGAAGGGTCCGTGACTGTTGGCAACAGTGATTGGACAATGAAAAGAAAAATTAAATTTAAAAAAAAAAAACAAAAAAAAAAAAACCCTCAAGTCCCAGCATATGTGGAAATGCCTTGAGACTGCTCTGAGAGGAGAGAAGCAGGCCATGTTGTGACTGGGTTGGAACCAGCATGGAGAAAAATCTCTCAAGTTTCATACAATAAATAGCATTGTGGAATTTGTGCAAAAAAAAAAAAAAAAAAAAAAAAAAAAAAAATTTCCTCAAGCAAAAAATATATGAAACCCTCTGCTCAATTAATCGAGAGACAACTGTTTGTCCATGTTGCAACATGCTCCTAATTTATCCCCAGAGATCATGCCACGACCAATCAGAGCTGCAGCTCTTTCAGCACAAGGTCACTCATTCAAGCCAATTATTTTTCAGTCCATCCTGGCCAAATGAGGGCATTTTGTGCACATGATTCTTAAAGTTAATACCCTCCAAATAGAGACAGTTTGCAGACTTGACCCATATTATTGTCTTTCTGCTTTTTAAACCCCCGAAGGCTTATAAGGCTCCTCAACAAGTTCTGTCCACTTGATGTAGTCGAACCCCCACCCCTCTTTTCACTCTTCTGATCCCCGTTGACTTCTTCATGATCATTATCTGTGGAGCAAGACAAAGGCCTCTAGCTTCTCGGGAATGTTTCCCCGGTAAACGAGGCCATGTTTGATGATAGCCCTGGCAGCTAGGCACTGCAGCGTTGTGTGGTTAATGGGCTGGATGACATTCCTGGCCAGCTCCTTCTCGTCCAGGAGATCGCAGGCTGTTTGTTGGAAGGCGTTGGTGCTATCAAAGTGAGTCCCACAGGAAATCAGCAAGTTCATGATGTCAGGGTGACCATTAGATGCCGCTATGTGAAGAGGGCTGGTGGAACCATAGATATATACACGTTTAAAAAAAATGCATATGATGATTATACTGTGTAGATATGTGATGTTTATGACATATATGCTGATACATGAATATACACAGACCTGTTGTCATCTTCATCTCTGCTGTTAACATCTGCCCCACACTCGAGGAGGACTGAAGCGACTGTAAGAGAGGGAAACTTGCAGACGGGATAGCGGCCCACACAGGTGGTGTTGCGGTCGACTGCCAGGTGTAGTGGGCTGAAGCCGTTCTTACCACAAGGATGGAGTTTCAGGAATCTGACAGGGGGGAAAGAGGACAGAAAGAGAGGATATGACACTGATCAAACTAAAATGCGGATATCAGGTTTGAACTGTAATCTCTGTGTGAATGATTCACATAGTGACAGAGGCCTTTGATCGAGGTGGAATGCACCAGTCACTCAAAGTCAACATCTTCTGCTAAACAGGATCTCTGCTGATAACTGCTGAAACCTTTAACAGAATCAGATAGTCATGGGATGACGAACCAATTTTCAGAAACTGGCTCGGGGAATATCAATTCATTTGTGATTGCTTCTCTTGCCATTAAATGTCTGAAATCAATTTCATACAATATTGCCAAAATACATCACAAAAACACACCTATAGATGGTTTCCTTCTTGAAATGGTCCTGCTCTGCAGTACATGGCACCTTCTCTAAAAGACAAATGAGGTGCAGGATAATTGAGAGGGCCTTGCTTAGTTGAGCAGGGTCAGGAGGCATTGGTCCACTTTGTTTAATCGCTCGTTCAATCTCCAACACGCTCTTGGACAATATACCCATCAAGTCCTCAAAGGACACAGAAGTCCCCAAGAGCCCCTTTGCCCTGTCCTGCAGCATGAAGGAAAAGAGCTCTGCGAATGACAGCAGGCTGGAGGCCGTCATAGGGCTGAGGGGGTCCAGATTGCTCTGCTGCATGTCCAGTGCATACTTCCATAAGTTGATGCAGCGCTCAAAGTTTCCAGAGTCGGCATAAACAGCACCTCTGTAACGGATATAGTAGGACGTGTCAGGATGTTGTGGACCAAGGATTCTCTCGCGGATGAGCAGAGCCTGCATGCGCATCTCATCTGGGTCAGATATCAGCCCATCCAGCTCTTCTCCATTTGTAACCTAGGAAGGATAGTTGAAATGTTGAAACGTGTCTTGGGATTTCTGCACCGTTGTGCTTCATTTAATCAATGCAATCATGCAATAGTGCAAAGCTTAAGCCGTAGGATTCTAATACAGAATCTTTGCTGAACATTTAATTTCCCCTGCTAAAATGTGACATCTATAACAGTAAAATACACTACAGAACAAATCCACATTAAATTAAAATCACAACCGAAATACATTTAGCATTGGAAGAAAATAAACTCACTTCTCTAGCATAGTCGTATGCCATCACCAGCTGCTTCGGTTCTGGTTTGTGGGCGATATTGTTACTGTCCAGGTATCTGAGGTCCATTGCTCTCCTCCAATATTTCAAAGCCCCGAGCAGATCTCTTTTCTTGTCAACAAACGTAGCTCCCAAGAGCTCCAGGGCATCAATGCGTTCCATGTGGCTTGTCTGTAGAAGAAAGGTTGCTTTTTCAAACACTATGCCTTTGCACATTTAACCATTGTCAGAATATCCACTGTTGAGTGACAGAAAGCCTAACCTGTTGGTGTGTTGTCAGGTAGTCTACAATGTTAGTGTGGCCTGTAACACTGGCAGAAAGTAACGGTGTCATGCCATAACCATCCTGTTCCATGGTTGCACCATACTGCAGCAACATTCGCATGATCTCAAGGCTGCCCGACTCCGCGCAGTCATGAAGCGCTGTGTTGCCTGTGAACAGATACAACACATGCTTTACAATAAAGCTACACGTTGTTTTATTAATATCCAGTCAAAACAAGGATGAAAGACAGAATTATGTCACACATTCTTAGCCAAAACTCAGAGTGGTATGTTTTTGCACAATATATGATTGCCCGTGTTTTTAAATAAAGAACAATTTTAGGACCTTCTTAAAAAATGAACAGCATTTTTGGTTATGCTCTAGACACACACAAACAAAAAGGTCAGATGTTATTAGAATCACAAGTTATTTCACGAGCCGTTTGCCCACTGTAATCACACAGCCCGTCCATGCAGCTGCCCAATAGCTCACTACCTTGCATGGGAAGTCACAAGTCCTCTCTTCTACAGCTCATACGGTATTATGCCCACAGTAGTCTGCCTTCATTTCTAAAATGAAACTAATCTCCATCCACATTAGTATTTGAACTGTCAGAAATCATGTCCATTAAAATACACATCACTTGGCAGCAAATGCCCACTCGTGCCACAAGAGTGAATACAGTGCTGTAAATAACCTTTTGCAAATATTCTTATGATGGTTTTCCTCCTGTGGAAATGGCTAATTAACAGCTTACACCAACAAGCACATGAGCAGCTCTTGCCGTTCCCCGTCCACACCTGTTGTTAAGGTGCATCTGTGTGTAATCTTCCAGTAATGGTCATATGATAGAGGCTTGGACAAATCAGGGCAGGATGCATAAGCCACGTTTCCACAGCAGCAGTTTGGGTTCGCATGGTATAGTACGATTTGTAACAGTAAGCCCTGATCTAGTTTGCGTTTCATCTGCAAGGGGTGTTGGCTTGATGGTTGTAGCATCCTCTACGCAACAGCACAACATCATACCCAGACGAACAACACACCTCTGTTAAGAAAGGCCTAAACAACAGCAAACAGAATATTCCCTTTGAGCAGGAAAAAGCTGAGCTTTTCCTACGAAGAGACTTCTAGAGAAGAGCTAGAAAAGACAATTTTTTGCTCACCAATCAACTGAGTAAAGTGCTTCTAGCTCCAACTTAAGTGAATCTTACCACGGGATTCAATTACTTTGACAGGTGCCAAAAACCAGTACAGTATGGTCCTTTTTGCACGATTCACAGCTTATGATATTGGAAACACAAATACATACATACTGTATTTCACAGATTGCTGAAAACAGACATGTCAAGTCACAAAACAAACCTGAGAAATCATGCAGTTCATTCTCAAGGTTACACCACAACCAAAGCGTTTACAAACTGAAACAGGTCTGTATCAGGGAATTAAAAAAAAATGTCATGCATTTTCTTAAAATCTGAAGCTTTTGTTACTTAAATTTCTGAGTGTGGAGGCTACTGCCCCCGTGACCCCACCTCAGATAAAGCTGAAAAAGATGGATGGACAGACGAGTGTGGATGTAGCTAAAACTTAAAGAACTCAGTTTTGAAGTGGGAAATGTCACATCAATTGCTGCATTACATAGTGTTCTTCATCTCCCACCTTTATGAAAAGGGGGAAATGATATTTTCTATAATATAACAGTGTTATATTTATAAAAAAAAAAAAAAAAATTCCACAATAATTTGTATCATAAAATCAGTCCAATATTGGTAGCAATGAAATGCACAATTATATATTTTTTTCACTTCCCCTTCCTCAATTTATAGTGTAAAGCATCAAAATATTGCTGGGAGGAACAACAAACTTAATCCAACACTTACTTAAAAGAACATCACCCTGCTGAGCAAAACCAATGTTGTGGTACTATCAAAGGCTAAGAGGCTAAAAATAAAGATAGTAGGGCACACAGCCTGCTGCCTCTTATCTTTCACTGGGTGATTATGTCACAGTTTGTTATTTATTTTAGCACTTAGAAAGAAAAATTAGAATTGGTGAAAATCATAGTCAGTAGGTTACACCTTTAACAAAATCGTAATCAGTCAAGAAAATTGGAAATCTGTCTGATGTGTCTGATTTACAGTCATCAAAACAGTGTGTGTGTGCTTACTATGCATTTACTACCCACAGAAATTGCAAAGAACGCTGCAATAAATTTTCCACTTTAAAGCTACACTTATACATTTTCAAAACATAACCTTTGTTGGTTGTTTGAATTGTGACATCTACACAATTCCAGCAAATTTGGCACTCCCAAAAACAAATGTTTTTGCTCTACTGTGGACCTCATTTGAGTTTATGAACGATCAAACAGGGCAGATAAAACCATAAGCATGACGTAGTTGCACTGCTTCATAGTTTCTTTCTGAGTTACAGCATTTCCTTCCCGATTCATCAAGCCTCTATCATGTGACCAACACTGGGTCAATGGGTGGCAGTAAAGCACCTTTTGCCAGTTTACCGACACCCAATAAAACCCAAAGAACTGTATAATTTGATTCCATAAACAACATTTTGCAGTCAAAAACATGAAGGCTGCTGACAGGCTGCTGAAGGCTTGTTGTCCTTTATATCAGCTGTTTTACACTCAATGTATTGCAACTCCTTGCAGGGTGGGGGTGTCACTATGAGCTATTTTAAGAACAATCTGCAGCAAATGTTATTTCTAGAGGAATTTTTGGACAGTTTTTGATCATGTGTGTATGCTCAGTGAGCACAGATGGCCGTGTGCCATGCATGCAATAAACAGATACATCTTGCATCAGCTTTTCATAAACTAGTAAATCCATATTTGAGCAAACAAAAAGAAAAAAAGAGTTAGATGAAGAATTAACCGTTATTTATACTCTTCAGTTCTGCCTGCCAAAACTACACTAATCAGATTCTTATTCGGTCCAAGCCAAATCTTCAACTGTAGGGGCTTAATTAAATGGACATGGCAAGCTGGGCTAAAAACTTTAACAGTGGTGTTGTAGTTTAGCAAAGGTCACTTACACAACTAATCTTTTACTTACTAATATCAGGTCTATGATTTTATTTATCTATATTGGTGTGTGTGTGTGTATATATATATATATATATATATATATATATATATATATATATATATATATATATATATATATATATATATATATATATATATATATATATATATATATATATGAAAAATTAAGTGGTGATTCTGCAGTCTGCAAATCCAATGTTAGGTTTTAAATGCTATTAGGTCAGCTCTGAGTCTGGTGTCACACCCAGTTTTAATAACTTTCTGGCTCTGGCTCCTTAATTCCCACAGGATCTAATGTTATTGAACTACCACCCTCACCACATCACAAATGTGACCTCTTGCATTGTTTAGGCTTTTACTTAAAAAACAATGGTCTGACAGATGGCTAAAACTGAAAGACTGCATTCCATTACCGTTACACATGCAAGTTTGTGTACTGGTTTTGCATCCAACAGTGCGTACCACCTGGTAAATATAAAAAAAAAAAAAAAAAAAAAAAAGAAGAGAGAATTTGGCATCTCCCCAAAATTAACAGATGGTGACTCAGGCAAGAAAACCATTCTTATCAATGTAGTGGAGAAGTGGAGACCAAGATGCCAACAGAGTACCTACCACTGCATGCACGTTTGTCAGTACTTCTTATAAAAATGTACACAGAAGATCAATGAGTAATCCTAGTTTGTCATGAAATAATAGGCAAAAACCTAGAAATAGGAGCATTATTAGAAATGGATTCATCAGAAAAAAACTGAAAGGTCTCATACACATACCTACAAAGAGAGTCGACAGAGGTAAACTTCCACGTTTCCATTATGAAAGCTCATATTTGTATGTTGACTAATTTCAAGCAAATGCTACACCAGGTCACATGACATTGTTGCTCCCAGCTACTTATGCCTAGTCAAGTTCTAGATAGTGTGGAAGGTATTTTCCCTGTTTACATATACTTCTGACTAGTTTAACTTTTTTTCTGCCCGTTTTATGATCAATAAAAAGTGTTTATGATGCAATGTTGGTTATCACAGATCACTTAAAGTTGTCTATAGAGTAGAAATGTCCACTAAAATTAAAATGACATGAAAAAATATACACAAATACAGCATGTAGAGTACAGTATATATTACCTTTAACACTTTTCCTGTTTACATCTGCACCTTTCTCCAACAGGTACTGCGCTATTTCTTTGTGTCCCTTGTAGCAGGAAATCATGAGACACGTGTGGCCATGTCTGTTAGCCACCTCCAGGTCAGCTTTGTGCTCCACCAGGTACTTCACAATGTCCAGGTGGCCGTCAAAGCAGGCCGCCCGCAGGGGCGTGGAGTTGGTGAGGGTCGTGCTGTTAACTGAAGCTCCGTGGCCCAGGAGGGACTGGACCACCTTCAGGTGACCCGCCGCTGAGGCCGCCCAGAGAGGGGGCGCTCCCTCGATGGTCTCTCCGTCGAAGTTCACCGAGCCACCGACCTCAACGGGAGCGCTGCAGCACTCCAGCAGGTACTCCACCAGCTCCAGGTGGCCGTACCGGGACGCCATCAGGAGCGGGGTCGCTCCGTTTGTCTTCTCGCCCATTAGCTTGGTCACTTCATGTCCATCTTTGTTCTCCAGCAGCTTCTGGAGCAAACGCAGCTTTCCGTCCCTGGCTGCGTTAAATACCGCCGTCTTTAAATCCATTTCGGACAGTGGGTTTAACTGTTAAATATTAAAAAAAAACGAACAGTAGCGATTTTGTTGCAGAAACAAACAGAGTCGCCGCGGGCCGCTGGAGCCGGGACGCCTTTGTTTACAACAACCTCCGACTCTCTGGCTAACAGAAGCAACAGTCCGCTAGCGTTTTATTGTTAAAAGCCCGCAGGAGTAGGCGACTAAAACAGTTCAGCTCACCGGTTTTGGCGGCTCCGGTCGGTTACGTGACTCTCCAGGTCTATTAATAACTCATAGAAACGAGACGACTCTTGGTCTAGTTTTAGATAAGACGTCGAGTTATCGAGGTGGCCGCTCGACTTCCTCGCTCGATTCGGCTAGCCGACTAGCTTCGCTAAGCGGAGCCGCTCTTCACCTCCTAGATGTCGGACGCTCTTCCGCTGACATTTCCTCCTCTCTACGGACCTCTCCTTCCTCGTGTATATTTCTCACGCTCGTCATGGTCCCGCGGCATGTAGCGTCGCTCCCGAGGCGTTATTTATATTCACTTTCCGAGGGCCGAGATGTTAAAATCCACCCCCACCCGCAGCTAGCTTAGCCTGGGGGGGAAGAGCGGTCTTCGGGCGGGTGTCCTCGGTTTTTCTGTCACGCAGGCCGACAAATACACGGTGTAAAATGGGTGGAAATGTGGTCCGGATACCCGCTCGGCAAACCGACACGACTATAATCTCAACAAAGGAGAAGGTGAATGTGGGGCAGCTAGCCGCCCACGACTCGGTGGGATCATCACGACTCCGTTTCTGTCAAATCACAAACCCCACGCACTCTTTTTTTTCTCCACTAGAGCACGTGACTGACAGCGTTTCCGACCAATTAAAGAGCCGTAGCCCGTGACGTAGCCAGCCAAATAAAGCAATTAAAAGAATCCTGTTCAGTCTCTTCTGAGTTTTTTTTTTAATTTACAGACCGAGCAACCACACTGGAAAATACTAATAAGTTTAATAGAAATATTAAACTCCACCATCTGAGCCAGCTATGACGTATTTGGAAGTATTGTGCTAATGAAGATTGAACGCTGTAAATGTTTACTCCTTGGACTATATCACTCCCTGCAGGACGCAGAAAGCATGACAACGGGGCTCATCCACTGGCGATCTGGTGTTGTTCAATTAACAGTGTTGATTAAAAGAAGCATTTCTTAACATTTAAACAAAAAAGTTTATTCAGGCATTCCCCATAACTTAAAACGTACACAACAGTTCCAACAATGCCTCAGCGCTGTCCGGAAGTTAAACATCAGAGCATAAACAAGAGGGAAATAACGCTGCACCACAAACCAAAACTATTAGGAGACAGGACCGCAAACTTAACGGAGTCAAAACACAAATATTTATTGGAATGAATATTCATCAAATCTTTAGTTGTTTCCATCAGTTAAAACAGTGGAATTGGTTTTGTTCCATCTGCATATTTAAAAATACTTAATAAAATTCATTAAGTGTTGAGTTTTATGGTATTTTCCAGTGGAGATGTAAAACTTCTCATAAATACAAAAAACATGACCTTTTACCTGTAAAGTCTAGTTGACCAGAGTCACGTTTACTGATCGTGTTAACAGTAAAACCTATACAAGGGAACATCCACAATGATTCATTGGTATTCCATGTCTCAGCCATGCATGTGTACAAAAACTAAATTTAGAGTCCAATTCCTGCAAATCAGGGAAGGCACGACCCCTGTGACTTATGGCTGGAACAAGACTGTGGTCTGATTATGCCTAAAATCCCTATGTGGCCCACAGGAGAAAAAGAAACTCAAATTTTGTTCACCAACAAATAATTCAGATGAGAAAATAAAAGTTTTTAAGAACTGATCATTTTTTATTATGTACCAACCCCATCACCCACCACTTTGCCTATTTCAGAGTGTAGTTTGGGCTGAAATTGTAGCAGAACAGGAGGAAGGTATGGGATGGAGCTGAGAAGAACACAAATATAAACAAGAACACATTTAGAAAAAGTAAAATTGCTTCAGGTTTGTCTATATTACCATCTTGAACTGTCTCAAATACAGATAGTTACAAGCTACAAAATCAATCACTTTCACTTTACCCCTCAAAATATTTTAAAGTTTTTTTTTCTTCTTCTTCCCTAGACTAATTTTGCATAAAGTCTTTAAGAACCACAATGCTGAGTGAGGATGACACGTCAGATTGTATGACCTGGCAGTCTGATATGATCCAATTTCAAATCAGCACTGTTGTTTTTAAATCACTCTATGCATGTGACCCCAAATACAGATGAAAAGTGATGAATGAGATGCTGGAGTTCAGAGTGTTATGATCCAACGCGTGTCATAGTGGTCTTCTTGTCAGAGAAGAAGCTTCTCAGCAGAACCACCTGGCTGATGCTGACCACCAAGAGGATAATGGCTTCTCCAATGGACCAGAATGCAACGCGGGTGTTGAGGTCCTCAGCCCGACTGCGCCCCTGCGCCTCACGGAGGCGGAAGTGTGTCTGGTAGTCGATAACTGATTTCAGAGCCTCATGAATAGACACACAGGCTGATTCCATCTGAATATGAAGAAGAAACAGGAGCCAAAACCATCATTACAGTTAACTGGCTATCAAACTTGAATTAATTGGCACATGACAAAGTTTTTTTTTTTAATTAAATTGTGCCACGTGTAAAGAGTTTGAAAATGTAACTAAGAAACTTTTTTAGTCAGCAATATTAGAAAAATCCTTTACTCAACCAGTTATAAAAGTTAAAATAACATTAGTTTTAGACAGTTTCCCACACAAAACAAGGAAAACTGTGATACTATACAATCTTGTACAAATTAAAACAACTGTAATCCTTTGTCTTAACTGGAAATATGCATGCAAGATTTTTAGGAGAATACGCAAGTAAACTGTTTTTTGTTATTAACCTTAACAAAACCTGATAGCAACTCACCAGACCTGTCTAACGTCTTCAAAGAATTTCAGCAGATTCATAAACTGGTTCAAGTTATACATATTTTTAGGATGTGTTTATTTTCTCTCTTAATGGACTTTTTTTTTTACCTGATTTTATTTAATCAGCTCAGCTAAGGATTATTACAGCATTAAATACAGTATTACACTAAAACCCCGAACAACTGAATAAAAATTAATCTTCTTGAAAAGCAGCAGACATCTATTGCAAGCTTTTATACAAATAACTCAAATCTATACCCTCACTTTTAACTTAACTCAGGATGTACATGTTATCGTTAACAGAAACTGTTTATTTATATCTTTAACTTAGATCATGATTTGATCATATTTAAGTATTTTACAGACACATGCAAATAATTTCCCAGTTAGTGCTTTTATTTTCTTAACAGTACAGGTTGTGAAGAGAGTGATAGAAAATGGAGGACTAGAGCGATATCTTACTTTGCAACCCAAACTTTGATTTAAATTAGTCTATAATGTCTCTATTTGACAAAATATGATCCTGAGTCAATATTAATTACAGATACAAATGCAAAGCTTACCTGGGTGAGAGCAGTGACCCTGTTCTCATTGGGGAACAGTGGAGGATCATCCCCAACCTGGAAGTCAAAGTAAACCGTCTTGTGTGTGAAAGTGGAGAACTCGTTGCTGAAGCAGAACTTGAAGGTCCCGTTCTTGGCTGCTGTAAAAGTAAAACTATCATACTGCTTCTTCATCTCCTTGTAGAGTGTAGTGCCATCAGGGTCCTCCAAACGACAGTCCACATCGTAGTGACCCCCAGTTACAACCTGGGAACAACACAAACCACACATAACAGTCATGCTCATCTCTTCAACGTCTTTTATTTCAACACGTTCCTCTTTTTTCTTTGTACGTCAAAAGTAACAGGCGGAGTCTGAACTAAAACCCAATAGTAAAGTGCACGGGTGTACGTGTTTTAGCTCAAATTGTAAATGTATTTTTATATCAAGAACTACTGCAGTCAGTTTATTTGGGTCCACGGATGAGGCAGTGGGTATGCTGCAAAAATCACTTTTACCAAAATAGTTATATTATTCATAAAAACAGCTCAATTTTAGAAAGATTTTAACTTTTTGAAACTACTTGTGCGTTAACAGAAACAGACATTGTTTTAAATGTCTACATAACTAATTTGGTTGAAATTTGAACTTAAGCCTGATTCCCTCAAAGTCCTTATTGAGATGACTTGTAGGTTCACGTCCCCATGAGATGGTACAAATATCCAAGATAACTCTAGTTCACCAAATTTAGTAAGTTTTTAATCATTTTATCGGCATATAGACAGAGTGTCTACAACGCATTTATAACTGGCATAATTATATCACAAGGCAATCTGCAGAGTTTATTAGAACATACATATATCTTTCTTTTCAAAGTAAAGGTTTGGAGTTGCGGTTTCATTAGAAATAAAAATAAATATTTTTTTTTTTTTTTTGCGCGCACCTGGAACTCCAGTGTACACTTAGTCCCGATGATGATGTCCTCGTAGAAACACTGTTTGGCGTTGTCCGGCAGCTCAAACGTGAGCTCGGAGCCCAGCACCCACGCACACAGCAGCTGGGCCCACAGCACCTGCAGCAGCACCCGGAGCGGTCCCAACATCCTCAACACCGAAGGCCAACAGCTGCAGGAGGAAACCTGGCAAGATCAACACCGACGCTCAAGACACAAGGACCAGAATGGCGACGAATAAACCGACTCGGTAACGAAGAATAAAACCCGGACGTGGATTCTAGCGACAGTTTGTTAGCTCAGAGCTAACTAGCTATGTGGCCTTTGTGTTTGACAGACGCGAAGCAATTATTTGTGACGATTTTCTATGGTTAGGATACTTGGAACCCTTTGATGAGCGTGTGGCCAGTGAAGACGAGGTTTATTCAGAGGCTAACGTTTACAAATCCATTATTTCGCGTTTGCCAGAAGTACTTACTCACTAAACGCTCCTCACCCGGATGCGAGTGCGTCGAACGCTAAGAAACGTATCTCAAACGTGACACGGGATTGGCTATCGTTTGTAAAAGCCCGCCTCCCGCTGCGTCTTATTGGAGGAAACAAAGAGGAGGACCGGCTGTGGGGTCACGTGGGTTGTTTTTTTTTATAGGTTTTGCCAACCGACCACCGCGTATGCGCGAGACACGCATCTTCCTCTTCGAGCCGCTCCAACGTGGCTGTTTCCTCATGCAGCGTGCAGACCTGTGATGTGGACGTATGCGTCTGAAAACCTGTGCACAAGGCCATATATTTACTTAGATGCATAGTTTATTAAAACGTAAACATTTAGATACAGCTTATCGAATCTCCAAAACAGTAACAGAAGTAGAAGTGTAGAATAATAATTTTCTATTTTTACAAAACCACTCTTGGTAATTGTTATATGATGATCAGGACTATTGTTTCCACATGTGACTACCTTTGAAAACCCATTTTAAATGTTACTGTAATACTAGTAGTTCCAAAAATCTGATTATGCTAGAAAAACCAATAAAATCTGTTGTGAATATGCTTATATGGCACTTTTCTGTGGAAAGCCTTAAAACATAGCAGAGATAGAAGAACACAGAAGTAAGTCAGTAAGTATTTAAAGGAAATTGTCTTTTTTCTAATCTCATTTGGGATCTTGCAGGCATCTTTAAATACTGATCTGATGTATTCTGGACTTACTTCTTCTGAATGTAGGTGGTTGGATGTAGCCTGTGAGACATATACTCCAAAAAAGTTCTTTCCTGGGGGAAGCATCAGTAATGAATCATGTTTTTTATCAGCTTGTTGTTGCATTTCCAACAGTTGTAAAGTCTCTGTATCATGTTTCTGTAGGCTTACTTCAAACTTGAATGTAGATTGAGGATCATGTTGTATTTTAAACTAAACGTTCCAGCTATTAATTCCAGTTATTTCCCGTGGCATATAGACATCCTTGGGATGGAGATGGATCCTCATATAAACTGGCTGCTTTGCATAGAAAATACGTCCTTTCACAATAACAACAATAACAATCTGTCTGATTATATCCATTACCCCACTGGGTGTATTGATGCACATCAATGCATCAATACATTGAAGTATATACCTCCGCTCCATCTGTCCAACTGAGACTCCAGACACTCCAATCGTGCACTTTATTTTATGTTTCAGTTTATTTATATATATATATATATATATATATATATATATATATATATATATATATATATATATATATATATATATATATATATATATTTTTTTTTTTTTTTTTTTTTTTTTTTTCCAACCGCACTTAATGCGTCATTGTTTATATGTTGTTTACATTACATTTTATCCATTTGGTATTTTATATTATATCTTTGAATAAGACAAAAGTCACCACATTCTGTTGCTCATTGAATACTTTCAGCAAGTTGTCCATACATTTTTTTATACTAATACATTTATAAATTAATAATTTCATTATGAAACACCACCCCTACATGACGCGTTTCGCTGTCAGCCGTGAAAACGCGGCTGACCTCAAAACAAAGTCTCGCGTGAGTTGGAAATATGAGATTACACCGTAGGGAGGGCTGCATGGAAAGCTGAAAAGACAAAACAAAAGCCACACGTTTCAACTCCTAGGCGCTGGTCGCTTTTTTTTATTTTTTGTTAACCAAAAAAAACAAAACAGTTTTCGTTTTTTACTCACACCACTTTCTCTTTAGCAGCAATATTATATAGGTTTCGCGTCATGCCCAGTAGCACGTCTTTGCTGGAGGCCGAAGAGGGAGAGTCCGAGGTTCCACCGCCGCTAGTGCACGCTTTCGCCGGTATGGGCCTCGAGGAGCACAACGGCAGCCAAAACCAGACTCAAGAACAAGCGGACGACAGTGTTCCCTTTCACCACCACCAGCTCTCCCAGGTGTCTCACTATAGTCTCCTCGGTACGGTTCTCGACTTGAAGCCCCTGTCTGTACATCGGCCGCCCTCGGGAGATGAAGCGAACAAAACGACGGCGCTCGAAGACGAAGATCCGGGACTTGTAACGACCGATTCCCCGAGCTGCACCGGTGGCTCGTTGCTGGTGCATGGCCAACGGCACCAGCACCTCCCGTCAGAGCCAAGCGGCTCTGTTATATCGTCCGGAATGGAGCCGGCGCACATCGAAACGGTGTTGTTGTACACCGGCGACGAGCGGGATGAGTGCGGGGTCGCGGGTAGCGCCTTACCTCCGACTAGCACCATGGCGGTCCTGCCACCAGGTGTGTTCGGGGAGTCGACTTACGAGGCCGAGGCTTCGCTCCTGGCACGCCGAAAGAGCGTGAACACCACCGAGTGCGTGGCCGTGCCGAGCTCCGAGCACGTCGCCGAGATTGTGGGCAGACAGGGTAAGTTGTTTTCAAGCACTTTTTATGGATGTGTTTTTGATTATTTTTTTTAGCTAAAGCCGAGCTTGACGGCTAGAAAGGAACCCGGGCTAACAGAGAGCAGACGTAGGAACCCGTTGCAGAATAAAAAACAACACAAATCCCGAAAAGGGGTGCCAGCGGATTTTCTGATCCTGCATGAATTACCACGTCCAGCTACAACTGAAGCCGTTAGCTTAGCACCCATAACTGGGTCAACACCACCCTTACTTTTAACACCCGTAAAAGTTCGAGCTCGTGGTCCCGTTTTCAACCAACATGTTGACACGAGTACGTGTTTGCCTTGGCGGCTGGTTCGAACTCTGTCCAATTCGTTTGCGCCGTTTGGACGACGAGCGTGTCCGCAGCGGCGCCTCGGCGCGCTACGCCGGGCTCGGCTTTGTCTCGGAGCCCAGCAGAAGCCCGGCGGTCGCCGCTGCCACATCAGCTGCGCTTGCGCTTGGCGCTCATTGCTCGTGTTTTACCACTTAAACCGAACACGTGTCCGTTTCTTTTCGGTTGAGACCGCTCGCCTTTTGTCTGTGATTTTTACACGGACTTTACAGATGTTACTGATGGAGTGGAGAGGGGGTTATTACGTGGTGGTTCAGACCAGTTGGGGGAGGGTGCTCGCAAGTGATGACAACAACAGGAAATGGCTCTGGTAATGATGTTGGACTCTCAACCACTGCTGAAAGGAATATTTAATTCATAAGCTAAGTAACTTTTAAATGGAATTAATGACTGCAAATGGGACTCTTGATGGTGGAAAATCTGACATTGCAGTATTTTTTTTTTCTGGAGCTGATATTGTGATATGTTGGGGATGGAGGAATCACAGCTAAATCCCAGGGGAACCAGATTTATGGTAGTAAATCTGCAGTTGTGAACAGCACCATAAACGATGCAATCATTAATAAAAAGAAAAAAATCTGTGGAAGGAGCTGATCACTGTGAGTGTTAGACTTTTATTTTTTTTGCTTTTTGAAGATGGAGTGATTTCAGTTTTCTTGAACAATTATTTTTATTTAAAAAATTTTCCATCGGTGTACGTCATTTTAATTAACAATATAAGTTGGCAGACACAACTTGTAACTTGCTCTCTAACTTTTTTGGCGTCACAACATCAGGCTTGGGGGTTCTGTTGCTTGATTTTGACCAGTAAAAGTCTGAATACAACAGAACGTGTAGCCGTTTAACACTTTGATCGTACTAGAAAGTAACCAGCACATGGTTGCACTTTGGTTCATATTCCTCCGCAAGTTGACCAACCAATCTATTGGTGCACTGCTACTGGTTTTAATTCAGTATGTGCCAGCTGAACAGTTCATGCAGTTGACGTTTGTGGTTGGGGAATTCACTCAGTGCCCAATGCCAACTTTTGTGCTTATCTGCCTGAGACTGGTAAGCTGAAAAAACTTGCCAGTTGGGCTGTGCAGTATGATCTCAAATTGGTATCAAGATTAATTGAACATATCCATACATATGATCAGTGAGTGATTAGTTTAATTTGTTTTTGTTTTGTTTTTTTTGCTCTATATTTTTCTAATGAAAGATTACATATATTTAGGAATGGAAGAGAAATGTACACTGATAAAATCTTTAATAGACGTCTTTGAATAATTGAAACAATTTTTATTGCTTATTAAACTTTAAAGGGATTTAAACCCATGCTTGTCATTGTTTAAAGCTCTTCTTAAGGAGTTCCTTCATGACACAGAGATCATCCAGGCTGTATATACTCGCACAAAGCCTGATCCAAAATGAACATGCAGCACTGCAAACAATCGAGGAAAAGCTTGCCTGTCCATCTAAGCAAAATGCATCTCTAACAAGTGGTTAAGTGAACACACTGTAATGAGACAAGAAGGCTTCACGCTACAGAAAATCGGCACCAGCGAGCAGCTGCTACATTCCACAAACAAAACGCTGCTGTCACGTGAAAGTCGAGACTCCACCGATCGCACTGGTGAACGGATCATGACGCTGATAAAAATTCACTGAAACAGCAATCCATGAAGAAGAGAAGAGGGGAAAAAACAAAGAAACCTGCAGTCCAATTCTGAATTTGGCTTTGATGTTTCACCATCCTAAAAAGCTTCACTCGATTTGAGTTGGTGACGAATCAAGATGAACCGTTTCTGTTACCTGTTGGAGGGTTGAAAAGTAGGGAAAGCCAAGCCGGGAGTATACAATCTTTTCTTTGTTTAGACTGGATCGTTTTTGAAGTGGTAATGGATTTGTTTTCATGGTTGTGAAGATTCAACAGAGGCGTCAGTCACCTTCAAGTCCATCTAGTAGTTGCTTAGATGCTGCCTTATGCAAACACTGGAAACACGCGTGTAGGACACATCCCAAAAAAGTCAAAACGACCCCAAAATCATTATATTAAAAAAAGAAAATAATCAATTCAGTGAAATATTTGGGAGAAAATAGGTTATATAAAACATGGTAAAACAAGTTATTTGGAACCAGAAGAATCTCAATGGTGCTCTTAAATGTGCCAAAGTGGCCAGTGTGAAGAGTCCCGTTGAAACATTCCCCCTCAAAAACCTCTCTAAAACCATTTACACAATACGAAAAATGAGACATTACACGACGAGGTGTTAGAGAATGGTTTTGGATCTCTTCATGAATCCAAAGAGAGTCTATCTTTTTTTTTTTTTTTCTAATTTTATTTTATTTTTACTTTTTCATTGTAATTGACTGTCCATGTAGTTCAAAATTATTCAAATACACCTTTTAGTTGTCATACTCCGGGAGAAGCTCCTTTTGTGGGAGGTAGCCTAGTGGTAACAGAGGTGGGCTCGGGCCTTGAGGACTCGGGTTCAAGTCTTTAAAAGTGTTGCTTTTTTTAAGGTGATACAAAGACAATGGAATCAGACAATGCTCTTTATGTCAATATGATGCAATGCTTTTTTTACAGTAACACGTCCTGGATTACACCATGTGTTTTTAATAAGCACCGCAGTCCTGCCCAAACGTAAACTTGACACTCCCTGCAGTCCGCGTCTGATCGTAGAGACTGAAAGCTGAGTAGAGATGCGTTTGAGTCTGAAAATGTTCCTTCAGCCATGTCTTGATGAATCACTTAATACTGCATTATGGGCATTCTCACTGTAGGCTCTTCAGCGCTCTAAGCTTGTCTATATTATTTGCCAGGGATATCACATTTCCCCATGACGATTGAGGGAAGAAATGGTTTGTCTTCCCCCTCCTTACTCCCCACTTTGCTCCGGCCCTGCACCCGTGACATCTCCTCTTCCACTCTTTGGGGATTTGGGGTCTCATTCTAGGCAGTGATGAGGCTCTCCAAAGCTCAGTTAGCTGCTCCCGCATGAAAACAACACCCCTGTTTATTTAATCACCATAACAGATGTTAAAAAGGGCCAGAGTTACAAGCAGAAGTCATTTAGCCAGCACAGAATCCAAAGCCAGTATGGAAACGAGTAAAATCAGTAACACATAACATCAAAACCGCATGACATTATAAAGGGAGACAAAATAGTAGTGGAGCAGTACCTCCAAGCTACTGCAAACGACAGCCACTATTCTAGAATAATGTATAATATAAATGATCATTATTATAGCATCAAACATGCCAGCATATAACATGTGTATCCAGTTTAACTGCCCCGGCAACATTTACATGAATCAAATGATGTCTTGATGAGTCAGCCAGAGAATAAAAGTGAATATATAACTGAATCTGAAAATAATCCAATATTTCCCTGTGTTGTCTGTGTGCTCCGTAAATGTCTCCTTCTAGGCTGTAAGATCAAGGCACTTCGAGCCAAGACAAACACCTACATCAAGACACCAGTGAGGGGGGAGCAGCCTGTCTTTGTGGTGACGGGGCGCAAAGAGGATGTGGCCATGGCAAAGAGGGAGATCCTCTCTGCAGCTGAGCACTTCTCCCTCATTAGAGCCTCTCGAAACAAGACGGGCCCTCTGGCCACTGTAACCGGTTTAGGGACCCCTGCGCTACCGGGACAGACAACCATTCAGGTCAACAAGCGTGTGCTCGTGATTTATGTTATGTTATTTAGCGACATTCCTTTGTAGTGGATTTCATTAAAGACAGTTGTTATGGTAACTAAGTCTTCTAAATATTGCCAACCAAGCGCTTATGGTTGATAAAGTGTATATCATTTTACCCAACAGGTTCGAGTACCATATCGTGTTGTCGGATTGGTTGTGGGTCCCAAAGGTGGGTGTTTCATTTTTAATCAGATAAACGCTTTTTCCTTCAGCCAATGGACATCATAGATTACCTTAAAAGCTGTATGAAATTTTTATATTTGTGCAGTTATTTGAAATAATGAATTTGTTTGTAAAAGTACTGAAGACAAAGCTCTGCTCCCAGGATTGTGTCCTGAGCATAAAGGAAATTACCAGTTGTCTAACGGATGCCTTTAGTTTGTTGCATTTCCTCAGTCTTTATCTTCTCACCCAGTTGATTACTACTGCAGTGACAGACAGACGGGGTTTCAGGTGCACCATAGAAGTCTTTCTCAGTCCTGTGCCATTATATCACAGAAGATAAGTGTGCGTGCGTGTGTGTGTGTATGTATATGTGTATGTGTGTATATATATATATATATATATATATATATATATATATATATATCTATATATATATAATATATATATATATATATATATATATATATATATATATATATATATAACACACACAAGTTGCGAGTTGAAAAAGTTTGTTTTTTTCACAGAAGACTGGAGTTTAGTGTTATGTACTTAACCAGGTGAGTCACCAGAACAGCCTGCAGTTCAGAGCTATAATTATTGCACAGCTGTGTTTCTTCAGTGTCCAGTTATATTGTTGGCAAGAAACCAGTGTAATTACTGGAGATGTATAAGATGACTGTACAGTCTTTGTGTTACTCTGACTCTTTTTTTTTTCTTTCCCAGCTGGAATTAATAAGTGACAGATTTAATCCTTTCCCCCCCCCCCCCCGTGTCAGATTTTTGTCAAGCTCTATTATTTTCCTCTTGACATTGTTTTCCTTTCTCCTTTAACCCCATCCACTTGTTAATCCCAGCAGCAATGTCATTGAATGTAAACCCAGTTTTATTTTACTTTCAGGGGCCACCATCAAACGCATTCAGCAGCAGACCCACACCTACATCGTGACACCAAGTCGTGACAAAGAGCCAGTGTTTGAGGTCACAGGGATGCCAGAGAATGTGGATCGTGCAAGAGAGGAGATCGAGGCGCACATCGCCCTCCGCACTGGAACCTGCGGGAGCATCGAGGCTCCAGGTGTAGACAACAGTGATTTTCAGTTCAACGGGACGGATGTCAGCTTTGAGACTTCTGCGACACCCGTTGGTTTGGGGAAGGATGGGTGGCTCCGAGCCAGTGTGTCGTCGTCAGGCGGCGGGAGCCTGCTGCCAGTGAGCGTTAACGGTACCCAGCGAGTCAACGGCAATATTAGCAGCAGTGTCAGGATGTCTTCCACCTACCGCAACAATAGCTCCAGTTCCCTGGGCAGCGGCTCCAGTTCGGCTGATTCTTTTTACAGCGGCGGGAATGGTAACCGGATGGCAGATTTCAGCCCAACTTTTCCATTTAATGCCAATGCTAACAATAACAACAACAACAACAACAACAGCAGTACCGGCAGCGCAAGTTTCTGGTTTGGGGACAGCCTTCTTGGTGTGGGGTCTGAGGAGCTCATCAGCCTGGGAAGTGGAGGTTCCTCCTCAGGGTTTGATGCATTAACCATTTCCACTGCCAATACCTCGCACTCTGCTGCGCAGTCGCACATCTGGAGCCCCTTCATGGACAACCAGTCACTTCAGGCCTTTGATGCCTTTCAGTCTCAGGTAAAAAAAAAAAAAAAGCCTTGCAGACACTAAAGAGCAGTTAAACGGATTAAAGCACTGTAATTTAAGAAACGATGGTTTAGGGAGAAGGTTTTAACATGCTGCATTGTTTTTGTTGTGTTTGGGGCTGTTTAATTGGTCTCATTATTGATTTCTTCAGACCAGCCAGCCTGGCACACCCCGCCTCTCTCCAACCTTCCCTGGAACCGAAGCCTTGGAGCACCCTCAGGCCCAGCGAGTTCACCGAAGGCCTTTTGGGTCAGCCGGGACCCTTGATGCCCACAGGTTCCCCTCTTACAGCTCGGCCTTTTCCTCCTCCGGTGAAAGCACCGCCTCTTCATCCTCGCCTCCTGAAACTTCTTTCTATCGCCCAGGGCTTGGCTCAGCAGGAAGAGGACAGGAGTTATGCATCCAGTGTATGGATAACCAGGTGATTGCTGCCCTGGTTCCTTGTGGCCATAACCTCTTCTGTCTAGATTGTGCCACCCAGATATGCCAGGGCCCCGAGGCTTTGTGCCCTGTGTGTCTGTCCCCAGCTACACAGGCCATTCAGCTCCGCAATATATGATTTTTACATTTTTTTTGGGGTGGGCGGGTGGGGTTATCCTCCTTTTTTTTTTTTTTTTTTTTTTTTTTTTTTTTTTTTTAAATATCCATTCACCTTGATGTCTGGTAAGGGATCCGTCTCCCCAACACATGCGACTTATAACATGTGTATGGGAGCAAGAAAACTGACCCCAAAGCAGTGTCTAGGTATGTCCTCGCTCCAGCTTTGTCCTGGCTGGTGTTAGGTTGACAAAGGTGCAGAGGAGCTGGTGAAATAAGGAGTGATTTGTATTTGGGGCATGGGTTAGGGTGTTCAGCCCATTCATGTGCCTGCTATTGTGAAGTTTTCTTCCACGATTGAATGATTGATTGATCAAATGGAGGGTTTGAAGCCCTCGATGTAGCATTGGGAGGGGTTGGGATAAAATTATAATTTTTTTTTTCTCATTGTGATTTTTATTTACATTTCACATGAATAATACATTATTTGATTTTTGTTTTAGTTATCAGTTTCTTCCTACCTATATTTTATTTTTTTAAATCTACATTGAAATATATTAGAAACATATTGTTGGCCTATGGGCCAACACTTTATTTTTTATTTTAATTGTTGAGATTATTTTGTCAACATCTCAAAGGTTTAACTTTGCGGGAATTAAGAAAGAACAGTAAGTGAGCAAGTTTGGGTACAGCAAGTTTCACATTTTATTTTATATTTAATAGTATTTGAATGCAGCAGGAAGGTCGACACGCGTCACGTCATCCTGTCAAATTTCACTTCATCCCAGATGATTTACATAAACGTTATGGATGTGAATATGCTTCTTGAAAAGGATACGTTTACGATCTCCAGATCAAACATCAAACCTTTGAGTGCTGCTGATGTAAAGTTAACCTTTATATGCACGAAAACACTCCCAGGAGGTTGTTTTTGTTTTTTTTCTTCTACTTCTAAAATGAAAAACCAAGTGGGTCAAACCTGCATCTGGAAACCTGTAACACTCCAGTGGCAACCTGTGGTTGCATCAGGTTTCTCTATTCCCAAGAACAGAACCAAGAAATGCGCAACTTCTTATTCATAGAACACAACACTTAAGTATCGCCATGTTGCTTTCCATTAATACTTAAAACTGTTTACGGTAAACTTGTGCCTAATTTCGCTCTGAGTAAACAAAAGAAACAAGTAGTTCAGCAGACGAGGTGTTGCTCTGCCCTCAAACTTGTGGCCTTTTTGGAAAGCCTATAATTTAATCACAACACTATGTATGAGTCCTGATCTCGGGCTTGGAAGAAGACGAGCTGAAAGATGGAAGTCATCAATTGTTTGTTTTTTGTTTTTTTTTTAAATGCATCTTGATGGAACAAAAATTATCTAATTATTTTGCTCCCTGTTGAGCTTCTCTAAGTGTTTTGTACCGCTTGATTTATATTTCCAGCACCAAACACTCACTTTCCCTCTCTTTTTTTTAATTGTTTTTATCTTTCTTTTAATATACATCCCTATATTGGAAACTGTGTGCTGATTTCAGCCAGACAACCATGCAGATCTTGTACTTTTGGAACATTCCTCCTTCCTTGTATTGCGATCACTTTTGTAGATGGCGTAGATATGACTCATCACTTTTTTTTTTTTTTTTTTAAACCTCACCTGGGAGCAAAATAAGATGATTTTCCCAGCTGTGATCTGGAAAAAGTCCCAGTAAGGAACAGATGGACTGCTTTTCTCATTTTCTTTTTTTTTTTTTTTTTTTCTTTTTTTTTGAGCAGTTTGGTTATATCCCTTTCTCTCCCTTGAATGTTGGACTGCTCCGGTCTGCGGCTGTCCGATTAACTCCACTGGGATGTAAAGCGGAGAAAAAAGGCCATCCACAGCTCAACTGCCCTCCCGCATCTCGTCTGCCAGGCCTATGCAAAAATCATCTCATTGTGTGAAGTAGTTATGTGAAAGTTTCTGGATTTTACTTGCAGAAGTCAAACTTTGGTGTAAACCTGTAGAAGGACATACGAATACACGTTCTGGTTCTTCTACTCCATTTCAGCCAGTGTTAACCTTCACGTCCTGCTCCAGTGTACTGAGGAGACGTCTCGGTGGTACAGAGCAGACATCAGCTGTCTGGCTGTTTTTGTGCACCACTAAGCACAGCCTTCCCTATATCTTATCACAGTATTGAGTCGTCGGAACAAGAGCACATTATCATTCTGTTTTTTTGTTGTTTTTTTTCTTTCCTGCGTGTCCATCTGCTTATTCATCTTCCTGAAAAGGTACAAATGGTTGGAAATCATCTCAAGTCGTAGCTTTAAACACCAGTGTCTAGACTTTTAAAGGACTGGATGAATTCAGACGTTCGGAAGGGGAAGCGGCTGGAAGGCTCTCATTGTGGACACTACGTAAAGTTAGTACTGTTACTTTTTCTCATGTGGACGTTGCACTGCAGTCCCTCTAGCATTCCAGCTGTAAACAGTATTTGGGATTTATTATGTCACTTAACTTTTTCTTTTTATGGGGGATTGAGCTTTCTTGAGGAAAAAGGAACCAAACAAATCCCAAAAGTGCAAAAAAAAAAAAAAAACCCCATCTGCTCTGTCTCCTCAGCCCTTCCATCCGTCCCGTTTTATTTTACTTACCCAGCTCTGCTCAAGAGTTGAACTCTTTTATTCTTTTTAATTATTTTTGTTTTCCTCTTGATCTCTGAGGGAATGCAATACACGATGGGCCCTCAGTGTATTCACATGAACCTAGTGACATATTTTTGTGTATGTATTATATAATATTACTGTTGATGACTGATAAATATACAGAACTTATTTTTTATTTTGTTACATTTCATATATACATAAATATATATTAAAATGTTTACAATAAGGTTTTTTTTTTTTATTTTTAACTTTTTTTTTTTTTTTTTTTTCCTGAGTGAATAAGTGAATGAAGAGACCCAGAAACGTTGACAGGAGAGAGTCAGTGCTATCTGCTTGTAGTTTAGTCATTAGTCTACAGTATAGATAATAGTATTGATAGCTGCCGTTTAAACTTAGCTGAAAGTGGAATGTGTATCACAAGCATGTCTTTGTAATTTACCGCCATTGTAAAACATCACTGCAACTGTAAAAAGGCCAAGGATTCAAGCTGCCTGTTATGTCTGTACACCACCAAATTAAGAACGGTATACTATTCAAATGTATCGTAGATATTATTTAGAGCTGTACCAACAATTCAAAGTATTTGCTGATTTTACTACACTTTTGTTATGTATATGTGTAGGAGGAGTCTTAAGGCATATAAATTCTTCAAATTAAGTCAGGACTTTAAAAGCAGACTATATTTTATAACGGCCTTTTAAGTTATTGCGGCCAAAGCACTGATATTATATATTTGCTGTAAAGAGAATTTTAAGAGTTTTATTTTTCTGATATTAAAGTTACTTAATAAAGACAGTTTCATTTAAAGCCATGTCGGCCTTCTGTCGTTCCTTCTGGAAAACTGCAGTAAAAGTGAGTTCTTGTTGCTCAAATAGATTTTACTGAGACTCTTGACAAGAACCCATCGTATGAAAGCTTTGCAAACTTATCAAACACGGTTTAAGAATATAGTGAAGAAGACGTGTTCTGCTCACTTTTACTTTCTAAGCTGTAACGGTGTGAAAACTGGAAGAAATTATAAATGTTACAGAAACCAAACGTAAAGACATTAAAATGCAACCGTAATTGTTGGTTATTGAGGTTTTTTTTTTTTTTCTGTACTTCAGCAGCTGAAGCCATCTGCATTTTTATCAGGACTTTTTTTTTTTTACACTTGTCATGAAGTTTGGGGTTCATTTTAGATCACCATTCTGTTGATTTAGTGGGTATCGTTAAGGAGGTTGCTGAAGTTTGATCAAACATTTAGTGAAGTGGGTAGTGTGGTTCTTCAGTACTAATTAGAGACTGAATGTGGTCACGTGCGAACCACAACCCTGATTTTTAATACAGCCGTCTGTTGGTTTTCTGTTGCTTTCGTTGTCATGTTTCTTTTGCGGTTTTGTATGTGGAAGGTTAATTATGGGAATGTCTACCTATTCCTCGCTGAAGATGGGAGCGGAGACCAGGCGTGCGTATAATGTGAGTGCCTATTTTTGCCCTTATGCGTACACCAAGTTTTAGACATCTTGAGACTTAAGATGCTGGTTTCTGGTTGTTTTTTTGCTGATGAAGCCCTCAGATAATGTCAAATTATACCTACGTAAGTCAGAACAGAAAAAAAAAAGAAGCATAAAACCTGGGCTACAACTGTGCATGTAAACAGTCTGAATGTGATTTAAAAAATATATTTTTAACAACCAAGGAGGTTAAATAAGCTTCTCCTTAACAGGATACCAAAATGATGGCTTTTTTTTTTTTTCTCTCTTAATTGTAAATGAGTACCATTCGCGGTATCAGGTTAGAGCCCTATGATGATGCTGGTTTCAGCTTCTGCCACCCAGACAGGTTTCCACATTGAATCCCAACAGTTCTATGAGGACTTTCCATCCTCTTTCTGTACTGTGGATTTTTCTCTGGGTCCTCCAACTTCCTCACACTGAACCTCAAATATTTTTTGATATAGTCATCTGTCATTTGGACACACTGGCAGCGAAAATGAGAAGTATCAGGATGGACAGTGTTAATGTAACACACACACACACACACACACACACACACACACACACACACACGTTGAAATGTGGTTGTTAAAACTTGTGCTCAGGTTGAAAATACATGGAACCGCGCTGAAAAAAGCCAAGTTGGTGTCATATGCGTTTGTGTCCAGAATAAACTTCCTCAGGGCAAACACGTTGGCTCGTCACAGTCGGAAAATCCCAGTTGCTGAGAAGGTTTCTGCTTCGAGTGACTCAGCAAGCCAACACTCAGTATGAGGACATCTGCACTTGATGTTACTTATATTTTCTTACAGAAACATGTCCAAAAGTCTTCTGTTAAAAGCCGGGAATGTCATTCATTTTCCCAAACCATAGCAACCGTGAGCGTCCAGTCAGGCCTCTGTTGTTGGGGTGAACACACTATTCTGAATGACATCTACTGTGGTACACTCAGGGTGTGAAACTTCCATCCTTCGTAAAGCTTTTTCAATGGAAAAGTTATTTTAGGCAAGGCCTCGACTCCGAGATCCAGAGCTCGCCAAGTGGAACACAGCCACCGTCGAACTTCAGCATTACAATGCTGGGAAAAGCTTTAGTTAGGTTAATGATACGTCGATTACGACACCTTTACACTTGATAATCCGGTCTCAGGACAATACTAGACACATTGTGTTCTGCAAATTTATTCTTGCTTGATAAGTAAAACATCAGGACACCATGAAAATAATATTAGGCCATTTTAATTATAGACTCTCACATAAGAAATCCAGGTAAAATTTATTATCTGCTTTAGTAGTCAACAACTCAACTGAGTTGTCTATTGGCTCCTACAATAACTGCAAGTAATATAAAACCAACAGTCCACCTTAAAACACAGTAGAATATGACACCCTTTTTTTCTACAGAATGAATTAGGCAATTTTTTTTGTATGGGATAATTACAAGATACTGTTTCATGCCATTTGATCAAAGGGATGCACAATCACGTGAATATGTTTCTAAATTTTACTGACAAATTTACAACATTCCAACTCTGAAATAATCACAGCCAAGACTAGATGAGACCGGGCTGCTTCATTTAAAGGTAGTTTGTCGGAAAGTTAATTCAAGCTGCCAACAAGGAACCTTGTGATACAGTTGAACAACTCGTAAACGAAATGATGAAGATAAAAAACAAAAAAAAACAAATAAAAAAAAACAATCACATGCAGCTCAAGACAGGGGAGTGTGTGATGTTCACGTGTTTCAACCTCTACAAGAGAAACAATGACCTGCCTGTACTGTAATTACTCCTAAAACTCGAACAAGAGAAGGAAGTGTTAACTTAGATCACACCTTGGAAGATCATATGAGATGCATCGAGGTTTGGCTACTAAAATATTTGGTTTTATTACTGGGTTAATTGCATCTTCCTGTGTAGTGACGGGCTGGTGAAGCAGGGATAAAAATGTGTCATGCAGATAGCATCCAATTTAAAGAAAAAAAAAAATATATATTTACATGAAATAAACCATTTAAAACGACTGCAACTCAGATCAGCCAAACGATCTCAAAAGATGTGTGGGACTGCCTTGAGTGAAAGGGTTAAATTGGGGGGGGGGGGGGGGTGTCCTAGTATGACATACAGTATGTTTCAATACAATGTTGATTCTGCTTACAATCCTACAGAGTTTAAACTAATCTATTCACTCCTCGAGTCGGGGCAGGACGACCTCTTAAACATGGTTACAGACTTCAGTCAAGAAAACGTAAAGTGCTACAAATATACAAATCATTTAATGGTAGCAAAAGTAAAAAGAAGAAAAACAATTTGCTGGGTACTGTCTAAAAAGTCTCTCTGCTGTCAGTAAACTACACAGGTGACCTGGATCGAGAAGTTTACACATGAGCTGCGAATGACGAGATCCTTAGATATCATTCTAAAAACTTATTTCAGATATGCTTGGGAGATTTAAAAAAAAAAAAAAAAAACAAAAAAAAAAACAAAACCTGTGTACATTACAATTAGTCATAAAAAAATAAAATAAAAAAAACTTTAAAAAAACTCCCGTTGATGCAGCTCATAAAAGAGTTCACTGACTGGACTCTGACTTTTCTCCGTCTCATGTTTACACACGAGTTTCTTGTGAGATTTTTCCCAGAAACGTGTACATTGGTTCACCAAAACACTGATAAACCTCAATCTTTGAGATAAATTCTGCTACTTCTCGGCTTTGTTGCGTAATCCCCGCCGAGCGAGAAGGATCAATTTCTTCTTTTCCTTTTTAAATTTGAAGAATGAAAGTGAGAAAAGGCAAACAGCTGTTAGAGGTGTGTGATCCATTCGTCATTTTAGGATGAATAAATGAGTTTTCCTAAACGATAACCCTTCCAGAAAAAGACTGACGATGACCGTGAGGGACAACAAAATGTTACAATCACAGTTAAGTCACTGAAGAGATATGATTTACTGTCTATGATGGTTGCGCTTGTGTAATGACACAGGTCAACCAGGTCTTCTGCTCATTGCTACTGTGTCACAAGAAATTCACCGACAGACACAGACCTGAAATTCCCAAACTTGTAGGTTTGATTATACCTGACAAGGAAAAATAAAAGATGTTTTTAAGGAAGCTGAAACTCTGCTTCAGGATCTGGTGTTGGTAGGCTTTTCTTGTGACATCTGTGAACGGGTTGTGAAAACTACGTCTGAAAGGACTCCCGCCTTCCCAGTAGCCAATATGGAGCTTTTGGTATGAACCCGAGTGGTGATCCAGAGTTGAGTGCTGCTGCTTTTCTTTTCAGCCCCACATCGAACTAAACTTACCTAGAAGACCACATGTAAAACCAGCGCCCTGGCATCCTGATACTGAGTATGAAAGTCACTGCACCACATACAGATGCTCGTTATTGTTCACTGAGCTCATCTCTTGTCAGTAGTTGGTGGGCGTGTTCCAGTTTCATGGGATCATGTGCATAATGCTTTATAACCCTAGATATAGAATTCCAGTCTTAAAATTCAAAGCCACCTATCAAAAATATTAACACATCTTTAATACATGGCTTTGGCTCATTTATGTGTTAAGCAAAAATTGGTGCCACAGTGCACAAAAGGTGCCTCAAAACACACCTGAAAGAATATATGTGGAACAGCTTCAGTCTCACAGAGTCTCTCTGTTGCAGCTGTGTGGTGTGACGCTGCTGTTGTGTACATCTCAGTCCAAAGGCTGGGGGTCTGCGATGGGCATAGTATGCAGAACCTCGTCTAATAACTGCAGAGCTCTGTGCAGGTGGATTTCAATCCAACAAGGAGTCTCCTTGATGCTCTGGCGGGGGTAGTCAGGCCCCCAGCCTTTAACAAAACTCATCCTGAGAATGCACAGCCTCCGGAGGTCATCTACTCCGATGCCAGCTGCTGCCGACAGGCCTGAGAGGACAGAGGAAAGAGTCAGGATGAGGCCATGATCATTTGCAGACAGACAGAAAACTCTGAACATCAAAGAAGGGCATCACCTTCCTCTATGGGGCTTGTTTGAAGAACAGGCCTCACAGATGTGTACAAGATCAGAGTATAAATAAGAATAACTTTCCTCTGAGCAAACAACTTTCTGCAGTCAATCGCTACAGACCTCCAAAGTTCATGTGGCCTTCGGATTAGCTCAAGAACAGTGCACAGAGAGCTTCATGAAATGTGTTTCCATGGCCGAGCAGCTGCACCCAAGACATACATCCCCAAAGTTCAATGCAATGCTGTGAAACACGCCACCACTGGACTCTAGAGCAGTGGAGACGTGAACTCTGGACTGACAATTTGCGCTTCTCCATCTGGCAATCTGATGGACCAGTCTGGGTTTGGTGGTTGCCAGGAGAACGGTACTTGTTTGACTGCATTGTGCCAAGTTTAAAGTTTGATGGAGGTGAGCAAATACTTTGACCATATAGTGTAGTTTCTATAAAGATTACAGCACTCTCAGATACTATTAGCTGAGGATTGACAGTCTTGTATAGAAGTGTAGATTAAATGTACAACAGATCACTAGTTCAAAAGAATTAAGAGCAACATACTGATCACAATACATTGTACTGATCAGATTTACATGGCAACTGACAAACAATGCTGTGCTTATATTAAAAAGAAAAGGGGGAGAAAAAGTCTGCAGTAACAACTCTGATAAACAATAGTGAACCCCCCCCCCAAAAAAAAAAAAAAATTATATATATATATAGATATATATATATATATAGATATATATATATAGATATATATAGATATATAGATATATATATCTATATATATATATATATATATATATATATATAGTATATATATATATATATATATATATATCTATATATATATATATATATATATATATATATATATATATATATATATATATATATATATATATATATATATATATATATATATATATATATATATATATATAAATAAATAATAAATTAATCTGTGGACTGTAAAACTGTTTCAGAAAATAATGATCTTATCCCTAAATGTCTAAAAGTGCTGATTCTTTTTTTTTTTTTTTTGTTTGTTTCTTTTCCCAAACAAGCACAGAGCTCCCACTCAGTTCTCAATGGTATTAATATTTGAGTGCATCTTACTGATAGCTGGAGCGATCCCTCCCACTGATCCAGGACCGGGGATGTTTCCAGCCACAGCTGCTGCTTGTGCTGCTGCCGCTGCCTGAGCAGTTGCAGCCTGCTGCTGCATCTGTCTGTGACACTGACGGAGATCGAACACCTGGACAAGAAAGAGGAGACTTTAAATCCTGTCCATTGTTCCCACCATGGAGGTAGAAAATATAGAAAACAGACGGGAATATAAAAAAAAAAAAAAAAAAAAAAAAAAAAAAAAAAAAAAAAAAAAAAAAAAACTGGCTGAAACCTGCAGACTATGAACAGAAAAAAAAAAAAAAAAAAAAAAAAAAAAAAAAAAGAAGAAAAAAAGTTGAGGGTAAATTCAGGAAAATATAAAATATTCACCAGTTGTTGAGATCGTTACACAGTGAACATTACAGCCGTGGGCTTACTTTGATATAAGCACTGGGGTAGATCTTGTGAACAGCGTCTCCTGGGGCTCGACCTGCCTCTCTGTCCAGGTAGTAACTCTGAACAAACACTGCGTGGTCACTCAGGCATCGCACCCACACGTCCCCTTCTCCTTTACACTCCAGCTGGACCCCTTTACCAATGTGAAGCCTGACAAAGAGAACAAGGAGGAAAAAGACATGAAAAGATTACAAGTGACAGCAAGTTATTCAATAATTCTTGCTGCAGCTGTAATAATCTTTAAAAGTACTGCCCACATAATTGTGAGTATTTCTTCAGAGGTTGTAATTGTGGACCAATCACTGCTTTCAGTACATATTAGTTAACATTGTTTTTTTATTTTACATCTACATGAGTCTGGATAAAAAGGAAATCACAAACGTATGGAACAATTACTATAAATGGGGATTTTATGCAGTTAGTCTGAGCTGCAGTTGGAGGACGCTACTTTAAATTTTGACCTTCAGCCAAACTCGCAGTCAACTTTGACTCCTAAAACATATATTTTTTTATTTCCCTAAATATTTTCCAGGTGCTTGAGAAATGGGAAAAAAAAGAAAAGGGATCTGCTCAGAATACAGAAAACATTTGTGGTATAAACAAATACATGAAAGCTTTAAGGAAACAGGTAAGAAATAAGTGGAAGGAAGAACATCTTTCTACTAACGAGTTAAAGGACAGATGTGTCCACCACCAACCATCTAATCCATTACAAAACAAAATAAAAAAGTTTTAAGATTAACAGAGTTATTCTGGAAGCTTGAAACAAGGTAACTGGACTTCCTTTTTGTTTGATCTTGGAGACGTTTCATCGTTATGGTTTCCCTGGTCCAAATCTATATCAATAGTGCAATAAAACATGCTCATAAGAAGGTTATACATGAATAACTCAGCCATGCGTTTATCTTCAGTCGACTTGATCACTGAACTAAGAAACTGGACCACATCACTCCGGTTCTGAGGTCCTCACAGTGGCTCTCTGTCTCTCAGAGAGGAGACTTTAAAATATTTCTGTTAGTTCATAAATCGCTGTGTGGTTTAGGACCAAAATACATGAGACTTGTTGTTGCCATATCGACCATCCAGACCGTTCAGGTCTGCTCGGTGTCCCCAGAAACAGAACCAAACATGAAGAAGCAGCATTCAGCTTTTATGCTCCACAGATCTGGAACAAACTTCCAGAAAACTGCAGGAATGCTGAAACCCTCTGATCCTTTACATCAAGGTCAAAAACTCATTTGTTTACAGCTGCCTTTGACTGAATTATTTAAGCCATTCTGAATTTTAATTTCAACTATGTTCATTTCAGTACTACACCAACTCTAGTTTATATACACACTTAAACTAGAGTAAGTCTTTATTATGTCTTTGCACTGTAACTTTCTCATTTTTTTTGCCTTGCCTATATCATTCTCACAGACAAATGCATCACTTGCAGTTGCAGAATTAACCAGCCATCGAGCTAAGAACAGCCTAACACACACACACACACACAAGGGACAAGGCCACCACGTGGGAGGAAACCTGCTACAGGCACCCAGGACCGCTCATGCACATGGAAAGGTCCTTCCACATGTGCAGGGGTTTCTCCCTGACCACCACTGTAAGATATGTACAATCGCTTGAGTTACTCAAATGCTGAACCTGATTTTTCTTCTTCTGCAAATCAATCTTACAATCTTACAGTGGAGGTCATAATTGTCTACATTTACCATGTCATGGCTAGCTGCCACTACAGTTTAACCTTCAAAAGCTGTTAAAACATTGACCTGCCTGTAATATCATCTGTCAGTGTCAAGGTAGATATCCATGTGGGGTTTAATAACAAGATGACCAATCAGAAGGTCAAAGCACTTATCAGTTTCCACCCTCAAACTGTCAAGTCAGATTGATTCAAGCAGCAGAAATCAAGTTGAAGAGTAGAATTACCTGAGAAGGTTAAATTTCTAACAGGGATGACCAGGAAGAACCTTTAGCACACATGGACAGACTTCTCAATGACTTGCCTTTTGCACATGTAGTTGCAACAATATAATGAATGTATGTTTTATTGCACGCAAAGCATTTGACAAATATGATGCCACAATGAGCTGGTGTGTACATATATATGGGGTTGGGGTAGTGGTGGTGATGATGTAACATGTTTGTGTCTAAGAGACAGGCATGTGCAGGGTTTGTATTAAATTGCTGCATGGATTCAACAGTACCAACCAACATTGTAAAATTGAAGAAAAATGACAGCTTGAGTATTAAAGTTGTGTGGGGAAACCCTGCAGTATTTACATGTTAATCAATACAAGTAAATACAATAAGGGTTGATGAAAAGAGGTTAAACAACTCAAATACTTGATCAAGTATTACTGAACAAAAATTGTTGGCAGTGCATCCTCAAGGAGTTTATTTGCTACATTATCTCGTCACGTCTAATGGTGCTTGGTGAACTTACCTGGCCCTCTCAATAGCCTCAGTGCGATGTACATTACTGAGTTGGCCCAAACAAAACCTGTCTCCTCCAGAAGGGTCAACGTAGCCATCCACTGTGACAATGGGGCAGGATGAGGGCACTTTAAAGGTCTCCCCCACTTGAACATCCATCTCAAAATAGGCAATGGAACACCAGTAGTCAGGAGCTACAACAGAGGACAGGAGATGTCAGTGGTTTGAAGTAAATGTAAACATTATACTCTAGGTCATCATCAAACTGATCATATATTCGCAATGGAGATGTGCTGGTGGTAGTTCATTGGAGTTTCTACCATGTCGCTTCCTTAACCATGATTTCTTTTTTTTTGATAAACTTTTAATGTCAGCTTGGATGGTGTGCTGCTTGAGAGATGCACTATTTTGCCAAAAGTATTCAGCAACTGAGTCGTACATTTCCATAAACACACACCTAAACCTTGTGGTTCCCAGAAGAGTTGAAGCTGTTATAGCTGCAAAGGGTGGACCAACGTCATATTGAACCGTAAGGATTAAGACTGGGATGTCACTTAAGTTCATATGCGAGTCAAGGCAGGTGAGCCAATACTTTCTGGCCATATAGTGTAGTTTCGAAATTATGACAGTCAAAGAGAGACTGGTACTGGCCCACCGAGAAACCACCAAGCACCTTTTTAAGGCCTACTGCAGTTTTCTTATTTTCATGTTGAACGTGCCATCATTGACCTGGTTCTGCAAGCCTACTCTCATCTGGAAAAAGCAGATGTTAGGCTGATGTTAAGATTCATTACAGAGTTGAATCCTTAACTTTATGTCCAAAATAGTTTTGGGTTAGGGTTATTGCTAGTGGTAACCCATGCTAAGAAAAGCATACTGTAAAATATATTCACAAGCACTGTTAAATACTGTATAAGACCATGCAGGTTGTGCATTCTCACCTGGATGATTGGATATGGGAGGCTGAAAGGCAAGGTCATTGTGTACTGGCCCTGAAAGAGACAAAAATGTCAGTAAAGCTCTGCTTTGAAAAGGAAAACCCCTTACATTATATCTGTGGATTATGGTAAAGCTGCAATCAAAAGAGTGTACTTACAGTAGTGTGTTGGATGTGGCATAGGAGGGTGGTGCTGTAGATGACCATTGGTGTGGTGAGGTATGTTGGGGGTGAAACTGCTGGACCAACTGGGGTTGGCACCTTAAGAGAAGAGTAGCAAGAGATAGTACAAACCCTTATAATGTACACACTTAACCCATAAAAACAGAGCAACAAACCAAAAACAGAAACAGAATGCATTTAATATAAAGCTTTAAGCCAGAAGCAATTTTTTGATAAAACTCAAAATTTTTAAAATGATAAAAAGTCTGTAACACTGGAAGAAAGTAAAAGCACTAATACAAATAAACACACAAATATTTTATGACTGTATCTTACCACTAGATCCTGCAGCAATGGCAGGAAATGATGATGCTGAAGCAGAGGTGGAGGCCTCAGTGGGTGGGAGCAGGTTCGGGTTGCCAAATGATTCTGATGGCGCCGTGTGGCTGCTTGAAGGAGGGTGCTGGATGGTCTGGAGAGAGTGTCCTCCCTCAACAGAGGGCAGACTCTGCTGTCCATCAAAATCATACTCATCCTTTATCAGTCCTGAGCTGGGTCCAGAACTGGTCAACGTTAGTCCTGATAAGTCTGTGGGGAAAGGAAATGTATCAAGATGTGATTCATGCCACTCATTACAAAGACTGACAGTAATTTCCAAAGAATGCAACTCAAATTACTGTCTTCTGAAATCTCCATACCTCGTTGTTTTGTTTTATTTTAGTAGGTTTAACTGACCACACCACAATCCTTCACTGCTACTCACCTATGCCAGGAGACACCACTCTCTCATAGTGATATGGATTGACACACACACTGTCACACTTCAGATCAAAGGCAAACTGGCAGTATTTAACATGTTTTAGTTCATTCTTGTGCAGGTCAGGCCATCGCCACAGCCGGGCATAGATGACATGAGGGAAACCTTTACGTCCCGCCACCTGAGAACAACACAGAACGGGATGCAGGAAAAGAAGACAAAGTAATTATTTTTACATTGATTGTCCTGAAAGCCAAGATCAAAAACAAAAATTAGCCAAATATTAAGAGGCAAAGTATAGTTATGGTTTAAGACATGAAACACGTGAAAGCATGTGACATAAGAGTAGAAGTAATCAATGAGAAGATTCATGTTTTTGAGTCTGGAATGTTACGATAAGATTGTAACCTCTATTGACGTTTTTGTGCACAAGAGTCCATGTTAAGAATATCATCACTGCGTCATGTGCACAAGAAGGAGCCTATGAGCATGATCTTCTCTATAGACATCGTTATCCCCCTTCAATAGGGGTGTATAGAACCCCCGATGGTACAGAACTCACTGAGGAAATTTACTGCAAAAAATGAAACACTGTGCAACATCACACATGACTGCTTTGAACTTTATGTATATTGTAATTTTAAATAGCTGTTCAAGCAGTGTATTTAGCAGTACAAAATAACATATTTCACCAAAGGCTGCATCAAGGCTGAGCTGGTGTCACAGCCTGCACAGGCTTTGTTGACTATATCAAGTTATCCGAGGACTTCCTGTCAGAATGTGAGAAATTAAAAGCTACTTTTATACTAATGTCTGTCATTTGAGCACAAAAATCCATAAGCAGCTTAATATGCGTTCAAAAAAAGAATTGTCTAAATGTTATGCTAAAAATGATTATCTGAGAACTTGTTCCAGTTTTGGACGTAATAAATTTTAGAATTAAATGGTATTTATGCTTTTGATCAAAAGAGTTTATCTGAGCACCATTTAAATCCAATGTGTTGGTAGTTCACTTGATCTGAAGCAATACCACCAAAATTAACAGTTTATTTGGGCTTGTAAAAATGAATGAATAATACTCTCCTTTTTAGGGTAAGAAAATAACCTCAAAGTAATGTACCTGCGCAGTTCTACAGTCCTACCTGCAGCCGCCCATCAAGTGTCCTTTGAATGGTCACACACTTGCTGGGGTGGGCCCCGTTGGTGGTGATAGCTGTGATGAGGGAGTCAAGCTCATCTTTCTTCTCCTTCAACTTCTTAACCAGGCTCTCAATGGCACGCTTTGCAAACGTCTCACTCTCGCCACCCTGCCTGTGACACATCAGGCTGTGCACAATGCTCAAGCATGCATCGTTGCTGGTAGGCGTGTTGGTGATTGACATTTTGATGTATGTTTCTACACACGTTCTGAGGATATGTTTTCTTGTGGTTCACAGCTTCACATCATTCTCAGGAAACTGGAGAAGAAATAATCTTCAACTCAGCAATTCCGATGTATTTTTGGGAGGCGTGCAATTTCAGACCTCTGAGCATCAGGGGGAAAGGTGACGAGATCTGAAAGAAGAGATTAAGAAAACTTAAAAAAAAAAAAAAAAAATTATATATATATATATATATATATATATATATATATATATATATATATATATATATATATATATATATATATATATATATATATATATATATATATATATATATATATATATGTGCAACGTTGTTCTAGAAAGGTGCTGATTAAGGTGTGTCTATGCATAATTTTCACATCCATACAGATTCTACCCAGTAAATAAAAACCTCTATATATTAGCAACTTATTTAAAACAGCACTAAAGCAGTCTTCTTACAAGCAGAAAAAAATTCGCTGGATTCGTGATATAATATGGAGGGAGTACAAATCAGCTGTCCACCTTAAAACCAACCGACAATGTTTTTGTTTTGAGTCTGGGTGGCCGACGCAAGGCATGATCCGCCAAGTTTGACAAAACTATGATTCTCTAGCTGAACAACAATATCACCGGCTTACCGGCAACGAAACGATGCGTCGAGAAATAGGTCTGCACGTTGGCAACTTTGATTAGAAAAGCCCAGCGGTGATCCTAACAATGTAGAAATGAGCTCGCTGGCTAAACTAGCGGCGCCAGTCTGGCTGCCCTTTGTGGGGAGGCGGGGGTGCGAGCGAGGGAGAGAGAGCGAGAGAGAGAGAGAGGGACGAAAAAAAAAAAGTTACTGCCAATGGCAGCGCTCAGTAGGAAGTAAACATATATGTGCCTTGAAAATTAACGGGAAGCTATTAAACCTCAACTAAACAAAGCTGAATGATTATCATTAGTTTTTTTTGTGTGTGTTTTTGGATCGTTTAGGAGGTCGCGCGAACCGTTTAAGACAACGACTAATTCAACACTTCATCCGAGGGGCGCAACAAACACATTTAATTGCCGCCGTTTGATCTTACACTGAAACACATCGCCGGAAACAGCGTTTCGTGAAAAGCACCGACCCTCGGCTGGCTGCCGTCTACCGACCACCTCCGCCGACTACTCACTACCTATGCCGGCAGGGGACTACCCACTACCTCCGCCGGCCGCCGACCACCTCTGCGGCAGGTACCTGCCACAAAAACACCAGCTAGCGCTCACAACTGTTGACAGCACACGGGCTAGCGTCGTTAGCGGATTTTGTTTTGTTAAAATTAACATTTCCGCACGATTGGACTTTTGCCGAGCAGGCTTGCTTGCAAACAAAAACACGTTAACAGTAGTAACAGCTGACGTTGGAAAGCGTGGCGTAATTAAAACATAATAAACAAATAAAAGACCCGCTAGTGGTTAGCTACCTGCTGGTGCGGCGGCTAGCGAGCCGCTGCTGTCACAAGTTTCCGTGAGCGCGCTGGCTGTCGACCCGCTAAACAGCCCGAACAGTCCTCGTAAGTCCCTTCAACTGTTTACAAAAGCACACGGGGGGCCCTCCGTCTGCAAGCCGGCTTCATCCCTTCATCCCGGAGACCGTAGTTTGCATGAAGTCAGAGTCAAACCTCACGAGTGTCACGTCTAGCGCCGTTTCCTTAAATGGCGCGTTGCGCATGCGCATAGCCCATAGTTATATTACTAATAAATTACTTTTAGATCTTCGCACAAACTAGGTCCACTGTCGGTTTATTTTACCGTGCACGTTGTTAGTACAACTGCTTTCATTACAGACACTGACAGTATTGTTGCATGTCATTTTTTTAACGCTTTATACGCTGGACTGACATCTTTCTAGACAGCTCGTGTTTTCTTAACTCATCCCTCCTAGAAATGGAAAGCAACAAAGTTCATATCACATGCCATCCTTAAATAGCTGTCAGTTGTCAGGCAGATGCGCCTGATTTACTTGTCACAGGTGGTTTATCCTTAAAACCGCGACGTTTTGAGTATTTTCTGTCTCCCTTTCTATGTGCCTTTTCTACTATTTTCCGTGTCTGACTCTTATGTGACAAAGGGAATTTTAAATCACGTTTTGAGATATGTGCAGATTTGTGAGATATGTAAAACAAAATTAAAAGAGGAAATAATGGTGAAAACAATCATCTAAAAAGTTAAATGCCAGTAGTTATATGTGTACTTAAGAGTATCTGTATTCATATAGTCGTGCTTGAGAGTTTATGAACTCTTCATTGTTTTCTATATTTCTGGATAAATGTAATCCCGAAGCAAACTAATCTAAATCCCAAAGAACATAAAAACAGCCCAGTTAAACGAATGGGACGGATATATAATTGATCACCTATTTAATTTAGGAAGACTACCAAATACTATGTGGGTGGTAAATGTATGCCAAGTTTCAAAGTTAATTTGACAGTGAAATCAGAGCCACTTACTTTAGTCAGAGTGACATTTCAGACAACACAGTGGGATTGGATGACCTGTTTTATTTAAAGAACAGTGATCTATCAACACCTTAGCCTTACAATACAGTTGGTGGAAGTGCATTGCCGCATGTACAAATGAAAATTTCAGGAAAAACAGTCTGAAAAAAAAATCCCCTTATTTCTCAGCCTCTAAACAAACTGGAAACATTAAAAAAAAACATTTGGGAGGTAAATCACACAGTCCGTATTTTAAATGATTTATTTCTTGTGTATCAGAGTTTGGAAACAACAAACAAGTGTGTTGAAAATTATGCTGCAATAATTGTTTTGCATCGGGGTTGAGAAGAAAACACAAGTTATGGTGTGGTAAAGCTGAGAAATGTTAAATGTACAGTATTATGTTTGTAAAAAAAAAACAAAAAGGAAAAAACATTGGCCTTATGTCATCCGTGGAACGTGGTACTGGCAGTGTTTTTGAGATGTTTTGTTGTACTTGGGCGACAACAAGTTGCCTTCATTGATAGAACAATGAAGGTTATTCAACATGCCAGAAAACCTCTCACTAAGTCAGATATCGCCGGCCAAATGTTCCTGAGATAATTTAAAAATCTAAAATCTAAATGCTGCTGCAGAAGCAGGCTACACTGGATGCTGGAAAGTTCACATATTTTTTTGCTACCCATATTACATAAATCACCTGACTGACTCTTTTAGAAGTAATATAGAAAACAAGTAAATATCCCAGTATAATGATAAATCTCATCTGGGTTTAGGTCACTGACATTAAGAATATACTGGCGATACAGAAAATTCAAAAAGGTTTACAGACTTTCACGGATTACTGGATGTGACATACGTTTAGGTAGTTGTGGTATAATTACTAGAAACATATGATTATAATATGAATATAATATGAAATATATAGTATCTGTAAATGTGGGTCTCAGCAGAAAGCTACGTCTTATTTTGTTTCCTGTACTACTTGTGTAGGGAAACATCCGGCCATCATCTAACCTTGCTTTTTTCAGGATCACAGGGATCTGCTGGAGCCTATCCCAGCTCTCCTTGGGGCCACTGCAAGGCCATTTACAGAAACATAGCCACAAACACACAAACTACTATGGGCAATTTAGAATAAACATACATGTTTTGAACAGGGGCAGCACAGTAGATGAGTGGTTAGCACTGCTGCTTCACAGCGAGAAGGTTCTGGGGTCGGCTCCTGGCTCGGTTCCTGGGCCCGGCAGGAGTGGAGTGTGTAGAGTTTGCATGTTCTCCCCTTGCTTGTGTGACTTCTCTCTAAGGTACGGTACTCCGGCTTCTTCCCACAGTCCAAAAACATGTATGTCTGGGTTGATTGATCGTTTTAAATTACCCGTTGGTGTGTGTGTGTGAGCGTGAATGGTTGTCTCGCTGCAGGGTTTGCGCCAGTAAGGGCATCCGGCGTAAAACTGGGCCAAATCGATGTGCGGACCACGGTTCGCTGTGGTGACCCCTCTGCTTAGAGGGATTAAGTTGAAATGGTTGATCCATGTTTTTGAAGTGTGGGAGGAGCCGGAGTTCTCTACACAGAAACCACAGAACCTCCTAGCTGTTAGACGACAGCGTTAACCACTAGGCCGCTGTGCTGCCCTGTAGTGAAACATGACAGTTTTATTAAATCTTCCCCACCACAGATGCTAATTTCACAGATTATTTTCCCCTCAGTGAATAATGAAGTCTTAATTATAGAGGTGAAATCTGATGCTGTGATATTTAGTTTAGATGAATGGAGGAAGCTTTTTTATCCTTGATGATGCTTTCATTTTACCCTTTCCAGATTAATGAGGACACAAAAGCACCCCCCCCCCCCCCCCCCACACACACACACACACGCTGTTGAAATGCCCTAATGGTTTTTAATTTGTATCAATTAGAGATGTCACTATTACATAATGACAACGTGCTCAGTTATAATTTATCATAATCTTTGGTAGGTAATGCATTTGGAAGCCCTCATAATTTCCCATTGATTGTTTATAATTTTTCTCCTTGCGTTTTTTTTTTTTAAATTCTTTTCCATCTGTCGTTGGCCATAGGAATAGGGTTTCCCCTAAATAAGTCGTCAGTCTTTTACAGAAACACAGTGAATACAAATCCCGTAATAATTTCTCACGTGCATATTGTAAAACTTTCCACTCTGACCAGCAGAGGGCAGTAAAAACCAGGGTATAAATGTTTCTGCCTGATGGGGTACGGTATTCACAGTCAGGTCTCCTAAGAACAATTGTGAAGTAACACACATAAAGGGAATAAAGGGACCACAATAAGAACAAAGCTATTTATATTTATACATTTCACCCTTTTTTAAAATAATAAAAATAATTACAAATACATTCAATCGACTTTACATGGAAACACATAGTTTTAAATAGAATAAAAACCACAGACTTAAAACAATGAGCAGCATTGACAGCATAATAGTGATATCTTAATATGTGATTATACATGATTTTACACACACACACACACACACACACACACACACACACACACACACACACACACACACACACACACACACACACACACACACACACACACACACACACACACACACACACACGAAGTTTGCCAGTAATTATTCACAGACCAAATTCTTGTGCTTTTAGTGTCACCATGTCAATATTGACATGTTCAGCATGAATGAGCAGGGAAGGGCAAGTCAGTTGTCACAAAATGTATAGAAGATAGCGTTAACTCAGTCCTCCACAAGTTCAGCCTTTCTTTACACGCAGGCGCTGCCATCCTTAAAAACACTGTAGCCTTAAAGTCAGCGACTCCATGGAATTCCACGACCAAGACAGGTTTCTACACTTTACGTGTTTGATCTCCATCATCACTATTTATTGGGATGTTTTATGTGTGTGACTTCCTCAGGAGGTGGAACATTTGATGCCCTAGCTGTATTTCTGCAGCTGTGTGTAGGTAATAATAACCAGGCAATCTGAATACCACATGAAATGAAAGCCTTAATGTGAGTTTTTATTTCTTACAGCTGAAAGAAATGACCAAGTAAACACCAGCTGTCAGACTCAGGTTCAACTAACATTTAACAGAGGGGTTATAAAGAAGATTTGATGTGGAACAGTCACCAGCCAGTTGACTAAAACCTGCTCGCAATACCATATGATATACACTGTTTACCTGCACTAAATGCACACAATGCTTACATGAGCTCACATGCACTGATTCATTGAAGCTGAACGTCATCTGGTATATCATCTTTTTAAAAAAAATTTTTTTTTATCTGGTATATCATCTTGATGACGACTCCTTACTGAAAATGCACGTGATTGTTGTGCATTAATGTGTGTGTGGACATGTGATGTGACCATCTCAGTTGGAGTCTTCCCTGGGGAAGTGCAGGATAAAGGAACTTGCCACTAAACTCAGCTGGAGTTTGCGTATAGTCTGCTGTCTGCCATATTTCTTAAGGTTCACCTCCTCTTTTTTTCAACTCCTTTTCATCGCTCTTTATCCGCTTGATCTCTTCCTATTCATTATCTTGTCACTGGCCTCTTTCACATCCCATTTTCCCTTTTGTAATTTTCTAATATTAAGAAAAATAATGCAATTTGATTAATTTGCTGATTGACTGGGGTTCAGTTAAATTTATTAAATACATAAACATCTTAACTTTACTTATGAAAGTTAAGTCACATATATATATATATATATATATATATATAACAAACAAAATCTTGTTTATGGCCATAAAATTCCTAGGACCGGCCCTGTGCAAGGGTCAGAAGTTACATTAACAGATCGACTCGTATTATAATGGGTCACATGTCAGCTTAACAGACAAATCTGTCTGGTGATGTTATTAGATGAGTCCAAACTTTCATACTCCTTTGTTTTTCTGTCGTTTTTTTGGATTACTGTCTCAGCTCTTATATCAGAGTCTCAAAGAAATAAGAAATAACTTTTTTTTTTCAAGCTTTTACCAAACTCGATCTTTACTGAAGTGCAAATAAACTCCTTTCAAACTTCTTCATCAAGCTTAAATAAAGTACCATCTGCAAGAATGGATCCTATGGGTGATTAGCAAAAATTCAGGTTTATCCAAATCAAAAACCCAATTTCTACTTTAGAGATCATCACAAGAGGTGCAGAGGATTTGTACCCATCTGAACTATGCTTTAAAATATTCTACGGGTTCAAATATAGGGGTTAATTCTGACAGTAATATTAACAGTTGATTAACAGTAAGACCCGCGCCCTCAAAGGCAGATGAGCCAGTGGCTGTTGAGTGTCTTCAGCGTTTGTGTAAAACACAGACAGTTTAAAACCTTTGATGGCACCTCATTCAGTCAAGAATATGTCTGAATAAATCTGAGGCAAACATTAGTGTTTATGTGAGAACATCGTGAATGAGTGGACTTCTTTAATAGACTGATGAAACAAGTAATGTTGAAGGGTTTCATTACAAAAAAAAAAAAAAGTTGTTTGTGGCGGAAGTCCAAACGGTTGTTTTCAAATATAATTCCACCACTACTCTCCCAACCTGCAAATGTGGGTTTGTTTGGTGGTTAATAAGGTGTGTGAAAGTGCAAGATATGCATGCGTTTATGAAGCCTGCTGGAGTTTTTGCAGAAAAATGTTGAGTGGTTGCTTAAAACATAAAATGGGAACAGTTGACTTTGGTTAATGGGTTGTACTTGATGCATTTTCCTCTACCTACCTATGTTTCTGAAAATGTTTGGACATCTTCTGCTTCTTCTTGTTCTTTCTACACTTTTGAAGCCCTTACCCCTTCCCCTAAAGCCTTAACACCACATGAATGGAGGATGTATTAAATCTGAAAACTTTCCACCTCAGTGGGATTCAGGAAACTGTCTACCCTGTGGGAAGTAGATGCAGATGGAGGGATGGATGGATTGAAACAAGGATGAGGAGTAAAATGGGATTGGGGGATGGGGGTAGATGTAAGCAGGGTTAGTTGGCCCGAGAAATGGAAGGTATTCGGAAGATGGATGGATCGGTGGGGACGTTTAGAGAAAGAGTAGGGATGGAGGGATGGAAGGAAAAGAAGGTGGTTAGGGAGAGGAGAGGAGTGAGCTGTCTGTTTGAAGATAAATCACAGAGGAAGTGCAGTGAGGAGGTTTCTATCTATAAACACACATACAAACAGATGTGTGTGCAACCACGCTTGAACTCACACACTTGCAAACAGAAATACACTCACTTGCGCACACTCTGCCTCATGGCGAGGTGGTAAGAGGCCACGGCTGATTGGGTGCTACGGGCCGATTTGGCCCTGAGTGGCAGAGCAATGCATGTTGGGATGTTTGGATATAAATGCAGTCATCCATGAAGGCATGAGGTAGGTCAGCTCTCCTTCCTCTGTCTCTTTCTCATCTCTTTCTTTTTTAACATCTCCTTCTTGACCTTTTCTTTCCCGTGTCCCCTCCTGCTTTGTTGTCTTTCCGTTTTCATTCTTGGCTCTATATCTTCCTCGCCATTACCCACAGGGCTTTTCACTAATACACCTTCAAATCTGCCCCCTTACTCTGTCCCTATCAATCCATCTTTCACACAGAGAGCATATTCTCTGGGTAATAACAGTAGCTCTCAGTTCTCCTCCATTTCTGCCCCTCTATGATCATTTTTCTGGCTCAATTCATTTCCATCTGTCATCAAAATCTCTCTCTTTTCCAGCTTTACTCACACTCCTTCTTTCCCAGACAAGCCCTCTGCTAAGACACACACACACACACACACACACACACACACACACACACACACACACACACACACTTTGTACCACTGCAGTGTAGTGTGCTAACAGAATAATTAGTCGCGCTTGATGTCTCTGACAGCTCTAATCCTTCTAAATGGCCACCACATGCCTCCCCTCATTAGCCCATGGCTAGACACACAAACCGCACACACTCATACTTGCATGTACACACACGTTTTTACTGCTCTAGCTACAAATGTGATGGTTCCATCTGTGTTTAAAATCGTTTTGAGATGCTTGTGTTTGGAAAGGTTTAGGCCTTATTAAATATTAAAACCAACATATTAAGGTAGAACCACAGACAGCCAGCATCAGTGCTACTGAGCTTTGACGGTACACTTAAGTGTAAAATAATTTAGGAGTTGGGACTAATGGAATTGGAGAAGGTTGTGTAGAGAGTTTTCTTTTGCGCAGTTATTAATCCTGGGTTGCAATAAAAATACTACAAATGAATAAAACATTTGAAAAGGTTGCTTTGCAACCACAGTGGTTTGGTGGCTGGCACCATTTCCTCACAGCTAGAAGGGTTCTGGTTTTAAGTCTCAGCTGAGATCTTTCTGTGTGGAGTTTGCATGATCTCCCTGTGCTTGCATGGATTTTTTTTCTGGCTACTCAGCTCCCACAGTCCCTAAATATCCCTTTTGGATTCATTGATGGTTAAAAATTGACCACAGGACTGAGTGAGAGTTGTCTGTGTGTGATGGAAAGGCGGCCGGTCCAGGGTGTACCCAGTACTTTTAGGACAGTTGGACCCTTGAGATCCTGTACAGGAGAATCAGTTATGGATGGAGCTGAAAAGGTTATTTCAATTACTGTACAGAATAACTTCTGATACAAGTTTTATCTGGGAATTTGCTTCAATTGACCAGTTATTCAAAAACTAAAAAATATCACAACCTTTTACTTTGTTGGGGACTCCCTTATTTAAAGATATGTCAGTATGGGAACCATTCAGATTTGTGGAGAACTGTGACATCACAGAGCTCGATTGGCTGAGAATTATCCAGTCTCCTCTCAGTTTTACACTGCAGAGCATAGTCGTTACTCAGAAGTTGGTAGCACAAAGCTGTAACACTTTCACACAGACATTGCTATATAAAGATGAACTGGAGATTCCTCTCTTCATCCGGCCTCCACTCTCCAGCTGTGCATTCACAATGATCCATGAAGGTGCAATATTTTGTCCTGTTTCACAAAACCTGGTGTTCCACAATCCTTCTCTCAACTTGGTTGAATACAGTCAGATAGTAGTCCTTAATGTCTCTAGTCACTGAGTGCCTTATTTAGTTGGTGCTAAATAAACAGCTATAAAGTAATTAAATAAATAAAGTTTCGACCCGGTTGTTCTTGTGGGTCACACAGAGTATTGGTGACCTCAGATTTCCCATCACTACTGCTACCCTATGTGGTTCAGGCATCTGGTTAGGTAGGATGCCTCCTAGACACCTGCTGTTTAAGGTGTTCTAGGCAGGGAAGGAGACCCCGAGGTAGATCCAGGAAGAACACCTCGATATACCCTTTAGAAGAGGTGGAGGATGTGACCTCTCTCATCACGGCTCAGCTGGAGGACGTGAATCTCTCTGCTTAAACTGCTGCCTGTCTCACTCAAATCTGGGTCAATAAGTCATTGTCACAAGTTAGTAATATGTAGTCACAAGATTGGGAGTTCAGATGACTAGAAGCTGGTAAAGCACGGTGATAAGATTAGTTGCTCATGTCCACAGTTTGGTAAGGTATAGCCAACAGAAAATATTTGCATGGTTATGACATCGTCATTTCACCAGATCAGTAACCGCTACCAAGATAAGTTACAAGTTATACATGACTGCCCATAAGTTAGGGGATGCTTTGGCCAGGACATAATAAACCAATTGGCAGTGATGTGTGACCTCATCTAAGTGTGGCCTTATCTGAATGATGCCCAACCATGTTGTAAGAATCTAGTGCGGCAGCTTCTTGCAATATCGCTGACTATGTGTTTGTTGCTTTTTTGGCAATATATTGACATTTTTTGATAATTTTTTTCCTTTTGAGTGCTCATTTTTTAAACATTTCTATGCCGGTGTATTCACTGAGCTGCTTAAATTTCTTCTGCTGGTAATTCTGACACTTTTAAATATCTGTCATAATATATAACCAAGGCAACGGCAATGTTGTTTGCACAAGGGAGCAGCTGACTGAGCTTTTTAAAGCCCAAGTAATGCCAGACCCAGACAAGATGAAGAGGACACACTGAGACTGTTGAGTAACTAAGCAAATCAGCAGGACTAAAACCAGGTCAATATCTGGAATGCAGTTACCGTGAAGGAGGGTCTCTGCATTCCAGATGCCGGCAGTGACTTTCTGTTCATGTCTTCTGCTGAGAGAGTTCCCCTCTCTTACCTGCCAACGTTGCATGTGATGTTAAAGTCATTTGTTACCTGGCTCCAAACCAATCACTCAGCTTCAGCTTCCAACAGTTTACTGACACATTTTATTTTCCTTTCCTGCTTATTTTTTTAATACAAGCATATTAGCTAAATGGATTACTTAATTTATATTAAAAAAACAGCTGAAAATTGATAAATAAACAAAAAAGAAGTAAAGGATGTTTTTATATAATATGGTTATCTCAATCCCCTGGCTAAGTCCCTGGCCAGTTATTGATCATATGGCTGTTCAATAATGTGCTTCCAGTGTCACCAGAGGGCATCTGTAAAAAATATAAAATAAAAACGAAACAAATTTTGGATACCTCGAACTCTATGTTTCCTATCAGCATTTCAGCTCAGATATGCTCTCTAAAGCCACATGTGCACTTAGATCCACAGGATTTTATTTAACACAACAGCCTGTATCAGATTCACACACACACAAGACACAAGAGGTTTGTTTGTTTTTCTGTTAATTGAATTATTTGGATTAAAATGTGTGCGGGGCCCTGTGGGGGACTAGCAACCTGGATGTAACTCTTGTCTTTCGTCTAAGGACAGCAAGGCTCCAGCAGACCCCCCGTGACCTTAAACAGGAAAAAGCGGGTATTGATAATGGATGGAAAATATGTGAGCGTTATCTAATTTTCCATATCTTTTTATGGGTGTGTGAGTTTTTTGTGCTTGTGTGAGTAAGCTCATTTTTCCCAGTGGAACATGACAAACATCATTACAACACCGAGGAGAATAAACATGGAATAAAAACAAGCAGGTAGTTGTGCTCACTTTGTTGTGCTCTATTGCACATGCACACTCAAACGCGTGTGGTATTCATGTTCCTGCATATTTGTATGGTTGTTTATTGTGTGCGTTTTTGAATGTGTGCAGTGACTCCTGTAAGGCTCTGATAGCAAACACGGACAGACCCATGGGAGGGTTGCAGCTTTGCACTGATCTTTTGTGAGATTTCCCCTGAGAAATGACTATCAGCACAAGAGAAGCACCATGAGAAAAGAGGAGAGCGTGAATGAGAGAGTAGGACTGAGCGTTATCTCAGGAGACAGAGAGAAAGGAAAAGAAAAGCTGCAACAAGGGGCATGTCTGTTAGATTGCATGAGAGAGAAAAGGCAGAAGAAAAAAAAACCCAGAGAAGGTGAATGAATGAAGAATAAGTGAAAGGTAATGTGAGAGCTGGAGGAAAGCACGGATAATTCAAAGAGAGATTTAACCGCTGTCTTGTCTTTGCTCTACTGTAAATAAGGTTTAGATTAGCGGATGTTTAGTGACAGAGAAAACAGCTATCGTGGCCAAAGTGGAAAAAAAATGAACTTCTACCAAAAACTTTGGCTTCAAGCTTCATCGAATGCGGCTGTGTTGTTATAATCATACCACAGCGCCGCCAGATGTCCATCCCCATGACTCTGGGTCATAGGTTAAAATTCATCACAAACAGTCTGCTCTTCAGCAGCCACCAAAAAAAGTGAAACGTAGATTTCAGATCTTTCTTCTTGTGCTGTGTTCATTTATAATACTTTAATACATTTACGACTTCGTTTGTATTTCTGTCTCTGTTCTTGAAGGAAATAAAATGAAATTGATGCATAAAGTGAATATTATTTTCATGACAGTAATTACTAAAAATGACATTTTAAATAAAACCCTAACCAGATGTCCTCAGTAAATAGCACCAAACTATGACAGCTACTACTACAGCTATGAAGCTATGAGGAACATTTCTGAGCTACAAGGAGATTTTTGGGTGGTGGCTGCACTTGGTGTCTATCTTCAGGCTTCTTAATCCACACATTACCCAAAAGAAACATTAAGAAAAAGGCAAACATGGGCAGAAAAAACCTGTTTCTATCTAACGCTATTTGGAAGATGAAAAATACTTTATTTTTTTGCTTCTGCTGGTGCTTCTTTTTCTCTCGGGGAAGAACTCTGAGTAACATTACTCAGGTGTTCAAAATCTTATTCACTTCCTCTCTAACACTCTTTTTCTCTTGGTTTTGGTTTCCCCTCTCCTGTTTTTCTTGTTTTTCTTGTGTTTTCCTCTGTCTCTCCACATTGTCTGTCTGCTGAGTTTCATCCTTCTTCCAGTTATTAGTATCTCATCATCCTCATTTTCCCTGTTGAATGCCTGCTTCAGGCACGTCTCCACTCTTTCCCAGTTTGTCAGTTTACCTCATGGAGTTCACAGCGAGGCCAACGACTCGAGGTAGTTTGAAAACATTCTCAGGATCTATATCTTTTTTCTTCATTGTGTGCCTGATTCAGAATTCCTCTGGAATAATTCCAGAAACTTTCAAATGCACTCTGCTCGTCTCCAGTGTACTCCAGTGTAAGTTTTTGAGCATGTAGAAGGTTTGCATAGCCGGAAGTCCACATCAAAGGGTTATATTCTACTATGCGTTCTACAGAGACCCCTGACGACTGTGGCTTCCTGAGAGATCTGTGTGGTATTCCTAAGTGTTGGGCTGCAGGTCATGAAGTACAGAAAGCTTGTAGTGCAGCATGCATGTGCAAGAGATGGTAGCAGCACCAGCCGTCTGTATGGGTTTCTTGCAGAATTCTGCAAAGGGACTGTTTCATAATACCGCTTCATCTTCCCCGTTTCTAAATCAGTTGTAGTTAGTTCCAGTTCCAATAATTGGTGCAGAGTAAATTTTTCCAGATATTTTTTTTGTGAAAATAGGTAATCATTAACTAGTGGTAAAAGGTAAACAGGCAGTAAAAGAAAAAGAAAATCCCAAACACAACTTTCCTTCAAGAACTCACATCAACACAAGGAAGAACTAGTAATTTCTTGAACACATAACTGAACGATGGAAATAACCCCAAAATCTCACTCTGCCCCTTTTCCACAGACTCATTTAATTTTCTATATTGAGCTGTGAAATCCTTGAATCTTTATCTGAAATGAATTAGTTGTCTTAAATGCTCGATTGCTGGAGTCACGTCACTGCACTTTATTTTTCGACTGCCTGCTCCAACCTGTTGCAACATTAAAACAGCCATCTCACATGAAATCTGCACCTGGAATCCAGTTAGTGAGCAGTGAACGCCCCAAAAGGAAAGTGTATTGGAAATATTGCTTATAGCAAGCAACAATTTGTCTCACAGTACTTGAGGATGTAGTGTAATACCTCTCTTAGTATAAGTGGCAATTAGTTTGACGACACAAAGGATTATGAAAAGAAAGGAGTGTTTTTTTTAAACTCCAGGGAGTGAACGCTTTTTACTTCCGGGGGGGTGGGGGGCAGCACTACAGAAGCACATGGTTCATGTGCAAAGTAGGTGAAATACTTCACATTTCAAAAGGACAAGTTTCATAGAGAGACATCCATCTACAGATGTTCATGTTTCTTTCCCAGAACACACGTGCTTCACATTTTCATCAACAAGAGTGACAGCAGCATTTCTTCACTGTTTAAAGGCAATTTTGGCTCCTTTAAAATATAAGTCAGTACAACAGATGATCTGTTTCTTACAAATTTAGATGCAAAAAGAATTAAAATAAATACTAGGAAATTTGTTTCTGGACAGCCAACTCTCAAGCCTTAAGTCTGGATCTGTGCAAGTAAAGAACATCACAAAAAAGAGTCTGTTTTTGTTCGGCTTCTTTCTTCTTTTAAATTGGAAGCACGTGTTCAGCTCTGACCCCCCTACATGGAATGAAACAATATTACCAATGCTGCTATGTAGAAAGCTGTAAAAATGTTTAAGGGAATTTCAATAGTGTCTTATGCTACATTTCATTTTTTGCTGATGAGACTGTAATGTACTGTGAAAGCCTCAATACATAGAGGCCTTACGTCAGCTCCTACCAGCTTTTGATGATGTGCAGTGCATCTTGTGTGGGTTGAAACTAGTTTTAAAGGCCAACGAAACAAAACTCAAAACTGCTTAAAGGCAAAACCAAACTTTCCAGGGTACTGAGATTGAGTTAGTTTCAAAATGAATTTTAAATGGTGATGCTCTGACTTTTTGCATGTTGACTAAAAACATGCAACTGACCAAAAAAAACCTACGTTGAAATGGAATCAAATTGAATTGAATCCTGTCTTGAGTTTCTTCTGAGACAGTCCTCAGAGACTCTTCTGCTACTTTTATGTCTGTGCTGGATTATGGTGATGTGATTTATAAGCATGTCTATAAATATGACAATGCTTGCATTCACTAAATACAGTCGATCATGGAGCTCTGAGGTTCACCACTAATCTCAAAGCTTTAACGCATCACTGTAATTTGTACGCTCGGGTCAGATGGTCTGCTTTGTCCTCCTGTAAACTTAAGACACCAACATACGCTTATTTACAAAGCTATTCTTGGTATTCTCCCATCCTATCTATGGACTTAAATTCTTGGAAAACGCTCTGGAAGTTATGGTGTTTGCTCCGAATTCTTTAAACTCTTCTACTCCCTGCACTTGGAATCCGCTCCAAACTCACTCAAGAATCTGGCCTCATTATATTATTTTAATTATAATTTGAATATTTTACACGCACCCACCACTTGTTGTAGATGTTATGACTGACCACCTCCAGCCATGATTACACTGACTTTTAAAATCTTTAAAGGTCTAAAAAAGGTGGTAATTTTAGATCTTAATTTTGGCAATCTTTGAAGATGCTGTTGGTGTGTTGTTTATGTATATATTCTGATTTGTGGGAGGTTTTACTAACTGTGCCGGCAGAAGCAGCATCGTGAGAACATTTTGTGGCACTTTGATGTTTTTTTTTTTTTTTTAATCTAACATGTCACTTACCCATTTTTAGTGCTTCTCTCAGCTGTCTGGCATTGTCCTTCACTGGCCTATGGTAGCCGGTTTGAGGAAGCGACATGTTAAACCATCGGGAGACCAAAACCACTCATATTAACCCCTCTGCGCCCCTGCATTTTTTTCCTATTTGTTTTAATGCTAGCTTATGTGGTTTATTGGCCCAATTTTCCTGCAGCCCACCGAGAAGACTCCCATTACGGCTGATGGCCAGCCCTCCCAAGACTCCAGGGCAGAATGGTTCGGTTCAGACTCAACTGTATATTTTACAAACCACATGAATGCAATCTGATCTCTTCATCTTACGTATGAGGGATATATAAAGCAGTATTTATTTTCTTGTTAGAACCACTGAAATGATAACAGAACCCAAATCATGTGCTAACTGTGTGAATGATAACCATTTAGGATTTATCCTTCAGGTGTCGGTGTTGATGCTCTGAGGCAAGACCTTAAATAATAAGTCTGTTTTTTTTTGGTTTTTTTGTTTTCTGTGTTTGTGTAATTTTTTTTATGGTTTGGCTTGAATTTGCAGCACCTGTTCTTTTAATATGAAGCGGCAAGCTTCAAAAGTTTGTTGTTACTTCTCCTGAAATGAGATACGATCTGAAAAGCAGCAGCACTTTTCTTTGAGTTGCTCTGAGTTTCCATGTGATTAATTAAGCTGCAGGCTAATGTAACCGGATTGGCAGTTCTTTGCTCAAACATTCTTCTTAACTTGCGTTTCTCTTTGCTCCTTCTTGCGTGTTTGACCACTAACGTATCACATGTGTGTGAACTGAACGTGTGACCACACACACGGCGAGTCCGTCTGCAAGCTTGCAGAGATCAAACGCTGGTGCCATCATATGGTCTGAATTAGGTTCAGTCTTCATGTTTCATCATAAAACTTCATTAAAGCAAAACCCCGTACCCCCACCCTCCATACCCCCAACACACACATGTTCACACAGATGCCCACCACACCAGGGTGTTTGGTTTACGTGAGTTATGATGTGTGTCACACTATCGGGGTGTTTTTTTTTTCTTGAGTGTGTCTTTATATAAAGCTGCCAGGATTGCGTGGTGATTAGTGTCAAGGGTGTGTGTGTGTGTGTGTGTGTGTGTGTGTGTGTGTGTTTGGTTGTGGTTCAGAACATTTTTTCCTAAACCACTGACCCAGAAGCCACGAGAGGTTGTGGGCTAATGGGCCCACCCACAATCAGGAAACATCTACTCACACAGACACACAAACACACACCACCTGGATTAATACAAACACCCAGGGAAGCTTTACAAAGCAGACATTATAAGTTCGACGCTAGAAAACGAGTTTCAGTTGGAATACTCTTGAACTGCAGCTCTGTGATTATTCAGGTCTATATTTTGTTTTTGAGTTCAATATATTTCATTTAACAAGAATCCACACACAAAGAGCGGACCTGTATTCCATTTGTTGACAGTCATCCTATCCTTTTCCTCTCTAGGCTCACTGAAATCCTGTAAGGTACGGCAAGACAGATGTAGGCACATAACGTTCATGCAAATATGTGAAGGAAAGATATTAAGGTGTTAATGTCATGATAGGAATAGCTAAACCATTTATACTTAGTCTTAAAAAACAAAAGTTGAAAGTTTCTGCCTGTTAACCTCGATCTAAACGAAGAGTCTGAACACACATCGATGAGTTAACAGCGAAATAAAGACAGAAGCAAGTGTACAAGTTGAAAAGCTCTGAAAACTCAGTAATCCACAGAAACGCTTTGATCATTTTTAGATACACAATTTTCCACTGCTAAAATTTTGATTTAGACATTCAAGTTTGGCCTTGGAGTCCCTTTGGTTGTAGAAAAGTAGTGTCACTGATGCGGAGCTGAAGCTGGTGTCACATGCATCATTTCTAACCACTCGACCGTCTAACACCTGTAAAGTGCTGAGCTGTCAGTGTGGGCTGAGAATTGTGGGTTATACGGTTGAAACGCTCCCAATTTCAGTGAAGGCTTTTCAAAACAAAAATAGCTTTTTTTCTTTTATTTTTTTGTGTCATGTGTTCATGTGAGCTTAGAATAAAGCATAAAATGTGTATTTTTAATGCAAAAATGCTACTTCACAGATTATCTGAAACTGTAGACTGACTTTTTTCCAGGACACACACACACACACACACGCACACGCACACACACACACACACACACACACACACACACACACACACACACTCAAAGCTCCTCCTAGTGCATCAACAGTTTGTTGTTGTTGTGACTGTTCTGCTTTTGTTTCTTTCTTTTTTTTAAATAGCTGCTTGTGTAATAGCTCTTCTCTCTTTTTTTTTTCAACCTTTTCTTCAACCAAGTCATCAGGAACTGATCAGTAACAGCAGACACACAGAGACGCTCTGTTTTAATGTAATGACATGCTGATAACCCAGTGTGAACAATCACTGTTAAGCTTTAATAATGGTTTTTCTCCAGCTCCTTAAATCCTCTCCCTTTTCCATCTTACTGCCTCCGTATTGCTTTCAAACCATGACATTCATGCTTGGCTTCAGCAGGGTTTAGGAAAAGTACAGTTAAGGTCAAACCTATTAGGCCCTAAGGAACTGTGGAACATTTCCCAAGATTTTAAACAGAATAAAATAACTATATGTAGTTCTCTTCCTACATTTCAAGGGCTGCGCATGATCGTCTGTCCTCTGTGCATTATCTGACAAATGTCTGTATCAATTTAATCTCAGTCACACTCAATAATTTATAGACAAATTGTTATTCAGAGTTGACATTCAGGCAGTTGCGTCGGTTATGTAATGCTAAAGAGGTCAACATTCGATATATTTACCCAAGTTAACCTCTAATATGACATAAAAAAAAGATCTTAGAATCATTTTATCTTTGATTTTAACCCTTTACTGTTACAGTGACACGCCTACAGTCATGGCAGCATCTCAGAGAACAGTGTCCTTAAAGGTAAATGCATGTCAGCGTTACCCCGTTACAAACCTGGCATCAGCATGTCTAATGCATGTCATCATTGTCCATTTGCTCTGGTAAAATGGATCCGCCTCTCTCGCTAAATCACCTCAGCCCTATGTGGGAAAAGCCGTCCACAAACATTAAGTAGCACAAGTTCCAGATTTGTCATCTTCTATGCATTTGTGAGGAAATGTGACACTTTTGCAGCCACCAGCGGCCCAGTGTCAGCCGCACAACCTGCTGACCTGCTTCTTGACCCTCCGTGTTTAGGGTGTGAGGAAACCAACATTCGCCAGCTGATGGGAATGTCATCAAAATTTACACTTCATTCAGTTAAAAGTGACGACGGAGCTGAAAAAGCCAGAACTATTAATGAATGTTATGGCAAATGAGTTCATAAATAGGAGATTATTAAAGGTGGCTGTCGTCGGGGGAAGCATGATTTTTACTTCTGCGTCAAATCTACGCCGCAGCTACGGTGTAGGTGGGGCCATGGTGTAGGCAATGGTGGATGTCCATTGTAAATGACAACTCCATTGCATAGGATGTATCCTGTTTATTTTCTATGAGATCTAATGGGATCGGAATGGGAATACCCGTAAAACACCGTGGAGGAAATGTTTCCCTCTGTTCTCTGGTCCTTCCCTGCCTGCTGAGACAGTGAGCGGATGAATGCAACTTGGATGAAGGTAGGGGAGGTTGTTGGCGTTGTCTTCCCAAAACTATTAATCCAAGCGGGATTATTCATGGTTGGTTACTGTTATGGTTCACGTAACATATCAATTCCAAGCTATTTCATCCATTAAGTATTTGTTTGATTTATCCCGGGTCTCATAGTTTAATGAGATTAAAAGCTTACTACTTTTCCCTGGCTTTTTTGGTTGAAATTGATTTTTTTTTGTATTGATCCATTACATAAAAAAATGGCAAAATTGAAACGTTAAAGTTGAAATATTAAAGCACACGTGACCAAGAAGTGGAAGCGATGCGACTGTATGTGAAGTTGCCCGTGTATAGTGGACATGCAGTCTTAGAGCGATACCAGTTTTGATTGGACGACCGCCTGACGCTGGACGGCCTCATTTGCATGAAGTTGAGACTGGCTCAGATGTGCTGCTTTCCAAAAATTGCTTAGGTGGTAAACATGCCTTGTCGCTTTCCATAGCCAATTAATGGGATGCATGCGATGCATTTTTTTTGCATCTAATGGACATCGGCCGTTACAGAGAAATGTAAACGCCAGAGTAGGCGCCGTGCGTAGCCTACATGTGTAGCTGCTACACAGATGTATAGATCAAGCTTAATATATACATTTATAAAAAACCTTGACATTATATTTACTCTTTTAGCGTGTTTGTAATTTTTAATTTAGACCTCCTAAGATATCTGACTTCTCTTCAGTTGTGGCCATACTAAACTGCACTGAAAGCACGCTCTACACTAAGAAAAAGGAAATAAAAAATAAATAATTGTACTGCTGAACACTTGCAGCCTTACAACCTGTCCCTCACTGACAGATTCACCCACACACTGACACAATGGTGGCAGTAAGCACTGCGAAGGATGCACATTTGTATTTACTGTCTTGCTCAAGGACTCTATAACATGTGGACACAAAAGGAGGCAGAGACTGGGGCCAAATTCATGCTCGAACTTGAAAGAAACCATGTTTTTCCCTTCCCACCTGTCTCTGTGGCTGTTTCTGTAAGCACAAACGTGTTATCACTTAACATGGTTTAAAAAAAAAAAAAAAGGAAAAAAAAGCCTGTGGTTTTCCATTCAAAACCACAAAGCTGCTGAAGCTTCTCCTTCATCTCCCGTCTTCCTCCGTCATCTCTTTTTTCCTGGCAATCTCTCAATCATCCACAATAAAGATGAGCTGCTAATTAAAAAAAGATTTGAGTCATTCTTTTGAGTCTTACAGCTTGATGGTTCAATATCCTGTCTGACTTAGCTGGAAGCCGGAGACGAGTGTGTGTGTGTGTGTGTGTGTGTGTGTGTGTGTGTGTGTGTGTGTGTGTGTGTGTGTGTGTGTGTGTGTGTCACCAACCTGAACTTGACTTTGAATGTATTTCATAAAAATCTGTATTCCTGCACAGGCCATCCCTGACCTACACGTCGTGTTTAGACTCATGGCTGTTTCCCACATTTCACCCTGTAATGTGACCTTCTCCGAGCCATATAATTAGCCCACAAGTGCTGACCTTAAGGCTACCTTTGTTTTATAATGGCTTTCATCTCTGGCCATGGCTGGTCTACTGCCAACGCTGGCATTAGCGCTAGTCTGTATTTACACCTGAGATCCCCATAGACACGGGGATAGCCATTACACATTTCTGTAATGCTAATCTCTTCTAATAGATTTAGCATTGATCTGTAAGGCTGCAAAAGCGGTTAGAAAGGTTTATAAAAGGTCAAGCATACGATAAGTGATGGGGTTGCTACTGACATATTGCAGCCTCATCTAAACTGTTCTTATGTGGTTTAGTTTAAATGTTTATCTTTCCTGTCATGCAGTTTTTTCCTCATTTGCTGTTTTCTTTTCTCTATTAGTTTTCAGCGAATAGTATCTCTAAGTACAATAGTGTGCACATCTTTCTTTCTCCAAGTTTGATTAAACGATGCCATTACACGTTGAGAGACCTTTTGCAGTTTTCAAACTAGTGGATGGAGGTCAAGTTGCTTTACGACCCCTGATTTGTTTGGTCCCATGCTTCTTCCTGCTTTCTATTAACCTTCTGTCATTACTTTATTGAGTCTTCTAACGGCCTGTACATATCCCCTGTAGCTGTCTGAGCTAGTTTCACTGTTGTTGATGTCTGTTGCGGAGTCATTGCAAGAAACATCCAGAATGGGAGTCCAAAGTTACTCGGCTGATTTTCACTGACAGGACGGACAGGAGACCCCAAGAGCTTTACGATCCTCCCTAAAAGTGAGCGGAAATGTATGTTCATGAAAATGAAACTGATATTTTAACACAAAAGTAAGTATTTTGTGATGCTTTAAGTATCCAATTCACTGACTGAAAAACTATGTTTGTAGATGTGCTCCTTTTGTGGCATTTCTACTGGCAGATAACATTAGTCAAGCATATTTTTGAAGACATTTATAATAAAAGCAATGTCTGTGGGTGGGGTAGGATAGTATTTCATACACCCTAATAATACGTATACTTTTGTATGAACAGACAGCTGCGATAGATCTTTTCAAATCAGAAACAACGGAAATATTATGGACTTCTGATCAGAAACCTGAGCTGATCATTTCAAAAACCCAGAAACCTCACAGACGATTTATTAAAAAAAAAAAAAAAAAATCACGTTGGTTGCACCATAGATAATGCCTATATAATGTCTGTTGCACCCCTCCCCCTCCCCAAAATATTAAGATGATAACCATACAACACCACTGCTGTCATTCCAGTGACAATGAGAAGCAAGAACTATGCGTTATGGTTGAGGAGCGTATAACAGCCGGTACAGAGAAGACAGTCTGAGACATGCATCCAGACCCTTGTATCATGTTGCATCGACCCCTCCTTTCTCTGCTTCTCATTTCCTGTCTCTATCTCACTGCGGGCCATTTTTTTTTTTCAGGTGATGCAACACAAATTAAATCAAAGCCACTTTTTCCAGATTTAAAACCTCTTCATGTTTACCCCGTGTCTTATATATATATATAGTCTATATCACACAAATTTCACAACGTGCCCAAGTTTTCCAGAATCCATGGATCAAAGTGGTCAGTTTGAACTGGAAGAGCACCAGCTGTGTGTATTATTCTTTCTTCCACATGAGGACAAATGAGGTACCTAATTAAACTCTTTATTGAATTGACTTAATTGAATTTGTTGATGCTTCTCTTCTTTAGCACCATTCAGGCTTCACTCCATACATTATCAATACCCCGCTCGTTCCTGTTCAGTGTCACAAGGGTCTTCTGGAGCCTCTCCCGGCTGTCTTCAAGCAAAAGGCAGGCATACACACCCTGGACATCGGAGGGCTTCTCAACGATCACTTGACTTATCTGCATAATTGTCAAATGTGTCTACACAGAAGACTAACACATACCCTGAAATCACAGTATGAATGAAACATGTTTGTCCAGTGCAGAGATCGGTCTGCAGACAGGATGATCAGCCATCCAAATCTCTCTGTCTGAGTGGACCATTATTAAATAAGAAAATAAAGTATTTTTGAAAATCATTATCCTAAAGAAGTCAAAGCACAAAAAAAACAAAAACGCTTATGAATGTCTGTGTGTGTGCATGTGTGTGTGCGAATCAGCCTGGCTTTTGTATAATAGGATCAGTGAATCAGACTGAATTAAGAACTGGCCCTCTGGACTTAATTTTATGAGTCTAGGGCAAGGAGAGGTAAACACACACACACACACACACACACACACACACACACACATATACACACACACACATACACATACAAAGAGTTGTTCGTGCCAACAAGAGTACAGTCATTTGATGAGAGATGGTGTCTCATACACTTGTGTGTGTGTGTTTGTGAGTGTGTAGCTAGATGATAGAAACATAAGCCTCTTTACCATAAGTGCTGAATAACTCAGTTACAGTAAATCTCCTTAGTCTTCCATCACTCTGTCTTTTTCTTCCTCACACCCTCCATCCCTTCTTTTTGTCTATCAGTGTATCCTCTCGTTTCTTTTGTCATGATAAGAGTTCCTCTCCTTTTTCTTAATTATGTCATCTTCAAAAGATATATTTTGGTGGAGAAATAAAAGGAAGAATTGACAAAATAAGACAAATATATATACATATATATATATATATATATATATATATATATATATATATATATATATATATATATATATATATATATATATATAAAATAGACAAAAAAAATTCATTTTATCGTTATTGATAGAAGTTTTTGTTTAACATTGTTGTCTTAGCTACACATGTATATACTAATACGAATTATTAATATAATTAATGCAAATACCAATTCAAACTGGCAAATTTAGTTGGCAATTTCTCTTTGAGTACTTTGAATGTGAATAATAGTTGAAAAGCAGTTCTGACTTTTTTATTTGTACTTTAAATATAAAAATCCGACTGCTCTGACATAACCTGTGGGGATTTCCTAATGTGGTCAAGGACACATAAGTAGGACTGCGGTCATGAGGTCTAAAACCCTCTTTGTCATTCCACGTCACCTGATTGGTTTTTGATGTAGAGCTCCTGAACGTACACATGGTCACCATCACCACCGTCACAACTGAGGGACACGGTTCGCCACATGAGCAAGATGTCGATGAGAAGTTCAGACGGCATGTGTGCATGCGTTTGTTTGTGCGTATGACAGAGCTCACACATGGATTCTATCTTTATCTGCTCTCTCAGTATGTGTAGGAGCTCAGTTGTGGTTTAACGGTATTAGTGCTTACTTAAAGAGTCGCAAGAGTCTCAGTGTCTAAGCCTGTCTCTTGGATTAGCACAACATTCAAGCAGAGCGTGCATGTGACAGCCGAGAAGAGCATGCATGCGCGTACACACTGATGCACCCACACAGTCTTTTATTTGCATTTCGTTAAACGCAGAGGTCATTGTCATGCAAATTGCGTGCAAATGATTGAAACATGAAGACTTTAACGTTAAACTATCTTAGCATGTGCCTGCTAATGAAAAGCTGCACACACAACTTTACCACACACACACACACACACACACACACACACACACACACGGAGCACAATGACACACACACACAAAACTGCTATTTGCATTTCCATGACCATCACAAGTCTTTGATTATCACTTGTGGTGGGAACTCCCCCCCAAGCCTGTTTGCATGGCTGCTAAACAAACTGGGTGTTTTTGTATCTGGAGAGGGATCTTTGTTCTTTTTTGTCCAACACAAAAGGGCCATCCACGAATAGCTCACACGCACACATAATTGACCGATAGTGCTGGGTAAGAAAATACACACCTGATGACAATGTATACACTCCTGACACCTCGTTCCTGACACACACCTAAAAGCGCAGCCTGGCAAACAAAACAGGCAAATGCGGTGTGGCAACAGAAGCAGAGACGCTGAATAAAACATATGCGCAAGTGCACGTACGGGACACACGTTCAGCGCAAACACAAGAACAACAAAGAGAATGCATTGAAACTAGAAATTTTGTCTGTAGGAGAAGATCGACTTTATCTGTCAGACTGCTTTCGACATAAAAAGGGTTTTTGTGGTTGAGTTGCTTGGCGGCTACAATTCTGCTCTCTGTTTTATTCTTGTTAAAGTCAGGGAGAAAACTGGAGGAGCGTACTTCAAAAAGAATAGACAGATCAAACACGCAGACCAAAAAGACAGACTGAAACACCTCAGTGGTATGAAGTTTGACTATCTGCTAGAGACTTTGAACACTTGTAGCTGCTGTAGAAACCATGAGGTGTCGTGTGGAATATCATTAAGTGATCGAAGTTGTGCAAAACCGTACAAACCACTGGCACGGCTCAGAGGCTTACACAACTTACACAATAACAAATGTTTGGTTTTGTTGTTGTTGGCTTTTTCTGTGAAATTTACAGCTAGAGCTTCTGTATTCATCACCTCCGGAGGAGGAGATGGTTATCCTCACACACACACACACAATAACCTGCATGAACCTCTGCAGGTATGGAGCTCCTCACCTCTATGATGAGGCAGAAGTGGCAAGCAAAAGGTATTTTAATGATAAACCAAAAACACTGCACAAAGCAATGAAAAAAAAAAAAAAAAAGGCTGCTATAACGGGAAACCAGTACCATAACACTTTAGTGTGTTTTCCACGTAACATATGCAAACCTTCACATTTTTATATATCTATAACACATTTTTATATATCCATAACATATTTTTATATATCCATAACATATTTTATATATCTATAACACATTTTTATATATCCATAACATATTTTTATATATCCATAACATATTTTATATATCTATAACACATTTTTTATATATCCATAACACATTTTTATATATCCATAACATATTTTTATATATCCATAACAACATACAACAATGACTAATTATGACACCTGCTTTTTATTTTTATTCTATTACTTTTACCTTGAAACCACGCCATTGAAAACTCAGATTTTTATTCTTCAGCATCCTTGATTATGCATGTTCATATGTTCTATAGTTTTTTAAAGGTTATTTTCTACATTTGTTTTGTGGGTTATGTACACTTTGCAACATGCAATATATTTTGTAAATTGTTGAAAATAACTATATGGCCCTGTAGGGTAGATTGTGCCTGAAAAAGGGAAACCAAACTTACCATGTTCATTTAATGGGATACATGAATAAAACCAAAGCGGTGTAAAAGGGCCAAAGCCGTGAGCCTCCAAGGGTTAAGTTAGGTCTGTGGCACACCAGCACAATGTCACCATTACAAATAAACAATGAATCGCTGGTGTTGATTGCAACTTTTATACTTTGGTAACTTTAGAGTCTCCATTTTTCTTTAACATTATTGAAAAGTGCTCTGATATACTGTCAATACTGTCAATGTGATCAGATGTTCTTTGTTCTAATCAATGTGTAGTTACATGATTTGTGATTAGCTATGCCATCCATTGTGATATATATTTTAAGCCACACTCTTGTCATACAACTCTCTCTCTCTCTCTCTCTCTCTGTGTGTGTGTGTGTGTGTGTGTGTGTGTGTGTGTGTGTGTGTGTGTGTGTGTGTGTGTGTGTGTGTGTGTGTGTGTGTGTGTGTGTGTGTGTGTGTGTGTGTGTGTGTGTGTGTCTGCTGCAGATCATGGCTCTGACAGTGACTACACATGTTAGGACATATAAAGAAACTGCCAAAACCTCTCAAAGGAACATCCAGAGAATTCATACAGTTAGTCTTTATTCTCTCATGACAACATCTAGTCCTGGTCTGGTTTGTTATCTTTGTGATCAGAGATGCAGACGGATGTGCTGGTGGCCTAAATCCAAGGTACACAACACCTACTGAGTTTGAACCGGCTCATTGCTTTTGTTGTATATCACCCCTGTTGCTCCTATTTGAGTTCACAAAAATGGAAAAGCCATAAATTGATCATTTGTTTCCAGTTCTTTGTCCCTTTGATTAGTCTGGAAACTATTGTAGACAGGAAACTAAAAGTATGTATTCTTGCAATTCTAAATGTATGTATCCTAACATAATAAAAATAATCTGGTTCTTGCTTTATTAAAAATTTTGAAAATACAAAGATGACTACAACAAATTACATATTATACATTATAAATGTTTATTAAGAAAGAATTTGAACCGGAATGCAGAACCAGTGTTTCATGATTTAATAGCTATTAAATTAATCTTTAGCAGCAATAGTTTGATGTAATCACAATCCCACTAACATCATTGGTCATCACATTGTGAAGAAATTGTGTTCAACCTTTCTGGACAGTGTTGCTTCAGTTCATTGAAGTTTGAAAGTCTCACCACAGCATTTCAGTTTACATGACATCTGGACCTTGAACGGGCCTTTGCAACATCTTGGTTGTTTTCTGTAGTTTTGCTTTCGTGCTCTGGAAAATTTTCCTGTTGAAAGACTCAACTTTGGTAAAGCTGTTGGACAGATGGCCTTGCATTTGACCCCAGAATAATTTGGCACACAAAGAAGTTTATGGTAGACTTAACGACTTCAAGGTACCCTGGTCCAGTTGCTGCAAAACAAATCCAAGGCCTCACCCCACCGCCACTGTACTTGATAGTTTAGGTACAAATTTGCAAACCTTTTCGGCACTCTTATGTCCTTTTTAGAGAGAAGGAGGTTTTCCCACGGTAACCTAACAACTCATACTTGTTCATTTTTTTCTATTTGTACTGGAATAAACATTAACATTTAGCGTGGTTAATGAGCCCCAAAGAGTCTGAGATCTAGCCTCCCCAACCTCTTGAATGTTTTCCATTTAAGATGTTTTTCATAGGAAATAAAAAGGACTCCAAATTGTTTCAAAATGGATTTGTCATTTCTTTTTAATAGTCAGCAACAACTGCTTCTCTAAGATCATAGCTGATGTCTTACCTGCTTGCAGTTGTGTTAACACACATTTTGATGCCCCAGAGCAGAAAACTTTTATAGATGTGATCACACTTGATCAGTCAAGAGTATTTGTTGAGGTTCACCTGGTTGCTTCCCTACAACTGAAAAAGGGTAAGGACAGAGTTTTTTTCATATGCAGTTTATTCATTTTGGCCTAGTTTTTATTAAATAGCCTATATAGTGTAATACAGTACTGGAAATTAATACATATAAAAGTACAGATTTTTATTATAAAGCCTTAGAATTTGAAGAGATTGAGCTTTCATTTTCTCTGACTGTGTCAGGAAACAAGACCTGATAAAACAACATAATGAGCAGGTCTGTCTGACAGACCAAAATCCATCTGGACCCGATCTGCTCTGCAGCACCAGGCCTCTGCTCCTGGTGCCGCCTTTGATATGATTCTGCTTGACATTGATAAAATTGGAGGTTTGTGGCACTCTTGGTTTATTGCGTATGTCTGTGTTCGTGCATTATGGTCTGTATGAGTGTGTTTGCAAGTTTTTATGAGTGAATTTTTTTGCCCCACACTGTGTCACTTCCACAGTTCCTCTTGTGAGTTACCCCCCCCCCCCTCCATACGCACACACACACTCAGTCACACATGTTTTCCATTTAGGTTTTTAATTTCCCTCCTTTACCCCCCCGCTTTCCTTTCGTCTGTTTAAACAGCCGGCAAGCGGCCTGTAAAAGCTCTGATGTGTTTACATGATAGGCCGCCTGGTACTAGGCTGTTTAACGCACAGTCGTAAATTATACAAGATCTCAGCACACTGGGAATGAACACCATATTGCAGCTTCCACATGCCAAAAACCTGTTTTACATAGCTTGAATCTGGGACGCCTTTTCAACTACAGGATAACGGGATTCTTGGCATTTGATTGGAGATCTCTACATATATTGTGAAGATTTTTTGCTTTAGATTAGCAATCAATAATCAGTATTGTCTTTTAATGCAGTGAAATAAAAAAAGACATTTGTTCTTCAAGAAGTTGTATGTAGTATGTTGCAGATTACAAGTAAATCAGTAAATCAGTTTTTATGATCTTATCAGTGAAGCCAACACATTAATAACCTATATTAACCTATATAATTGAATATTTTAGTTGTACATAGAAATTTGGTCAAATATAGATTCACAGTTAAAATGCTGATTTCTTCAGATTTTTGCATGACCTTTTAGCAGCATTAAATTTTAGAAATAAGGAAAGGATATTAGGATAAAACAGATTTAACAGTAAAAGGTTGATGGTGAGCATTTAAAGAATATTAGGGTTTGCATAGATCATATTTATAAGTATTATGTAAAAAGCATCTTTAAAATGCCTCCTTGACACTCGGCAGCTTCTGTTGTCCAAAGTTTGCATTCTGTCAGTTTTGTAGTTATTTTATTTGTATTGATAGCGTAGCCCATCTCTAAAAATGTTTGTATAGTGTCAGCAAAAAAACAACAAAGCAACAGCCGGGATTCAGTGTTGAATTCAAGTAAATATTCTGTTTTTATGTCTAAAACCTGTTTTCTCCTATTCTCAATAAGTTGCGAAATATAAGAATGTGGTTACAATATCATAATGTCACAAACCACAAAAATGGGAAATTATTTAGATGCCATTTAGCTAATTTGTTAAATTATAGGTTAAAAAAAGAGAGGATATTGATCCAGTTAAAGGCATTTTCCCAAAGGCCAGTGACATTGCACTGATAGACAAAATATGGTCTACCTGCAGGCAGCCCCACTTTTACATCATTTGATATGAAGTTTCTACTAAATATCTGTCTTTATTAGTTTTGTGATGCCATAAGTTTTTTTTTTATTTTTTTTTATCAAGTACATAATTCAGGTTAGGAAGTGACCCACCATGAAGAGGCATCAATATTTCAAATGGAGTTTTCTATCCCAAACTTTTAGAAATAAAATTAACTTTTGGGACCAGAAAATCAGGGATTTTATTTTTAAAAAGCTGTCAATCATAAAGTTTTTTGTTTTTTTATTGTTCATGGTGTGGCTTTTCAGTCAGCTAAAATGTGGTTATACCACCACCATGTCACAAACCACCACCTGGCTTTTGTAACTTGGATGATTTTTTTTTTCTACAGAAAGTTTTTTTTCCAGTGTGGCAAAAAAAAAAAATCTTCCAGGACATTTGCACTTTTTTTTTTTTAAGTTTAGCAAATGTGGATCTCATTACATTATACTCTTGCCACTTATGTTTTCCCTCTTTTCAGACAACTCGAATGTGGTTACTACATCACCACATCACAACATTGTTTTGGAAGGAGTTGTACACAAATTATAGTGGAACAAGGTTTTAGTATTTACTTCCCTGCAGGAACAACATGCCTGAACCATCAGTATATGTATTGTAGCGCACAGGTATTTGCCTGGTTTATTAAAACAGGACTTTCTACATATTTACTTTATTTACATATTAAAATATTTGGTCTCCGTGTGTACTATTCTGTTTCATATTCTCTGGTAAACTTTGAACGGTGGAAAAATGCTTACACCATCTTCTGTGATGACCCAATATTTCTCTCTAAAGGTTTCACATTAGACATTACAGAAATGATGTCATCTTGAAACAAAAGTTGAGGATGGGACATGGGGAACAGATGACAGCAGTGATTTACCTTTGGTATGGTTGAGATTAAGTAGTACCTGTAGGCACTGCAGTAAATTCCTTAAAGGTTGCAGCCTCTTCCCAGCTTCTTAAGTTTCTCGACACACATACTTCTGTGGGGTGAAAAGTTTATAGTATAGTCAAAATTCAAGTCCGACTCGCTGGATAAGATGTAACAGTGTCTTAAATGCTGACTGTTAACACATACATCGGTACACAAGACGTTGCAACACACTCTCATGGGAATTCGAAAACTAAATAAAGTCCAGTTGCAGTTTCATCTGCAAAAATAACAACAATTAAGACTTTGCTATGTCATGACAAAAATGATTATATTACTGTTAGGAAATGAACATATTTGCATGGGAAGCAGAAGATATTCTACGGAGGAATTACGCCCTTTACTGTGAATGGGGGATATGACAAAAAATAAAGACTTGATGCAGTTTGTTGTTTTGGCTGTTTTTTGTTTTGTTTTGTTTTTGTTCCCTGAATTGAATTTTCTGAATTATATGAATTTTGTATCTGGCGTCTATTGGAATGAAGAGGAGTAACTGAATTACAATGAATGGGATTGAAATGGAACATAATTGGACTCATTTGAACTTGTTTTGTGTAAAGTCTCCTAAGATGACTTTTGTTGTGAACCGGCACTGTTCAGAAGAAATTCACGTGGACTGAGATGAGTTTGTCCGCCGCCTCTCCCATTACGGTGTTACTGTTGTTTGAAATGTATTTCTTGTTGTCAGTCACTGTTTACGGTCTCTTTCAGTTGCTGTTTGGTTATATTTGGATATTAAGTACATCATGGCTTGTCCTAACCAGTTGCTGGTGAGTTTTCAAACAGGTTTTCCATAATGTGAGTCAAGCTGCCAAACTGAGGCAGTTAAAACAGTGCCAGCAGCTACCCTGACACATGGCTGCCACCAGACGCGCCGTGGTCCAGTTTAGCAGCTCTTTTGCTTTGTTTGTCTTTTGCAGCGCTACGTCAGGTCCCACAGGGAGCGTTTCAGAATCAGACCAGTTACTGTTGCTGCCTGCTTGGTGAGATTACGAGTTTGCTGAAGGTTTGAAGAGCACATGAGAATCATGTGGTGATTTGCTCATTTAAAGACTTATTCCTCGGCATGTCTTGTCCTTTCTGGAATCATACATATACAAAGGATGTGCAGTGTCAAATGAAATGTGTATCGGTTCCTCTTCTTGCAGCACCAGGTGCAGCATCCTCATTCACAATTATAGTATGAACACATTTTTTTTATTAAGTCTTGATAAAACCTTAAAACTGATAGTGTTCGCTTTGTTTTGCTCATGACTTTGAGACTTCAGTGGCAACACTTTATATTGACATTGCAGATTTGTGTCTTTATTTTCTGTTTTGATCTATCACTTGATTCTGACAAATATTGAACTTGAAAATGGGCTGCACTTATTTCCTGCCACATCTGCTCAACACCTTTACCCCTCCACCACTTCTGTATTACATGAAAACCCTTTATCTTCTCCATGCAGCACCTCAGCCCACACTGTGCAAAAGAAGATTGGATCCGCCATAGTGCGACATGCATCCGTCCATCCAGTTGCCCAACCTCTTTCAGTCAAAATATAGAGAAAGTGGCACACAGGCAGGGTCGGTGGTATTCAAATGATGTTCTTGGTCGTCTATTAAAAACAAAAAAGTCAAAACAAAATGAAGGGTTTTCATGGAACAGCTGGGTAAGAACCCTCATACAAATCATCTGCTTTTGACACACACCACCTCATGACCATGAATACACTCTTTAACACCTCCTCCTGCCACGCGCGCACAAACACACACACACACACACACACACACACACACACACACGCTGACACTAACCAAACTAACCCAATGTGCATATACACACATCCAAATAACACACAGCCAAACAAAACTCATATGTTTGCATATGTTTACACACACATGCATGCACACACACTCTCACTCTCACTCTCTCTCTCACACACACACACACACACATACACACACACACACACACACACACACACACACACACACACACACATACAGAATGGCACACAAACATACCGCTCCAAAGCTCTTGTTGTGTTAAGTAGGACGAGAGTGGGATCACTCCATTTGTCGTCTCACACAAAGCTGCTTGTTCAGTCATTATCTGGAAGAGCCTCTTCTCTGCTCTACAGACAAGATGACCCCCCACCCACCCCCACTCTCCTTTTATAAACAAAGTGCAAGCATTTGTTTTAGCCACTAAAATCAGAAAGAAATTGAACATTTGCAAACCAAATGAGGCTTATATGGCAGGTTCTTTTACCCCATCCAAAGCAAAGGCTAATTGTGTTCTTGGCCACTCTAAACAAATGAGCGGGGCCGAGGGGGAGGGAGAGACTTCTGAAGTGAATGAGAGGATGGGCATTTGTTAAGGAAATGGGGAGGCCAATGAGCTCATGTTTCCTCGTTCACTGTCTGCCTGATCACTGATGCAGAACACAAAGTATCACTGAATGTTTACAACCAGATCAGAAACACCGAACACTCGCAGGTTGTATCTTTCAGCACGGAAACATGCAGTTTATATACCAAGACTTCTGTACATCTGTCGTAACAAAACGACAAAACCAACAATCCTACCAACTTTAACTGACTTGCATCCTAATAACAATACAGTTAACAACATTTACATAAATATGTTAGTGTAAAATTTCATATCTAATGGTAAATTTATCATGCAATATTGTTGTTTTTTTTTTTTAACCACATGAATTGCACAAAACCTAAATATTGCATAGAAAAGCCTGTAATGGAAATATCTAGAAAAAAACTGTCAAATGTTGCAAAAACCATTTAAGCTTGCATGAAGTTGTTTTTCAGATGTGCTGATGAGCCAATTTAGCGCAAAGGTGCAATGGAAACTTTTTTTTTATCGTTTGCATCTCTGTGGCATCACTTGTTGTGACCATATGACCATTTGACTGATCACCTGCTGCCTTTGTCTTCTGTCTTTGTCCATGTTGTTCAAAGTTGAGACTTTCTTTTTTGTCTTGCAGGGTGAGATGTTAGAAGAGTTATGTTCATAAAAAGAAGATGGGTAAGACACAACGAGAAAATTACACTAATTCACAAAACACTGTTCAAACACCAGCCCCCTGCAGCGGCACCATGTCACAATTTTAGAGTTGTTTTGTTTTGCAGAAAGGTGTCATGGAAATCTACGTAATGTAAAAGTGCTGTTATGATGGCGAACTTTCTTATGTCACTGTTTCACCTGATTACCTGCCATGTTACTGCCAAAAATTGACTTCTTGTCAAACGTAAATGCCACACAAAATAAACCCAGTATTTCTCATTATCAGTGTAATGCCTCCTGTTTTGTTTTTTTTAAAGACATTAAAACTTAACCGTCATTGCCCTCTGAGCATGAACTGCTGCCCACTTTCTACATGAAAACATAGCAGGTGAATCATTCAATAGGTTGCTGGCATGTCTAAGTGGCTTCATCGTGGGCGTCGTGCACTGGTTCTGCAGGGAGATGCTGAGGTCCAGTGGGGATCTCTAGCACTGGAAGGTTTTGTTTCATGGCCATGTTGTGCAGCACACAGAAAGCTGATATTATTTTGCAGTGCGCTCTTGGGTATATGCGCTAATGGCGCATTAACATGGCACCATGTTGCCAGTTGGATCCAAGCACAACAATGTCACCTTCAGGACACTGAAGATTGCGCTCTGTAACCTGGCTCTGTGGCCCGGCCGTTACAGAGCCGGGCCACTGCATGGGTGTCTTTTCAATATATCAAGTCAATTTAATCAACCCATATATATATATATATTGTGAGTTTATATATATACATATATATTATACACACATATTTGCACTCTCCTTTACACATAGTCTTTCCGGTCAGAGGCAGGAGTAGATATAATTCCTTCCAACGAATAGTTCAGCAGTAGTAACAGTACAAAAACGCACGTAAACTTGACTGTAAAAACAAAAGTTCTTGAATTCCTTTTTGTCACATTTCACGAATGGATTCCAGTGAGTCTAAATGTGTACATACTTGATTGTCTGTGATTTCCAGGAGGCTGTACTAACAACGGCAGAAGAAACTTCCTCGTTACGCTGAAAGAGAAACAAAATGTGATGTAGGCAGAATGTCAACCAGACTAGCAGCAACAGAGAACAACAAAGATGTGCAGTGAATGGCTGTTGATGGTTCTGCGGTCAAAACCTGTTGATCCAAGGTGTTATTAACTATTCCATAGCCACCATAGTTGTTTTGAATAGTGGCTCTTAGACGCTCCTGTTTGAGTCATCATATAAAACCAGTTTCCACTCTGTTGTGATAAGTTTGGTACATTTTGTATGGAAATAGCTGGGAATGGAAAGGCCAACAGACTCATTTCACGAGAGAGAATTTTCATGAAGCGAGTGAGTACTCTGAGTTAGTGCAAGAAATCCTTTTTATTGTGAGATTGGAAGTTGTCTGCGTTGATATGGAGTGTTGGGGGATAAGGAGAAGATTCACTTGTGTAATAGAAATACAAAGAGAAACTAGAATAGAAATAGAAATAGAATAGAAAGCCCCTAATATTCAAATACTGTGGATGAGTAGAATATTGTTTTGCACTCTCTTCTCATGTGCTGTTTTTGATAACTGAGGAAGCACTGACCCAGAAATGTTAATGATTACCTCTTTTGTATGGGAACCTCCAGAGAAATGATGTACCAAGTATCCGTTGTATCAGGTTCTGCTTTATATCCATCACAACCCTCTGGAGAGGAGTTTTCTTTTTTTTTTTTAAGCTTTTTTGGCACTACTGGCCTTTATTCAAAGTAGGTGGACAGGAAATGGGTATAGAGAGAGGGGGAAGACACGACAGAAAGAGCGCCAGGCTAAGATTTGAACCTGCGCAGCCTGTGCGATGGAAGCAGCTTCTGTCAACGGCACCCGCTCAACCCACGAGCAGTTCCCCCAGAACAACAACACCATGTTAAAACACCTCACCATCACTGCATGTGACATCTGGGTCGTTCTAAAAAGAAACAGAGTATGGGATATAAATTTAGGAACACTCATACTCATCATACTCTGTGATAATTGCAGAGAACATGAGAAGATGTGGGAACGTAAAGCAGCTCATAAACAAAGAGGCTCAACATATTGTTTGCAACAATTTCTGATATGTCAGAATACAGTGTAGAAAAACAGAAGAAATTATAAATTCACTAAAATGATGTGTGCATTTTACACTTTTCTACATCAGTAACTCATTTGATTTTCCTTGTCCTAGATTGTAAAAATACAGTGAAACTGTGATAAACAGCAAACCCCTACAGCCTCAAATGTATCTCCGAAGTTCAGGAAAGTCTTAAGCTGCGAGCCAAAATGGAACCATAACAACACATTTTTGTCCATCTGTCCATCCTGCACCATCTTTCTTTTTCTTATATATTTTTTGTATAAAAGTTCTATTATTGACCATAGGCATCTTCAAATATCGTTTGTCATTTATTAGCCTCATGTGTGCATGGCCACATAAAATAACATTCTGCCCGAATCAACAGAATAAAAGAGTGTGTGTGTGTAACAAGATAAAAGGTGGTTTTTCGGTTGATGCATTATGGGTTTTTTGTTTTTCTTTTCAGTAGTTGTGAATGCAATACAAAGCTTGACACTGTAATTGGCTTACATTACGAGGGAATCTGATTGTTGAGCTTAGATGGAAACAGGTGACATAAGGGGAAGGTCGAAACGAAGGTTAAACACGTATTAGACATGAAATGTGAAAAAAACACATACGGTACAAACCAATAAATGCGTAACTGCGCATTCGAGCTGCTGCAGCAGTGACCACCACCTGTTTGTACCTGTCTGTTTGTGTCCGTGTGTGTGCATGAGACGCAGGGAAGAGGGTGATGGTAGGTCACAATCAGGAGTCTCTCATATGGACTGGATCAGCCGCTGTAGATGTCAGAGGTCACAGGGTCAGGGGTTGAGCTCTATAAGCCAATCACAGGTCAGCATGGGCTCAGGGGCTTTCCGTGTGAAGTGAGTGGTACTTAGATGGGATAAGTGGAGCAGAGAAAACTGATTTGAGCCTGCTTTAAGACCGCAGTTTCAGCTGCCTCACCAATCGTGACATAGTCACTTTATCGTCCTTGTTGTTAGTCAGTCCATTGAAGAAGCCAATGTGGGTTGTTAGATGTTGTTAGTTACACAAAAATGCCTTCATACAAGTCCAGGTTGGGTGCAAGCTACTCGTTTCTCTTCATCCTGAACGCAGCTGTGACTTGCACATGCTTGTTGGTTAAACTTGTGGTAAGAATTATAGCTGTAGGCATCTTAGAAGAGATAAATGAGGACAACTCTGATCTTAAAAACATCATTCATGATTGTTATGTGTGAAGAATTTAGAATTGATTTAAAAGGGTGTTAACTTTTCCTGTAAGCTACCGACTGCCTAAAGGCTCAAACAACAAATCTGATTTGTTTTATCACTCTGAAATATTACAGGTTTGTTTGTGTTTTTTAATTACTTATGTACTGGAATCAATGCAGTCACAAGATGGTTAAATTATAAAGTTAGCAGTGAAACAAGGCATAGGGTAGAAATTGTACTTGTAGTAAACATTTCAAACCTTCGCTCTTAACTGTCTGAACTGAAATTCAACCACTACAGAAAATCTGAATTGTGTCAGTCATTTCTTACAAATATTTATTAATATTGCAAATGGATGGTCCTCTTTCATAACTCACATAACCACTTGTATGTTTAAGAATTTGCATACTTTGATTATGATATAACTGTGATGTCTGTTCCCCTCTTTTTACATCAGCAGAAGCATCCGTAATTTATCAAACACGATGAACTCTTTCCAGACCAGTTTTTTTTTTTTTAATTTATTTATTGTTTTAATTTTTTTTTAGAGATGGATTTTACACTAGAACATTGCATATTTCTGAAATAACATACTTGGAAACATTTATAAATGCTCTTGATGAACATAATTAAACACAAAAAGAGAAGAGGAGGGGGAAGATATTTGACGTGATTTCTCATAAAACTTAAAGACAATATCTACAGCTGAGCGGCTAATAAACAAACAAGCTGTTTTGTGTTTTTTTGTAAGTATAAGTATGTTTGCTTGTGTGTTTATGAGCATGTGGCTGTTCATGAGTATTTATGTATATTTGCGTTAGTGCACGCGCACGTCTTAAACCCTTCTCCTGGTGGGCCCCCACGTTATTTTGATTGACAGCTGAAACTCGCCTTTTACTCACCGCACTGCCCGCCCGTGCGCTTCTAAAGTGGCAGCACCTCGCGGCGCGCTGATTGGCTGGAAATCGCGTAGCTCAGCGAGGTCAACAGACGAGAGGAAGTTCGCGCCACGACTATTGGTCTATCTCACACGACACATCATCAGCCCCACGTGGACCGACGGCCGTGATTGGCTACTTGCCGTTTTGAGGACTGGCTTAGAGTTTCGGTTAGACGGAGAGCGTGACACCGCGTGAGAAAGTTGCCATTGAGGTGAGGCAGAGCTCGGCAGTGGAGTGTTGTTGCCGCACTGGGAGTTTTTGTTATCAAAACTAACGATATAGTTCCTCTTTTTTTTTCGTAAGATCTATTTCAGACGCAGGGTTTCATGCGAACTCAATTTGATTTTTTTTCTCGTTTGTTGTAATTGACTGTTTAACCGGCAACCGCGTCGAGTCAAGGGAGAACTCTTCGCTGCAATTAACTTCTGTGTATTTGCCTCCGATGCTGACCGAGAACCACCGGTTTACGGCTGTGTTTTGAGGGGCTACGGATTTTCTTTTTCCCTGGTTTGTGTGTTTTTTTGTCGCCTCTCTGTACTCGGAATACACCGAACTGCAAACAAGACAAAACAGTTGAGTGAGCGGAGAGGCTTCGGTCTTCCCATCTTACCTGGTTCTTCCCCTCCTTCCCCTCCAGCTGACTCCGGCTGATGAGTAGTTTGCCGTGTTTTTCCGGGTGATTTACGGACGCTGTTGCCGAAGCGGAGGGAGACGACGACCGTGACACGGTCAGGAGCAGGGACTCACCTTAAACGATCGGTGAACCCAGACTGAACAGCGGTTCCTGTTTGCTGTCAAGGACCGTCGGTCCTTTATTTTTAAAAAAGACGGATGGATTTGTCTCCGTAATCGGGAGACTCACATCTACTTATTGTGCTTTATTATTTGGTTCCTTGTTTGCGGGGTTTTACGAAGGACACTATTGTATCCCCCGGAGATAACGATGTTTCCCCAAGGGCGACACCCGGTGAGTTACTTCCCCTCTGGCTTTGGCGTGTTTCTACCTGGCTGAAACCTCTTTGTCTGACTTGTACATCTTGTAGTCCCCCCCACCCCCAGCATTCCCTTATGCTACCTTCCTCCTTAGTTTATTTCTCTTGTTAATTGGGCTCCGCATCCAGCTGAAGCAAGAGTGGGATTGAAGATGTCGTTTGTTCAAGGATTATTAAAAGTTATTGGCATACATACGAGCATCTATACGGTTAAACGCAAAACGGAGCCCGCATATGAGGAACCATAATACTCATAATACGGTGTTTGTGTCTTTGCATGTCAGACACCCCATCAAGGTCCAGGCCAGCCCTTCAAATTCACCATCCCAGAGTCTCTGGACCGCATCAAGGAGGAGTTCCAGTTTCTCCAGGCACAGTACCACAGGTGGATAACACAAGAACAGAATTCACATGGGCAGAACTCCCCTGTTGTCATCTCATACTAAACCTCAGTCTAACCACAGTCTCCCCCTTTAACATAATGAACAAAACCCCAACCATGGCCTCAGACTAACCCATAAACCTGGATTAGGTTCACATCCATAAACATAAAAGCACACACATCCAGCAGGCATCAGCGTCACGCTTAACACTGCGGTAGGTCTGAGTCTTAGTGATGGGTGAGAGTCAGAGGATGGCGTGTGGGCTCAGGGTTTCATAAATCACTCCTTATTACCCCCCCTCTGTGTGTAGTTGTGTACTAGCCTGAGACTGCTCTTGTGCATTTATTTTTCTTTGTGGTAGTAGTGTGTACTTCTATCCATTTGTGTTTCCCGGGATCTTGGCCACAACAGGTGAAAGCTGCTGACACACAGATTTCTAATCCACATTCAGTTAAAAAGAGCTCAGTTAAATCAAACCGTATACATCTATTGCACACTGGTTATCATCGGCAAGAAGTTTGTCTTGACGTGTGTGGCTGCATGAAGTGGTGATCAAATGGAGATTGGTATTGTTGACAGTTTATGATCTGTTGAGGTACAATGTAGATGAATTTGAGGCGAACAAGTGGAAAATTGTTAAACTTTATTATTTTTTGTTAGGTTCTCTCAAAGTAAATATTGTATTGTTCTGTTTTGCAGTCTTAAGCTGGAGTGTGAGAAGCTGGCCAGTGAAAAAACAGAGATGCAGAGACACTATGTCATGGTAAGATCTATGCACTCAATTCACTGGCCCTGCACCGTTCCACATGACATACTGCAGTAAGGCTGCTGAAATGTCCTTGAGAAAGATCATGTTGTGCTTCTACCAGGTGTGAATGTGAACTTTAATCTTTCCAAAGTCAGATAAGTGGATAAGCTCAATATTTGGCTACCTGTTGGTGGATTTCTTTTTTTTTTGTTTGTTTTGTTTTTCCACTAAACTGCACAACAACATTAAAGACATATCCGTTTAAATTTTTCAAAGATGTTCACCTTTTTTCTCAGTGAGCCAGTAAATATGGTGAGTTTTGATCCCAGCTCAGTGTTAGGTTCATGTGTGAAACACAGCAACCTTGCACAAAGTACACCACCACAATAAAGAAACAGCTTTTCAGAAGACACAACAGCACTTCTTTAAAGTATAGCATTTCAAAAGCAAAATGGGACAGTATTTTACCAAGCATCTAGAAAACAACATCTCATGGTACACATCAACATTCTTTTTTTTTTTTTAATCTTTTTCTATTTTGTTATCTGAAATGTCCTTTTGTTTGCTCAAATAATTGTTGTTTTTTTGTTTGTGTAATTGGGGTTTTCTGCTTCAGAGCAACCACAGATTTACAAATTTAAGCATTTCTGAGATGAACAAAGTATGCCAGATTTACAGTAACTGGCTTCAGCCACATTAAAAAAAAACAAAAAAAAAACCCAGAGCACAATGTTCTACGTGTACTTATTTTATTGTCAGCAGATTGCTGTTCAAGTATTGATGATGACTGCAAGTGGTTTATGTGCAAGCCACATAACATATTGACAGCAAACAACAACAGCAAAGTTATAACGCATGCTTTCAACTTCATGGTCTGTGCATCTGAGGCTTTTAGTTTGACGCAGACGGCGTGATATATTCGGGAACATGTTTCTCTATTTTGGCTCTATGATGATGCTCATGCTCAGATAAAGTATTTATTTTGTGTAATATGAGATTGATATGGTGGGGATACTTCAGAAAAGATCTAGTATACCAATCTCATCTCCGAAGTTACACACATTCATTTTATTTTTCATGCTTTTTGCTTTAATTGTTCAGTGTGTTCACTAATCGTCTTTCTGTTCTTTAGTACTATGAGATGTCGTACGGCCTCAACATTGAAATGCACAAACAGGTATGGCTGCTTATCCGTCTGCCTCCTTCCTAGTCTCTACATCTTCTCGTTTGTGTCTCTTCCTCTTTCTCTCTTGCGTCCTCGTGGCAGGATTTTGATGTGTGCGGCTGTTGATGTGCCCTGTGTGTTCAGTCGTTTGTGTATATATGTTTTACTGTATGCGTGTGTGGATGTGTGTTTATTTGTGATTGATGGGGCTGTGTCTCCATTTCCCCAGTTAGGGCCAGCCGGCTGAGCCCAGAGGCAGAATGAATGGCTCTGTAGATTGATTGGTGCTGTCTAGAGGAGCGGCCTGGTTTATTACGTTAGAGGGGCAGGGCTGGGGAAGGCAGAGGAATTGATCAACTTGAGGTCGACAGAAGAGATGCAGTGTAGCTCCCATTTTTAGAAGCTGGGAGGTTAAAGCAAATGTGGAATACAGCATAGCGAGAATGCACATGATGTACGCAGACATGCAAACTGGAATGGGTACTTTTTCTTTAGTCATAAATAAAATTGACAAATGAGATTGAGTTTTTTTTTTGTTTTTTTTTTTACATTTTTTTTTAATGTGGTTCACACACAGTTATATTTGCACAAATGCGAAAAATGAAATGTTTTGTTGTTTTTTTTATAAGTTTTTCAACACATTGTTGAGAAGGGAAGCTCACACTATGATGCACACATTTCCCCAGGGGAGTATTGCAAGGATCAGAGCGTTTACTTGTAATTACCACACCTATCGACCAGTCGGACCAGAGGAAATTAGAGGTGGATTGGCTTGGCTACTTCACTGAGAAGTGGAGATGCTTCTCTGCCTTTTTAGTGTTGTGTTTTTTTTCCCCTCTTGTTCTTCTCTTCCTTTTATGCCCCAAAGTTCTAGCACTTTCTGTCTGGCTTCCTCAATAATAGTTATGGGATCTCTTCTTTCATGTTTCACCCAGACCCCCCACCCAACACACACACACACACACACACACACACACACACACACACACACACCCACCCTTACTTGGCTCCTCCTTTTATTGTATGTCTGTGTGAAGCTGCTCTTCTTTCATTGAGAGGGAGATGCATCTCTTCCTATTGTCCACACATACATAAACATACACACACACTAAAGCTCCAAGGGAGGTCATTAGCTTGGGGCTGCAGTTGTCAGAGCAACAAGCTTCTGTGGGCAGGGGGTACGGGGGATACGGATTAACAACCTACCTCCTGCTGGGGATGTGCGGAGGGGGGAGTATGTGTAGTGTGGCCATAATGGTCCAATTATATGTGTAATGGGAAGCCTGTTCCCTTTTAAGACGTTGTATGCGCTTGTGCGCCAACTTTTTTCTGTATTCTCAACTTTTGTTTGCCCTTTTCTCAGAGTCATCATGTAAACTGATGCACCACAGGATTTCTCATTTGTTGTGTTTTATAAGTTTGTGGAATGAGCACATAAGACCTGAATTATTATCATTATTTTTCATATAATTTGTATGCAATGTTTATACCCCACAATTTGAAGGCTCACTTAGGTATTGCAATTTTGAGTGCTTGTGTGGTTGGGCAGGTTTGGTAAGTTCACCTGATATTACCTGGTAAGACTATTCTCAGACAGCCTAATCAGTTAGCCTTTATACAAAGCTAATTATGAGCTTACAACGGGGTTCTGCAAACGAACGTTCAGGTATGCTGTAGACTGCCTGAAATGGATCTTTTATTTAAAGCAATCAGGGCATAACTTTGTGGAGACAAGACTAATTCTTGGGAAGCAAATGTCAGAAACTCTTGAGCTGTCCAGGATGATGGGATTTAATAAGTCTGTTAAAGACTTTTGTAGTAAGTAGATGAGGTTCATTCACGCTCTTAAATGAGTTGGTTTGTCCAGGCTTTGAAATGATTCTGTAAATCTGCGCAGAAAGGTCAACCCGAGTTTGTCGTATGATTCAAAAGTGGCTGTTCATAAAGAGGAAATCTAAAAAAGCATGTAAATTTCCTTTCAAAGTTTTTCTCTACGTGCGCCTAACATGTTGCCAGGTATACACAGAAATGTAAATCAACTTTTCAAGCTTCTCAAATTATAATAGATGAGATAAAATGCATCTTGAGCAATAGTGGTAGACACAGTTGCGTAATTCATTTAAAACGGTTGGAAATATACACAACACGACAAACGAGACACAACTACACAGTTTTAACATGTCACATATAGTTGAGTTGTAATAAACAGAAGCATTCTGTCAGCTTAAAACTACTTTAGATTCCTTTTTCATTTTCATTTTGGATGAAGAATGAATTCCAAGGAAGGACTTTGGAGGACTGAAACAATATGATACAGTCCTATTAAAAGTCTCCAAGAGCAGGGAGATTTGTGCACTTAGAAAAGGTAGGATTTACTGCTGCTACTCTTGGTTGAGAAAAGGAGGACGTCGCAACAAACAAAGATGCAGCTGCAAATATGTGAGAGAAATGTCTGATCTGACTGGAGACTTGGATGTCACTTACATTAGATTAATACGGCCTAGCTGGAGACTGATGTTGGTTGTATTGGATTAATAAATCGATCCACCACAGTTAAGTCAGCATTTTTTGTTGCAACTAAACTGTTGCTTTTTTTTTTTTCCCCTGTTCCTCTTTTGTGTTGCCGTGTGTATGTGGAGGCTACATGTATTTATGGGTGGTGGAAAGATTTAAAAGAAAAAGGTATCAATGCCGTTACTTATCCAAACCTTATTTACACCATCCACAGTATCAAGTTACAATTTTAAAGTAAAATACACTCTTTACATTAGACTTGCCTATTATTTAACAAAAAGGTAATTATTGGTGTTACTTACAGATCATATCTTAACCAACTTCACTCCACTTCAGAGTAAACCCCCCCCCCCTCATGCCATTGATAATGATCAATGTCGGACTCATAGTCTGCAAGATGATTTAAAAAGTAAAAGAAAAAAAAAATAACTGTAACCAGGCTATAACTGCCGACCTATCTTTGTAAAGTGACTGGGTATTACTTTCAGGTGTCATGGTAAGGGCAGTATTGTGTTTACATTCGCAGGTGCAACAGCACAGGAGCCAGAAGGAAGCTGCAGTGTACATACAGCCATTTCCAGAGTCATGCAGTGTTGTATTTGTAAGCATTTCATTAGGTTGGTCTCTGACATGCCACACATTTTAATGTGTTTGGCTGCATTTAAATTACATTTGGTGGAGTTCACGTTTCATGAACCTTTGCCATGAGTGGAGAGCAGAATGTAAACACACTTGTAAGTCAAACCTGACTGACTGATGCAGGCAGCTTCTTCATCATCTGTAAATGATTTAATGCGTTTACACTGAATAAATACTGATACCAGTACCATTTGTCTCAGGGCTTAGCAGTACTTTGGGGCCAACCAGTCCAGAACATGTACCGGTTTAGCACCAGTAGTCGATACCCATCCATAGCTGCTTGACATTCACACTAGCAACAGAATATATACATCAATTTCTATGGAAGATTGGTGATGGGAAATGAGAGCTGTTCCAGTTTTTGTTTTGTATTGGGGAAAAAAGTATGTTATGTAGTGATGTGTGTGGAAAATTAATCCTTGCTTGGGACTATGGGCCATCACAGTGTTGATATATATACTTATGACTTACTTCTGTTGTGGGTTACTTTTTATTAATGGGTATTTTTCATTTATTCCTCAGGGTAGTGCCATTTGTGATTTTTGTTTGAGTTATTACCTTCATATACTCCACGTTTTGTCATGGCTTAAGGAGCTACGTGTTTAGTTCAAGACTCATTAAGAATACACTAGTACTTGTTTAAGCTCATTCAGCCTAATTGGCTGAACTATAGCAGGGTTGGCAGTTTGGTGATCTGCCAGGTGTTTGTGTGTTTGAGCTTTCCAATGAGAGCAAGTATGTTTCAGCTAAAGAGCAAATCCCCTCCTCAACTTTTTCAGGAAATGATTGACCTGTTAAAACCATTTAAGCATTCAGAGGGGTAGAGGCGTGGTTTCAAGACTGAAATATCTCAGAACCTATTAGATACTTTGAGATGTTCAAAATACTCAGTATTCCATCTCCATGAACTTTGGGCCGGTAATTGATGTCGGATTACTGTATCACAACCCTACAGTTAGATATTTGCATTTCCAAACATCTTAAGCTGTAATGCACCAATTAGTACATGTTTGTGTCTTAACTAGTGACGTCCAATCACGTGATCTAAAATCAGGGTAAATCATGTGATTTCTGAAAGATCAGGATTGACTGGAAAGGATCAGGTTACTTCGACTAACGTCGAACCTAACCACTTTTTTCAGGATTTACTGAAGACTTTTGTAGACTCTAACTTGAAGGTTCGTATCATTGTCACTCTTCTCAGTGAGCAGCCCATGCTGCTGTGGGCCCCTCCCCTAAGTTACTCAGACTTGGGAGCAAAAAAAAAAATGTGATTGGAACATCCCTAATGCTAAACTAATTTAGGCAGTTATGAAGTTGGGAAACTGCAGTACTTAATTTCTGTGTTAGTTTTTTTTTTTTTTTTTTTTTTTTTAAAGCTGTTTATTGGTGTGATACACAGATGGTTGTTTTCAACCATCACATCTTAGTTGCGCCACTCGGCGGCCTAGTGGTTGGTGTGGTTATTTTGACGTGCGACGGCCCTGGTTTGGTTCCTGGTTGTGTGAGGTTTGCTTGTTCTCTCCTTACTTGCAGGGTATTGTCAGAAAGGATATCTAGTATAAAAACACCTTCACCACATCAATGTGTGGGCTGTGAAGCTCCACTGATAGCCGAAATGAGATTACTTGTTTTTTAGTTATACTTTTTTCACATATTTGAATGAAATTTTCCAATATTTTCTTTAAAATTCATGTATCTACAATAGATAACCCTTTGCATTGTTCACGTTCAGTATATGCATCTGTTTCTATTTATGTAGCTTAGGACTTATGTATCTCTAGAGCCATTACTACATTTCATGGCTCCTCCAATTCCCTCGTCACCCACTATTTGATTTGATGAAGTGTAATACGAGTCCCTTTATCTGATTTGATGCCACTGTGGGGGTATCTGGTTTCAGCCAATTGTAGCCACCTCCAAGGGTTTGGGGGCAAGTAGATGTGTTGGCATGGATACTGGGCAAGACCAAACTAAGTTAATAGATGATTAGATTATGTTAAAGTGCTGATGGGAAGAGGGACAAAAACACAGATGATAGGAGAGGCACAAGGCAAGACAGTTGTAAGACTTACTGAGATCATAAGCATAGTTGGAGAAGAAACTCTGCAGGTATTATTTGTGTTTTAGTGCTGAAAATGGCCCCAAACAAAATTTGTGCTTGGAGAGAAGAGGTTAAATTACTTATTACGTCAATGTCTGATGAGGATCTGCCTTTCTATGTATGTAGGTGTTTGTTCATGAGTAGACAGCAGCTTCCAATGTCTTAATGAGTGCATGTGTGTACTTGTATTACTTTTATTGTTGTAATTGAACAGCTGTCTTTTCTAAATGAAAGCAATTATGTTGTAAACAGTTGAGTCTCTTTCTATCTTTGTATTTCTCTCTTCGTCAGACTGAGATTGCCAAGAGACTAAACACCATCTGTGCACAAGTCATTCCTTTCCTCTCACAAGAGGTAAGTATGTGTTTGACTCAGAGCTACTGATTTAAATGTGTTTACCATTTATATACTCAAGTTGATTTTCTGGCTTTATTAATACATTTGACCTTCTGTGTTTAACATCATTCTATCATTCTGTGCATCTGCATATTTCACAGCATCAGCAGCAGGTGGTTCAAGCTGTGGAGCGAGCTAAACAGGTGACTATGGCAGAGCTTAATGCTGTCATCGGGGTACGTGGACTGCCAGGTCTTCCTCCTACAGTGTGTATTCCTCTAATTTCTATTTACCTACAGTGACTTTCTGAGTGAATCTGTTTAATCCTTAGAAATACACGTCTTCTCTTTAATCTGCCAGTAGTGTGTTTTAATGAGTCTGAGCACCAGGAGGTAGGCGAAACAGGGGCATTTATTCTTGGAATTTTCTTTTGACTGATAGTAATGCTATTTGAATAAGTCTTATGGACATATTGGGATTTGGAACCAGGCCTACTTTGTCAGGGAAGCTGGTGAGTTAGCTGAGCTACCCAGGCCCTGTTATCTTTAGATATTGATAGGTCTGTTACTGAAGCAGCTGTAAAGGTAGTTCAGAGCCGGTGCCTAACCTAGAACCTATTCTTTGTTTTTAAAAAAAGGCAGTTGAGGAGAAACTACTGTTTTAGAGCCAGGAAAACCGGTGTTACTTTGGCCATAAAACCCTGTTGGACTAGATGCAAGAAACTGGTTATGCCAGGGCCTTGGGGTGTATTTTGTTGTTACCAAAATGGTTAAATGATGTCTGTGCTGAGTTTGTCAAGCAGAAAGTAACAAAAAGGAATTATCAAAGAATGGACATAAAGATCAAGCAGCAGTACTTTTGTGTGTATTGCAGTGTTGCTGTTACTACAGCTGGCTCTTATTGCACTACATTTGTTGACCAAGTTGTAAAACAAATTTGACAGTGCACCAAAATGTCAACCAGTCCAATTTAAAAGATTAGGTCTACGATGTTAAAAAACATAACATGAAAAATAGAGCCACTTAAAACCCTCTAGTCTTTTTGATTCACAATATTCTAATCAAAACAAATTGTGATGAAAGTGAATTTAAAGAGCCGTAATAATCTGGAACTGTGTACATGGAAAAGTGAAGCAGATCTTAAAATGTTTCAAAATGGGAACGAGCTTTGAGTTAAGACTAGAACATGGTTGAAGTTGGTCAAAAAAGTTATGAAAGAAGCATAAAATACCAAAGTTCCACCTTTCTGAAACCTGACAACAGGATGGCAGCACGTCGGTCTGAGACTGAAAGAAGAAAAAAATGTGATTGTTTCATCCACATGAATGCGTTTCACAAACAAAGACTTAATTCTCACAGAAAGATAGAAATGCTGGCTCAAGGTAATTCTGACATAGTTTTCTTTCTCCCCACTCTTAACTGATCTCGCTTGTAACCCTCAGAATCCCTGCCTTTTGTACTTGTACTATAATTCACACTGCTGCACAAATAAACTTACTTTGACTTCATATTTTAGGATTATGGCTGAAAGTAAAGGATGTTGTTACGGCAATTCCTGAGTTACACTCAAGGCTACTAGCCAACACTGTATTTAGATTGTAGTCATGACGGGAACATTTGGTGGAAACCTGAAAGAGGGTCAAACATGAGTACTAGAATAGTCTTTCTTTTTTCTTATTATTATGAGTTTCGAAATGAAAATGAATGGATTGCTTAATTCACTCCCTGTCACAATGAGTGGAGAATTCAAGATATGACTTTCATATAGATTTGTTTCCCATGTTTATTGAAAAGATGGTTGTTGGCCAAAGATGAGGAGATTTAAAAAAAAAAAAAAAAAAAGTTAGATTTTCTGTGGAAAGGACTTTTGGTGGATTGAGAACTACACTTACTCAGCCAGGGTCTTGACTTGCCAGAGTATAGGGTACGAGTTTGAATTCAAAGGGTGTGTGCGTGCATGGGGGGCGGGGTTGTTCTAGTAGTTAAGCAAAAAGTGGACAGTGGGATCAGAGGGTAGTCTGGTCAGATTTGTGGTGGGATTGTTAGTTGGTGTGGACTGATGGGGGTCTCTGTTTGTGTGTGATGGGGTGAGAGGTGGATTTGGCAGTTGCTGTTTCAGTCTTAATTGCAGAACTTTGGTGTTTGCAAAAGGGGATGGTGGGGGGGGGGGTGGAAGGGGGGTCACACCATTGCCCTTACACTCCCCCTCCTCCCATCTTCTCTAGTCTCCCACGCCAGCCTGTCATTCACCCCGTTTGTGAGTTAAATGAGTGTAATGAAGCATGTTGCCCCTACCTCTGTACACACACACACTATACACACCAGCTCACACTAACGTTCTATGACAAACCGGGCACCCCTTGCCTCCACCAATATTTCCCCTTCGTTTTCCCCATCAGGGGTTCTGTTTGTGTGTGTCTGTAAGAGAGATTTGTCTTTTTGTTAGTTTGTGTAGCTGAGGGTGCATTTCTGTCATCCTCGTATGGCAACAGGCACAGGTAGGATGGTTTAGTGAGGTTTGCGTATGATTGTTTGGCAGTGCATGTGAGCCAACTTTGAAACGTCCGTGTCAGGCAAGCATGGGGGTTGAGGCTAAAAGACAATTGTTTTGTTTGCTTTCAATCATCAGAGTTCGACATAGAAAACAGGAGGACGGAAAGAGAGGAAAAAAGAAGGTGGGGGCATGGGGTTAGTCAATTAGGTGAGATAAAAGTCGGTTTGACCTTCAGCACTCCTTCCACCCCTGCTGAGTTGCCTCCTGTGCCCCCCTTCTCCTCTTCTCTCCCTTCTTCCTCCTCCCCTCCTCGCGGCGAATCAGTGAGCTTGGATTCCCGCGGCTGCTGTCTGAGGAGGCAATAATGATGTTTTGGAACACAAAGGCATTTCACGCTCAGACGAGCGCCTGATTTGGTGTGAAAGAGAGAGCAGGGCTGCCAGCCAGACTTGCCCTCCCTCTCTCTATCTGACCCTCTTCTTTCCTTCTCGCCTTTCCTCTCTCCTCAGCTGCCTCACTCCCTAGTAAGACCTGACAGTGCCAACAGCAGCTGGGGCTCTCCACTGTCCCCGCTCCGGCTCCTTCTCTATCATTCTTCCTTTTCCTCCCCCTCCCCCTCCTCTCCTCCCTCCACATCCTCAGGCTTTGGGCTGTGCTCCCAGCTGTCAGTATTGTTCAGTGTTTGACCTCAGAGGGGTGGAGGTTGTGTGCGTGGGGTGCAGTTTGTCGGGGGAGAGGATGTGTTCACCCTCTTGGACAGAGCAGCAGCTTGTTGAGTTGGTGTAAACCACCCACACTAAAGAAACTGTCCCTTCTGCTGAAGGTTTAAATAGAGCCAGAGGTCTACGTTGGTTAGGTTACAAAGTGCTATTGATTTTCACCAATTGGTGTCCATGTTTCATTAGCAGGCACTTTTAAGTTTTTGGTGTCAGGAGGTTTTGGTTTGCACATTTAATGCAGCTAAAGTTGAACATTCTAGGCAACATCCAGATAACGCTGTATCTAATCTGTTTAGGATTTTTACATAATTGTAACAATCATCCATGCAAAACTCAGTAAGATGTATTTACCGGTTCAATTGAAGTCTGCATAATGATTGTTGGTCTGTTTGTATACACGGAGAACTTGATGTTTTAAAAAAAAATAAATAAAAAAGAATCTGGTTCCGTAACAGGCAAACCACAAACACGGGTTTAGTTATCCGTCTCTTTCTAGCAGTTGTTAGGTCTTTGGACAGTTGTTACAATTGCTTTAGTTTATCTTATCAGTCACCTAAAAAAAACCCAATTCAAATGTTATTTAATTAAATTTCCACATCATTTTCTGCTATTTGATATTTGACTGGTGGTATTTGTTGCTTCCACTGCAGTAGTCCTGTGACACTAGTGTTTAGCACATCTTCCAACAATCATCTCATGGTAGTTAACCTGTTTTATTTGACACAGTGTTTTAAAGGTTATCATTGGAATACTTTCCCGTGTGGTATTTGAATCACTGATATCTGTCTTTGAATATCTCCATAATAAACTCTTTATGTCATGGTTGTTATTTAATTCCATAGCCTTTTATATGTTTTGTGGTTACAAAACCCCAAAACAAACAGATATGTAAATGTTATTGCCCTGTTTGGTACCCGTACATTTTGCTATTGGCTTACTTAAAAAGTTGCATGAAATGAGTAGTTAAAAGACAATTAAATTACAAAGGTAATCTTCAATTAAAATATGGTTGTTACAGGATGCAGAACTGCTTTTAGTACATTACACACACATCAGGCATTGCTTTTTCTTCTCTCCATCTTACACCTAATAATTTCCATCTGTCTTCACAGCATCCCAGAACGTTCCTTGTTTTCCGCTCTCTCTGAACCACCTCTTTCTTTTTTTGATGTTCTCCAACAGCAGCAGCATCTATCTCATAACCACGGTGGTGCCCCTGTGCCCCTAACCCCTCACCCCGCTGGCCTTCACCCTTCTCAGCTAGGCGGTTCCGCTGGTCTGCTGGCACTGTCGGGAGCACTTGGTTCTGTTCCTCCTCATCTGGCGGGAAAAGATGGTGGGGATAAAAAACCTCACCTGTCTGGACCAGACTCGCACCCTGCTGGACCTGAGCACCTGAGAGGTCAGTGGATGTGTAGTCCAGCACAGGACCACCCCGTGGAGGATTGGGGAAGGAAAAAAACTGATTAGTTTGTAAATAACAAAATTATAATGGTGTTCATCTTTAATCACTTACAAAAAAGTAAAAAAAATAGTAACAAATAACTATCTCCTCATGTATGACCTTAATTTTAGTGTCTTTAAAAAGTTTAGTATTAATTTAGATGTATATTTTGCATTGTCTTGTTGGAAGATCTAAATCTAGACAAAGTAGATTTCTTTACAGTATTCCTCAGAAGATCACCATAAATATGTTGTTTACACTGCTGCTCCCATGTTCCACTGTGGGAACTGTTTTTCTTTGGTCTGAAGCCTTCTCGCTACCTTCAAACAAAAGCAGCATCCATGTTCACAAACAGCTCAAGTTTGGGCCCATCAGACCAAATGGCAGACTTCCAAATCTCCTCTCCATGTGTCAGATGTTCACATGCAAACTTCAGTCTGTCATTGATCTGCGATGGTGAGGAATGGAGTTCATGTTGAAAGATGAACTCTGAGGCCACTGCAGTGAAGAGGCCTCATCCTGCTCATCGGAGAAACATTGTCCTGAAGAAGCCAGTTAGGCAACAGTCATTGTTTGCAGACATCCAGGTTTTTCTTGTTGATGTCTCTTACTATTTTTCATGCAAAAAAATTCTTGAAAATGGCAGTGTAGCTTCCCTCCTTAAGAGATAAGCGTGCACTCTGAGTTCCAGGATCATTTATTTTCTTCTTGGCATGAAAACAGCAATAAGAATGTAAGAGTTCCTCTCAAACAAATGTTGAAGTAACATAAGGACTTCTGACTGAGTTTTTTTTTTAATCAATGTTTTAATGCTGAATAATTGCTCAGATGAGGTTTGAGTGCTGATGGAGTTCTCCGGTTTGGTTTGAAGGAAAAGCATTGATTAAGGGGCCTATCATTTTGATCATCTTAATTTTAACGGCATTTTGTAGAAAGAAAACTTAAATACATGTTCTATATTTTAAAATGAATCAAAAGGGAGCGTTCAGGTTCAGTGTTCCTTTTTATAAATAATACAGTAATTGATCACTATTTTAGGGAATTGTTTATAGTTTTCTGAGCTCAGAGTTTTGATCTTAGCTGTGTTTTTGTGATGTACCGTTTATTTTTTGTTAATAGTGTCATAAATAGTTTTGGCTTTGGCTGAATATGCTTAGTCTTTGAACATCCCGATTTTATTAAAAAAAAGACGCATTAAATTCATTCTCTTTCCTTTTTTTTTCTGCTCTGCTGAACACACTACCCTGTGACCTCGACCACACGTATCATTTTCTCCAATGGCAACAGAGCGAGAGCCTGGCACAGTAAGTACTTCCTCTTTCTGCAGCAATGCTTTCTGTTCTAACGACTCACTTTATTTTTTAGCTTGTCTCTAGGGGATCATCTGGTTTTGGCACATTTGACATTATTAACTGTAGTATGTAACTGCCTTTGCTCCATTGATGACCTCTGTGGTTTTCTAAACTCAACGACTAACAAAAACGTTCAGTTCCAAATAAATTGCATTTGAAGCACATAGAAAATAGGAACATCTCCGGAACCTCTGGAGCTAATTGTGCAAGGAAAATACTGCATAAGCTGTAAAATATTATAATTCCTGCATACAAATGCAAAGTTCTAATATTTTTATTGACTTTACAATACTGTTAAAACAGTCTCAGAAGATTTATCTTGTGAAAGAGGACATTTGAAACCCCATAACATGTTCAGACTTAAGTGTTTTTTGTGACAGGTCTTTCTTTTTTTTTTTTCATTTTAATGCTTTTGCTTTTATTACCCATTTATTTGCTGCTCCAGTGACCCAATTTCCCCGTAGGAATCAATAAAATTCATATCACCATGCCATTATGAATTAAAACCCTTTGTAGTTTTTAACACTGTTTGCCACTCAGTTTTCTTCCTGAAGTTGTATATTTTTGATTGTTGGTTTCAAAGTATGTCATATTTATGTGTGTTTGGGGGTTTCTTGAGTGGAGGTTTGGCCTGCCTGTTTAGTTCTGCCCTAGATCTGCTCTAAACTGTTGGGTTTCTTTTCTTCTCCAAATGAGCCTTTTAGCATGGTCAAGTGCGCGCGCGCACACACACACACACACACACACACACACACACACACACACACACACACACACACACACACACACACACACACTTTGCCAACCTAGCCTGCATTGTTGTGCCTATTTAACACCTCAGTGAACAGATTACCCCCTCCTCCCACCGCCCCTTATCCTGCGCTTAAAGACTCTCATTGTGTTTAATATCACCACAACTGAGAGGGGAGGGCTTGGGAAAGGGTAGGAGTGAGGGAGCAGCAGTCATATGACACTGAGCTTGTGTGTGTGAGCAAGAGACACCATGCTAAAAGCGAACAGAGGGGAGAGACGGAGGTGGGGGTATTGCTTATGCTTTGCGGGTCAGTGCTTCTGTGCTCAGCTCACTAAAATCTTTCAATAAAGAGGCTGGGTGGGAAGGTGGGGGTGAAGGAAGAGGCCTTTGGCAGCACACAGACCCCCTCCCCATGCTTCTTTCCCTCTCTTGTCTCTTGTCACCCTTTCTTTTCCTCCACTCTCACACCCGCCCTCTTCTCTGTCCTCTCTCATCTCCTCTTTTTCCTCTCCTTTCTTACCCCCTCCTTCCCATCTTTCTTAGCTTTTCCTCCTTCATTTACCCTTTCTCCTTCAAAGTGCTCGCTCACTCTCTCGCTAGATGTGTGCATGCGCATGTGTTTGTGTATGTTGGATGCACATTTCATTGACAGGCTGAGAATATAATGGACTCAACATGAAGCTTTAATCCATTAACAATAGGATCCGTTGGTCAGGAGGCCAGGGGGAGATGGTTGTGTGTCTGTGTGTGCGTGCGTAGTCTTGGGACACAGGGACACTACTCTGTTATGTGGGTAATACACACTCATAGTCTGTTACACACTTGATCACACACTGGCTTTCATGGTCAATTACACTCTGCGCACGCACACCGACACACACATACTGCAGCCAGTTCAGCCTGTCAGAGCCAGGAGAGGGAGCACTGATAGAGTTTGAGAGCCACTTAATGTAATCATCAACTTCAGAGGCATGTGTTTGTGTTTGGCTGTGATGGGCTTTGGTCAAGTGAGAAAAGAGGTTGCTGTTAAATTGTTAGTGCTGCTTAATTCATGCTTCTGTGAACTGTTAACCTATTTGCGAGCAAGTGTCTGTTTTTCTAACCTGCTTTACACATGGCTGAAAGCTCTTGCAATTAGTAAAAGATGGATCTAGCGGTTTAGCGAGCTCATGCAGCAGCATGCAACCTTAACAGACAAAATTGACTCATGTCCTCAAATCTTTTTTTTTTCTCTGTCCTTCATACTCTCCTTTTCTTTTTTTTTCTTTCTGCACTACCTACCTTTTGTTTGTAATCTCTTTCCTCCTGATCCCACTGGCATCTGCCCTTCTGCTCTTCCTCTGTACTTCTCTCTGCAGAGTAACTCAATGCTGCCGGAGAGTCTTAGAAACTCAGATAAGAGACGCAATGGTCCAGACTTTCCAAATGACACAAAGAAACGCAAGGTGGATGATAAGGACTCTGTCCACTATGTAAGAAATTGTTCTACTTTCAGTGTTTTATCTTTTTTCTGAAGAGAAGACTTAAAATGTATCAATGCACCTCTAATTTGTTTTTAATTGACAATCTATTTGATTGCTCTGTTAGGATAGCGATGGAGAGAAAAGTGATGACAATTTAGTAGTGGATGTCTCAAATGAGGTCAGTATATTTATATTTAAAACTTTTCTGTTGTTTTAATGAGTTGTGATCAAATTCAGTCTTTGCTGTAGGAATAATGCTTTAATTTAAATTACATTAAAGACTGATTCTTTGTGGCGTTATGTATATGTTCACAATGTTCAGTGTTGTCTAATAATAACCACAAAAATGCCAACATAACTTTGATTCTTTGTTTATCTACTAGGACCCAGCGTCACCTCGGGGCACACCTCTTCCCTCCCCCAGAGAAAATGGCTTGGATAAAGGACGCCTTCTCAAGAAAGATCCCAGTAGTCCAGCATCGACTGCCTCGTCAGCCAGCTCCTCCTCCCTTAAGTCAAAAGAGATGGCCATGGTAGAGGGAGTCTTTTGTTTCATTTCATATAGCTTGGTCAACCTGGAGAATTAATTAATATATATAGTACCAGTAATTAACATGTTTGTGTCTGTATGTGGCAGCGAGATAAGGCTGGTACCCCTGGGCTGAAGTCAAGCACACCCACACCCAGAGGTGACTCTACCCCTGGTCCAAGCTCAACACCTGGCATTCGACCAAGTCTATCAAAACCTTCGTCAATGGATATACCACATCCACCTAGTAAGTACAGCATAAACATTGTCAATTGATTTATAATAAAATATTTTCTGTTTTTAAAATGCCTTATATTTTAAACAGAAATAAGTTACTTTTTCTGATCAGGCTTGGACTTTCAAGAGTCAAATACCTTTTTATAAATTGCACATCACTTCTACCTTACTCTGGTAGAAATGTTCTTTTAAGTCTTAGTCCCCGTTTCTGGGCTAACCTTAATTTTGAAAAAAACCTCATGCCATGGATGGAGATCCGCAGTTTTGCTTCTGTAATTTGCACTAGTTTGGTTTGAATTGGGACTACAGAGAAAGTTTTGATCATGGGTTCTGATTAAAGTTATTGAGCCCTTTGTTGCTCTTCTGTCTTCAGCTGCAGGTTTGCGAACACCTCTGGCAGTACCAGGCCCATATCCCGGTGCATTTGGTATGTTGCCCCATGCAGCAGGGATGAATGGGGAACTAGCGGGTGCAGCTGGTGCTGCAGCCTATGCTGCTGGACTGCATAACATGTCACCTCAGATGAGTGCAGCAGCTGCAGCTGCTGTGGCTGCATATGGCCGTTCACCCATGGTGAGTGGGAAAATTAGGGTCATTGTGTTTTTTGCTGAAGTGAATGTGAGTGAACATGACAGTACATTTGGAAAGTTTGGCTTCTTGTTATACTTCTTCTTTTGTGTGTTCTGTGTATGTAGATTACAAAAAAAACAACCCTTTCCAGAAAAGTTCCTTCTGCTTTTGGCCTTTTACTTTTTTTTTTTTTTTTTTTTTTTGTTTTAAACTGTGGCTTCATTGTTTATTTCCCTTAAACAACATGTTTTTAAGCTTAAAGCCTTTCGCCACTCTCAGGAAATATTTGATGTGTCATGATTTGTCATAAAGACGCATAGATTAAAATCTCTTGTGAAATCTTGACTAAACAGAATTATTCACTTAAGTTAGGAATTTGATAACTCAATTACTGGTAAATTCACTTTTTGTAATTTTTCCTCAAATCTGATTTGTTTTTACTGCAATGTATTTACCTTGATCAAGAGTCTGATTTCAGTGTTTAATCAGCGCTTATATTAACTGTAATTCAGTGTCTCAAAGTTAAATGGTGTGGGTGTTTAACATAACCACTCTACATTTTATATTGCCAAAAGTGTAACTTGTCAGCAGTTGTACAGCTGTCTTTTCTCTGGCCTTTGAGATAGTGCTCATGCAGTGGTTATGTTAGTGAGCGTTTTGTTCAATCACCTCATCACTCTTGGCTGTATTTGCATAGGGTTCATTACACTGTTTAAATAGATTTAGGAGATCTACAGCTGCGTCTGGGCAACACTTGATAGCGACTCCGGTTGTGTACTTACCAGCTGCATTAATGTGTGTATTGGACCAGGGTGGCGAGGTGGGCAGCACATCCACTGACAGTTCTGCCTGCATGTTGACAGTCTCTTACTTATCATTTGAATTCAGATGGCAAGAGTGTCTGTTTGCTTTGTGCTTGTGAGCACTTGTGTTCTGTTCCAAGAGTTAAAATTATCCTGTGTGCATTTTTCGCCAATTCCCATGGGCACTTGTTTGCACTGTGCTCATCAAATATATGGTCTTTCTTGAAGGTTGGTTTTGATCCTCACCCTCATATGCGAGTTCCTGGAATGCCTCCTAGTCTCACGGGAATCCCCGGGGGCAAACCGTAAGTTTATGGTTATTTGTATGTAAATGAAGAAGGTAAAATCCTTTCCAATAAAGTTACTTGTATTCTCCTTTTTGCATCTTCTTTCTTTCCCTTTCTTTTTTTTTCCACTTCATTCTGTATTGTCTGCCTTTCTCCTTTTTAACGCTTGATCTCTTCTCCTTTCTCTTTATGTCATCAGGGCCTACTCCTTCCATGTTGCGGCCGACGGACAGATGCAGCCAGTTCCGTTCCCCCCAGATGCTTTAGTGGGGCCCGGAATCCCTCGACATGCCCGTCAGATCAACACACTGAACCATGGAGAGGTGGTGTGTGCCGTCACCATCAGTAATCCCACCCGACACGTTTACACAGGAGGAAAGGGTTGCGTCAAGGTCTGGGACATTAGTCACCCAGGAAACAAGAGCCCTGTGTCCCAGCTTGATTGTCTGGTGAGTGACGTGGGTTTTATGGGATGGTTACAGTATATAAAACCTCACTTCAGTCAAAGAGGTCTGTGTTTCATTAATTAAAAACTGTTTAAACCAGAACTTTTACAGCCATAGAGCATGTTTGTGGAGATCTGAAAGATTAGATGCGCTATAGTTTATATTTGGGTATTGCTCAGTCATTCATTTTAACTGAAGCATGTATGTAAAATGCAATTGTAAAAAACAAACTTTTTTTCGTCTATCATATCAGAACCGAGACAACTACATTCGCTCCTGCCGTCTCCTCCCTGATGGTAGGACGCTCATCGTAGGTGGTGAGGCGAGTACGTTGTCCATCTGGGATTTGGCCACACCCACTCCCAGGATTAAAGCAGAATTAACATCATCAGCACCAGCATGCTACGCTCTGGCCATCAGTCCGGACTCCAAGGTCTGCTTCTCTTGCTGCAGTGATGGAAACATTGCAGTCTGGGATTTACACAACCAGACACTTGTTAGGTAAGAGATCAGAGATGCATTTTTATTTCACAGCGCAAAGCAACATTGGAACCATGTATGTGTCAGTCTATGCAGGTGCTTTGTATGGATTTAAAAAAAAAAAAAAATGGTAGTATCAACAGTCACTGGCTGTTTTCCAACTTCTGTTAACAGCATGGATTTTTTTTTCTTCTTTTATTTGATGAAACACTGTTTGATGCTACAGAAGTGACTGAATTTAAACAAAAGTACCATTTCCTTTAAACTTTTTGCATTTGGTCACATGTGACCCAAACTAACTGCCTGTGCAAACTGAGTACAGTTGTTCTGATACCAGTAACAGAAATACTCGCTGATATCACTGAAAACATAGGTATTGGTGTGTATTCATGTCCATGCGCCATCTGATAACATGTAGTTTTTATGAGCCGAGTCACAATTGTTATCCGTTGCTTTGAAAGCCAGTACAAGAAGTTACACAATACTGCCTTGCAACTTCCTGTTTTGAGTCACCAGGTAGAGGAGGAGTAGCGGCACACAAGTTGTTGGACTGAGCTAACTATCTAGCATTATGTTGGCAGTTTGGCATTATTTTAGGTGGGAAAATCCCACTAGGAAAACTGCGACATGCTGATCACGCAAGGCTGTGGTTTTCAGAGGTGGTACAGATGTTGCTGAGAAGAATGGAACATCCCTCAGGTTGAGGAGAGAGATGGATATACCGCAGCAGTAAACTCTGGAATTAGGTTTTCAGAAATGAGAGAAATTCCTCAGAGGAAGCCAAAAACCAGCGCTGTGATGGACAAAACTGTAGAATTCATTGTATTGGATGATCAGCTACTGACAGCTATTGAAAATGTTGGATTTCACCGCGTAATTGAACATCTGGAGCTGCGGTACAGTTTCCTAGATTGGAAATACAGCTCTGCTCTCCCCAAACACTACGAGTCTGTCTGATCATGTTTCATATCAGCTACAAGAAGTGCAGACGGTCAGCTTTACAACAGACATCTGGACCGCCAACATCAAAATATAAATGCCATGTTTATTTGACATATTTGTGGCTGCACTTTCAGTTTTAATTCCTGGATTTAAAAAATTTTTTTTTTTTTACTGAATAGTTCTTGGGAACAGCCAGGGCGCAAAGCCCAGGTATCAGAGTCCACATTGGAAAGCAAAAAAAAAAAAAAAAATGGATGATCTCTCGATCTGTGTTATATGTGATTGATTACCTCTTCCTTTATTTGACTGAGAAGTTGCATGTGTGTCCTTCAGGCAGTTCCAGGGCCACACAGATGGAGCCAGCTGTATTGACATCTCCAATGACGGCACCAAGCTGTGGACTGGAGGCCTGGATAACACTGTCCGCTCCTGGGATCTGAGGGAAGGAAGGCAGCTGCAGCAGCACGACTTTACGTCACAGGTATACACTCACATAGGTATATCATGACATTTAAAATGAAAGAATTACAAAAGAATCAAGTCAAAAAAGGTCAACATAACATAGTACTGTCATCTAAAACTTAAGGCATCTTTCAGTGAGTGCAGGATAGCGTGACATCACAGTCTCAAACCAAAATAGATTATATCCCATGTGAAACTAAGTTAAACAACTGGTCAGACATTCATTGCTAATGCTGTTCAAGTAACGGTTCCTCTCTCCTCCGTGTAGATCTTCTCTCTTGGCTACTGTCCAACAGGAGAATGGCTTGCTGTTGGAATGGAGAGCAGCAACGTTGAGGTCCTTCATGTCACAAAGCCCGACAAATACCAGCTTCACCTACACGAGAGCTGTGTACTTTCCCTACAGTTTGCCTACTGTGGTAAGCAACGTACACTTCCAATTAAAAGCTTATTTAGTGCTCTCTTCATTAATTACCCACAGATCACTCTTATACATTATTTATATTAAAAACCGTTTCTTTTTTATCAACTTAGAAATTTGGTTGGTGTTGAGGTAACCAGAAAAGAGACAAGCAGCAAGTGATCCTTTGCTTGGAAAATGTTTTGAATGCTGTTTGGATGTTGTGGTTGGGTCAAGAAACCACCTCAGAGTGGTTTCACTTAAATGCTCTAACTATTTTCATTTTACAGAATGTTTCTTCCCCCCCAATTTCAATCATTTCTTGTAGGCATATCAGTGTGTAATTTATGTTGGTTTTTGTTTGTTTTTTTTTTTCCTGAAATTTCTTACATTTGTTTGCTTCTTTGTGCAGGCAAGTGGTTTGTAAGTACAGGCAAAGACAACTTGCTGAATGCGTGGAGAACACCCTATGGAGCCAGCATATTCCAGGTTTGGACATTAGACACCGCATTCAAGATCAAACTTACTAAATGGATAACTTAAACCCCAAAATTTGCTGCTTCAACTTTAACACCTGCACCTGTGTTAAATCAGTCTTGAAAACCTTGACACTAAATGGTAACAAAGCGTGAGTTTTGAATTTGTAACGTGTTATTGTTTTGTTGGGTGAGGTAACAGCACTAAATTCCACTAACAGTACTGCAGCAGTTTTATCAAGCTTGTTGTGATAACGACTTTATGAACAGTTCAGCAATACTAATTGGAATAAGATGAGCAGAGATAATGTTTTTTTTTGTTTTTTTTTTTAAGTAATTTTAACACTTTAAAATGATTTCTAAAACAAGCAGTTTTTTTTAGGTTTAATTAGCAACTTCTTTTGTCCGTAACTAATTTTAATTGTCTTTCCTGCTTCTTCTTTCGTTCTCAGTCTAAAGAATCGTCCTCGGTGCTAAGCTGTGACATATCTGTGGATGATAAGTACATCGTTACTGGTTCAGGGGACAAGAAGGCCACAGTTTACGAGGTTATCTACTGAGGAAGATGAATGCAAAAAACATTTCCTCTTTCCCACCTTTTTTTTTAATATATATATATATATATATATATATATATATATATATAATATATATAATATATATAATATATATATATATATATATATATATATATATATATATATAAATATAAAAAGTTGTTTTGTTTTTTTTTGGTTTTTTGTTTTTTTTTTTTTTTATTTTCTTTTTTTTTTTTTTTTTTTTTTTTTTTTTTTTTTTTTTTTTTTTTTTTTTTTTTTTCTTTTTTTTTTTTTTTTTTTTTTTTTTTTTTTTTTTTTTTTTTTTTTTTTTTTTTTTTTTTTTTTTTTTTTTTTTTTTTTTTTTTTTTTCTTCTCTCTTTCTTTTTTTTTATTTTCATGCAGAACCAGAAATCAAAGGCAAGAGGAACCTGACTGGCACTTTTTTTTTTTTTTTCGCCATGTTCTACAATGAAAAGACACAAAATATTGTGCCTGCAGACATGATGAAATATCAGCTGGGAATTAATTGGACCAGTTGGATGTTTATGGTGGCAGAGGACCTGCATGGATGCTGGCAGCTTTCTGCTGTGGACTAGCCGGGCTTCAGTGACAACCAGAGTCTTTGTGACTGGATCCAGACTGCAACACTGAAATACACTATATCTGGCGATGCAAGCAGAAACGCCGGAGCGAAGAATTAGAATCAAATGGTAAATATGTAAAGAAATGGAAAGAGAGAACCATGGACACAATCGAGCAGAATGTGGAGATTTTTATATTTTCTTTAGACAGTACTTAAAACCTGTTGATCTCACAACATGGACTCTTTGAACTTACCTCCTCAAGTTGTTGTTCTGATGCTCCTACACTGTTTGTAAAGTACCCTCTCTGTCTTAACAGTAAGTCTTTTTCTTACTAACTGCACTGTAGTGGTAGTCGTCCACTTACATGACGTACTTAAGTACTTCAAATGCCCAGTGGGATGTTTGAAGATGCTGAAAGCTCTGCTGGCTTGTCTAACGCTACGCTGTTGTAAACTTCTGGGGTAAGTTGATTTGAACTTTGTGCTTTCCCTTTCCTGCTTAATTACAAGGTGGAAAAGTGTATAAAATACTGTTATGTGGAGAGTTATTAGACATATAAGGTTCGAAACAGTGTTTTTAAGTGTTCTCAAAAAAGGCTCAACTTGGTTTATTTGGGGGGGAAAACACTGTGATGTGTTTCAATTGATTTCTTTTTTTTTTTTTTTCTATACTCATATTTTCACACGCTAGATGAGATAAATTAGGATGTTTCCAGGGTATCAACTGGATGAAGCTGTATTTCAGCATCCGGAGGAGGGGGGGGGGTGACATAAGAATACATACTGTGATTTAATTTTATAGCCTTTGCATGAAATAGTTGAGCAGAGCAGAATGAGCAGGTCTGCACTGTTCCAAAGTCATCCCCACTCTGCCTCCGTCAGGCTGTGAAACACTTGATGTCTTATCACATGAATGCTTATTTATATTTGGGACAACTGGAACAAACTACAGTTATCTAGACATGCGATTAAATCTTCTTGTAGTTCTTGGAAATGCTGGTGAAAGAGTAGAGGGAAAGAAAATCCCCACTTCTACCACAAACATTAAACAAATGACATGGTTTTTTGCCACATATCGTCACTTGTCTTAACTTGTGCCCTTTGACTGGGACGGTAGCTAAAACGCCTTGAAGCAAAACACTGTCATATTTTTTTACACTTAAAATAGAACATTGTAAGACTATAATGTTAAATTATTAAGTGTTTTGGAAGTGTGCAGAAAAGGTTGAGTCATACTCATGTTTGAAGAGGAGCCTGTGAGTTTCAGCAATCTTTTTTTTTTTCTTTTTTAAGCTTATTTGATTTGTCTAATTACATGACCTTGTTTGTTTTATTTTTATCTATTTTTTTGTCTGTAAAAATGTATATATCTTTTTTTTCCTTGCAAGGCATGCTTTAGAAATAAAGTTTTTGTACGTCTTTTACATCTAATCAGGAGAACTACAGAACGGTCTTAAGGCAACAAACTTAAATTGAAGTGTCTAGATAATAAATGTGATTTTTGGGGTTTTTTTTGTAACTGGAGTCTTTTTGGTTTTGCACAACATAAGAAAATATTTTGATCCATTTGATGTAGACGGAGAGTTCAGAGAACAGACATTTCGAACAGTTTAAACTTTAGACTTCTGAATATATTTCAGATTAATTTTCTCTCCCACTGAAAGTACATCATGGAGTCCTGAATGGCTCGATTACCAAAACAACTGCAACGTCTCTACGCTTTTGTCATTTACAGTGCAGTGACCATATTTAGGAGCAAACAAACTTAAGAAAATAGTTTTTCCTTGTATTCTATTCAAGCAACACCAGTTCTTATTTTTCATTACAGTTTTAAAAAAAATTCTTAACCCTCTTGTTTCCTTTAATTGTTCTTTTATCTTTAAAACCTACATGGTGCAGTGGTATGATCCTGCCTGTAGACACACTTTTAAGACTGCAAACCTACATTGCAAAAAAAACAAAACAAAATTTAATTTTTTTTAAAGGACTATTTTTACATATCTGGGCATTAAAAGAAAACAAAAAGAAATCTGTTCTTATGTCTTAATATTGGATAAATGCAGCGTGAGCTGGATCTCAGACTACAGACCTTATGTGACAAATTAAATATTAGTTCATGATAGAACAATTGGAAAAAAGACTACTCTTTTTTATTTGGTGAAATCGTCAAGAGTTGTCTGTATTGAAAAGAAAAAAACAGAACATGACAACATGGCTTGGTCAAACCCAAATGAACCATTTCAGCACAACCACCTCAGATTGGCTGTCAAGCACAGTGGTGGAAAGTTGATTATTTGGGCTTGTTTACGTTCCTCCACAATCATGTTAGAGACTGAAAACACTGAACAGAAACCAAATACTTCAACTAATTACTGTTAAATTGATCTGAGCTTTGATACATTACAGCAGACTGTTGGGCCTCTTTGGTCTGTTTCGGACCAAACATTTACTTCTGCTTCACTTTGGAGGTCAGGGAGATGTAACAGTTTGTAAACCAAACTGCAGTATTTTATCATCTTCTGGCTGTTTAGGGACAAATTTGAAAGTACAAGCTGCTGGCTGCTTCAAGCTTTTCCTATTCAAAACATAGGTTTTCGTTGTTTCCCGCTGTCAGAATTCATTTAGCCATAAATCAACTGCGGTTTTTTTTTTTTTTTTTTTTTTTTATTCTAACCTCTTGTGTTTATTCAGTCAACAGTTGTACTCCTCTTGGTTAAAGAGGAAGTGAACGCAGGTGACGGTTTGCATGTGTAGGTCTGTGACAAACCTCATACCAAAAGACCAACACCTGGTTTTGCATACACGAGGACTTCCCTGGAATCACCATGGCTGCTTGTTCCAGTTAACATGCTGCAGTTTCTTCCCTTTGATAAAGTAACCTTTTTTTTTTTTTTTTTTTTTTTTTTTTTTTTTTTTTCCAAATTTTATTTTGAGGCTTATCTTCAGCCTCTTGTGGCTCGGAGTTTCACTGAATGTGTACACGAACGAACAAAAAGGACTGGGTGGCCGACTCCTCCAATTAGTCTGCACAACAGAGGATCTTGCGTTGTATGTATTTTTTTTTTTTTTCTGGGTTTTTCAGCCTACGTTGTATTGATGTGCAGCCACAGAAGGCAGCAGCTGTTCAAATCCAGCGCATGTTAAATAACTGAATCCAATCCCCTGCTTAGTACCAGCTCCAACAACAAACAGACTAGCTCCATGTCTCTTCCCTGATGTAAACGGCAGATCAGATTAATTACTGTGAATATATAATTCTGTAATTGTTTATCCCTGGCACTCGTACACAGACACTTGCACAAACACACGTGCACACAGCGTTGTACAGAATGAGGTGATTATGTGGCAATTACAGCCGTCACAGTCACAAAATGAAAGCTGATCCTTGGAGAAGAGAAAAAAGAAAGGAGATAAAATGTCACTCCAAGTTTTTGGTCTATCCGGAGATTTCTGAGCTCTGAATCACAGCGTTCTCTTTTGATCATCACTGCTGCTGCCTCTCTCTGATACACAGAGGGATTATTCCCCCTAAATCTCCCAAATCCCTAATCCTATTTATCTCAACGCCACACAAAAAAGGTGCTCTCTGCCTGCTGCTCAGCTTATGTGTACAGTATGGGTGTTAATAAGTCAAAATAAAATTTCTACATTTGTAAGGACTTGTTCATAGTGGTATTTCTGGCAGCACCCGTCCATTTAGGGTTTATGGACAAGTTTTAATGCACAAGCTGGATTTGGGTTCATATTGCCTCCATAACGATAATAAATGAATGAATCATAGCTGATTTTAATTCAGAACTACAAAAATAGTTAATAATAATAATAAACCAGTTCAGTGGAAGTGACCCATGCATGCTCTGGACGAGCAGAAGAAAAGCCCAACCTCTCAGTGTAATTGGTGCCGGACCTGACCCCTTTGTCTTAAACTAGTAAGTGTGCCACAAAATGATCCAGTGGGCCACTAAGAGCTGGTAGCACGTGACAAGAGTGGCTTTATCAGAGCTGATGGAGGAATGGAAAATGACTGCAGTGAATCCAGAGGAAACGACAACTTTCAGTGGGTGCAGGTTTTGCATAAGTGAACATGTGGCCTCTCATTAATGTTAGTAATTTCCTAAGAACCAAACGTCCCGGTCCTCCAACGTGGCACATTAAAGAGAATACCTAAACCATGGCAGATTTACGCATTCTCCATTTGCTCCAATTAACGTGAAGGCGATGTGTCATAAATGAAGCTTTATCAGTGCCTCGTGGGCGGTAATACAGTACAACAATGTACCAATTAGCCAGCAAATGTACTAAGCAAGCAATACTTGTAGACACAATCGATCACCAGCAGAGCAGCGAGGGGCCGTCCTATGACCCAATCCAGATCTGTAGTCGTGAAACTCAGACTTGTGCTTCGGTCAAAGCGACACACACAACCTAGTATGATTAGGGTGTTGACATTTTATATTTTGCAGATTTCTTGCAACATACAGATGAAAATAAAACAGCAACTACATTTATATGAAACATAATTATGTCATTTGATCTCTTTTCTTAAACGTGATGACTACTGCAGCTTTAAGAGGATAAATGACACTATGCTTTTAGAGCCTTTTGTCATATGTGAGATAAGTAACATGAATCGATCCATACATCTGTTAACTATCTATTGTTCAGGTATCATTGGTTGCTTTTGTGTGGATGTTTCTAATGGCTTCAATCCAGCATGCCTGTGACAGCGACTTTGTTGAGCTATGACGCTCGATGTTCACGCCAGATTGGACCGCAAATCAAATCACTTATAAAATTCTCACGTCAAGATTCTCACAAAGTTTAACACGTTTTCACAGCCAGAGTTACTGCATCAGTATAACGACTCACATGAGTGTTCAGCATGTAGAGGTTGTGTGAAACTAAACGGCGGTCATAGGCACCTTTTGATTTGTCTCCCGCTGTAACTTCGCTGTCGTGACAACAGCTGAGACAGGCCTCAGCTCCCTGTGATCTTGAACTGGTTGACATGACGACAGAAGATGGATTGTTGCACATGAATCATAAAATAGTTTGTTTTTTTTTCTCACCCTTCAGGATCAGCTGTCTTTGAACTGTTTTTCTCATTATCTTTATGACATTGCGAACAGAAAGTACAATGAAAAAGGCCTCGATATGTTGGCTTTCAACTGAAAATGTACAACAAGCATTTTGATCCAGTTGTCTGTTGCTGGGATTTATGTTTAAATGAAGGTATATTTGGCTCCAGGTAGAGTGGTATTCACATCGTAGTTCACGTTACAGGAGTTTGTGTTCATTTACGCAGTTTCTTTCACTGTTCAAGAGGGCTGCACGGAAATGCAGGTGATAGAAAAGTGACTGAGTGCAGGATAACTGATACTCTTTGATGTATTCAGTCATCTGAACATTTAGAAAAAGAAAATGAGTCTGTAAAGACTCACTAAAAGAGGGAACTTTGCTCTTGGTCAGGTGAACGCATATCCTCTTATCTAATGTTAGAGCCACTGAGATGAAAACAAATTATCTTACATTTTATCTTCATCAATATGATCCTCCATTACAATGGCTTTTTAAATCTAGAAGAGTTTAAGACAACTTCTGAGTTGTGCGTTAAAACACCAAAAAGAGCCTCCACTGAATTCTGGATGTGAAACTATCAGTTTATATTGGATCGTTGCTGTAGGTCATGTTGACATGATCTTTGTGGCATTTACTGGACTTTGGAGGTGACTTTATGATCACTAAGTACACTGTATTGCCAAAAGTATTCACTCACCCATCCAAATAACTGGAATCAGGTGCTCCAATCACTTTATGGCCACAGGTGTATAAAATCAAGCACTTCGGCATGAAGACTGTTTTTACAACTATTTGTGAAAGAATGGGTCACTGTCAGGAGCTCAGTGAATCCCAGTGTGGAACTGTGATAGGATGACACCTGTGCAACAAATCCAGCTGTGAAATGTCATCTCTCCTAAAAATATTTCACAGTCAACTGACAGCTGTGTTATAAGAACATGGAAGTGTTTGAGAACAACAAGAACTCAGCCACAGAGTGGTAGGCCACGTAAACTGACGGAGCGGGGTCAGCGGATGCTGAGGCCGCAAACTTTCTGCAGAGTCAATCACTACAGACCTCCAAACTTCATGTGGCCATCAAATTGGCTCAAGAACAGTGCACAGAGAGCTTCGTGGAGTGGGTTTTCATGGCCGAGCAGCTGCATCCAAGCCAAACGTCACCAAGTGATGTACAGCTTGGGCCTCTCCAGAGAACGCGTGTTCTCTGGAGTAACGAATGGCTTTTCTTCATCTGGCAATCTGAAGGACGAGTCTGTGTCTGTTGGTTGCCAGGACAACGGTACTTGTCTGACTGCATTGTGCCAAGTGTAAAGTTTGGTGGATTATGGTGTGGGGTTGTTTTTCAAGAGCTCGACTTGGACCCTTCGTTCCAGTGAAAGGAACTCTGAATGTTTCAGCATAACGACATTTTGGACAATTCCATGCTCCCAACTTTGTGGGAACAGTTTGGAGCTGGTTCCTTCCTCTTCCAACATGACTGTGCACAAAGCAGGTCTATAAAGACCTGGATGAGAGAGTCTGGTGTGGATGAACTTGACCGGCCTGCACAAAGTCCTGACCTCAACCTGACAGAACACTTTTGGAATGAATTAGAGCGGAGACTGAGAGCCAGGTCTTCTCATCCAACATCAGTGTGACCTCACAAATGATCAGAAATTCCAATAAATACACTCCTAAACCTTGTGGACAGCTTTCCCAGAAGAGTTGAAGCTGTTATAGCTGCAAAGGGTGGACCAACATCATATTGAACCTTATGGATTAAGAATGGGACGTCAGTTTATATGCGAGTCAAAGCAGGTGAGCCAATACTTTTGGCCTTATAGTGTATATCAGCCATCATGTTTAACACTGTCTAACAAAATCATTGTCATACGTTGCAGGGTTATTGATTTCTATAGATTGAATGTGCTTGTTTGAACGTCGGTATGGTGAAGTAATGTGCAACCGTCAGGCCGACTAGGCTGTGTAATCTCCACACCACACTCATTCCTGATTGCTGTGGTAACATATATTTCAGATGCGTCTCGATACAGGAGAATTATAATCAGGTTAAACCATTATTCAAATGCTGTTTACATTTTCTTTGGTGAGCTTGTAAATGTCAGACAGTCGAGCAGCAGAAGAAAGATGAGCTGCAGCACACCTAGACAAAATTGAATTCACACAAATCTAAGCAGGGGATAACGAGTGAGCAGCTCCTGCCAGCGTTAATAAAACCAAGCCTTTAAAACCATTACATCCTGTTATGCTTTCTTCAAACTGTCACCTCCTCCTCTTTTACCCTCTCATTCTTTCTCTTGTTTCTTTGTCTCATTTTTTTTACTATCTCCTCCTGTTTTTTTTTTTTTTTTGCCTGTGAAGATGCTTTTTGCTTATATATATTTTTTATCTGTTTAAATGCTTGCAAGTCCTGCACTTTGCCCATCCTTCATATTCTCTTTGTTTTCTTCCTTATCGTATTTTATGTGGTAAACTCCTCTCTTCTCCTCTCAGAGGAATTTTACCGTCACTTTTCCTTTCCAACTCCCCTGAGTGAACACACACACTTTCACATCTCTTTTTCTTTTTCTTTGGGACAAAACCACCTCATGAAGTGCATGTCCAGTGTGTGTGTGTGTGTGTGTGTGTGTGTGTGTGTGTACTAATGAGCTTAGAGCTGTCTCCCTCCCAAGGTGAGGTACCATGCTGAGGTGATCAGCACTGCTGGAGCTGCAGGTATCAACCACAAACACCTGCCTGGTTGAGCTCTACTGCACACACATGTGCACCCCCCAAAAACACATACACAGGGGATTTCAATTTCCTCTTCTTTACATGTAAACCTGCAGTGGTGAAAACGAATGCCTCCCTTGGTCTCACTGGTACAAATATAAATGTAGAATAAGTCTTTACATTTCTGTCTCTCATATAGTTAAAACACACACACGCACACACATTCAGGATGTGTTTTCTTCATCTGCTGCACAAGGCTGATAGCACAACTGTGTCCTGTCAACACACAGGATAATCAGCTGCTGGGGATTGTGGGTAAGCTGTAATAATCCCTCGCATGGAATATGGAAAGCATCAGAGAGTTATTCAATAGGACAGAGATAAAGGTGTGTGTGTGTGTGTGTGTGTGTGTGTGTGTGTGTGTGTGTGTGTGTGTGTGTGTGTGTGTGTGTGTGTGTGTGTGTGTGTGAGAGAGAGAGTGTGAGGTTTTTCCATTTTACATGTACCTTTACATGAACTCGACTGTCAGAATAATTGAAGAACATAAAATAACCCCCCCCCACCTCACATATATGCGCGTACATCAGCAGAGCTTCCTCCCAGAGGACCTGCAGCTGCTGAAATGTTCCCAGCTGGAGAGAGAGCGTCTTAATCATCTTGAACAAGCCTCATTTAGCTGGAGGAACACCACAGAACGCTGGGTTTTGTTTTTCTGTCAATTCCAGCTCAACTCTTCAAAGGACTTGTTATAAAATTGTTCCTTCTAAAAATAATGCAACTATTCTATAATTCCTTTCCAAAAACTGTTATTTATTTTGTGCAACATTCTTTTCTTTAAAAAAAAACCTCACTTTTTAAAACTGTATTGCTTATTATTTTATAGAACAAATTTAGTAGATCATGTAGAAGTTTATAGAATATTAAAAAGGAAAAAAAAGAAAGAAAAGACACTGGATTATTTATGTTTCTAGTAATTTTTAATGTTTTTACATCTGTTGTTTAATATTATGTAAATAGTTTGTCATGTTTAAAAGTTTCCCATCAAACTGAACGTTTTTGTCTTTCATATTTGGTAAGTGGACTGCATTTATGTTGGGGTTTTCCAGCCTCATCGCAGCGCTTATTATCCAACACAAACATTCACACAACCGTCCTGTAAGCTGCCCCAATCTGATATTCATGCCTTGCTCAAAGCGTGTCAAAGACCATTTTCAGATTGCAGTCTTAATCCAATGTTTAGGTATCAGGACCTGAGCTTCTTGATCATCTTGACCACATTATATATTACAAGTGGTCTTGTTGGCATTCCTTGATTGGCATGGTTGCCATGGTAACCTGCATCCACCGAACTGAGGGATGTTGAAGTGGCTTTGTTGCTAACTGGAATTACATTTGAGTCACAGACCTTCTGGTAAGTGGATGACCAACTCACTCTCCCCACTTACTCAAGAATATCTCATTTTTTAACAACGACTTCGATCCTTGTTATCAAAACAAACAAACAAAAACAACTTCACAATTCTCGTATCCTTAGGGATACAGTTCCAGAAATAGCGTTGGCTGCATTGTCATGTGGATTTCTGTCAGTGCGATCTACAGAGGGGGAGGTTTGAAACTGGTCCCTACACACAACCAGACTCATAAAAGGCTATCTGCAATAATGACAAAGAGTCCTAACAGATGAGTCCTGATCCATTAATCCTTTACTTGTAACGCTGGATGAAAATGAAACAACAATTATCTTTGAAAGGTATGTGATTTGCATTGTGCACAGTATCCTTTTAAACAATTATTCGAAAATGTTGTTGTCCCAAATAGCAACATAGATTGTATATAAACACTCTGATGTAAAAGAACCACTGATGTAAGATATTGTATATGTAAGAAATAGTTTCTGTGTTTTTACAGTGTTTTTGCACTTTGATCCGTACAGTTTATGAGTCTTGCTGAGCTTTTATGTGAGAAATTTAGTAACTACCTATAACAGTCTTTATTTCGCACCCAGTTTTAGCCAGACTGATCTGGAAATCGGCAAGTTGTTTTCAGACAGACAATTCCCCAGACGGTTTTCCTGAGGGCTGAAAGCTCATCATGTATTGATCATCCAATCAATAGCTATAAACTGGGGTCTGCTGATCAGAAACATTGATTATCTTCCCTGTAAAATACTCCAACTAATGCCAAGCTCAAGCTCCTGAACGCACGCTTCCCAGTTTATCTTTGAAATGCTGCAATTACTCTTACAATAGACTGCGAAAGAAGAAAAAAAAGAAACTTACTCATCAATCATCAGAATACAAAGGAAATTAAAACTCTATCGCTGGCTGGGTCATAGTAATCCTCTTTTTTCAGCCTCTGGCTTTGCGACTACACAGACACTAAGAGGGCAAATACAATCTTTCCCATAATTATTCTTCAGGAAAGTGCTTACAGTGAACACGGATCTTAAATGGTGTAGAGCCTCCCAAGAGTCTGGATTTTCAAGGATTTTAATCAGTTAAATATGTGCGTGGCTATGTGTCTAATCTGCTGGTTAATCTCACTAACACTTTTTATGGGATTGCTCGCTACTGCAAGGATTACTGCACCACAGATCACATCCTGATTTCCATAATCCTCCTCTTCTGATAAAACTGTTTGTCCTCCAGCTTGTGCCTTTGTGAGATTGTGAAACATCATCCATTTATTTCGTGAATTTCCGTATATTAATCTAATGGTGCTTGATTTCAAAGCCAGACAAACGCCATGTCTCATTCTTGTGTTGTAATACTAAATAAAAGAGGTGTAAATGAAAAGCACACAAGTATGCATTTTGTTCTACATTTCCCAGTAGACTGTACTATATCATAATTATAATCTTAATGGATATTAAAAACCAGATTCTGATTGCTTCCTGCAATTTTTGGATGACTGTTCCACGAACAGAACTAGATTGAAAAGGAAAATTCATATCATGAAGAGCAATTAATGTGTTCAGATCTTTTATTACACCACAAATTTGGCTTTTTAAGCAAATGCAATCATTGAATATCTTCATGATGAATAAATCTTTATAAAAGCTATAATTTTCTTTTTTATCCTAAGTGATTTCTGATATTTTGAATTCCATCCGTCACCTCTATGTTCCTTGTGTAAGTGTACACCCTGGGTTCTGCGTCTAGCACGGTCTGATGATTTTTTCCTTTCACTACTTTCTTGAGTCTCTTGGTCGTCTCTGCCATATCCTCTGTAGCTTTGAAGGCTGCTTTCATTGTTATTGATGACATAGTGTTGTATAGAGATATGCACTAGTCACAAGAAATGACTAGAAAAATTGTTTTAGATCAAACTAAAATTCTATTCTCCATTCATTAATTATGTATACCCGTTTATAAGGCTCACAGGGATCTGCTGGAACCTGTCAGGCAACTCATTGGGTTAAAGACAGGGCTACACCCTGGACAGATCGTCAGTCCATCATAGACAAAATACCACACACACTCACTCCGGTGGGCAATTTAAAATCACCAGTTAACCTGAGATGCATGTTTTGGGACTGTGGGAGGAAGTCATACCCGGAGTACCCGGAGAAAACCCACACAAGCACAGGAAGAAAATGTAAACTACACACAGAAAAAGTCCTGCTGGGATTCGAACCAGGAACCTTCTAACTGTGAAGCATCATCTCAACATTCAGAGCATCTGCTCAACAGCTATGAGATGCATTTCTAGAAAACATCTGTTTATAATATTTTATAAAACATTTAAAACAAAGAAACAAAAAAAAAAAAGAAAGCCTGAACATGTGAGTAATTCAGATGGATTTTTGTAGTGAATCATGAAATCCACACTTGTAGCAGAATTGGAATAACTGTTAAAAAAAATAAAAGTAACGGATGCAAAGCTTGTTAGTAGTTTAACCATCTTTAATACATAATACAAATAAAATTTGAGGAATCTGGAGAGATGTCTGTATATGAAGACTGGGCCGTGTTGAAATCTGTTTTAATTCTTTTTGATGGGAATTACTGCATAGTTCAATCAATCTTATAAAAAATAACTAAATAAATAATTAACTAATGTGAGCTGCAGCCATAGTTGATTTTTTCATCCACAAATACATGTTCAAAATGTACGTTGCATAGAAATGAGACTAATAGTGGTCATCTGGGCCCTTTTTCATTCAAAATGCACTGAAGTGCAAAACTGTTCTCTGTTCTGATAAATCAAATTCAGGAATTACGGTCACCGCGCTGCATCTTCTAGGCTAAAGAAGGAATCAGTCAGTTTGTTATCATGGTTTACAGGGCAAAATGCACAATGGCATGGGGATAAATCAGTGCACGTGACGCAACCATTTGTGTTGAATGATATATTTACATAATTTGTTACACAGTACAATAGCAAATGTGTGACTACATCAACATTTACTTCAGTTATTTCAGTTGTTTTAGCAATGTTAAAAGAAAAATTATTTGCTAAGCTGTCATTGAAGCCATATTTATGTTTCCCAACTATACATGCCATTTTGCAATGTAGTAATCCAGTGGAAAAGGAATTTGTTGTAATGTTTTTCATGACAATCTAACTTCTGCAACAAGTAGTTATCAGAACAGTTGACTGACCAACTGTATGGACCGACCAATATTTTATACTCAAAATAGTTTTTTTCTGCACGAAACATTGAGTTTCAAAGCATTTCAAATTGAGTGGATGGTTCAAAAATCCTTGTAGTACGATGCTGACCATGAGAACAATAAGAGGAGCTTTCACTTTTATTTTTAAAAACAGGCAAATACATTAATTTATCCCTAGAAAAATGCAGAATTTTATGTCTTTGTATACACATATGTCCAGGCAGCATATTTGCTGGCATGTTTTTTTTTTCTTTTATCTCTTGCAGTTTCCCTCCACTTGCCTCCATTTTCTGCTCCGAGGGTCCAGAGAATCCCCTCATGTGGAGAGAAGCTATGATAAAGTAAGCAGGGAGGAGGATGAGCAGGAGAAAAGTGGAATGTGGGGGGGGGGGCAGACAGAGCTGAAGGATGCTGAAGGTTGAACAAAGAGAATTTACCTTGAAGTTTAATACGACTGGTGGGAGGGGTGTTGTGGAGGACAGCAGAAAGGCTATCGGGAGGAGGAGAACAAGAAGAGATGGAGGAGGTCAGCAGTGGGGAGCGCAGGCAAATGGCGGTTGAAATGGGGTTTAACTGTATTACACTCCGCCGGCTCCATCTTCACTTTGTGTCTGAGTGTGTGAGCTCACGTATTTACTTGAGAGCCTTATGTGTGTGTGTTACTGAGTGTGCACAAAAGTGTGCGTGTTTGTAACACACCCACGAGGCCTTTACTCTGTCAGTGCTCAGCGATAATCAGCCTCTATCCCTCTTTTGATCCATCTCCACCTCTATCCCTCCCCTGCCGCTATCACTCAACCTGTCCTCCATCCTACATGTTTCACTGTCCCTCACACACATACACACAAACACGCAGTGTAGATTAACGTGTGTGTGCTTGTGTGTGAATCGATTCAGTTTCTGCCCTTTCTAAGCGCTCTACAAGCTCCATTGGCCTCTCGCTCTCCACTGAACAGCATCTGTTTCACACTCTGGCCCTGCTGTATGTCATATCACTCCATCACGCCATCTCTCTGGGCTCATGTGTCCCTCTATTTATCCTAAACTGTCCTGATGTTTTTGTCTTCTGCTGCTTCCCTGATGCTCTCGTTCTGTTTTGCTAGTCTGTCTTCTTTCAAGATCTTTTCCCACCTTGCTTTTTAAATTTTTTTTTTTTATTTACACTTTTGGATTGAGTAAAAAAATGTAATGTTTTGCATAAGCGGAGCTCTACTGTTAGGTTTGTCATTGTTCTGGTGCGACTGTGAATTTAAAAGGAAAAATTGGTTCAAGTGTTTATTAGCCCATGAAGTGTTGATCTATTGTGTTGATAACAGTTGGAGGTTTGGCTTTTATGGATTAATTAACAAGCCAGGGTATGAACAGTTCTTCACAAATTCAAATCAAGTGTTATGGCATTGAATGTGGCAGCTTAAGTCTGAATTAAAACAAGTTTAAATTTTCCTTAGTTTAAAAGGAAAGAGGAACTTGGTGCTGAATCATCTGTATGACCAACAAAAATCACATAAAGTTGGAATAATTTTGTTTTCATAAACATTCCTGAGAATTCTAGTCAAGAAAAATGTTCTTACCTCATGGACAAAGATTTTTTTGGTTGCTTAAAATAAGACTATTTTTTTTACTAGATTTATGGAATATTATGCTTATTTCTAGAGGGGCTGTTTTTGCAGTGTAGTTCTTTGAGTCAATCCCAAGCTAGACAAGAGCCATAACCTTTTCAGCGAGTTTAGGTCTTGGGACCTCCTTCCAGTGGGGCATGATGGAAAACCCTTCAGTAGTAGTAGGAGTAGTAACTCTGCTCTAAGGCTCTTCCAATGGACCTAGGTATCCACGCAGTTCCTACAGCTTGGCTGAGATGCCTTGCAGAGGACACTTATTTTGGCTGACTGTTTTCATGAGGGCTTAATGCAGTTGCTCTGGTAAACTGGCTACTGGCCTTCACTTTACTACGGTAGACCGGTACAGCATCTGCACCACTGCTGATGCTACCCAAATATACCTGTCCATCCCAAACTCCAATACTCACACATGAAACAGTCCACGCGGAGGAGTCCACGCCTTTCCAATAGAGGACAGGGATGTCCGACTTGGACTTGTTAATTCTCATCCTAGCTACTTCACACTTGGACCCCATCTAAGTCTCCTTCCAGTGAGGCCAACAGGACGAAATCATCTGCAAAAAGCAAAGGTGCAATTACAAACTGACTGAATATGAAACTGTTTGGACTTGGCTGCCAACATAGGTTATGAAACCAAGGACCCGCCCAGTAGTGAAAACTGGGCCGGCAATGAAAACCAAGCTTTCACCAGACCAGAAAGGGGGACCCATAGTCAAATTTAGTAAAGCCAGGATAAAAACTGAAATATTCTCACTGTAACAGAGACCATAGCTCGTCCCCTTCACCTTCTGGCTCGTTTTGTGATTCGCATCTCTATCCTGGCCACCTCCCAACCTTTTTTTGTTTTTCTTTTTTGGTTGCAAGGAATTTCAGGTACATGTGTGTGTAGTCAGACGTGAAATTAAGAGAGATGTGTAGCTCTGCTTTCACAGCATCCGTATCCCAACATTTCTCTCATTTCTTGATCATCATTGAAAAGACATGTAATGTACATGCATTGCTATATAGAAGATGTAGAGGCTGACCGTCCTCCCATTCAGACATGGATTTTGTTGAAATATAAAACGGTTTCAAAAACTGCTTCTCACTGTGATATGTTTTCATGTGACGAGCTGAGAATAGCTTCCTCCATGCCTTTTTTCTCAGTATTTATCCATATCCATGTCTTTCAGGCGACAGGCCGGTACAGCGGCTATAAAAGTGCTCTCAGAGAAGTCCCGCCTTTTAGTTTCATATTTCTTAGCTCTATTTTACATTACCTTAAACACAGACGTAATGTTAAATGATTTGGTCTCTAGAAAAAAGATCAGATGTGTGATTATCATCATCTATAAAAGCAATTCCACAAAATGTCGCAGCATTCCTCCTCACCCTTGGGAATACAGTACAAGGCCTGAAATTTCCAACATTTTCCAAACCGATTTTCTAATTTTATTTTCGGTAGTTTTTAAAAATTTTTTTACCCAGTGCTATTATTGTGAAAGTTGCGCATGCAGATTTAATGGATTGATGTGGAGTGGTTCAAAATGAATGAATGAATCAAATGGCATCATTAAGATAATATTTTGTCACTCTGATTAATGTTTGAACAAAAACAACAAAATGTTTGAAATGTTGAGGGGTTACATTGTGCACCTGTCGCTGTAGAAACCACGTTGCATTGAAAAAACAGCAAAATAAATGAATAAGTAAAAAAGTAACAAAAATGAAAATAATTAAAAAAAAAGACTTTTGGAAGTGTGGAAGCTCGCCAGAGGTCAGAGAAAGAGAGAGAGAGTAAAAGAACGGTGTGGTTGACATCTCCAGTCCTCTTCAGAGGAGGCCACACTCCTCTTATCACAGAAAAATGTACTTCATCACTTCTTGTCTCTCAGGTCTCCAGGAACGCTGTGATGTATGTGACTTTGGCAACACTGCTGACATCCGAGCTGCTGATAATGCCTGATTTTTATCTTCCTTTTATCAAGGTGTTCAGTCTTTGCGGTGATCAAGTTAATGAAATGCATTTGATTAGCAGCATTTGGTGACTATTTAGTCCTTTAATTCCTCCCTGTGTGCGTGTTGCTATTTTTAGACCTAGTAAAGACCAGGTTGTTATTATTATTTTTTTTAATTTGTTACTGCTGGACTAAAGGCGGTTCATTTTTGTATTCACATGAATCTTGCTCCTACAGTTCATCATTGATTTGAAATGTACTCTTAAAACTGAAGCTACTACCTTACATTAAAATATCAACATGTAACTTAACAACGCTCTTCCTTTTCTCTGCATTTCACTATTTCTAAAAACGCCCGATACCCCCTGCAGTGGAGCTTTCGTCTCTGCTGTCGTTTTAAAACTTATCCCGCAGGAACTCTGCATGCTCTGTCAAACTTTCAGCATTTTACAGTGACAAAAGTATATTTTCACAATGCCATTTTTGTGTGTGACTGAACATCACCTTTCCCTGAAGAAGCATGAAATAGTCCCAGAGTTGTGAGCACGACTCCACCTTTCACAGGTGAAAAGTAAAATACATGTAAAACAATTCTTAGGCTTCGTTGTCAGCTCGACGCAGAGCTTAAGGCGAACTCTTCATGAGCGATCCACACCGGCGTGAAGACCTACATGCGCAACGTGCTCCATGTGTCAGCTTTATTGGAAGCAGGGATTTAGCTGTTTCTTCTGAAAACAAAATCGTGCTTCAACAAGTAGCCTGTGGGACCCAGTTATACCACATACAGCAACAGAGAGATGAAGGAAGATGCTGAAGGTGACAAAGTGTATGAGTGTTGAACCAGAGAGACTGGTAGAGCTTCTTAAGAGCAAACACCTGCAGGCGGAGCGCTGGTTATTGTGTTAGGTTTATGAGCAAATCTGATTCGATTACAGCCTTTGTGCTACTTTAGTCCTCCACATTTGTGTTTGTCTTACACTTATGTATGTATGCTGTGTAGACACAAACAGGTGGGCCAGTTGTTGTTACTGTCCGTGTCTTCCGATGCACATCAGCACAGCTTTCCATAAACTGTTGATTCAGAGCTGAAGTGGAAGTTTGTCTGAAATCGAACAGTTGAGCCACTTCCAGTCCTCTGCTGTTACAATATAAATATCAATCCCTGTGATTATTTCACAGAAGTCACGTGTGTTGTGTTAACCTCACCTGTGTTAGCACAGGTGAGGTTAGACAGGTGGTGTGGCTGCAGTGTTTTGCTGTTTCCAGGCTGCGGCGACAGAAAGGCCTCTGTTTCGTTATCACAGCGCTGCCAGGTAGCACTGACTCTGAATAAAGGCAGTTAGTGTGCATCTCTAATTTCCCCGGGAGAGACTTCAACACGGGCTGTGATTCACAGCTCGGAGAGAAGATAATTAATGTTTCCTCCCCACCTCTCTTCTCTCCGCCCGCTCCACCCCCCTCTATCCTTCCCTCGACTTTCTCTCTTATTTTGCGGCTCTTCTTATCCAGCAGAGTGATTACCCCTCATTAAAAATCAGAATAAAACATTGTTAGCACAGATCGTTAGGGCGCTCCCTCCTTCCTCTCCCTCACCCGCCACTCCATCGTTAGCACTCAGCTCTGGCACTAAACGAGCGGCCTTTGAGGAATGTTATTCTAATTCCAATTAGCTCTTCAGGCTTGGAAGGAAGCCAAGTCCCCGAGAAAAACACTAAAAGCTACGAGCATGCGGACGCCAATGAGAAGCAAATAAGGGTGCACACACAGCCTTGCATGCATAAATACACTAAAATGATGTGCACGGTAATTTTCAAGAGACCAAACACACACACACACACAAACACACACACACACACACACACACACACACACACACACACACACACACACACACACACACACACACTGAATTGTGAGAACAGCAGTGGCTAATGGCTTTGGCAGCACCGCACTGGGACCTGAAGAGCAATTAGGCTCCAAACTACACATTGTAAATCCCCTCTGATTACTCTGTGTGGACGTGTATATGAGTGTGTCTGTGTGTGTCTGTGTGTGTGTGTCCGTACGTGTTTGTGTTAAGCGCTGTTTATCTGCCGCCAATTACCTCGCCCTGCCACAAGAGATGCACACTGGATAAATGGAAGCCATAAACATGCAGCGCGCACACATCGAGTGCGTGCAGGTAAATGCGCACCGTGACACAGACTCAGACTCACACCCACGAGTAGCACACTCGCAGAGTGGCTGTCTTATCAGTTTATGTTGGTGTGACTAGAGGATTTGGTCACATGACCTGCAAGACAGGAGCAGCCAGGCGCCAAAACTAATTTCCACCTTCAAAGACTCCCTTATCTCCTCAGACGCCATGTGTGTATACTTGTGTGTATGTGTGTGTGAAAGTGCGTGTGGTTGATGATCTGATGTCCTCTGACAGAAAGACTCCCAGCAAATCTTGTATCACTGTCTCATCTGCATCAATGAGACAGACACACATACACACAGAGAGCAAAAGTGATGGAGAGTTAGAGGGAAAGATCAAAAGAAAGGACATCCTCACACACGCACACCGCATTAGAGAGGGAGATAGGGGCGAAATTGCAGATAGGGCAAGTGAAAGATGGGAATCGTGGAGAGAGATGGACCGAAAGAGGAAGGAGACAGTGAGAGATGCATCTGATTCACTGTGATCGGAAACCTTTGGCCTGCACAGAGTCAAAGTTCAAACAGAGACAACCAAACAACAGTTTGGATCCCAACATCTTGCATTTTCCAGGCAACACTGCTTACGCGACCTTATCTGAAAATATCAAAGGTGAGTCCAAGCAGAAAACAACCAACTAAAAAAAAAAGTCACACCTGAAGGTACAAGAATTTCTGGTGACAGCTGCAGTGGTTTGTTGTATATTTCATGGTGCTCTTTTGAAGTTGCACCCCCCCCCCCCAATTTTTCACCAGCTCTTCAAAGGTCAGACTGCAACTGCACCCCCCCCCCCCCCCCCCCCACCTTCATCATGTCTCTCTCCATCTCCTTTCCACTCTTGTGAATGTTTCACTCAGGTCGTATTCTCTCTGCGCATCACTCTTGTCAAGCTCCTTCTCTGTCAGCAGTGATTTCTCTCAAACCAAGTCATAATCAGACTGAAGCCGTATCATCTTTAATGCTCTGCGACAAGCCTGTGATGCTCAAAGGAAACATACCGAGAGCAGTTACAGGGAGATGACTGGGGGAGCATGTACTTTCCTGACCTACAAGATAAACCACAAGTCAAAACAGAGATCAGAGAGGAATACAGTGAATGTTTGCAGGGGAGTGTTATTGCACGAAGTGTCCATATTATCTGCTTGAATTGTGCATCTATTTTATTCAATAGGCTTATTTTTTATGTTTGTGTAGATAGTTTTTGCTTCCTAGATTATTCTTTTCACTTTTATTACCCAGCAGGAATCATTTATATTAAAATAGCTGTGAAAAATCTACTAATTCTTTCTCAGGTGACTGACAGTGGCGACCCTCTGCCACGCTGATGATTAACACAAAGTCAGACAGGAGATGAATTTGTTCTCACATATTGTCCGTGCAGGATATTCTTCTTTTAGGTTGTGCACGTTTGACCTATTTCCTCATGTGTGCCCTTGTGTGTGTGTGTGTCTGCATTGCTGTGTGTGATTTGTTGTCCACATCACATCCATTAGCATCCTCCTGACCTGGAGCTGTTCCAGCCAATCAGATTTTACTGTGCTGTCAGCAGGTGCCGTCAGTTCGCTGTGAGATTTATCAAAGTGACGGAGCGCACCACACAGCACGGCAGCAGCATTTATCTCTCTTTCTTCCTCTCTGTCTCTCTCTCTTTCTCTCTGCTCGTCCCTCCGCATCACACAAACATGTGGACGCGCTCCCGGTCCAGACTCGCCTCGGCATCACTGTAACTGAAGCAGGAGCAAATGATTCAGGATTCCACAGAAACCTAACATGTCACTGCATGGCACTGCAGTTTCTTCAGAACATGACAACTTCGTGTGTGGCATTCATAAAATAATTATAACATTAGGAAAAGGAACAGAATGCAGGACCTGGGAGTTGAACCAGGAACCTTCTTGCTGTTAAACAACATTACTAAGAACTCAGCCACCACGCTGCCCCACAATATACTTCGATATGGACGGACTGGCAAAACTGTCCCCACCAATATTTAAGCAAACCAATCTTCGGTTAAAGGTAGACTTTTCCAATATCTCCTGTCACTTCTATGAAACAACTAGTTTAGTGATGCAGAGTAAAACAGCAGAGTTAGAAAAGCCTAAACTCTCCAAACTCCTGTCTACGTTTGAGCAGTTCTTGGACTCACCTTCATCTTCTTGGCTGCAGCTCATCTCCTCCTCCACATCAAATACATCTACAGTCGATTCCATATTTTCTTGCTGCTGCCCTCTGCTCTGGGTGTGTTCACTGTTTCTAGTGTGTCCTTAAACTTCTCAGTGCACGTACTTCAAACTTCAAATAAGTTTAACTGCCTGGGTCAAATTCCTTTGTGTGCAATAGATTACTGGCAAATAAGGATTCTTGTTCTCTGTCACTGTATTTCTGGCACGTGAACAACAATTTGTTGGCTGATTTGACTCAAATTGTTCTCCTGCTGACGGTCTTCCCTCCAGGACAGTAACATTGATTGACTGACACACCCAAACATACTGCGCACCATTCATACCTTGACCTCCGACCTTTAACTGTGCCATGACCCCATCACGATGATGTACTGCGATCTCATCATCTCCATGGTAACATGAGTTAGTTGCGCCTAGCAGCGCGATGGGGGTGTGGGGGTGTGTGGGGTGCATGTGTACTTGTGCAAGTTAGTGGGGTTTAATTAGTGAAGGAGACACACACACACACACACACACACACACACACACACACACACACACACACACACACACACACACACATACACGCACTAATGGGGCTCTCCATCTGTCTATGTAAATCAATCCTGACCTTTGCTGAACTCTGGCTGTGCAGTTTGACAGTTAATCACTTGATAAGTGCATTTTGTGTGTGTGCGTGTGTGTGTGTGTGCGTGTGCTTATGGGTGTTTGTTTCAGTGTACATGCATGTGTGCATGCACAGTTACCTCTTCGGTGTAACTGAGTGTACATGAGCAGCAGACTAGCGAATCCTCAGGTCTGACAATGAGCTTGTGTGCTTTTGTTGTTTGTTTGTTTGTCTGTTTGTTTGTAAGAATCTTTCTGTATCAATAAAAAATGTGTTTTATCCACACATCTGCCTTTTAGAACTATAACTTTGTATTAAGATGTACTATTGTTATGACACTGTATGAAGTTGATTTACTTCCGAAATGAAGTTGCATTTGGTCAAAATATATATTTCTAGCACATTATCATTGAACAGTGAATTAAAGAAATGTTAGTCGGATAGTTCGTTTAAAAAAAACAAAAAACGTTTTAAACTGCAGGAGCCTTTATAGTGAATCTCATTTATACATACACTGGAGCAAATATAAATTAATGTGTTGTCTGGTGTTCTCTCTTTATGTTTTTTTTATTTCCGGAAAAGCAATGAAACCATGAAAAATTTGATCATAAATAAAAAAAACAAACAAAAAAACCCCAAATCAATTCATAGTGAAAATAAAAACGATTCTTTACAAATTGTTAAATACAAAATTGGAAGTGTTTTTGATTTCAATATATAATTAACACTTCAAATAATTAAAAAAAACATTTTTTGTGTGTGTTATTTCATGTCAGGACTTAAAGGATTAAACTCATTAGCAAATAAATCCTTCACGCATATTAACACACAGGTGGAAGTTGTCATCAACAGCTGAAAAAGGCATTGTTTTTATTTGTGATTGCTGAGAATAAAAAAATACAATAACTGCGCCCAGCCGTTTCAGCAACCTCACAAGTTCTACTTATGTTTGCCTTCAGAGGCTGATAAACTAAACAATATGGCAGGAGCTCTAAACAAATCCTGCGTACACTTCTGTCTGAGCAACATATCGACTTCGGTTGCTCTCATCCGTGATGAGGTAGGTCAATACGTCAATACAGCTGGATGAGAGCTCTTTATTGTGTCGACCATTGTGTCAGTGGGGACCAGCTTTGCGTGCACACACGCGTTCACATGTACGATTGACTTTGGACTGGCAAATGGATTGATTATTGACGAATCAGGTTTTTACTCTCTGATGCAGATAAAACACATAGAATCAAGTTTCTGGCAGCTAACAGGTGCCATTTAACCTCCAGCGGCCTCAAACTGCAATATTGAGGCAAAAGCTCTCAGCGTGAAACATGAACACAACCTATGACTGACTTTGAATTTCATCAGCAAAGACGCACAAAAATCAGGCGTGTTTTTAAAGCACTGAACCAGTTTGAATGACACTACCGAGCATCCCAGTTGTAATTCTCAGAGATATACAGTCACATTCACACAAACATTCTCAGATTAACCTAATCAAACTAATCCGGCAGATTAACACACATTATAAAATGGCTACTAATCCCTGGCCGTCCTTCTGCAGAGCTCATTGAACAGTCAGAGATAAGCACAAGTGCAGAGTCTCCTCTGCCATCAGGCTGATGCTCATATTACACAAATGTGTTTCCCAGCACCGTGAACCGTTTTTTATTCATAGGGACAAGCAGGCCTATCTTTTGGCCAGTTTTCATGTGCTCGCCTCACGTTTTGATTCCAAGCATACATTATTAAAAGCCACTAACATGTACTAGATGGGGTTTGTTTTAAGGAAATTAATGGCTTGTGTCTTAGTCACCATGAACTTTGATTTGACTGCTGTTATAATGATAAAACACGATGGCTCCTTTGGGTCCTGTGGACTGTCTCTGTGGACGGCTGCCCTCATCTGATTGTTATCATTGTTAGCTGAAAGGTCACTGCGCTGTAAAAAGATGTGCACTTACTTGTTTTACCTGTCAGTAGCTTTAAGGTTACGGCTGGCCGGTGTGCTTCCATAACACAAGAAGCCTGGCTTATATCTTGGATGGCTGCTGCCCTCTTGCTCGCAGAAACGGTATAACAGAGTGTTGTTAACAGCGAGCTGCTTTCGCATCGCTTTTGGAAAGAGACTTATAGTAAATCTTTTGACACGAACACGTTGAGAAACAAGCTCAAACTTCAAGATGGGACGTATATGAAAAATTCAAGCAATGCAAGACAAAGCTTTTGAACCACTCTGTTGGTATCTAATATAAGGCATATACATGCATGCGCGTAACTAAAAGCACTCCCACGTGAGCCAGATTGGTAGGCTCGGTTAGACATTTGAGTCTTTTGACCTTCTAAAAGTCAAGACAAATCAAGTCATTGATTGATCAGGTTTACCAGACCGTCTGGGCGTGTATGTGTAAGGGATAAGTGTGAGTGGCATTTGTGCGTACGCTGGCGTGTGTCTGCCGTGGGCGCGGATTCGGACAGACGGTCAACTGTCCCAAGTGTCTCTGGAGTTGGTCCCGTTGTCCGACCTCTGACCTGTCCAGATGGTGACAAACAACCCCCTCCCCACCCCCACCCCACGTTCTTCATACCACGTATTGCTTCTTTCGTCAACAATCTTCAAAAAAAATTTTCCACAACTTATTTTTGTCTTACTTTAGTGAAGAATGCATCATTTACAAACAGAAGTGTGCAGAACAGAATATTGAATAACGAGTCTGTATTTCTGATGTTCATTTTCTGAACGAGATGCTGAAAAACAAAGACGACCTGCCACATCTCCTCTAAGCTAATATATTCATTACTGTCATTAACCTTTTGGCTGCACAGTCCCCTTATCTAATTATCCCCCTATTACCGCTGAACACACACGCACACACTCACACACACACCATTATCTGCTGCTTCTCTCCACACACAGCAGCCCCACCTCCGCCACCCCACATGTTGTTTGACAAATGAGTGGTCTCGCCTCATCAAGCACATGACAATGTAAACAGATGGGAGGTGTAGACAGGGACCTGTGCCAGCTCACACACACACACACACACACACACACACACACACACACACACACACACACACACACACACACACACACACACACACACACACTGCGAAATCCCATATGTTGTAGTTATTCAAACAGTTATGCTCGGAGACACTTCCAGACGCCCGGGGAGTAAGGCTAACAGGAGGGTCTTGTAGAGCATCAACCAAGGAGAAAATATCTGATTTGATAATTTGTCTTCACCTTTGAGACCTTAATGGATGTTCAGGGAGGAAAAACAAATCAGAGTAACCAGAATTTCCATGAATCCATGAATTTGGGAGTTGCGATTGGGAGTTGAGATGCACTTCTAAATTTTCTTTTCGAAGGTTTAGGAGTTAGGAAAGTTAAATAAGTACATTTAGGAGCAGTATTGTATTTCTTGTTTACCCTAAGGAATATTATCAATCTTAGTGAAAGTCTGACATAAAAACTTTAAATCAATATGTTGGAACACAATGAGCTGGTGCAGTGACAGAGAAAGAAAAAAGCAGAAAGAAGCGATACGGTTTAAAAAGGCAGATTGAGCCTAAAAATGGAGTTAATGATGCCTCAGAGACATCTCATGTCAGAGACATTTGTAACGCTTACACATCTATGTACAACGGCACAACTGGTCTGATTTCTGTGAAGCTTGAATAAAATATCCAGTCACAAAAATCCCAGAATCATTTTATTTTATTTAAAGTTCACTGAGTGTCACTGCCTTTCATCAATCACATCCTGTGGACAATACAGCATCGATAACTTTAAAACGGTCGTTTACCAACAGCAGGAACAACTCTTGAAGTTCAAATCCTAAACTAAACAGAATTACAATCATGCACCGTATCAGATGGGTTAAAAAAAGAGGGTTTAAGCAGACATCATATTCATTAGTGACAGCAGATTATAACATTTTTTTATAGCGTTCCTGGAGACTGACATTATTTGCTAAATGTTCAAATGTATTAACCCATTAAAAAAAAGTTAAATATATGTAACACTGTTTTGGTAGTATGATAAAGTTAGTGGGCTGTGACTTTGCACCTGGAGTTATTGTACATGAACAAATATGAGGAGGAGCGCTTAACGCCTCAAGCTCTCCCATGATCCTCAGCCTCTGTTTTTGGCAATCGATCCTCTTCACTTTCAATAAGGTCTAACTTGTGCTTCCTTTTCAAACACCAACATGCTGCAGGTGCCGTTTCCAACCAGAACATGCACTTTAAATAGCAGAGCTCACAAGTACTTCGGCGGGTGCTCCACGTTGCCGCACACAAGAAAATAATCTTTTCTCATTTGTCCTCTCTTCTCGTCACGATCACGTGATCACATAACTTTGCGTCCTTCATCATGTGCTTTTATTTCCCAGCATAACATACAAATGTCACCTAAAGACTACACATACTTCCCTTTTAAAGCCATCTCTCACATTTTGTAAGACTTTCACAGGTGTCGTTCTCTTTTCACGATTACCTTACATTGCCTTCGCAGGATGGAAGTGTCAGTCTGGGAAACTCTATGAATGATATCAAATAACTTAAATGAATCCTTGCAAAATATGTGTAATAGCTTATGACAACAATTTAACAAAGCATTCACGTAGCATTAAGTTGAGACTTAAACATTCTGAGGAAAAGAATCTGAATCTCTTTTTAGCTCATATTCTCTAAACGCGAGACTGTTTTATTATTCACACAGATGATTTGTTCCTTTTGCTGTTTTGTCAGGTTTCTGCATTTCTTGGTGAATTCATCCAGAGCTCACATTGCTCAGACGTGGAGGTCCAGCTCTGATGAGTTTGATCAGGTGCAGCAGGAGAAATTCGGTTTCTTCCTCGGAGCATCCAATTTGGTGAGCGACTGATAGCGATTTTTCTCCTCGAAGGTAGCGTACCTTGTTACCAACCTGTAAGGTGGACAATAGATTAACAGATTTAAAGAAAAATCTGACAAAAAAATCACAACGTTTTTGTGCATATAAGCAAACAACATTTCTTATAGTTGCCTGGCGTCCTCATCAATCAGGTATAGTTACAGGTAGGGAACTAATAAACACTAGCTCATAAAAATCAAGGTTTCTCACTCTAAATATGTGCCATTCAGTGAACTGTCATTTTCACAGGGTACTGTGACATCACAGATCGCAGTAGAATAATCCCGCCTCTTCTTCTTTATCCACACCCAGTTGCAGACCCCTATACATTTTCTGTACCTCAGAACTGGGTAACGCAAAGCTGTATTGCCGATCTCTAAATAAGTGGAGCTGCGTCGCGTGACTGACTCCACCCCCTCGAACCAGCTGTTGTGAACAGCGTTGTAGAGACATGGTTGAAAAGGACCCTCATGTTGTCTAAGGTATTTTAACTAAAATACGGTAGACTTCCCATTGGTGCCTCAAGATAATGTGTCAACTTTTGAAAAAAAAAGAAAAGAAAAAAGTACATATCACCTTTAAGGAGCCTAAATTCTTCATTTGTGAGTTTATCTTTTCATTTCTGATGTGCTTTTGTTGTTCTGTACATTTCTTAAACCTTTTAATTTTAGATGCTGCCTTTTTTTCTGTTTGCTCTGATTAGTCAAGAATCATAACGTGCATGCTACTTTTTTATTTTTTAAAGCATGGAAAAATTTCCTCTCAGCAGATTCTGTTTAAATATCTTACATATTCAGGCATAATACTACATAAAATAGGATTGATATCTTCTTGTGGAGCTTATATTTCTCTTGTTGCAGATGTAATGGTACATACTTTTTACATACAGCTATGTATAAGACTGTATGAAAAGGACAATTCTTTGTCTAAACTCACTATAAACTGCAGAAAGACTGTCAGTCCATCTCAGAGACAAATGTCAACAGCTGCTGCGAGGCTGGTGATTGACAGCCTGCCCTGTGTGCACACATGGCTTCGCTGAACAGTTGCTCAGAAGTTAATTTGGTGCTGCAGGTAACTGAACCAAAACCATCAGTTAAGGGGTTAATTTGTACTGCATGGCTTTCACTTGCACTTTAGAAGAATAATCAGTCATGCATCACTGATGATCTGTAAGTAGTTTTCTTGTTTGTAAATGCGTTTGTCTGACTTATTTAATTTTGTTAGAGGTCAGCTGTTAATAATGGGTATAATATATGTGCATATGTTATATGTGCATGTATGTGGGCGGGGGCTGTTGGGGGTGTCTGTTTTTTAACTTGTATTATTTTTAAATATGTAAAGCACTTTGTGCTACATTTTTTATGTATGAAAAGTGCTTTAGAGATACAGATTTATTATTAGTAGTAGTAGTATTTAGAAGGTCAACGCTGTCTGTCCTCTCAAATATAAAATAGAAGATGAATTGAGGGTTTATAACGGGGTCGTTTGTTCCTTGATACTGACCTATCACTTATGACCTGCAGATGGCGGTATTGGATCACTATTTCTGAAAGATTTGCATCGTTTTCAACGCTGTTTGTCACAATCCTGTTTTTTGTATTTGGTTGTATTTACTTGTGCAATAAGTGTCAATATTTGAACTGCTTTGAACTACAAGCAGTTGTATTCTTTATTTTTTATTTTAGATCACTAATAGCACAACTATACCGGATGTATTAATATTAAATGGAACTAATGTGACCTTGTACATTGTTATATCCACTGCCTTTCAGTTTCAAACAACCAGCTGCCTGAAAAAGTTGCATCTCACCTGGCCAGGTGCAGCACAGCTTCCAGGATGTTTGTGCCATCTTTGGCACTGGTTTCACAGAACAGAGTACTGTAGGTCTGTCGAATATAGACAGTCATGACCATACATGAAGAGGTTACACGTTAAATGTAGTGATTTCTGTTTACATTTAGGATTTGATGATAAAAGACATTTCCTGTCTATGTTAGTATATGCATGTTGTATGTGCATTTACCATGGCCAGTTTTTCTCCGTAACTGGTAGGAACACAATGGCCTGAACTTTGTCTCAGGTCACACTTATTACCCACAAGCATGATGGGAATATCATCATGGGAAACATCCTGCAGAGCAATGGAAAACACACTGCTACTTACTCTGTCGGATGTCAGGAAAGCGCTTGATTGATTGATTGCACGTGTTGAACACAAGAACAATCAGACATGAAATAAATATATAAATAAAGCTTAAAGGTAAGCAGCAATGTATATCAGTGCATATCATTAAACAATGCAAAAGTAAAAAACACAATCACATATGGCACAAATAAAAGAAACAGCAGAAGACAGGACCTGTGCATGCTTTTACATCCAACACTTACATTTCTGCTGCATGTGGAAAGAAAGAAACGAGCAACATCACTTAGTTTAACGTTCAAATGAATGTGTGGCAACTGCAGAAAGAGTTGGATGGTTTTAATTTTGATTCATCTTACCAACTAGAAACCAAGCAGAACAGTGTATTTACCTCGATCATGTCCACCCATTCTCGGACATTAAGGAAGCTCTTCTCACTGCTGACGTCGTACAGCAGCAACACACCGTCTGCACGCCGGAAATAAGACTTTGCAATGCTGCGAAACCTGCAAGGTTGAAACAGGAGGGTTCATGGTTCACAAGAACAAACAAGCAGATTTACAAGTAAAGATAGTAGATTAGATCCTCCCACTAGAAAACTATTGCAGTGATTAATGTCAGCAACCCTAACTGATGCAGTGGGAAACTTTTAATTCCCTCAGCAATTTATTGATCTATGTCAGGCAAACAAAATGACTAAAACTTCTGAAACTGCTGAAATTGGGTTAATAACTGTCCAGCCTGAAAGAACAGTGGTGAACCATCATTTCTGAGGTAGAATCATGGTCAAAATCTTATCCACTTGTGATCACAAATTACTTAAACCTTTGGTGAAATCTAAATAAAAGCAAACCAGCCAACGGATAAAATTAGCCCTATTTCTACACATACGATTGAAAAATTCAAGGTATTTGGACTAAACTGCTCTGTTGCTTTCAGAAAACCATTTTTCAATGAGGCTAATAGGAAAAAAAGGCTTCAGTTTGAAGCAAATTAAACATTGATAAATTTTGACTTGTGGTGGAATTAATAAATCATGTGCATGTGTACAGCATAGTTGTATTAGTTTTTAGAAACACCTACACATTCAAGTAAACATAACTATACCAGCACACACCTCTCCTGTCCTGCAGTGTCCCACAATTGTAATAAAATTGGTTCTCCGTCCACAACAAGTGTCTTCATTTGGAAGTCCACTCCTGAAAAAACAATGCACAAATTTATCAAATTTCCTAAAACTATTTGTTTTGAAGATCTCTTGAGGCTTAGTGTCACAGAGGACAGAATGAGACAACATGAGGCTTGTTAAATACGAACAAACCATTGTTTTCTAATTTTTTTGTGTGACTCACCCAGAGTTGCACTTGAGGCCAGTTTGAATTCATTCTTGCAGAGGCGAAGCAGGAAGCTGGATTTTCCCACAGCGGCATCTCCAGCTAACACGATCCTGTAGGCCTTCTCTGAAGTCATGTAACCCAGATCGACACTGTCCCTGTCATCGATCTGTAGATGGGACAGATGCAGGTTAAAAAAAAGGGAAATATCAACAATAATTTAGCAACATTGAAAACATAAGAAAATGCGCATTCTGCCCATTTTTAAACAAATTTATTTTGTGAACTGATATACACATTAAACAACTCTAAAGCCCAGAAACAGAAGCTACACCATGCCAACGTGGAATAAAAAACAAAGCACAAACTCTTTTCTTAAGAGCATAAATCTGTATATCTGAAATGACAGCAAAGTCAAAATGTCAGACAGAAAATTGTCACATTGTTTTGGACTGTTTAACTTTGAAAGCACATAATTCAGAAAGCCGTGCAAATTTTGAGGGTACTCTTGTGTTATAAAACCAAAGAACTGGAGTAAAATGATCCGGGCTCTTCATCTTTATCTCCATCCATAACCTAAATTCATGCTGCCTTCACCGTAACTCATGTATGGGAAGTTAAAACTCCTTTGCTTTTGATGTTTTTATGAAGCAAATTTTCATCAAAAGTTGTATAATTCACTTAAAAAAAAACAAAAAACAAAGCTAATGCTGATAATGCCCTACTAATGGCTTTTTCAATAATTTGTAATCCCCTTAAGAAATCTGCATTTTTGTTGTTTTATTTGATTTTTCTCCTCATCTGTCAATGAATTTATTAGCATAATGCCACTTTTAACACCATTACAAAAATAAACTGGTTTCCTGTGTAAACAGCAGTTTTAAAAAGACCTCTTAATATTTTATCTTACATCTCCACATCAAAATACGTAGCTTTCCTCATTTAATAATCTTGTGGCACTTCTGTCATTCTTACACAATCTCTCAAACGGACATTTTAAATTTCAGCCATCAATATGTGTATCTTCTTCACCTGTTTTTCAGCTTTTGAAACTCTCTATCAACATTGTTTCTGATTTGAGGTAATTATCCCTGTTTTTGTCACAGATTTCCTCTTTCACTTACCTGAACACTGATGGCACTGAGGGCTTTTTTCATAGTTGGGGCGAGCGGTGTGGTAACATTAACCGACTCAGTCGGCTTCCAGTCCAAAATGGAGCTGCTGTCCGACCCGATTGCTGATTCGCCGTCCTGCGTTTCTGTTGGCTGTAACATGCAACAGAAGACAACGTAACACTGAAGAACTCTACTGCTAACATGAACATTGGTATCCGATTACAACGGGTTTACGGTTCAAATAGTCACTGTGAGCATCGCCAGCTTATTGACAGCTGCATATCAGTTTGTTGTATCACCTTTATAAACATGTAGCCAGTCATAAACTGTGTATTTGTGCAATATGATTGATTTATTTTTTTACTGTCACCTCAGTGTCGGAGTTTTCTCCCATCATGCTGTCATTGTTGTCATTGTCCCCTGTCTTCTCACTCTTCTCCTTCTCCTCCTCTTCCTCTTCTTGACCCTTGACTTCATGCTCTGAGTCATAGCTTCCATGAGACCCTCTGAGCGTCGACAGGCCGCTGTCCATGTAGACCTCGGGCAGACTGTCCTCTTCACAATCGCTGCTGTTTCTGCGTCTCAGGCCGGGGTCACAAATGGCCAGGGCCAGGGTGTCGCAGCTGGGCCGGCGGCTGTACAGGGGGATGTCATCCATACGCTGGCCTATCCTGAGGAAGAGGTCATGAATTAAAAGAATGAATCATCAGTATTGATTTTTTACACTATCATTCCATCTCAACTTTATCCATAAAGCACTTTAAAAACAGCCACAGAGCACTAAAATGCTGTAAAGGATAAAAAAAAGTATATACACCTCACACGAGAAAGACAAAAATACAAATAAAATAGAACAAGTTAAGGAGTAAAAGATTAGAAAAATAAAAATGATAAAACTGAGTGATAAATAATACAAACAAAAAAATAACGGAGGACCCACTGACCTCCACAAACACTGTAGTAATCCATCTGACTGGTAACAAAGGCATGGATTACTGTCTCAAACTGCTGCCTTGGAAAAATAGGCCTTAATTTAGCCAGCTGTCTCACCTGGAAGAAGCTGGACTTCTCACCTGGCCTGATCTGACTGTCAAGTTTAAGGTCAGGGTCCATTTTAACATCAAAATTTGTGATGATTAGCTGTATTTTCTGGCCAAAGTATTCCAGGTGCGCAGGAGGGGTGTCAGTAGTGACTCTGCAAACATCACTTGTCTATTGTTAAAATTTAAAAACTTGGGAATGGAACCAAGTGCAAGAAAATAATCAGAAAAGAGAAGAGGCAGCCCTGTGGATCTCCACACGAGCGCAGGGCGCAGAGGAGGACCCAGATTTATCTCTAAGGCTAATACACAAAGTTTGGTCTGCCATTCAAGTGCTACATCTCTGATGAAAACCCAGTTGACTAGACAAGAGATGAAAATGTCATAGTCCACCTTGTCAAATGCTGTGGTTATATCTAAACGCACAGAAATAACACAGTCACCAAAGTCAGTAACTGAAAGTATATAATTAAAAACAAACAAACAAAAAAAAACAGGTGAAAAAGAGCTGAGCTGATTATGTGCAGTGTTTTAAAACTAGATTGTGCTCTTCCAGAAATGCCATTAGTTGACATTTCAGTTGACAGTAAACTATGCAATATTCCTCTTTAACATATATTGTTTGTAGTCTTACCTGTCAATTAGTGAAAATGGTGTCGTGTAGCAGATGCTTTTACTTCTTCTCTCTCTAGCTTCCACTGGGGAGCCACCACTTGCAGACTGTAACACCCAACAACTCCAAAGTTAGATTCCAACTGTTTGACTCTGCATCTTTTTGTGCATAATGTAGAAAACCATAAAATACAGTTGTCGTTTAAATATTGTCCATCTATTTCATCATAGCTTGCAGCTTCACGATATCAGTCTATTAAAATGAGGGAAACATCTTGAGAGTTTTAATTTTAAAAGGTTTAACCTTCGTGACCTTCTCCAGAGCAGTTCGCAGACCGTCGTTGGTGTCATGGAGTTTCCTGTTGGCTGTCCTGTACAAACAGAACGATACATTTCATTTTAAAATCTGTAAAAATGTTACTTTTTTATTTTTCTAACGTGTCAGTGGCTTCTTAGCAAAGACCAGCTGGTTGTAGTAAATGTGAGTATTCTTGAGTGACGTACTGCAGAATCTCGATCTGACTCTCCATCACGTCTCGCTCGTCAGAGAAGTGTTTCATGAGCTCCTCGTCTCTGCAGCAAAACACACAAAAAATGGTTATTGAGAGTAAAGTGCAACATTAACTAATCATCAAATCAGGGAATTTAATGTTTGCTGCAGTTTATACGTATTTTTTTTAATAGTTTTATATAAATGTCACATGTACAGTGGGGGGGTTAGTGGCACTGCAAAAACAGAGAATGTCTAAAGAAAAACATTTATTAAAAGAAAAAGAAAAAGTTATATTTTATTTATGTGAACTATAGTTGTCGTCTTTGTCAAGTTCTTATGTGTGAGTCTCCCTTGGTTGCTGTAAAGTTTTTCTTTTCATTCTTTTATTACAATTTAAGATACAAATTGACTTTTAGTTTAAAATTTTAATAATGTGTATGAAGTACAGTAAAGGCAACAATGGCTAAAGCGTTTGGCAAGTAAACACAGCAAGTAAACACAGCACAACATAAAGAAGAACAAGGATCCAGCTGCAAATCTCTGTCCTGGCAACTTAATCCTGTTTTGCTGTAAGAAATATGTAAATTCCTCTAGTGAATCATTAATAAGTCTGGTCTGAGTTTTCACTAGGTGACAACAGTAGTAATATTTAACCAAAAAAAAAAAAAACAAAAAAAAAAAGGAAATTCTAATGTAATTTAGTTCTGTTGGTATGAGCTGGCTATCCATAGGTTTTTGTTGTTTTTTTTTTGGTGTAACATCTCGCTGTGCTTCCACGTCCTGACTTGCTTACAAAATCAAGTGAGACCAGTCAATTAAACAGTTGATCTGCTGGTACTTTTGTTTGTCCTCCATAAAATGTGCCTTTAAAATGTTTCTTTGAGAGATAAAGAGACTGTTGTAAGCTGAAACAATTGAAAAAATAAAATAAATAATAAAAATGAAACTTAAACATATTTCAAGTAAGATGATGGTAGATAGGACTGATAGAAAATGATTCCGCCCCAACCAAATAAAAATGTAGTCACCCCTACTGTACGTATGACATTTCAAAGTCAATAAAAACAGGTGAGGTGCTTTTTCTTATTTCCAACACATCAATAGCTTCACTTTTTCATCAGCAGACATCACATCAATTTTATCAGTAGGATAAGATGCCTAAAAGATGAAGAAACAGCAGTGTCATGAAAATGAGTTGCTCCACGGAGTGTTGTCCCACTCATGGCTCTGGTACTTCTGTTGCTAAGTAACCTGTCAGAAGAAATAATTGTGTGCAAAGTCCCTCCAGGATATCCTGTTTCAACTGTGACAAGGCAAAACCTGGAGAGGGCAACCCAGCGTCACCCAAATGAGAGAGGCGGGGCCTCCGTCTCTGCCAGTCTCTGTCCCTCTGCTATAACTAACTTGATAACCAAGTTGCAGCCAGTTTACCAAATTATTACATACTACACTATTATCATTGTCATACTTGAAATATATGTATTGGATCATATTAGACTTTCAGAGTTCGAACTGAAAGTGCAAAGTGTGTATTTAGATGAGTTGACAGGCGGTTTCTTGTAATAATGCCTTTATTTTTCTAAAATACTGCCAATAAAAACATTGGCATAACTTTTGTCTTTGAAATGAAAACAAAAAAGACTATTGAATTGATTTAAATCTTACTCAAAGCTACAAGAATTGGTTGATGTGTCAATTATTTCACCGCCACCTTTTACACCGTATTTCTCAGCAACAAGGTAAACTGCGGGCTTAGATACAACTCCTCAAAATAATCAGCTGCTGTTAAGTGTATCAAGGGTTTTAAACGACCTACGGTTAACTTTCATTTAAAGGTGACACCAGAACAGTCCGACACTCCAACTCCCTTTACTTTTTCTGCCTGCCCTGCGGAGCAGCTGCAGCCTGGCTGCGAGCTATGCATGTGACGCAACAATCACACTCCTTTAACTTTTAAGGACAGCTGGAATCAAAACACAGAGGTTGACAAAGGTGATTATATCAGATGATGCATTTGTAAAATCAGTGACTGCTGATTAAGGTGTTGTGACATACAATAATTTGTATTTATGTGTGTGGACTTTTCAGTTGCTTGTCTGACCCATTGCACTGTCTGATTGCAGAAACTGAAAAAGTGTAGATAAGAACAGTTTTATTAGGAATACAACTTATGTCAGCAAAGAGATGCAAATATACTGTTCACCAGCATCACTGGTTAAGAGTACATGCAATTATAATACTATATATACTGTATATTGGGGCCATATACTAAGCCCTCACTGCCACATAAGTAAAGATAAATCCATTTAAACAGCGACAAACAGTCAATTTACCGTTCTGAGTTTATGCTTTGATCAGTAAGTTCTGTCTTCAACGAGTCCATCTCACTCTGCAGGCAGGCAACTTCCGTCTGAGACTTTAACAGCTCCTGTTTTAATTTCTGGTTCTCCTACAGCGACAAGGACCAGAATCAGAACATGAAGAAAGCTGAACAAAAAAGCAGCATGTTTAAGGTTATGAATAATGCAAAGTATATTTAGTCTCACCAGTGTCAGCTCATTGATCTTCTTCTTCAAAGCTGGGCTCTCATCTTTCACAGTGATGTTCTTATACTTCTCCTCTATCTAAGGGACAAGTTCACACACTCAGGGTTCAGATTATCTCGCTGTGTGCATTTAGTTCTGAACTTAAGTCTTTATGAGCCAAGTCTGATTAAGTTAAATCAAGCTCATCTTCTTATGAATGCATTCACAAAACATGCAATCCCACATATGCATGCTGCAACTACTATTAAAGAGGCTCTTTCTGTTTATATCAAGGTATTTCAAATTTCAGCTACTCTGTCATTGTTTCTTTAGGATAACCTAATAAGAGTGCGACTGTGTTTATTTTTCATCTTTTATTCACCAGGTAGATGTCTTTAATTGAAAGTGTATTGCTCAGATCTTGATATTATCGATGATCATTGTACTAGTATATTAACTTGATTGATGACAAAAGTTTACACAATTGCAGAAACATTTAAACCGCTTGTTATAGTGGCTTCTGTGAGATACATCAGACATCATGATGAGAGTGGCTTGAACAAGGGCCAAACTGAGACAGCTGGATGACTGGATGACCAAACCTCTCCAAAACAGCAGGTCTTTGTACATAGCAGGCAAAGCAACTGGGTCTAATGTAGTGGCTCACAAAGGCACGCCAATGAACACTATTTGATAAGCATTTGCGATACTGTGTTAAAGTAAAAGCAGAGGGCAAGAGAGAGAGAAAAATACCATCTGCATCCTCTGCAGTTTACACTGCAGCTCATACACTTCCGTTTCATAATTTCTTCGTATTTCACTCAGCCCGGCCTCTGCTCGCTTCTTCTCCTGCAAAAAACACAGACACAAACCCCAAAAGACTTCTTGACATTAGTACACAGTCTATGACACTATCTTATTAAAATGTAAATACATCATGTGCGTGCTTGAAAGGGCTGGACAATTAACATGTGCAGCAGAAACTGTTTGTCTACAGAACACATTACAATGTTGAAGGACACAGGTAGGTGCCTTCAAAGTTTGCGTGCTATTTTAAGACAAAACAAACAGCCGTTCCTGAGTTAGCGAGAGAACAGTTACATAAGACGTAGACGCGGCGATAGAAACAGGCTTTGTGGTTCTTACCCGAGGTTTACAGTAACACCTGGACCCAAAATATATATATCTTTACATGAAGACTGGAAAAATAATGGTTGGATTTCTGATCCAGCAAGTGATCTGTTTGTACCTTACAATCTTTTCAGCGTTAATTATGTGCTATGGAAAGCTGAAGGATGTTGTCATTGTTCAGCAACAAAGTTTTGCACAATAAGTCTCCAAAACGCTTTCACCAGGCCAGAGTAAAATTCTGTTTTTTTTTTTTTTCTTCATTTAATTTAATTTTAACTATTTTTTCTGTCGCCAAATCAAACAGGTATCTAAGCAGTTGCGTTTTCGACAATCGTTTGACAAACAAGCAATGAATAAAAATACTACATTAAACACAAACTACATTAGACAAAATACATTTTGGTACCATATTGTTAATGTACAGCCACAACACACTACTAAAAAATATTAAGCATTTTAAAAGAAAGAATATTTAACAAATTCCAGTCATCAACGCAATACCAGAATATTATGGGCTAGCCCAGCGTCTCGACCCAAGTTTAGATGAAATACCACCGATTCAGGCGGACATAGCGAATGTTGTTAGGGTTTCGGAAATATTCCCCTTTAGATTACAGCCGGAAACACCAGCATGAACTCAAATGTGATATAAACTAAATTAATAGTTTTATGTAAAATATGAACAGATGTTTATGCATAAAGCATGAATGTCATTTGAAACACAAGATAGAAAAGGCAGCAAAATTATTGTTTCTGCCCTGATTTACATGGTTTTAGTGATTACTGAGAAGAAAAATTGAAATCATGGTGAACATTTGATGAACTGCCCATCCCTACTGTTATTCAATGTTTTGCAAGTGAACTATGGCATTTAAGACAAGTTCAGCCTCTTTCAAGTCTCAGTTTTGTATTTTAGAATGGATATTTATTATTTGTTCAAATTTCCCTTTTGACAGAACTACATGGTTGGAAGACGGTGCTTTACATTGTCCTAAAAACATTATCTGCCAACACATTTCAGAATAAGTACTTGGGCATAACACAATCATGACACTGGAAGCTCACAGTCACACCTGAAGTTATGCTGCAAAGTCCCAAATCCAGATTTGTGGAGCATTATCTGCTGCCACACTGATGGCGTATTAGCAGACCTCGATCATAAGCTGCACAAAGTGCTGCCTGATTATTTCTACATTATCATTTTCATCCACATGGCACCCAGTCTTATCACCACAAATATATAGGGCCTTATCATATTAAACTGTGGGATAAAACATGCTCCTGCATATCCATCTGTCTACCTACTGGTTTATATCCTCCGGGTTGTGAAATCCATCTGATCAGGAGGCGTGTCCAGGTTTGGATCAGTAAACTGACACAAGTGTGTATGTTTGACATGAGGGAAGAGCTGAACAAACACACCTTGCTTATCACTTTGCTTACACAAACTCCAGAAAAAAGAACACATCATAGAAACTATGAAAACACAACTTCTCAGTCATCTTTATGTGGGCGATTATGAGCGCCGCATGCGTTTGTGTTTCCAACCTGCTCCCGTGTTTTCCTCTCTGCAGCATGAATACGTTGGTCCATCTCCTCCTCCATCTCACTGAGCTGCATTGACGCTTGGTCCTGTGCACTGAACAACAGTAAAAGGAGCATCTATAAATCTCCACAAACATCTAAACACCCAGTACGTACTGCATGCTGGCTTGTTCTGTGATCTGTCAAAGGAGGCTAATCCAGCTTTACTTTAAGTCATCAAAATGACCTCATCTGGTTGTTCTACAGGTGGAAATCGTGAAAACTAGTGAAAAGATTATTTGTAGTAAGCTACTAACTAATCAATGGGTTAGAGTTAGGGTTTTTGAATGAAAAGAAAAATGAAAGGACTTCAAAACCATCTCATCACCCATTCAGTCTCTTGTGAAACGGTCCTGGTACCCCTCCCATTTACAGCCATTGGGTACAGAATGCACCAGAACATATATAACAACCACTTTAATATTTGTGTTTGTGTGTGTGTGTGTGTGTGTGTGTGCACTTGTCTCTCACCGTTTTATGGCGAGTGCCAGGTTCTCCATCTCTGAGTTCTGTTGTTTGATCTCTTTGATGAAGTTAACAATGACTTTCTCATACTGGGGAATCAGCCTGGGCTCGGTCAGACTGATGTTCTGGTACAACGTTGCTGCTTGTTCATGCCTGAAAAAAAAACACAAGACATCGTTGCAGGGCTGAACTGGAGTACTATGCTTTTACCTTCGAATATGAACTGCAGTCAGCTGACTGGGAAACTGTCCACTTTATCAGCTCTCCCAGTCATATCAGGTGTACGGACAACTCGTGACATATTTGGCTGCACTAACAGGCCAGTGAAAGGGCAGTACATTTTAAATTACAGGGTTATTGTTGACAAAACCGGGGTGTTCTTTCAGAAGAAATCTAAACTCTGTTGACCAACTGTGGTGCTTCATTGTGACTGATTCAAGAAATATGGAAACCACATATATAATATGACAAAATGTGACAAAAGTCACACAGCTAAAGTCTAATTTGTCAAACACACATATAACCCTGTTAATATTTATTACAATGTTATACATTTCCAATTTTTTAAAAACACCTTCAAAACAATATACCTCCCATGGAAACCTGTAAAGTTGACCTTTAACTGATCTCTAACTTAAACATTTGGGTAACCGCATTTTCCTTAATTCATTTATTTATTTATAGTGATCATTGCAATTCACTGGTAAATGTTTGGTGTCACAGCAGGGAGGTAAAAGTGGCTTGTGTAAGTGTGCAATGTGTGTGTTTGTTAAGTGAAGAAGAGGACTGGCTGTAATCCTGTGCATATAGACAGTGTTACATTATCTGTCAATACTGTAGCTCCCGGTGACATACATCCAACTGCAGCGTCATGCAGTGTCACAAACGCACAAAGACATGCACAAGCAATCCTCAACAGGTCTATGGAGGTCAAATGTAAACAGTTATAACCAGAAATGGTTGTCAGGGAGTAGGTCACATGATGCAAAGGTGCTGAAATCCCCCCAAAAAACAGATGTGTGATATATATTGAAAGTGTGGACAGCATCTCCTTAAAGATTCACAGACAAGCCAGAACAGGATTTCTGGCCAGTCAGTTCTGATTTGTGGTTCCCAATATTGGTAGCATTTCTTAATCCAACACTTAAAACTGCAGCACCTTGTTGAGCAAGCCAACAAGTTATAAATCTAACATAGGCCTCTTAGCCTTTGAGCCTATAATTTGAGGTAGCAAACCGCCAGCAGTTACTGTGTAGCTGGAAAATCACAGTTCTTAGAAAGAAAATCAGAGTCAGACATGACTGGAAACAGCAGGTCAGACCTGGAAAAACATCAGTAACTGGAATCCGCCAATCTACACAGCTCCTTTATGCTCCTCATACCGTATCAGTCAGTCTCAAAATTACGTTAGTTCCATTTAACTAAAATGAATAAGTAACTGGTATATTTTGCTCTTGTTAACCCCCTCTTACACTCACACAAAATATTCTTTCATCTTACGAAAGGCTGGCGTGACCACTGAGCTAACTTTTCAAATCTCAGCTGACTGATGGAACAGCGACTGCAGATAAGAGGTCGCTTTTAGCAGACGGCACCGCTGTGACAATCAATGTCCTGATGCTGAAGCACGGCGGCGCGAGGACCGGTCCCATGTCAGGCCTGAGGCCGGGTACACGCGCACACACGCAGATGCACACTCACGCCGTGGACTGGGAGTTCAAACACAAACACACATCATATAAATTCAACTAAACTCAGTTGAATAATTTTCACTAGAAATAGATAGTAAAGATAGTGAGTTTTGTCTAATCTAAATTCCTTTCATTCATTTTTATAATCAAATATTCGTTAGGCTATTTGTGAATGTTTTTTTGTTTTTGTTTAGGTCCTCATATCTGTTGATCTGTGAGTAAATTTTCCAGCCTCATTGGATAGTTGTTTCATGATCCCCTTGACGTTTCAAGGTGCATTTAAAATATAGTCAACCTTTAAGTATCTGTATTTCTGTCCTTATTTCCATGGAAGCCTCTGGTTTTTGCTTGTAGATAAAGCTCCTTTATCAAATGTGCTTTCAGCTTTCGAACTAAAAACTCAGGTCATATTTGAAGATGTCAGGCAGAACTGACTTGTAACTTTAAATGTGGGCATACAACCATTAGGAGACTGATTAAAAATACGAAGGAGACCCTGAACCACATACCTGCAGTACATGTATTGCCATTAAAAAAATATGTTATTCTGGAAGAGTAAAAGCAGTGCTCCAAGAGCGAGCCATAAAAGAGATAAAACAGCAAAAGGTAAGTTAAATTAAGTAACAAAGTGCATCTTCAAAAGTGTGCACTACAACTGAAAGGGAGAGTTTTCAGATGCTATTAGGTATTAATAGACATGAGGTACATAAAAAGTGCCAATGAGGGTTATGCTTTAAAAATGTTCTGTCTCTTCTGTTTGTAAAACGCATGTTTCTTCACTGTTGGAAAAAAGATCTTTGAGTTTTTTCCAAATTTTTTATGTATGTTTTCATTTAGCAAAGAAAGAAATCTCCAACCAACGCCTGCCTTTCACCCAAAGAGAACTGGGATTGGCTCTGGTAGAGCCAAAGAAGAACCGGGTGTAGATGAAGGAAATCTCCCATAGCAAATACCTTGACATTTAATACATCCATCCATTATCTGTACCCGCTTTATCCGTTTCCAGGTCACGGGGGTCTGTCAGAGCCTATCCTGACGCATATCAGGCGAAAGGCAGGGGTACACCCTGGACAGGTCGCCAGTCTATCCAGGGCCACATACAAACAACCAATCACACTCACACCGAGGGAGAATTTAGAAAGATCAATTAACCTACTCTGCATGTTTTTGGACTGTGGGAGGAAGCCGGAGTACCCGGAGGAAACCCACGCAAGCACGGGGAGAACATGCAAACTCCACACAGAAAGACCCACCGGGGCGGGAATTGAACCGGGAACCTTCTTGCTGTGAGGCAACAGTGCTAACCACTAAGCCACCGTGCTGCCCCATTTAATACATGAAAAAACATTATTTCACAAGAAATGAAAATAAATATTGTAATAGGCCTAACGGAATCGCAACAAAACCCTGGATGGATTTACACAATTTAATGACTTGTGGAACAAAGCACTAAAAAAAAGAAACAACTTAAAAATCTAATATGACAACTATACAACAAAACTTATATCAGCTGCTGACATGTAATTACTGATTTCATCTATCTCTAGTGCAGGTCATTATAACATCAACACGTTTCGCTGGACATACTTGAAAACTATATTTCCAGGTCGGCTCCGTTACAGTGGTCAGGCAAAGTAACAGCGTAATAATAAAAAACTATTCATATCTACTGTTTCTCAGCTTCAGATGAGCCACATACACAGAAGGGGAACAATTGAAAATGTTTCACTTCCTTCTGAGGCTAAGCAAAATGAAAGCGGCACATTGGAAATGTTTTGTGTGATAGCAACTCTGTTCAGTTACCTGAGGATCCATCCATCATCTATACCTGTTTGTTTGTTTTTTCCAGTGTAGGGTCATAGAGGGCTGCCGGAGCCCATCCCAACTGTCTTTAGGTGACCTGGGGACCCCTCTGGACAGTTCACATTTAATAATTAAGTTCAGGCACCCCACCAAATGTTGGTTAATAATATTTACTATCAATTTACTATTCTCAACTGATAACTGTAAGAAAATTGACAGACTTATGATTTGACACAGAGGTATATCGTGGTATTTTTGTTTTTAATTTCTCTGTTTCTTTATTTTTAACTAGATGCAGGAAGGTTTTCTAGATGTTAACTAATTTATCAAATAAACAGACCTTATTTTTAACTTTTGGCCTCTTGTGGTTAATTCAATTCCCTCAGTTTTGTCGTGCAGGTTTTCTGGGAACAGACATGTTGTTTAAGAGGAAAATGTTTGCCTGAGGTTCAGGGGTGACAAACAAAAAACACTTTTCCATGAACACAAGTTTACACTCACCCTCAAGCCTACATGGTCAAATTATGCGCTTATATTCTGATGCATTTTTCTCCTATTTCAGAGTTCCTTCTTTCAGTATTCACCATATCTGAAACAGCATGTGAAGATAATTAAAGGCTCATTATCACCTTCGTGAAAACACTGGGATGTCTGTTGAACACATCCATATCTCCTGGGCATTTCCATATTTTAAACGCGCGCAGACATCGGCGCCGCTCCTGACGGGCCCTGCGCGCAGGTGTGTGTTCTCACCTGGGCATGTACTTGGCCTGCTCGCCCAGCCTAGTCTCGAAGGTCTCCCAAGCGGCGCACACGACTCCTCCGTCGGAATCCATGTCCTGTGCGTAGCGGTCGTGGAAGCCGTGGATGAACTCCTGCAGGGTCACGGTTCCGTCCTGGTCCACGTCCAGCCGGTTAAATATTCGGTCCGCCTCGGCCGCCGGCACCTGCAGCTCAGCGCAGATGGTCAGGAACTCGTTCCTTTCGATCCGCCCCGAGTTGTCGACGTCGTAGGCGTGAAAGAGGGTGCGCAGCCGGTCCCTCTCCTCCACACTCATACCCTGGATGGGAGGATGTGGTTGGCTGAAGAAAGAAAAAAAAAAACAAGAGGAAAAAGGCGTCCCAGAAAACTCCGAGCAAGGGAAATCCTAAAAATCCAGCCAAAAAAATATGTGCACCTTCATTCTTGTGACAAAAGAATCACCGGCTTTTTATTCCAACTTCCAGACTAGAGGCGCTCCTATCCGAACATTTCCACAGGTGTTAAGTTTCGACGAGTGATCATAGATCAAAAAGCCAAAGGTTGACAATTTCTTTTCTATCAGTTATCTGAATGTTCAGTATTGTGGCAGTCATCTGGACGCAGGAAAAGTCTACCTCAGGTAACGCGCCTGTCCTTCCCTACCTGCGTGTTTGTGAGAGCGTGAGTTTGTTCACTCCTCCCTCTCTTCCCAATAGACCTGCGGAATGCAGGCCAGATGAAAGCAGCTCCTCTGTGGGGAAATGTTGCGCTGTCGCCAAAAAACGATGCAACATTTCCCCCAAATACTGGCCAACAGTTGCATTGTTGGCCACATTAATACAGTAGGCAGTATAGTAAATTATTATTCAGTGTTAATAAGGCCCCTTGTTGGTTCACTTTCTAACATTCAACAAATGTGTAAAAGTGTAAAAAAAACTGTGAAAAAGTGGTAGCACCATCCCAGAAAGAATATTAGTCTGGAACTTAGACAGAAGATAGGGGACATTCATCTGAAGCCATGGATAAAGATGCTTTCCATTGTCAGCTGTACAATGGATCATTGCAAAGTACAAAAATACAAACCATTAAAATGAAAGCTGTATGCAGTTTAAAGTGTGAGATTAAAAAAAGAAACAAAAATGTAAGGACTCTTCTTCATGGTGGCCTTCAAGGTCATTGTCCGAGAAGAACTTCCTTGTTCAGACAGTGGCACATCAAAGTCAGCCTAAAGTTTGCCATGAACATGTGAGACATAGGAATCTGTTTTTTAGAATCTGTCCTTTGGTCTGATTAGATTAAATTTAAACTATTTTGGCACATGGGTGATGCCTTTCTGTTTGTCAAACGAAGGGAGAAGCCTTTAACCCAAGAAAACAAGCCTTCCACAGTAAAACAGTGGCGAGAGCTTAATGCTTTGGGGCTGTTTTGCTGATTCAGGCACAGGGAACCTTGTTCAGATGCTTGGATCATGGAAAAAGAGAATTAAGTTCATAATGTGTGGAATAATGTAAAGAAATGTGCTACCAATTCTATTTGAGTCATTGTCTTCCAACAAAACAATGATCCAAAACATGCAGCTACATTCATCCAAAACATACACTAAAATCAGGGTCCTGGAGTTGCCCTGTCTGAGCCCAATTCTAGTAATCTGTTGAGGGAGCACGAGGTTAATGTCCAAGGTCAAACACTGGGCACATTTATTCCTGCAAGAATACGCTCACATCTGCCAGGAGACATGTGCCATAACAGATCAATGTCAGTTGTAAGTCAGAAAGCCTGCACTAATTATTAGTTCGTGTCAGAAGAATAATAATTTTGGCCTTTATTATTTTATATATATATATATATTATATATATATATATATATATATATTTTTTTTTTTTTTAATTTTATTTATATATATATTTTATATATGAGTGTCAAGATAGTCATGGCTTGATAACTTCTCTATATTGTGTATGTAAGAGACAAAAACTACACGTCATCATTTCGTTAATAACTTGGGATTCTTGAATCAGGCACCTTTAAAAACAGGCCTACTTTGTTACAGCCTAAATCTCCATTCACCCCCAAACTTTTCCAAGTGATACTAACAAACCACAGTGACTCAATTATTTGTTAGTTCGTTGGTCGTTTATAGTTTTCATTTATGTTAAATAGACGAATAAAAAAACCCAGGTTGATACATGAAACACTGTGCACAATGTACTCACTACAGATTACAATCTCTAAAAGTTAAACTATCCCATGTGACTTTTTACCTGGTAATGACTTGTTCCTCGGCGACTGCAGCTTCTTCCCTGGCTGCAGAGTTCCTGCTCTCTTCAGCATCCTCGTCTTCCTCCCCATGCTGTTCTTTAAAGCCGCTGAGGAACTCCTCTAAGGTCACGGTGCCGTCTCTGTCGACATCCAGGCGGTTGAAAATCCCCTCTGCGTCTTTGGATGGGACTTGAAGCTCACAGCAAATAGTAGAGAATTCATTTTTGTCAATCCGTCCTGAATTGTCCACATCATAAGCATGAAAGAGTGAGCTCAGGCGGCTTTGTTCTTGATCACACTTACTCTTTTCCAGTGCCATAATTTCATTTTAATGGTGTTAATAATGTGGCTCTGAAAGTCAAGAGTATCTTGATCAATTGCCAATATTATATGTTAGATAAAACAAGAAAATTTAGTACTTAAACTGTCCAGTAAAGTAGAATTATAATTAAGTTTTACATTTTCATATAATATAGCCAGAGATGGATAGAAGACAGCTGTATTGTTTGAAAAAGATAGTTTCAAGACTGCACCTCCAGCACTACGCTCGCTCCCTCTTCTACCTCTACTCTAACTCTACTTTTACAGCCGTCCTCCTCCCTAATCTTTGTCCAACATTTTAATGCGTACAGATCTAAAAAAGAAAAAGCAAAAAAAAAAAAGATTGGAAAAATCCAATTATACAACATCTAAAGATGGTGTTACAAATTATGTTTAATCCATGAAAGCTATCAAGATGGAAAAATCTTCAAAGACAAGATAGAGAAGGGAAATAAAAATCCTAGGCATGCAGAAGGCGTAAACAGATGATAAACTTGTGTTTTCCATCCAATGAGTAAATTTGTTATGCTATTAAATTAAAATGTTGAATGTGATGTTCTTTCGTAATAGCATTTGACAGTCAGTGTCTTTGCAGTCTGCAATCGATTGTTTTTTTCTTTTTTTTTCATCCCGCGGTAAACTGCAGATTCCTGCTACTGGGTCATTTCTGCTTTCTGTATGATTAACAGAAAATGTTGATCTTGTATTACACAATTGTCCAGGTAACTAATAATCACAGTAAAGATAAAAACAAGAATTTAATGACAGGTAACAGCGCCTCTGAAGCTGAGGTTATGGAACTCATGCATGAACAAACCTCACCTAACTTGAAATTATTTTTTTTAAATTAAACTTTGAATAATAATTCATCAGATCTCATGAGGCATCACTGAGTTGGGCATTTTAATGTCACTGGGAAAATCAATATATTTTTACGTGCATTTGTCTAGACTTTCTACAACCTCAATTACGTTTATAAAAAGTATGAATAAAAACACAATGCCATTATTTGCAAATATAATTTTCCTTTATAGTTTGATGCAGAATCATGTCAATTAATGCAAAGGGGGGCATTTCATGAAAATAGTTTTTTCATCATAAGTGTGACTGTCTAAAGAAACAGTTAGAAGATGGGTAACAAAATGCTGGAACAGTGAACCCAGGGGGAATCCACAGCTAATAAGGTTACTTGGAAACAGGTCAGTGGCAGGTCTGGGTATGTTGAATATCTATTGTCTACAGTATATAATATCAGGAAAAGAGTTTGAGAATTTGAAGAAGCACTCCTTTAAAAACAGGTGTGATCCTGTAATGGAAATCCCTAGATTGGTTCAGGAACTCTTCTGGAAATCACTGTCCTGGGACACAGTGTGTCAACCATAATCTCAGGCTTATGTTCTTAAATGACATAAGCCCCCTGTACCAGGGGCTCCCGGGTATAAGGAGCTCTGTCATGCAAAGCAGAAGCCATTATGTATGTGAACACAATCTTCTTTGGCTCAAAGTTCAGTTAAAATGGACTGAGGTCATTTTGAACGCTGTCTTGTGGTGAAATGAATGGAATTTAGACATTTTTGGAAACTATGAATGCTGCATCCAAACCAGCTTCTTATGAATACTCATTTCAAAAGCTGATGGTATAGTGTTGCATTACTGTGTACGGAATGGGAATCTGGGATGCGTGGAAAGGAAACATCAGTGGTAAATGGACCTGCCTACAGTGTGGACCATTTTCCAACTGAATATTTTTGACAAATCCTCAAACAAACAAACAATCAAACAAACAGACAAACATACAAACATACAAACAAATACAAGAAAGAACATCAATATGAGTCTCATGGAGCTCAGATCCTGTATCAATTACAAGATAGGACAATTTCCTAATAATATCCCGTCATTTTTTTCATGTGATGGTGCATCAATTTAAACACTTGATATTTTTCCTTGACATTTTCCATATTCTACTGCAAATAAAATGCAGGTTTATGAGATTTAAAAATCATTATATTGCTGGGTTTTGCTCTTCAATGCCTGGGATGTGTGTGTGTGTGTGTGTGTGTGTGTGTGTGTGTGTGTGTGTGTGTGTGTGTGTGTGTGTGTGTGTGTGTGTGTGTGTGTGTGTGGACTTTAACATGATTTCACAGCAAGGCTCTGGAGTTGTGGAAATAGATGTTCCTAATCAAAATACACAGTGCTAGGAGGAAGGAGATTACTGAGCCATCAAACCAAGCCACTTGTGAATTTCTGAAAATTAAGATCACAAGTTTTACTTGTCCTTGTCTCTATGGTGATCAGATGTTGTGTCTGACTTGTCATATGTGTCATGCCACCAGTGTGGCCATAAATTGAAGTGGAACAGATTCAAGAATAAAATCTCTGAGATGTTAATCTTGGTAAATACAAACACAAAGTCATTTTTACGTTACTTCAGTGAAAATTATTTTGATTTGTGTTTATATAATAAAAGGTTACCCATAATCAATTATTAGCGCCTTTCAAACCCGATGTTACCCTGTGTTTTAAAAGAAATCTTCCCTTTTAATTTTGATTTTTCACCATCTACACATTAGGTTTTGGCTCCACAATACAAATTTTCTTTAGTTGTGTTAAAAAGTTTAGGCACACAATAGAATTTATAAATTGAATTTATCACAGATACCCTGCCTCAAAAGCTGGTCACAAAACACAAAGTTATGAAATGTTTCAGAACAATTTAAACACAGTGAAAACAGCTCATGTGGATGTGTGGTACCAGTCTATATGCTTGTCCACTCTTTTCCTCACCCATGCTTTGTGTCCTTCACTCATTTTTGATGAAGTTTGGAGATTTTTGGATTCTCTTGCCTAGTGCAATCTGTTTGATAATTCTGAATAATCAAATGATTAATAAAAAAAAGATTTTGTTTTTAAATGCAGACTCACTCCAGATCAAATGTGATCATCAAGTGTCACCTCCAAGAAAATGCACAGGCCATCAACCACTGGTGGTAATGAGGCGGTCTGTTCAGCAAGGTGGGGTCGGGGGTGGGGGTGGGGTTACACATTACATGACTAAACAGTCCCTTCCTCTTAAAGGCACCAGTTCATTCCTTGCTCCCTCACTGGCTGTATCTCAAACAGGGATTTCCTGACAGCTCCAGATATTTTGGCATGTTAATATCCATCCACAGGTGGAGACAGCACGGCAATGCTTCTCCATGTGTCTTCACACAAAACACACAAAACACTCTGTTGCTGATGGATAACTATCACAGAACACTCTGAGCTCACCATCAATTGTTTTGTCTTTTTTTTTTAATTTATTTTTGGACACAATTCTCACCATGATTGACTTGCAAACAGGATATGCCCTCCACCTACTTCTTCATTTGAAAGCACAAAGCTGGACCAAATATGATAGAGGTTTAGAGCACCACTGGTGGGACAAATTGTATGCAGGATACATGCAAGCTCTCTTTGTTACAACGTACACAAACTAAAATGGATCTAAGGTCACTAAATGAAATTATTGGCTATTTTAAGTGCAATTAAAAAAGAAAGTGGCCCTGTGTCTGGTGCTACTTTTGTCAAAGACGAACCGTTTGTGGTGTGATTACACGGAGTGGTATGTCAAAACACACAAGTGTAAAAGGTCAGACTATACAACAGCAATATACCAACACCAATGTCTAGTGGTGGAATAACTCAAATGCTTATCTCAAAAATGTTTCTGAAGTTGAAGCTGCTTCACCTGTGATGTGAACAGCACTGTTAAATCTTACCTTCACCAATAATTCACACACCTTACATCTGAACATACCTAGACAATCACACATGGACGAATTTGCTGGAATCCTTCAATTATTAAAAGGAAAATCTCAAAATGTTCACTGAAATAACTTAAAAATGACAATTATAATAATAAGTAATCCTTAACTGGACATTGACTGAAGACACTGAAGAATCGTTTAATAAACAAAATAATTGAAACTGGCAGCCACACACACACACACACACACGCACACACACACACACACACACACACACACACACACACACACACACACACACACACACACACACACACACACATTTTTCATAGCTTACTATACAATTGCAAAAATTGACAGCAAACACAGAAAATCATATACAGAGCAAACCAACGCTCCAACTAAATAGAGCTTCTTTTGTTACTTTCAGGAAGGGACAGAAGAAACAACATGAAGCTTTTTGCTTGATGTTTAACATTTTTAAATTAACTCAAAACATCTTGGCTCTGACTTGCTGTTAGCGTGCACATATAATTGCATGCACTTCTAGGATATCTTTTGTTTGTCTAGGGAGTGGTGCAATACACCATCGTACTGGAAGTGCTTACATCATGAGAACAGGCCATGTGCTCCTACATGGGAAATATGGGGACATCCCACTTACCTGCTCTACAGCCATTAAGTGGTTATGGTGAGGCAGTCTGACTCACAGAGCATGTGATCAGCAGCCAGGTTGTGCAGGCGGTCGCTGACCTGCATCACTTTGCGTAGATCCCTCTGACGGGCCATGAACAGGATGGACAACAACAGCCACCAGTTGATTGTGCCTCTTCTGTTTCTGTTCTGTGAATTTCATAAATCAGCTGTTACAATGCAAAACAACAGTACTACATTAACCTCTGCAGTTTGAGCATGTATTTGCCTTAAAAATGTAAAATACATAGACATGTTAACATATAAACATTCACTATTTAAACTAAATAGTGCCCAAAGTATCTTAACATTTTTAAAAATCAATACATACAAAGATCCATTTTTTTTCAACTTCTATGAAAACCAATCTTATGACTTGTGGCTGGACTGAAGCAATGTTTGAAGTGAAAAATTAATTTCAAATACGTTCCTAAATAAGAACAGAAACAAATTTGGTTTATAGCTGGGAAAAAATAGTTAGTCACATGATTTTGTGATGGTGACTTATTTTGATTTATTATTGTATTTTATGGCATTTTGTAATGGGCCTTCTTTTTTTGTGTGGGTTGTGGGTTTAGTTTCTTGAAGCCATTGAAATAACGTGATTAGATAAATAATGGCAGGATTAAATGACCAAATACATATATAATCTAATCTAACTACCTTTTCATGTAGGAAAAATCTAGATTTCTATATCACTGCATGAACTATTCTTCCAAATAATGTCACACTCACATTTTCTCAAAACCTCTGGGGAATTCCGGCTTTTTTTTTGCTCTTTGGACTTTTAATAGTTCTGTGACGGATTTTTGTTTCTGGCAGATGTCTAAATTTGTTTTGCAGTAAATCTGATTCCAGTCCAAAAGGGAGGAAGGTTACACAAACCAACTAACGGTCCCCTTTTTAATTACGAATGCCTTATTTAAGACACGTTTTCTTGCAGCACCTAGATATAAATGTACAGTTTTTTTTTAGTTGTGAGAAGTATTATTGAATTATATATAAATACGTTTGCATTCTTGTTTGTCTTTTATCATCAGGTTTAGTCCTCAAGCGGTTTGTGGGTGTGTTAAAACCACTTCAGCTGAGCTTGTGGCCACTGCAGTTTCCTTCATTGAGCTCCAAATGTGGACTGCCAGTAGGTGTGTCTGCTTTCAGATCTGATTGATCTGTATTTGTTTTATGTGCATTCAAATCGTTACAAGATGTAGTCTCAACATGTTCAAGTGTTGCCCAGTTTCATGGATTTTACACGGTTTCAAAATTCAAATATTTCTCCTCATTGTTTTTTGTAGTTTGCAGTTTGCAGTCTTTTTTGTCTGAAAGCTGTTTTGCAATCTGAGGATTTGTGGGAGAGGACAGTTCTGTGCAACGTACTGAACCCCCACATCTCCCATGACTAACCTCTCTGTCATGCCATTTTCTTCTTTCATTCCTCTTCTGTTTAATCTTTTCTTTCTTACATTTTACAAATGATTAGGCCGCAGCTGTTTTAAAAAAAACAACAACAATATATTAATTTCCTTTAAGTTATATTATTAACACCCTATTTAAGATGCTCTCTGGACATCTCCCTAGGGAGGTGTGCTGAGCATTTCCAGCTGGGAGGCCACTGGGCAGACCCAGGAGACCTTGGAGGGATTACATGGATCGGCTGACCTGGAAAAGCCTTGGTATTTCCCCAGAAGTGCTTCTCTGCTTAAACTGGTGTCCCCTTGACCCACGCATGGATAAAGAGACATTGGTGGATGCCTGGTGGGTTGGATGGATGGATGGATGGATGGATGGATGGATGGATGGATGGATGGATGGATGGATGGATGGATGGATGGATGGATGGATGGACTGATTGATTTCCTTCCTATTTAGTATCAGATATAGTTTTCATCTATTTAAAAAAAAGTCTTTTGAACACTAATTTGTATCACATGTCTTGTGCTGCTCCGACAAAGGGTACTCAGGTAAAAGAAAACAAACTGGTGTAACTATTTTCTAACACACGAGGAAGACAAAAACTAGAAAACCATCCATCCATCCATCCATCCATCCATCCATCCATCCATCCATCCATCCATCCATCCATCCATCCATCCATCCATCCATCCATCCATCCATCCATTTTCTATACCCTTTTTTTGCCTTTGCAGGGTCACGGGGTCTGCCAGAGTCTATCCCAGCTCATTACAGGTGAGAGGCAGGCATACACATCCTGGACAGGCACAAGTCTATTACAGGGCCCTGGAAAAACATGTGAAAGGGTAAATGTTATGATGTGTGCCATATGGATTGATTTACCATGAGTGATTTGTCACTCAAAGATTATTAACACAAATGACGACCATGCTCTAATGTATATATAGTCATTAGGGAGTTTTATTGTGGCAGTATTAACATATAAAACAACCCATATTTTCTTTTAGAACATAGAAACATTCAAAATTTTCACTTCACAAAGTTTATAAGGCTTGGTTGTCCCAGAAGAGAGGTGTGATTATTTATGGAGTCTTTTTTTTTTTTTCATCTTTTCAAAGTATTGTATTAAAAGAGACCAAAAATGAAAAAGAAAAAAAAGCTAACAGTGACAAAACAATTAGACTAACCAAATATACGACAAAACAATTAATTTGACAGCTGAAAACAAAAAAGTGACGTGCAAGAGAATCTGCTACTGTACATGCCCACACAACACGGAAATAATCTACAGATTACTTTCCTTTTGACATGTATTGTCCAGCAGTTTTGCATATATCAGACCTGAGTTCAAATATTTAAAATCTTAAATAAATTAGTCAAAAGCATTATTACTATACGGTTTAATTTCAGGATTTTTTTAAAAAATTTTTATCATTAGTCTTTTAAGAGAAGTGATTTAATTTAAGGTTTATAAATACTTGACTCATGTCAGAAACTTGTAAATTTGCATTAAAATCTCAGATTTGACATCAACTTGATAATTCGCCTGTCTTTGTTCAATCACAGTTTAATAACAGATGGCTCTCGGTTCATCAACATTACGATGCTTGTAAAACAAAGAAACTCAGTTTCAGTAGCTCAAAATGAGCTAAAACTCAAAGTGGATAAATCCCCCTTTAAAGACAACTAACTAAACTAACAAATGGGCTACAAAGTAATAAAATGCTACAGTGATAATGGGACCATGGTCTGCTCGTTATCACGTAACCAAGAGGCCTTTTTGTTTTTTTGCAGTGAGACGTGCACTTTGAGCTTCTGTAGCCGTCCGTGAAGGATGGCAGCTTCTACATTTGCATTACAAACTTAACAACTAAGCCTTTTGATATGTTGTTTTCTTGATAATCCTTTACCAGAGCTGTAATAGACTCAGTTTAATTTTTTTTTTCAAACTGAAAGTGAATGACCTCCAGTGCTGTTTATGGTAGCTAACATGCTAGCATGCTCAGTTAGCAACGTGGATCGTGCTAATATTCAAAGTTGATGGTTTACAAATATACAGCAGGAACATGATGAAGCTAAGCTGTCCAGTAATTTAGAGCTGTTCTTTACAAACAATAATTACATGATATTTTCAAAGTAACCAACTTATTGAAGACATTATTTGATTGGATCAAGTAAAAGAAGCTAACTAAATTAGCAACATATATTTAGCTGTCAGTTCAGTGATTAGAGTGAAGCACATTGTTAGAACTTTTCAAATGACCAAAGCCCACTTTTTATGTACATAAAAGCCTTTCAAAAGTATCTTTGACTCGTTTCTTATGTTCATTGTTCAGTCGGTAAAAACACAGCGAGCATGCATTAATCTTAGATGGAGGAGACAGCCAAGCTTATATCTACAATGTTTTACACAGACAGGACACAAAGAGGGGAGAAAGAAAGGAAATCTTTACATATGGCAGGCTTTTTTTTTCTTTTTCTTTTGTGCCACAGCTAAGGCATTTACAGAAGAGGGCATGCAGGAGCCAACTGAGGAATACCTCAGTTTAGTTGGAGGGGAATGGCGCAAATAAATCAAGGACCAAAACCAACAACAAACTGCCTGAAGAGCTGTGTGGATGAAGTAAGCTTCTTTTAGCTACACACTGTAGACCGGCAGTGTATTGCCTGCGTTTTGGTGTCTGCCCATGAAGTTCGAACATCTACAAATTAAGACAGGATAATATATTTCTGCTATTCTCTACTATTAAATTATGGTGAGCATTTAATGGTGCATACAAATCAATTTCATCCACTACAGTGAAACTATTGTTATCGCAGACACATGATGTTAAATGCAAACACTGTTGTTGTAGTGGTTCTGCCCTTTTACTTGTTTTGCCATTAAAACGTAGTGCAGGTGCTGTCGTAGGAAAATAAATTCTTTGTCCCCGATAAGTGTATTTCAGTTGTTACTGCATACTTTCTATATGCACAAAGCTTGTTAATGCATAAAGTCTACAAATGTACATGACAATGCAGCTGATCACATGAGGCATTGAACAGAAGAGAATAAAGATGGCTTTGATGGAAATGTGCAGCCTCATACATGAAGAGTGACTACTGGATATAAACTTTAAAGCATTTTTTCAGTTCTTCATAAGAACCTGAGAGAGAGCTTTGAAGCAGCTGTGATATAAAGGTTCCAGGTTGCCATTATAAGTATGAAACCATATGAAGATGCACTTATTGTGACCAAGCTGCACTTCCTGGCTCTCAACAGTGATGACCTTTGAGTAGTATTCTTATTAAAAAGGCATGGATGCATTCGAAGGTGACAAACAGGCAGAATAATTGTAGCTGTACTTATGATTTGCTTCTCATAAAGTGTTAGGATAGTTGTAAAAGCAAAGCGAATGACTGTTATGGATAAACTATATGTGTTTGGTAATGAGATGCAGTTGTTTTTTTTTGTAATGTATATTTTTTGGGTTTTTTCATTTGGAAAATAAACTGCTAATGCCCTTTCCTGAGAAGTTCATCAACTGAACAACACTTATGAATATATTTATTTACTTAAATATCTGTTTTCATTTGAAAATGAAATAATTTTTCAGTGCTGTATGTTTTCATTCATCTTTTTATCCAGTCCAGCGATACTGCAACGAATAGGCACTCTTTATATTAAACCAACAATCTGCTGATGGCTGTATGCTCCCGAAAAACACTAATTATTATTTTTTTCTGATAAGGGCCTCTTCTCCTTTCTGTACTATAACAGTTTACAAACTAATGTGCTGCATTATAGAGACCAACACTGATACAACTTGGCTCCTAGCAGCTGCAGCTCCCATAAATAAATGTTTTTAGAAAAACTCAGCCAGACTAGCAGTAAATGTGAAACGTCATATTCTCATAAGATGTTTAGCCATAAAATGGCTAAACATATTTTTTATTTTATGACTGAAACTTAAATGCCAATCTGTTTCTACAAATGCCTCTGTTCAGGTTGGTTGATGTCTTTCAGCAATTGAGCGGATAATACAATTAAAAGCCTCACTTGTCCCATTGTGTATCTTTTATCTCCAGTGCATTAACAGTAAAGCCTCCTCCTGCTCTGAGTATTTAAAGATGTCTCATTTCTATAATTTCTACTTGTCCTATACAAATACAATTTTTCTTAAACAGTTGAAAACCTTCAAATCCAAAGTTTTGATGAATGTTGCTTATTTTTGTTAACAGGTTTTCTGTTTAAACGTACTGCCATGTTAAAAGATGCCTTCACTACCAGCTGATCATGAACATGTAGCTTTTTTTTTTTTTTTTTTAATATTTAGAAGTTTCTCACCTTCATCCCTACTCCTCCCAAAATGACATCACACTATCTGAAACAGCTGTAATCGGAAATCTTTGTGCTATAACCTCTGTAGGAAAAACCCAGGGCACTACCAAGTCAACAAAGGTTGATGGCAGTCTTAAAAAATAGTCTCAGTCCCCATCACCCTGATAAACTGCAATAAAGTACGTTTTTTTAAGTAATCTTTTTTTAAACTCTTAATTTGAAAATAAACTTAAAGTAGATCCTTTGAAAAATTCCTGAAAGATCACATAAAAATTTACAAAACATTAAAAACAAGTCATTTAATATTTTTAACAATTTTTATATATTTCATATATATATATATATATATATATATATATATATATATATATATATATATATATATATATATATATATATATATATATATATATATATATACTGTTGTATACTCTCCAGGACCAATTAAGATGATCTGCTCTGAGGACAACAACCAATCAGAATTGTTTGTGATGCGCGCTGAAGAACCACTGCACCCACTTGCCAGCATCGGGTGTGGGTAGGCTGTTTAAGTGTTTGTTCTGTTGTTTTTGCAACTTCTTTCTATTCTTTCTGCCCATGACTTCACTCAATCATTGAATACAAAGTACGGTTTGTCCCTATTCTATTGAGTTTATCACTGCCAAAAACGTCCATCTTAACAAGTAAAGAATCACATGATTTCAATCTTATTTCTTCCTAGAGTCTACTTTCTTCATTAAACCATGCTGCCAAAGAGGTGAGACAACTCTACTTGACTCAGGATAATTACCTCCTTGGATGAAGCTTCCTAATAAAACACCTTGTTACATTTCTGTTAGCCATCATAAAAGAATGCAGAACATATCAATAACTCACTTTTAAATAATTAAAGTAAAATCATTTCTCCCCATTGGCAGATTGTTTTCCCTTCAGTGACACCAGTTGTTAAGACTGCATTTATGATTAAATCACATGTTAAGACAGACATCAGGATGCTCCATCAGATGCTCCATCTGCTTGGCTTGCTCTTCAGTCTGACCACAGGTTCTCCATGGCCATGCTGATCTTACAAAGGATCCAACGCCGAAGTGGGCAGTAATACTCGTAATGGAACTGCTCGAATTCTGGTGTTTGCCGGATCTCGTGAAGGAAGGACACGTCGATGTCCGACTCGAGAAGCAGCAACAATGTGGGCACAGTGATAAGTAGGACGCCCATTACCACAGCAACAAATCTGGCCATGCTCAGCACACATGCGTTGACTCTCTCGTTGGACGACAGCAGGCGCAGGCTGCTGCTCAGGACTCCGCTCATTCGACTCCTTGCAGCCAGGCGGGTGCGTTCGTAGGCACGGTCTCGCTCTCTCTCAGCCTCCAGCTGGGCCTGAATGTCGGGGTCTGCATGGAGCTCCCTCAGCAGCCTGGCTGGGCTCTGAACTGCAGAAGAGAAGACCAGGTCGGCACCCCCCTGACCATCCTCCACTGGGGTGGGAAGCATGCTGGCACAGGGGCTGGAGACAAAGACAGCATTCGAACAGATTTGAGAAACATGTCTTTTTGTACAAGATAACGTATTTACACAGGCTCTGGGATACCAATACCTTATTCAAGAATGAAACCGGCTAGAACAACAACTTTAAGATCTAGTTTTTACAAAAAGTGCTCAGAAAACACTAGTCAGCTACAACCTCATGACCACTGACAGGTATAATGAGTAAACACTGCTCATCTTGTTACAATGCAAAGTTCTGTTAGGAAAAATAATAAATGTTGTTCCGGCATTTGTGACCTGTTTAAAAATCTTTGGGCTCCTTGTAGGAAATGCTCAGGGAACACAAAATTAGGAGATCATTTGGTTTCGAAACAATCTGACGGGTTGTGATGACATCTGTGGGACACAGTCCCAATCCACAGAGACCCGACACCACAACCCACATGTCCCAAAGGACTTATGAGTAAGTTCCAGAGTAGCAGATGCTCCAGAACACCCTCGTATGTTCATCATGACTGGTCATAGCTCTTTTAGGAGAACATTCTCAGTATTAAGTTGATGGCCACAACATTATGGCTTATGAGTTTATCTAGTTACAACTCATTTATGTCTCGCTCTATTTCTTGTTATACAGATCTAATAGATCCACAGAGTCATCATCCAGTCTCCTTTAATTTTTTTTAAATCTCTGTACCTCTCATGCTGCTGAGTTTGTTTTTCAACACTTAGGTAGCACTGTTTTTCATGTTATCTTTGATCATGTCTTATCATTGATAGGAATTACGGTTGGTGGGGAAGGGGGTGATCGGATGGATGGGATCGAATTGTTTTTACTGTCAAGCAGTATGTGTTGCATTTTATTGTATGGAAAATTGCTTTATAAATAAAATTTGAATTGATTATTTTTTATTTAGTTTCTAACTTCCGTCTTTGACCTTTAACTTGCAGTTGCAGTGGCTTTAACTTTAAATTTTAAACTTTAGCTGTAAAGAATAACAAGTCAAAGATGCTATAAAGTATTGTTATAATGGAAAAGACATGTTTATGATGATTTGGACAATTTGTTATAGACCTGTAGGAAAGCTCAGAAATGGTGAGTGGGCCGCCAGCCTCGTCATCTTCCTCCAATCCATCTTCGGGTTTGGGCGATTGCGGTCGGAGATTAGAGGTTTCCATGGAAACACAAAGAGGCTGCAGGTCACTGCCCAAATGAGAGTTTCCTGCATCGGTACTTTGTTGCTCTGTGTCTCCAGGTGTGGTTGGAGGTTTGGGAGGAGACAGGGGGACAGGGTCCTTCACAGAGACAACACCTGGTGACAGAAAATGACAAAAGATGCGTTATTTTCACCAAAATCCTCGATTTGCAAAAGAGTTATCATGAATTAAAACACAGGCAAAAAGCATGAACTGGTGTCAGACTGAAAAGGTGGCACACGGCTGGTGGAATTTCACAATATGATATATTACATCCTCAGAAACATTGACTTTGTACAATGTGAGCCATTTCAACATTGTTTTTATTTTTTTATTTTGTAGTTTAACACTTTAACCACATGATGGCATCCCTGTCTTACTAAAAGATGGAACAGATTCCAAACAGATTGGAAAATTGAGCACCCCATGATAAATTAGCATCTGACCTTGCAACAAACCTGGAAATTTGAGAGAAGTTACATAATTTAACCCCCTGGATAGTATGTAGATGTCAACGTTCTCAAATAAATTTGTTCCAAATCTGTGTCGCAGGTGTGTGGTTTTGCATTCACCCTATGAATGCCAACAGGGGCCACATGATGACGTAAAGTACCCTGACAACAGAGCAGCTGTGAGGAGATTCACTGAACTTTGAGGTTCTGACTGGACAACGAGTGCTAAGACATTATCGATGACTGAGTGCACATAGTGAACTTTGCTCTGTAATACTATATGTGTGTACAGAAAATTTGAGTGTTGTTAAAAATAAATCCATCTGTAATCCTGCAGTGGATGAAAAAACTGGGGAGGGGGGTAAATGTCCTATAATGTATGACTTGGCAAGTCAACACCTCTAATCTACAATATCTTTCTTTCTCTTTTCGTCTATCAGACACCCACACACAGACACACACACAGACACACACACAGACACACACACACACACACACACACACACACACACACACACACACACAGACACACACACACACACACACACACACACACACACACACACACACACACACACACACACAGTCATGTAATCACAGCCAATGTTAATGAAAATCAGACATTATCATTACTTGCTCTGATTCATGGGAATGAGGAGCTCCGAGTGCAGGAGAAAATGAGTGTTTGTGAGCCAAAAATCACCAAGATTTGCTGATATATTCAGGAGAAAAAAATATTCAAGAGAAATAAAAGAACAGAGAAAAGAGGAGGGCAATGGAGTGGAAGTCGCCAGTCAGTGGAAACGGAACAAGCCCGTCACTACTGCTGTTTTCCATCCTGTTTATAATCCCGTCTGCTTTCTGTCCAGTATGCTCTGATAAAATCCTCTCCTTAGATGAGCTGATTAACACTGCGAGGCGCTAGATTCCTGTGCGGCCACCACATACACACATATACAATCAATCGAATCCAAACGCAGAGGACTGTGTTTCCCTGTCATGCAAGCGTTGACAGGCCTATTCATCTCTGTGCTGCTGCTTCATCTTTGGCTTCCAAACACTTCTGCCATTTGCTGTTCTAAATGTTTACTCTCTTTGAAATTCTGTGAAGCATCAACTCTCTTCTAGCTCTACAATTTTCAGTCAGTAGCACACTGTATGTTGTGGCTAATAGTGCATTTCAGGCTCACTATTCAGCCACGCGTGTACACAAAAGTACACACAGACAAAAAAAGATTCTTGACAGTCAAGGGATGTTTGTGAGATTAAATTCACAGCTTGCACCAGACGGTTGCCATAACAGACAAGCAGCTACTGAGATGATACAATATGTGCACTTCATGGGCCAGTTAAAGGGAATTCCGCTTTTATCAAAAACGTTTCATTCTTCTAATATGCAGCTAATATGAGTATTTCTTCACTTGAACTTACTCTGTTCCAGTTTGTATCTCTGATGTCCAGTACTGGCTCCAGTGATGCGTCCCCCATGCCCCACCAGCCGCACATAAACATCCCGTGCAGTGTGATTGGCTATACGCAGATGGAGACTACGGCGTGTTGTGATCTTCACCTGGCACCTCAAAGCCTCAGAAACCACTATCGATGTGTCTTCCTCGTCTGCAGCTTCCTCTGGTTGGTAAACTTCAAGAGGACCGGCTTGTCCCTCCTCCATCCCCTCTCCAAGCGCTCTCCCTGGTGTCACATCCAGACTGAGTTCCCCCGTTTTGTCCTGGCTTCCACAGCTCCCAGTATTGCCAATGCTGGGACAATCACTTACTCTCATTTCAAAACTACTGCGCATGAGGCCGCTTCCAACATCACTACTTTCTCTGTGCTCAAGAACCTCCATCATTGAGTCTCACAACAAACTTCGGGCCAGCTGTCTGCAGACTCTCCCACTCCCGGACTGACTGGGCCGCCAGCTGAGATCAAACCCACACAGCCATACATGCGCACAGAGATAGATGCCGCAAGATGTACACCAGACACATACCCTCTCTCTAACACAGACGTGGTGGCCCTGCTGTGAATGTCAGCGATATTAACATAGAGTGAAGGGGGCATTACAGGAGGATCAGGCCCAAAGCTGCAGTTTCTATATATAACCAGGTGGTCCTAGCTGCAGAGTGGCAGCTAATCTAAGTCTGACTACAGATGGGCAGACCTAACCCTCAACAGGATGGGGAGCCCTTTCTTTCTTTCTTTCCTGCAACTGCAAGCCTGTCTTTATCTCCTTATTTCCTCCTCATATGCATTTAATTTTATTTACTTAAACGCACCCTCAACACTGTTATTACAGACAAGAGATGAGGACTCGAGGCATCAGTCACGTGGTCCTGAAAGTGATGCAGGACTGTAAATAAAAGTGAGGCACAAATGTTAATACTAATCCAAGTGAAACATACATAGCTGTTAGGAAAACATGACAAGCGTGTGTGAGTGTTTGTGTTTGGATTTTGGAAGATAAGAAAGGAACACGTTGTACAAGCAGAGCAAGGTCAGCACTGACTTTGGGGTCAGCTTCCTGTTTCCCATTCTAATGGCTGAGACTAAGGCTCTGAATATAGATGGTGATCCGACATCATCTCGAGGATACTTTATCCCAATGTCCTTGCAGCGGCTCCTTAAAACAGTTGGAAGTTGAAACTTTATAGATGTGGCAGTGCTTAAGATTAACTTGATAAGAAACACTGATTACAACGGCATACATTTAAACAATTTTTTTTATCAAATGTTGTAGTTCCCAAATCTACCAATGGAAAATTGTTGTCTTGGTCTATGGGTTTTGGTGTCATATTTCGTTCATGCTTTGTTAAGCTCTCCAGATCTTCTTATTGCTTTTTTGCTTTTGGAAGACTCTTTTCAGGGTTTTTTTCTGGCTCTTTTCTGTTTTATTTCGAAAGTCTATTTCCTGCGTGTGACATGTAGCTTTACTGCCTTTGCTTGCTACCACCTGTGTCTCATTGGATCCTCAAGGTCTCATTTCTCAGACAATCCAATCTACAACTGAGGCTGTTTTCAATACTGCATGCTACAAAGTGCGTACACTGATTTTGCAATAATTTAGTGTTCAGTAAAAAGCATCAAATGCACAATCGGTGGTACACAAGCAATTACACAATGATATGCAAGAAGTACCTGAATGGTTGGCTACTTTTGGGAAATTTTCCAATGTAAAATTGACCAGTCGTGGGGAAAGCAGCCAAAGCAGAGAGGTCCAGACCTCCCCTTCCCCAGCCAACTCCTCTGGCTCCTCCTGGAGGACGTGAGGGACATAATCTTCACAGCGTCTCGCAACTCTGCCTCAGTGCTTTCTCCCAGTTGGATGTGCCCAAGGCACATCCCAAGGTAGGCCACCAGGAGACATCCAAAACAGATGCCAGGAACACAACAGCTGGGTCCTCTCATTGTGGAGGAGCACCAGCTCCACTCTGGAGACCCTCTTGGATTGGTGAAGTTCCTACCCTATCTCGAAGGGAGTGTCCAGGCATCCTACAAAGGAAACTAATTTTTGCCTATTCTATTTGCAATCTCATTCTTTCAGTACCCATTTATTCTCATTCTTTCAATATTTACAGTAAACAGTGAGAGATGCCTTTTTGCTCCGCTTTCTCTTCACCACAACAGACCAATACACAGTCCACACCACCGTAGATATTGCACAGATCATCCTCACTTCTCCCAACCTGGAGAGGGCATTCCACCCTTTTCCCAAGAGAATCATTAACTCAGATTTTAAGGTGCTTCACACTCAGCTGAAAACCACTTTAGTGAGGATCCCCTCTTTAGGGGACCAGCAGGACCACATCATCCTCCAAAAACAGAGATGAAATCCTGATAACAGGATGGAGCCCCTCGACCCAGTGACAACCTGTCTCCCAGACAGAATATATTCCACAATTCAACGTGGCACTACAGCAGAATCCAGTTGGAGTGGTCATGTAACTGTTGTACTAATACAACCAGAGTCCATTACCCATATCCCCTTTTATCTCTGTTTTCATCATATTTTATCTTTTAGACTTAGATTTTCTTTAATGATTCTTTTATTTTTGCATTCTTTTTGCGTGCATATTTCACCTGCTTACTGCTATACGTTTTTCCGCCTATAGTTTTTGGTTCTTAAGTCACTTTTATTTAGGAGTACAGTATTTCAACAATTGCCTGCCTGCACTTACAATTTCTTTCTTAGATTTTCACTGCACTTACATTTTCTAATAATAGCTGTCATAACAGAGGCAGGCCCCTTTCATTATCATAATGTTTCAAAAATGTTTTAACTTAACATTTTGTTGTATTTAACAGGGACTACAGTAGAGAATTGTTCACCCTGAACCCTGTCAGTGATACATGTGGCTATTGATTTGATGGCCACCTCCTTCTCCTCCCAAATTAACTGAGAAAACCAAGAAAGAATTGATTTACCTCAAAACGTGATGAAGGGAGATGAGAGAAAAGTCGAGAGAGCAAATGAAAGAATGAGAAGCAGATAAAGGGAGGGAATGACTAAATTCTGTCACTGAAGGCAGAGCAGTGAGGAAATACGTCTATCAGGGGTTTTAATGGAGTGAAGGTACAATGACATGATAATACTGTGAAGGTTTAAAGAGCAGGATTATGGTAGCCTGGCTCACAATCCCAGTACTTTTCCTTTTTTAGATAATTAGTCTAGTTTCTCTGGATATGACTTTGATGCCTCTGGACATTAAAAAAAAAAACTTTAACAAAAGCAGACTAACAAAAAGACTGGTAGGAACAAAAGACATCCAGAGTGGCATGCAGAGAAGTAGGAATGATGAATGACTGTTATCAGATCAAAACTGCTATTAGCAATTCTGCAGCCAGTCCAGTTGGGAGAGGAGGTATGTCATGTCAGTGGAAGAGAGAAGGTCATGTCATGTGGGGACAGAAGGGTTGGATATATTATGCCCAAGGCCCATTTTCTTTCCATTTTCTTTACTTATGATTAGGCTGCAGCTGTCTTCTAAAACGTGCCATGATCATTTCCTTTAACTTATACTATTATGTCACTGCTTCTCGGCACACCGAGAAGGTGTCCTAGACATGTCCAGCTGGGAGGAGGCTACAGGACAGACCCAGGTTGTGCTGGAGTGATTATATGTCTCGACACGCCTGAGAAGGTCTTCTTATTCCTCAGAAGAGCTTGAAGAGGTGACCGGGAAGAGGGCTGTCGGATCTCATCAGCTTAGACTGCTGCCCCCTCAACCCAAACAGGGATAAGCACCCCTTGATGGATGGATGGAAGGATGGATGGATGGATAGTAGGATGGATGGATGGATGGATGGATGGATGGATGGATGGATGGATGGATGGATGGATGGATGGATGGAGCATTAGAGCATTGATAACTTAATGTAATAAATGGGATCTTTACAAAGCTTGCTTCACCTGAAAAGTCAAAGTGAAGAGTTTTCTTTTCCAACACACTTTTTTTTTTTTTTTGCCCTGAATTTTTTGCTCTCTGGTTTCAAGCTGCTCTAATCCTGTAATTGTGAACGGCTCAGATTGAGCTGAGAATCTTAAGCCACAATTCAATACTCGTGAAGGTTTTACATCTGCTTGCCTGTCGAGTGACTACATTGTGCTATAAGAATAAATGAACATCAAAGAGTTAGAGATCTGTCATGACCTTCATTCTCCGCCTGCCTGTTTGTGTGGCTGCTCCTCCGAGTCAATGCAAGACAAATATTTTGAAACAGCATTTGAAAATTATTTCCATTTTCAATACTTGTAGTTCTGATTATGACCTTCTACTTGGCCTTCATTTACTGCCCCTTATCTCCTTTCTTACCCTCACCCTGAGCTTATCTTTATTTAATTTTCTCTCTTCTCCTCTTTCATACCTTTTCCTTGTCTTTTACCTTCTCCATCCCTTCTGTCATGTAACCTTACTCTTTGCATTTCCCCACCTGCTTTTTATGTTTTCTGTCGTTATCAGCAAGGTTTATTCTCCATTCAGATAGCAGCTCACTATCACAGTGTGATGAATAATAACAAAATGTCACGGCAGAAACAGTAAGACTGCTGTGTTGTGATCACCTTTTGTGGACTACATGCATTTGAAAAGATTGTGTTCTGGCGAGGAAAACCTGATTCACAGACTCTCCTCATGTTTAGCCACATAAACTCAGAAGTGGAAAACATATCCTCCTCTTTCTCCTGCTGTGGTTAGAAAACTCGTTTAATTATTTCAATAACAAATTCTGCTCCTAGAAACCTATTTTCTATAACCAACATTTATTAATGATTCCTTAAAAAAACGGTGGAATATAATAAAATAAAATAATAACAAAAACATATTTTAGACTTTTGTGGAGCCAGTCCACTTAAAGTACAAAACTCCGTCATTTGTCCTCAGTAAAAGTATTCTGATGAAAATTTGTGAATAGAAAATTAGCATCTAAATTCACCTCATTTGTCATGGTGCATGCATTTCTGCTTGTAGTTAGGATTGTTCTGGGTTTCTTCTTTTCTTTGTGAAGCCTCATATCCATAATGTTATTTATTTCATGTCTTGCGTTATTTTTTGCGTCTCTGTTTCTTTTTATTTTCGCTGTTCAGCGCCTCATCAGCCACATCTGTGTTTATGTGTGTGTGTAGTCCTCAGTCTGTCTGTTTTGCGTGTCTGCTCCCCGGGTTTGTCCTTGCCTGCTCGGTTTTTGTGTGGAGACTTCTCTATTAGATTTTTCATATCTGCAGAATTTGGATTTTGTTGCCTAAAATAAAAGTTATCTGTAAAAGTTATTCAACTTCCTTGCAGCTCCAGCATTTGAGTCCTCCTCCTGCATTAGTTCAGTACAGTAATCTATTGCATAGTTTTGATACTTTCAAGGAGTCTATTAGGCTTTTCTTAAAACAGTATTAACTAATGTACCCAATAAACCCATAAAAACAGTTATGTAAGATTTATTTTGTATTAAATAAGATCAACAAGGGACTTTATTGTACTGCAAACTTTAATTTGTCAGCTTACTGTTTAATCTCCAAATACTGTCTTTGAATCGTGTTTCACTCACTGCCACTGAGTGTTTTTCACAAACATCCTTTTACAGGGAAATGACCAAACCAAAGTGGGAGTGTGCACGAAGAGGCCTGCAGCAGAGCCGACGGAGCCTTCCTCAATTCCTCAATGATAAAGTGACGCATGTGTCTCTTTGATGTCAGAGAGTATTATTCTGACTGTGGAAAAGCATACGCAAAGTTACACACACACAGACACTCGGAGTCATGGTGGGATCCTCAGGGAGGATTATGGGAGGGGTATTTTTAGTGTGTTGCAATTGGTGTCTCCAGGGAGACAGCGAGGCTGATGGAGGGATGGGAGTATCAGCTGCTCAATTAACTTCCTCTCTCTCTCTCTCTCTCTCTCTCTCTCTCTCTCTCTCTCTCTCTCTGAGTTTTGCACATGAGCTTCTTCCTACACAAATGAGACCCCATGTGACTTTCCAGAGGCCCGTGGCAGGAGGGCGCGAGTGTGCATCTGCTGTCTGCAGACTAAGCAGTATCTTCTTACCGCTCTCTGTCGCCGACTCTTCGTATTCGTTGGTAGAGGGCAGAGCAGGTACCAGAGGCTCCATGTTCATGATGAGGTTCTTATGGCTCAGCGAGTTGAAACTTCGACTCTGACCAAACTGCGCTCTACAAAAACACAAACAACCGTCTGTAGATCTTTTTATTAAATATTTTTTTTACAGAATTGCCTCATGAAATCTTGTATGTTTCCATCTCAATAACCACAGAATATGATGTGATATTTGTGCTAAGGTATCGTTTTTAATACATCTTACCTTCGCACTTCTGGTGGCTCTCTCTGAATTTTAGAGCTGGCTTCTATCACCTCCTTCGCAACTCTTCCACTAAAAGGAATAAACAACCATTTGGTGCATGTAAGATACAGACACATCACTGCTTTAAATGCAAACAGAATCGTCATGTTCAATTCAAATTCAATGGAAAAAGAACAAGTGAAAGATCAAAAAAACTTTGGGTGAAAAAATTACCTCATCAATTAATTACAACAAGAAAACACATGTGTATTTGAAAATCCACGAGGTCCATCCAAGCTCCCTCTGAGGTAAAACTTGATCATATATATGTTACTGGTGAAGGCTTACATAGTTCAACCTGCTGCATTATGTTTTTTATTTATTCATGCTGGTATAAGATTGGTGTATATTAGGAAAAACAAGACGGATGAGGAGCTCATAACATGAAGAACATGATTTTTGATTAATTTAGCTGATGTTGCTCGTAGTCAAAGCTATTTCTGTCTGGTTTCTGCCATTTGTCAACACCTCCACTGGTCAGATTCGTAATGCCACTGCAGCGTCTGCGTTCTCACTCCTCTTTTTCAGGGCCTGGAGAGGGCAACATCCTACTCATCAGTCTGTTGTTGAGATTTATGGTTAGGTTATAAATTAGAGGGTGAAATAAAACATCTGGTGTGTCACACTTGCACTTCAAAACACCAGCGGCGGTCAAATCAATACTGTGAGCTGGAAAATTCTGAAATCAGCTTGATCAGTGCAAGCTGTATACACACACTGTCCTCATTTCTGGCATATAAAACACATTTTTGCATTAGCATAAATGACCAATTCCCATATTTCAGTGCAAATATTGCCATATGGTTTTAGACTTTGCTGAGCCCTTAAGCCGGACTGCTTCAGCTAGCTGATGAAATGGTGCAGACAGGAGTGTGAGATAAAGAGCTTAGTCTGGAATGAGAGTCGGGACTAACATGGATGAAGAAACAGGCTTTCCTGGGACACCAGATCAGTAAATCACTGCAGATGTAGGTGCAGATGAAAGCTGAGAAGCAACATTTACACCCAACCAAACATTTTAAAAGTTTGCTTTGATGTGAAAATTGAAATCGTTTTTGTGCTTTTTAAAAACAAATAGTCTAGAGTTTGGAGTAGTTTGTTGAGTTAAAAAGTTCCAGTGTAAGTTATTTCCAAATAGCTTCCTTTGTATCTGTTTTCCGATTTTGCTCACAGTGATTATAACAAACTGTCATCGTCGTCTCCCGCACTACATCAACACATTTGAACACGAACTTCCACCTCACCTGTATCTGAACCTGCTGCCTTTGAAGAAGATGTTACTGCTGGAAACTGTTTTTATCTGACTCGACTTCGCACACCTGTCAGGGGGAAGAAAGATGAAACAAAAGAAATATATGTAATGAACTCGGCTGAGACTTATCATTTCACACACTCACTAAATAATAGTTTTAAATGTTTTCGTAAGCATGTGTTCACAGATCAGCCTCTCAAACCTTTATCTCTACAACCAAATCAGAGAAAATGTTTGAAAGAAAATCAGAACAACAAATAAAAAAAATAAAATAAAAAAAAGTACTCTTAATACTTTTATCCATTTCATATTTACACATAAATGTAATCTCAATAATTAATAAACATCTATTCCTGCTTTCCAGACCTGCAACACCTCCCTAAAGTTTGGATGGTGACGCTTTCACCACTTTACAACAATACCATTCGTTTTCTGGACACTTAAGAGGCTGCAGGTATTGACAGCAACAATGAACCAATTCAGGTGTTATTTGGTTTCATTCTTCCATTAAATGCACCTTAAAGTGTACGACAGTACGGGGACACTGCTGCATATTGAATTTCTTCACACCTACTTTATAAAAGGAAGGTCAGGACTGCAGGTACGCCAGTTCATTTCCCACACTCTCTTTTTTTTTTTTTTCTCATTGGATTTTTTTTAATCCCATTTTAACTTTTCCTGATTTGGGGTTTTAGTTAAGTTGAATTATTTATGTGAAACCAAACCCCAGAGCAACTTAGCTGGTGCCAGGGCCCAGACACACACCTCTGGTCTTCTTCATGGGTGAGTTTGTGCAATGCTCTGGTCAGCCGCCATTTACAAACTCAATTTACTCTGATTTGATTTAGCAGCTCAGATGCATGTCTGACATCTGAGATGACATCTATCCCCACTGTCTCTGTCTCTCTCTCAGAGATGTACAAGATGCTGGCAATGTCCTGGGTTAAACAGACTAGCAACTATCACCACAGCAGACACACTACAAACTGCTTTCTCATATTCCGAGAATTAAACAAATAATAAAACAAAAACAAAAAAACTTTATGTATTTCACGAAGAAATTGTCTCATTACATCAACAGTAAAAAAAAAATATGTAAAAGAAAATCAGAATTACTGCAGAGCAGATCTCCCTGGGTTTCACTCTTGCAGCATCTTAACCCTCTTTACAACTTCTCAATACTGTATACTTGGTTGTTTATTGCAGCAATCTATTATTTTTATTCTTATTTTTTCTCTCAAGGCCAAACGTGAACTTAATGAAATTGAACTAAAAAATATCATATGTATTATTGTGATCGGATTTCTCTCTGCATCAGAAAGGGGCGTGGCCAGAAAAAGTCTGGATTCTTGATTTCTGCAGCAACACCAGCAACGTCATCACAAATGTTGCTGTTATGTTTTTAATTAGTCCATTAACCTGCTTTATCTGCTATTTTCTTTGAACCCTCACCAAAGTAAAATTTTTATCCATGCCGGTTGCTCACTCCCTTACAAACCCCATTGATCACAGGCAAAAGCAGAGTTTTAGTCCCCGCTGTCACGCTGAAGCGTTTACACAAGATTGTTTCCATTCCTGCTGTGCCAGCAGGGTCAATAGTCTTTGCAGATCTGAGCAATGGCCTCGGAGCACTCACCTGCTCCCCAGTGAAGGACGGCAGCCTGCTCTTGCAGGCCCACTGAGGGCAAGGAAAAGGATGTAAAAGGCTGCTAATGTGATAAAAATAAATGTGAAACTGAAAGACTTGTTCACAGAAACAACACTTTAAATAAACATAAGAACTACCAGAAGATCAGAGCTGTCTAAATCAATTTCTCATATATGCTTTAGATTTTCTGATAGAAAAGTCATTTTGGGGAAAAATGATCCCCCCAGTCTCACAGCAAATTCAGTTAATGTATCGTGCTTGCGTGTGTGTGCAGACACACTTGTAAAAGGCCTGATTTTCTACGCCGCACTTCCATAGGTGTTTGCATGCCGCAGGGGTTGAAGTGTGAAATGTCAACACCAGTTTCTTCTGCAAAGAAAGCAACAGACACAGAGAAAAACAAAATGATTACAAAAAGATGTGTGAATAAGGAAAAGTGCTGAACACAATGTGAGGGAGCTGTGCAAAAGTGCTGACCCACAGATCACAAGCTGCAAACCGGCAAGGTATAAAAAAGATATAGAGGCTTGGCCACAGTGTTCAGGAGTCAAAGGGCTTGTAGCTTGAAAAAGAGCTGTCTTTATGTACTAGGAGGAGGGATTTATTCCTGTACATGTTTAGTTTTTAGTCCTGCACGTCTGGTAACATGAGATACCAGATCGATGCCACTCAAAGGCGGGGTTAGAGGGTGAGCAAGAGTCAGAGATGATGCGATGAAATCAATAGTATGGGAGTGAGTTACTGGAACACAATATAAGGCAAATGTCACAGTTATAAATTTCTGAAGCAGAGCAGACAGCGTTAATATAAAATGTAAAGCTTTGCACTTATTCCATACTGTTCTTTTTGATCACTATGATGCACAGCTCCCTCTTTATCATGCACCATTGGTATAAAGTACACGCATGGGCTGCATGGCCTTTATGTGTGTGCTGTCACATGTGTGAAAGAGCCAGAAAATATTTTTTGGATAATTTGTCTGGAATCCCTTTAGCTGACAAGCAGAAGTGCTTTAAAAGCATGACCTTGATCATTTATAATGTTGATTTAAAGGCTCACAAACACATTCACACACATTATTACACAGATTATTGAATGTAAGAGCCTTAACAGCAGTTACAGAAATAACTAGATATAATCAATGCTTCAAAACTGAAATACATTAGTTTTCAGTTTTTATTGCAACAGTCTTTGAGAATTTGCAAGTAATTTATTCTTCACATTTATCAAAAACAAATTGTATAAATATATATTAATATATATATATATAAATACCTATCAATGCTTTCTTGAAAAAAAAAAAAAGTTATTTTAAATGAATGCAGCATCATCATTTAAGAAGGAAAATGTTTTCCAGTAGGTCAGCGTCAGTCTGAACTGCAGATGGGCCAATTTAATATCCTTAAAATTTTACTGAAGATTCATGATGTTGTAATATCTGTAGAATGTGATCAGGCAATGTCTTGCTGAAATAAGCAAGACTGTCCCTGACAAAAATATGTCATTTGGATAGCAACATATGTTGATTTAAAACACCACTTTTAAAGTTCCTTCTGCATATCTGGTGCTGTCACAAACTATCGGACAGTTTTCTACTTTACCTCAGTACGTCTTGAATAACTTGATGCCCTCAGAAGGTTTTTGGATTTTTTTTTATTTTTTAAATTTTTTTTATGGATCCAGTGATAAACTAAGGTCAGTGATAATGGGTCTGGTCCAGAGCCTGTGCAGCGCTTTTCCCTATCTCATATTTGAAGGGCAACTTGTTTAGTTTTCTTGTTCCCAAAGTAATATTTTGTGGAAACATTTGTTTGATAAGCTATATCATATATTTAGTTTAATGTAGTCTATGAGACATATATGAAGAAAGTCAAAATAACTGTGATATTGTTTGTTGGTTAGTGATGCTCTAGTATAGGTTACAGAACCCCCAGCTAGCTCTCCTTCCTGGTTGTCTCAATCAGGATCAGGCTCCCCGGACACTGGAGTACCAGACCAGTGGAGCGACAGTGATGGAGCCTTGATAGATCCCACTCAACAGGCACAGGAACTGTGCGGTGTAATTCAATAATTGGTCTTTTATTTTCCTCTAGATTTACCCTCCCTCCCGCACTGACAAGTCTGCTGCTGCGAAACACAGCATCTCTTTTGCAGTGTGTAATATGACTACTGTAATCGCCCATCAAGGGTGTGTTTTCTGTGTCTGGTCAGTTTCATTCAGTTTTAAAAATGTCACCTTTAATGTTGTTACAGTCTAATATAAGATGGCAAACGTTACAGGGGTTTTACAACAACATTAGCAGTTATTAGCCAACATTAATAACTCACTATTAAAGCAGCTCAGTCATCCTCTGGCTTCTATCACACAGCAAATTGGCTAATTGCCAGTATTGCTCCTTTTCTGGATGCATATTGATCCCATAATAAGGAGCTTGCTATGTGTGTGTATTAACATTTTGATCTCCAAAGTCAGGAGACTGGTCCTCCTGATGATACTTAACCTCCGAGCCCCATTTCTTTTAAAAGTGGTCTCAAAGCTTCCCTAATAAAAAGGCCCTAAATGTTCAGTTGCATGTATAAAGATTCATTCCTTCATTCATTCCTTCATTCATTCATTCATTCATTCATTCATTCATTCATTCATTCATTCATTCATTCATTCATTCATTCATTCATTCATTCGTTCATTCGTTCATTAATTCATTCATTCATATTTGTTTTATTCCAAAAACCTATTTTTTTCATGTTCCTATAAATATTTTTTTTTTTAAATCTGTCTACATATATATTAGTGCCTAGTACCATGATTTGGTAAAAACCTTTATTTATGACATATATATATATATATATATATATATATATATGAATTTAATCTTGCAGGAGATGTTTTCTTAAAGTGCATTAATGTGTGTGAGTCCTTCACTGTTCCTCTTCATCAGTCTAGTCTAACAAATTTTATTAATATTTGGATTCCATATTCTGACAGACAGGACTATAATCACCAAAGTGAAACATGAAAGGATGGTACTACTAGAAAGACAAGACAGTGATGGGTGCAGTGTGTGTAGTGTGGTGACTTCTGTAATGTTTCTGTTGTGTTCCTATATTTAAAGTCGCTGAGGATGTTTTCAAACTGTAAGGTGTACTTTAAAGCAGCACTGAAGCTCACAGCTACCCACATCTCCTCCTATCATACAGAGATTTCTTTTGATCCTCTGAATTTTAAGCTCATGTAATCTACAGGTGACAATGATGACAATCTTGGCAAGTTTACATTTGACAATCCTTATGCTACAAATGTTAAATTGTTTGCTGATGCTTTCCTTGTCAGTGAACGCTTCCTTGTCTTACTTGAGACGCTGAGCATGTATATCTTAATTTTTATGAGCTATTTTTATTCCTAATCTTGTTACTGACCTGTTTTCCATTAACTTAATTACTTGAGAAGAGATGAGTGGGTGAGATGCTCCAACAGCTGTTTTTATTATTAGCATTACACTAGTGCAGTTTTTTTGTTGAACCTGTCTCTCGTTTGAAAAATGTAGATTAACAAAATTTCCTTCTGAGCGAATGCGCCAAAAGGTAGAAACAGACAATCATTTGGAAATAAAAATAACACTAGATCAAACTGCTTGTAAAGAGGAATTCAAAGTAAGTGTTATTTTTCCAAACCCACAATAAAGTTGTTATCAGCTCAAGGTGGGAAAGGTACACACAGTGAAAGACGGAGAAGGAAATCGAGATGTGATCAGTTACACGGTGGACAAAAATGCACAATTCTTATGCAGATACATAACTTTCTGAGATTATATAAGTGTACACACTCACACCTACAGATGTGAAGACACGATCAAAATGAAGAAATCAATAAATTCCTGAACAGTGTTTAGTATAACATACAAGACCCAGACACAACTAAACTATAGATTATGCATCATAATACTGCAGAATCTACAGTTTAATGACGATGAAAGTGTAATGATGGTGGAAAACTGTTCTTTTTAATTAACACTCAAAATAACTGTTTACAGTAAAAAAAAAACATAGCTTAAATTTAACAATCTGACAAAAGACATGACAAAATTACATCACAATGACATTACATAACATAAATTAAGAAAAAAAAAAAAATAAAAGAAAAAAAAAAAAAAAAAAAATATATATATATATATATATATATATATATATATATATATATATATATATATACTTGTCGTGTGTGTGTGTGTTTCTCTGATCATCAACTGAAGTGAGGACAGGGCTGCAGGGAAAGGTGTAATATTGAAGATTTGTGTCACTAATATTGCTCATATTTACTCACCAGTGATGACTATGTTTACACACAAAAAGAAGAGACAGAAACACAAATAGAAAACTGAATCTTCAGCCCGTCATGAGTTGCCAAACAGACAAACAGGCAGACTGACAAGCTAAGCAGCGATGAATGAGCTGGTTTAAGCTGTAATTGAGAAAATAGTTATGAGGTAGATTGAGACGACTCGGCTGGTTGGTAGATAAAAGCGCAAGTTGACTTCAGATTCAGTCATCTCAGTTTTAACAAAATTAAGTATGCAGATATGCAAGGCTACCAAGCTGCTGCTCAATATCTACCACAGCTCTGCTGGATGATTAACATCAAACACACAGATGAAGCTTGTGTCCCAAATTCAAGCTTGTTTTTTCTTCTTCTTCTTCTTTTTTTTTTTTTTTTTTTTTACCAGATATACCAAATTACGTTACTCTAAGATGCAATAAGTCTCTTATTTGGGCCACAGCCAGCACATGATGTGAGTGAGGAGATTAGTCGTAACACACCCACCATCCTGTTACAGTGAATCCTTCCTGTTAAGGAGATCTGAAACAGCGGCACACATAACCAGTGTGTGTGATGGTGGAAAGGATTAAAAACAGTACAATTTATCTGACACGACCATTACACAGATGATAATGAAAAGGGAGAGGAAGAGGGGAGGACAGAAAGAAGAGAGAAAATGAACGACGCAGAGTTCAATTGTAGTTTATAAAGAGTCACAAACACAAACTGATTTTAAAAATGAACACATGTAACTGTGCAGCGTCCAAGTCACAGTGTTTTCCCACAGGAATAGAAATGTTAGAGGCCGGGATTATCAAATCAGCATGATGACATCAGCTTTTTTCATCACCGTGACAAAGAAATGGCACATCACGTATTACTCATCATTTGCAACCTTTGAGAGACAAACGCTCACCTCTTTCTGGATACCAATGACGTAAAAGGTTTTCCCCTCAAACTTCAGCTTGCTAACATCAGACCTGCAATGGCCACAAAGAAGATATTTTCAATAAATGTCACTGATAATGTTTATGATAAAGAAGTAAACTTCCAGTGACTTAAATTGGTTTACATAAAATCATCCCCATATGCTGCCAAGCATTCTCAGCATAACCAAGTTTAAGAAATTATTACTTTATCTTCTTATAATCTGGTTATGAGTTTTAAAGGCTGAATATCTTATAAACTGTATGACTTATATGCATGAGAAATAATTTTTTATTAAGGTTTCTTCTTGTGTGTACAGTACAAGCATTTTTCCGAGTTTAAAAGCTTTTATTTAAAACTGGGAAACAAAACTGTACCATTTGAGAAGGTGAATCCTCTTGTTTCCTTGGAAGACCACAAAACCTGTGGCCGTAAACCCGAGAAAGGCAGTGGAGCCTGTAAAGTCCTGAAAACACACACAAACACACAGATTATGTGATACAGGAGGTCAAACAGTACTAAGGCAAATGGGGCACCAGAAATCTCTGTGGTACAAAAAATGATATGATTGTTTCAAACTTCAACTGTCTAACCAACGGACATCAAGTACATACTGAGCAAATGCAGACTAGGTGGAGTCAGTTTCATGTAGTGAGGCTAAAATGAAAAAAATTACACATCACAACATGCTCCTGTTTCTCCCTCACATCTTTATCGGGTCTGTGTATAGTACCCTCGTTCTCCAATCTGTTCTCCGCATTTTTGTTCACAGTTATGTAAATCTTCACATCTGTAAATGGCTAATCCTACAGTCCTACAGGAACAGTTATCAAACAAATCAGTGGAGGAAGGGGATCCTCTTCAGTAGACAGAATATAAATATCAGTTTGGATATGTATGAAAGCAGATCCCTATTTTTCATACTTCTGCCAAAGCAGATACAGTGTAATAAGAGTATGATCAGAAATACATACATATGTACATATGTGAATGTATATTTGTACACATACACACTCATACATATATCTATATATCTAAATGTATATGTGTGTGTGTGTGTGTGTGTGTGTGTGTATATATATATATATATATATATATATATATACATATATATACACATATATATATATATATATATACATATATATACATATATATATATATACATATATATATATATATATATATATATATATATATATATATATATATATATATATATATATATATATTTTTTTTTTTTTTTTTTTTTTTTTTTTTTTTTTTTTTTTAACTGAGATTTCTGATATTGTTCCTGGGATCTGCTGGGGCTACTCTCCCAGCTTGGATGACGAGGCTCCAAGTGCTCCCACGACTACTGGCACCACTGCTGTCTTCACCTTCTACATCTTCACTATCTCTTCCTTCAACTCTTGATACTTCTCCAGTTTCTCCTGTTCCTTCCTCTTGATATTGCTGTCACTTGGGATGACCACATCAATCACTACTGCTCTCTTCTGGAGTTTGTCGACCACCTCTATGTCCGGTTGGTTAGCCATCACCAGTTTATTGGTCTGGATCTGGAAGTCCCACAGGATCTTTACTCTTTCATTGTCCAGCACTGGTGGAGGTATCTCCCGCCCCGACTTTGGGACTCCAAAATGTACGCCCTATAGACGCATGAACACCCACCATGCAACTGATTATTCCTGAAATTATTTCATCTCCTTGTCACTGCAGACTCAGAAATACTTACCAGGCCAACTTGGTATAAATTGCCTTTAACCATTATTACATAGTTCCATCTTGTTTCGTTATAGTCTGTTTTCAGTGTTCTGCTTTCTTTTGTTACTTATTTTGCATGTTTTTTGCCAAGGTTTGAAGGGTTGAGGAGCATATTCATAGAGAAAATATTCTATATTCACAAAGGGTGAATATACAATTGAGATCTGAGTTGGAACAATGTAAACATCGTGCCTTTCACTGGTTGACAAGTCAGGAAAAAAAAAGAAAAGAGAGAGGAAGATTATATGAACATAAACATAAAAATCTGTCACCACAAGCCAAAGTGTCAAGGGGGTCTGACAGTTAGGCTCCATTCAATTTCATCTTCATCCCACTTGCATCAGTCATCCCACTTGCCCAGAAACAGAGTTCACTGACCCGGGGCAAGTGGGTGAGCGTTAATGTCCAGCCCTGCACAATGATAGCACCACCACAGTCAAACCTCAGGGGAATCAAATAACTTTAAACAATCAACAAGTGCACTGATTCCCGACAGTGGTCGCTTCTGAAAAACAAAAAGATTTCTCTGGTTTACCATGATAATGTTTCCAGAGGGACAGAAAGTCGAGGAAGTACCCTAAACGTTCATTACAGACTACAAACTTTTGTACAGACTACAAAACCCTCATCATCAAACCTCTGCAACATCAGTTCTGAAGTTTCACATTAATCACAAGCATAAATAAATTGAAATTGTATGTTTAATATACTAAATAAGGTAAAGGTAAAAAAGTCCGGAGATGAATATTCTTTTATATGATGATGATGTTGAGTTTATGTTTTGGACACGACCGACTCGAAAGCAGTGTTTGCACCGTTATTAATAAATTGTTTTAGTTACATCTTCAATTTATTTCACCACATTTAGTTCATATATAAGCAAGAAGGTTCCTGGTTCGATTCCCGGCCCAGTGGGTCTTTCTGTGTGGAGTTTGCATGTTCTCCCCGTGCTTGCGTGGGTTCCCTCCGGGTACTCCGGCTTCCTCCCACAGTCCAAAAAACATGCATGTAAGTTAATTGATCGTTCTGAAATTCTCCCTAGGTGTGAATGTGAGTGTGCATGTTTGTCTGTCTTGTATGTGGCCCTGGATGGACTGGCGACCTGTCCAGGGTGTACCCCTGCCTTTCGCCTGATGCGTCGGGATAGGCTCCGACAGACCCCCCTGACCCGGAAACGGATAAAGCGGGTATAGATAATGGATGGATGGTTAGTTCATATATATCTATATATAGATATATAGATATGTATATATATAAAAATGACTCTCTGGGTACTTTAGAGAAAACATTAATTCAGTCGAATTCAAATAAATTAGTTCAGATATCAGACACCATCTCGAAAGCTTTTTTTGTGCTGGTCGGAGCCCTGGGAAACCCAACATTCTTTACTGTTGCAGTACAGAATGAAAAATAAAGTTGTGGAAGAACAAAAACTTAAATGCTTGTGACAGCAAATATGAAAATAGGCAGTGTTGGGAAGTTAATTATGAGCTAAAAAAAAAGCAAGAATCTCACAGCTACAGAGCTAACAGCTTCTTCTGGCTGGTAATGGTTTTCTAATCTTCATCAATATTATCAGTGAAAATTAAGGAAAAACATGATATTTCTGTCACTAGATGATTGTCATTTTCTGTCATGTAATTTTTGCAGTTCAGGATAATGATTTCCGAATTACATTACATCATCTAAGTTTATAATACACAATCTGAAGCGGGAGATACTTCTCCAAAGTTGAGTTAAGAGAACAAAAAAACCCATCTGAAGATCATTTCAACTGCACGTTTACATCAGACATTTGGGCATCTGATGTCCACATTAAGTCTAACTTTCTAATAATCTAGTCCCCAAAGATGACAGACTGTATTTCTATTTTTTTTTCTTTTTGTATTTTGAATAAATAATCAACTTTACCGGGTACCTGGAACACAGAGTGGAAAATCCAAGTTATTTATGGTCAATGTTTTTTAAAGTTGAACATTCCCTTAAAACAAAAGTTACAAACCAGTTTCATCTATTGTTAATAACTGTTCTTAGACATAATAATTGCAGGTCAAACTTTGAAAACACTGTGAAATTGCAGTTCAGTAAATGTATTTACATCCATTTCAACTCAATAAACAAATAAACAACACTTCAATTGACAAGTGAGTTAAAGTTTACCTTGCATGGGTGTGGGTCAACTCCATAAGTCTCTAGGCTGTGAGCCCTTTGGAGCATGTTTAACTCTGCTAATGCAGCACATTGGCCCCTAAAACAGAGGAGAAGGATTTTTAGACAAACAATTTATAAGAAAATAAAATTATTTTATTATTTACAGTCTTCCAGTCACATTTCCGGCCACATCACAGCATTGAGACAGCTCTAGAAAAAAGGTTCTTAATGACATCTGCTCCAATGCGGATAGTGGCAACATTTCAGTCTTGGTCTTACTAGATCTCAGTGCTGCAGTCGACACGCTCGACCATGACATCCTAATAGACCATTTGAAGTACTGGGTGGGACTTTCTGGCACCACACTTGCATGGTTGAAGTCCAATCTAAAAGACAGGGACTATTTTGTGTCTTTGGGTAACTATAAATCACATGTGGAGTTCCTCAAGGTTCAATTCTGGGGCCTCTGTTGTTCAACATCTATATGTTCCCACTCGCTCAAATTATGAAAAAGAACAAAGTGAGAGACTAGGAGACTATTATCCAATTCAACCATAGATCAAATGCATTGTTCAAATTAAAGAAAGGATGTGCCAGAATTTTCTTCAGTTAAATGAAGACAAAACAGAAATAACAATTTTAGGTGCCAAGGCACCAGAAATCGGGGAATGGTTCTGGACTCAGAGCTGAATTTTAACAGCCATATTAAGGTAGTAGTAAAGTCAGCCTTATTATCACCTAAAGAAAAAAACTTGTCCATGCTTTTTATCTTCAGTAGACTGGAGTACTGTAACACTATTCTTGCGGGTCTCCATCAAAATCCATCAAACAGCTGCATCTGTTAGTTCAGAACGCTGCTGCTCAAGTCCTCACTAAGACCAAGACAGTGGACCATATAACTCCAGTTCTTAGAGCTTTACACTGGGTTCCTGTTTGTCAAAGAATAGATTTTAAAATCCTGCTGTTGGTTTATAAATCTCTGAATCGTTTTGGGCCAAAACACATCTTCGATCTCCTGGTCCATTATGACCCAACCAGAACCCTCTGGTCACCAGGGTCACGCGTACTTGTTGTACCTTGAAGTTAGAACCAACAACGGTGAGGCAGCCTTCCGCTTTTATGCTCCCCGCCTGTGGAACAAACTCCCAGAATTCATCAGTCTATCTTTAATTTCTGCTTACAAACTATTACTTTTTAATGCATTTTTTAAGTTCTTTTCATGTAAAGCATTTTGAATTGCACACAAATAAACTTGCCTTGCCTTCCTTTACATTTTCTTAGAAGCTTCTCATGTTCTCAAAAACGTGTTAAACATTTGAAATAACAAGCTTTGCTTGAGTGTGTGTTCTTGGCCTGTTGTAGGTAAGGAAAGTCATCCAGGAAATGTATAAAAAGTGAAATAAGTAAACTGAAATAATGTATAGTTTTGTTATCCTAGTCATGTATTTTGTTTTCATATAGAGCTTTTACTAGGCTGTCCACCATGTGACCTGCCTTTAGAAGTGTAAATTGTTATATAGCGAGACATCAAGTTCCACTGCATGGAAAGGCAAAAGTTGTAGGTTAAAGTTTATGTTGTAAAGATGGACCGTGTTTTGTTTTAGACCAGCTTATAAGTTCTGGGGTTTACCTAATGGATGAAAATTGTATGGACAAAAGACCACAGCACTACAACTACTACAACTACTACAACTACTACTACTACTGCTACTACTACTACTACTACAACTACAACTACTACTACACCTACTACTACTACTACAACTACTACAACTACTACTATAACAACTACTTCTACTACTACTATAACAACAAAAACTACTACTACTATTACAACTACTACAACTACTACTAGATGCTTTTTTCCAAAGCGACTTACATCTGAGAAAACAACACAAGCAAGAAATCCAGTAGGAGGGTGCAGCCTGGATAAGTGCTGGTCAGGCTGCTTGAGCCCAGTTGGACACAGGTGCTGCCATGCTAGTGCTAGAGATTTGTTTTTTCCTTTTGCACCCTTCAACAGTCCCTTTACTCAGCAAAAACTAGGTCTTAAATTCACCATCATAATATCATCTTGGCACAAGTGCATGCAGCTTTCTCAGTGCTGAGTCATGCAAAGAGCTGGACAAAGCTATCTCATTCTGATGAGCAGAGAAGTTCAACTAAATGCGAAAATGCTCCTTAAAGAGTTGAGTCTTTAGCTTGCTCCTAAAAGTAGGTATGGACTTTGCAGATCAGAGAGAGTTTGTTGGGTCATTCCACCATCTGGGAACAATAGCGGAAAAGAGTCTGACTACTTATTTTACACCATGTTGTGGTGGAAGCACCAGGCGTCTTTCACTGGCTGAGCGTAGCTGTCGAGAGGGAGTGTAGTGCTGGATGAAGGAGTAAAGGTAGGCAGGAGCCGTTTGGGTAATTGTTTGGTAAGCCAGAAGCAGAGATTTGAACTTGATTCGCACTGCAACTGGAAGCCAGTGCAGAGAGATTAGCAGCGGAGTGACATGAGCTCTCTTCAGATGGTTGAAGACCAGACGTGCTGCTGCATTCTGGATCATTTGCAGAGGTTTAACTGAGCACGCAGGGATGCTGACCAGTAAGGAGTTACTGTAGTCAGTGCGTGACATGACCAGAGCCTGAACCAAGAGCTGTGCCGTATGTTCTGTCAGGTAGGGTCGGATTTTCCTGATGTTGTAAAGAGCAAATCGGCAAGACCGGGAAACAGAGGCAACATGGTACTTTAAAGGTCAGCTGGCTGCCAGCTGGCCGTGAGGTGGACTACTTCTCATGAAGACTCCTAACATATGAATCAGCTTCCAAATTGCACACAGACACGGATGTGGAGATAAACATACATTTACAAATGTTAATTTCATTCAGTGTCTTGACAATAGAATTCCCCTGAAATCTCCAGATCTCATTATCCTGGAGGCTGTTAGTCCTGTCAGGCGGACCCATAGGGGCAGACAGAGGGCGCTGGATTTTTATTTGTCAGGTGAGAAATGTAGGATTTGTCTTTGATGTTTTGTAATCCATGTAAGTGTGACGGTCTCAAGCGAAGCAATTAATCAGAGCAGTGATACACAAACCTCCAAAGGGAAGTGCCAAGCTTTATTTTATATAATGAGAGCTTATAATTTAAGATCTCACTCTTTCCAAACAGAATGCATGATGTTACTGAAATGTTTTTTCACTTAGATGTATGCAAAGACATGTGGATACAATTATCACTCCCTTTTTAATACACTGTTTTCTTTTCTTTTTTTGCACATTGTATTTAATTCCACAGTTAGGGGAAAAGGTTCAGACTAATTGCTGTACAACTGACACCTGTACCTGCCAGGGTTTGTTGTTCAGTGGATCTGTGTGATATACCGTAAACCTACAGGAGAAATGTCTACTTGCACGCAATATGTTCAAACAAAGCTTCGCTAAATTAGTTCATCCCCACTCACCTGCAGATTTATTTCAGGTTTCATTCACTTTCAACAGAATGTAAAGCATATTAAAGTCACAATGAAACATACTGTATATCTCTGGGTGTCTCACAATTTTGTTTATAGTCAGAATGACAGACAGAGTAGGGTTATTGCAGTAGCGATGTCGCTGTCGCCAGTTCTGATAAGACATATCACTGAATTAAACTAATAACACAGATGCTGTTCCAGACAAAACACAACCACATCAGACATACAAAAGACATCTTTTTGTGTACCTGAGCTCATTCTTGTGTATCTCCATAATCTTTCTCTCCAGTTTGAGGGACTGTTTCGGGAACAGCTTGAAGTCTCTGATGTAGTCAGATGGATGCTCCTCTGGGTCGTAGTCTCCGAGCTCGGCTGTGAGGAAGTGGGGATCATTACATCTACATTTAGTGATTTAGCAGATGATTTTATTCAAAGAGACAATCAGGAATAACAATCAAGCTTCAGTACGATGAGGAGCTTTGGCCTATGCACTGAGCAGGCTGCTAAATATATTTAAATAACAGATTCAAAATGCAGTATTTGCACAAGAGCAAAGTGAGTGTGAGCTGTGATTGCTGCGACATTAACGGTGTTAGGAGAGGACGCATCATCTAAAGAGATGAATCTTCAGAAGATCCTTAAACGCAGAGAGGTATGATTCTCCTCCAACAACATTAGGACTGAATGTACTGGCTGAAACGAGCTTGTGTGACGGTAGTGGTAGTAGCTGTGTGCAGACCTAGCTGTTAGTCTGTAGGCAAGCATTAGCACCTTAAAATTGATTTGGGCAGCCATGGGTAGCCAGTGCACTGCAGTTCAATGAGTAATGAAATGACGTGTAGTTTTAGGTTTCACAAACAGCAGCTGTACCGCTGCAGGCTGGACTGTCTGTCAGGCTTCCACAACGCATGAAGGGGGACCTGCTGGATGAGCAACACAGCAGTCGACCAGGAGTTGGGCGGCAAGCTGAGTCAGACGCAGCCTGATTTTCCTGATGTTGCAAAGTACAAAGTGACATGGCGGGGAGACACATGCAACGTGGTCTAAGAAGGTGGTCGTGAAACTATTTCTTAATCAAGACACATCAGTTACTGCTAATTTTATTGCAACTTTTGATAGCTGAAGACATTAATTATTTTACAATATTACGTTATATAATAACAGCACTATATTGTGTTAGAGCTGTATTGAGTGTACACATAGGTAAGTTTTAGAAAGGTTGAGTTCAAGATGCATCCTCAATATGTGTTCTTGTGGGTTCTTGCATTGTTGTGGAACGTCAACACCTGCAACCGAAGTACTGTTCCAATCTAAAGAACGCCGGAGGAAATAGCCAGATGTGCTCTCGCTCCACCCATTTTATCAAGGATGCATCCGGCAGAGGCTTGTGTAGACATGAGATGAAGCATCTCAGAATGCATTTGACGCCAACAAGGGAAAGTAATAGAGGAGTAACTATAAAGGTATAATTTACTTTTTGCTTGAAATTGTTTTCATGCAAGAATATAGGTATTATAATTTCATATTTGTGGTAACGTTATAAACATAGAGTGAACTTTAAATTTTTTCTTTTCTCTTGTACACAGCTTATAACGCAGCTGACATACAAGGGCGTAAAATCAATTAAAAACCCATCGTGTAAAGTTATGGTTATAAAGACTTGAATGGAAACATTAAACAGGTATGGCCCATTCTCTCACTCCCATTGTTGTACTGCTGAGGGTGTTTATTTTTATAGTTAATTAAACAGTTTAGACGTTATGTGTACAGTGCAATGCGTGTTACTCTGTTGGCTATGACCTGACGTCATCAAGATGCGTTCTCGCGTCCTCCAAAGTAGATTCTCCCGACTCATACTTATAAGTACGCACTTCCGTTCTTGAGAATTGAGAAACAAAAAGTGTGAAAAGCCTTAACTTTGAGAGTCTTTCAACCGCCTACCAGTGAGCTTCAGAATAGTTCTCAAAATATCAAATGAGTCCTTTAAAATCTGATCAAACAAATTTGTGTTGTCAGCACAAAATTGAAGGATATACTTTCTGTTATATCCAGCATTCGTGTTATATAATTATCCCCACAGCTTAAGCATTTGGTTTAGATAACCCGGATGGAATACCCCACTATTCACTGACTCCAGTGCACACTCCTAACCGGCACTAATTTGTCTTTAATACCCATTCCTAATTAACAATTGTTTTAAAGGTTAAATCAAAAACTTGCCTGGAGTTTAATTAAACATTAATCTTCAAACTATTCTCCGGCTCTATAATCAACACCCCGGCACTGTGGGACAGGGACCCGTCCTCGTTATCAGAGCAGCCAATGAGACAGACAAGCTCCGGATTGAGATAACTCAGTCAGTCACACTCCGCTCTCTGGGGACATGAGCCAATCAGAGAACGTTCGCACAGCTCAGCACTTTGTGCATCAGCCAGAAAGGTTCATTTATATGCTACACCTCAGTTAATTCTTTTCTTAATCTATTTTAAATCAATTGGATTTGTACCTTGATTCACCAGTTATTTCTTACTATGTTATTTTATCCAGTTCATATAATTCTCTTGGTGTTTGAAAATGTAGGATTACAACATCTCTGTGATTAACTGACATCCAGTCAGTTGAGGAGGCAGAGGTCAGGCATATGGGGTAACTGATTGATGATCAAACTTACTGATCTACCCTCAACAGAGAATATTTGCAGTGCTTTCAAGCAAAAAAACATGCCAATAACCCCAGTGCAAGCCCCAGGACATGTTTCTAGAAAAAAGGAGAGAAAATAACATCTGAAACATCACCTTAAAGTGTAAGTGTTTTAAACTGAAAGAATGGTGGCATTGCAAAGTTGTAAAAACTCCCAACTCTGATCTAAATATGTTCCAAGCATAAATGACAAAAGTTGATGTATTTCAACAAAATAAATTAAGCGGAACACACAAATTAAAACCCCATCATATCGCTTGGTTTTATATTGTATGCACAAATATGAAAGCCAAAGTAAATGTAAGAATCATGGCTATTTTTTTCCTTTTTTGGGAATGCATTTGTGAAACACTTAAATCAGATCCACTGTCACCAATTCTGTCTAAGATTATGTAGATGTTAGCAGACTTACCCTGCACGATGCATGCTCCCAGATATGCAGCATCAGCAAAAGGGCAGAGGAGACGACCATGGTAGATGTCTCTCTTCAGCTGGAGGTACAGGAGATACCTGGAGACACACACACACACACACACACACACGCAAACACACACACGTACACACAGAACAGCTGACACTCCCACCTTTGTGCTTCACATCTGATATTTAACTAGAAAGCTCACTTTGTGTATAGTAAAGCCTTGAACAGCAGAAAAAGTTCACACATACATCTTCAACCTGTAAATTTAATGTTTACTTTGGTAAAATAAGTAATAATTATGATATGCGCAGATATAAACAGTAAAGTATCACAAATCCTAAATGATAATCTACACTGGACTTTCAAGATCATATTTTCAAATATATTGTTATTAAAATTCATAAAGTCAATAACAGAATAATAATCTGACTCTGGTGATAATGAAAACGAGTGTACTGTAATATTAACAGATAGTGGTGCCGTTGTTACTGCAGAAACAGCTTCTGTGCATACAAGTTCAGGCATGCTGCTGGCATGCTGATGTATCTGCTGTTACCAAGGAGACAAAACATGACAGTGTTGCTGAAGCTGAGGACATGTGTAGCTATGGATACAGAGGAGTTTCCAGATAAGATGACGTTGCACACGCCGCTGAGTCAACTGGCTCATTCAACTTGTTTTTGAACAAGAGAGAAAGAAACAGCAAGGAAAGCTTTAAAGATTGAATGCCTGCTGCTTTAGCTAAATGGTTTTATCGATAGTCGGACAAGAGCTGCCAATGAAAAACACTGCTATCTATGTTTACACGACCGTTTCTGTTGTGCTTAGTTTTGTCTTTATGCATACTAAGCTTTTCCTTCTTAACGTTTTTCTCCTTTCCTTCCCTGAGTTATTTCGTCCTTTACAATTTTCTGTAAAGTCTTCGGTATTAATCAGATTTACTTTTGTCATTAAGTCCTAAAGTATATGAAGCTATCTAAAAGTTCCTAAATATCAGTTCAAATGTGAAACTCTCTTCTGATTAACTTCTTTGTTGATTCTCTTTCTTAAAAATCACAAAATGATGATTCATAAGTCTGACTCTTGAACAATAGCTTCCTTCACCCTGGTAACTGCAGCTCATCCACATTCACACAAAAAATAAAACTCCATAAGAGTTTATCTCTGACTGCCGTCTTTCTGTGTCTTCTTTTGTTGAAGGCCTGTGTTGTTTATAAGTTGAGAGATTATAATTTATATATATATATATATATATATATATATATATATATATATATATATATATATATATATATATATATATATATATATATATATATATATATATATATATATATATAATATTAATTCCCTGTCTCTGTCTTCTGTCCACACGACTTCTCTGATCAACCTGAGGTTGTGGCCACATCCTGGGAGGTTGGCTACAATCCCATGGAGCTTATATCACTTACAACTGTATTCACAGAAACATGATGGTATCATCAGCAAGTTTTCAACTTTCAAGAGGCCAAAAGGATGATAAAAATATCAAAGTTACCTGTCATTATAATTCAGGTTTAACAATCAGTCTGAAACATGAATACAATGCAGTCATTTATTGTCATTTTTAGCGCTGCATGTACCAACAAGTCTGCCCGTGGTAATTTAGAATATCCTTATTTAAAGGACGCAATAAATCACCCTGACTCAAGTAGAGGAGTTTAAGTATCTCTGGGTCTTGTTCACGAGTGAGGTAAAGATGGAGTGTGACATTGACAGATTGGTGCAGCGTCCGCAGTTATGCAGTCGGTGTACCGGATCGTTGTGGTGAAGAAGGAGCTGAGTCACAAGGCGAAGCTCTCGATTTACCGGTCACTCTACACACCCACCCTCACATACGGTTATGAACTTTGGGTAATGACCGAAAGGTAAAGATCATTGATACAAGCGGCCAAAATGAGTTTCCTTCACAGGGTGGCTGGGCGCTCCCTTAGAGAGAGGGTGAGAAGCTCAGTCACTCGGGAGGAGCTCGGAGTAGAGCTTCTTCACATCAAGAGGAGTCAACTGAGGTGGCTTGGGCATCTGTATCGGATGTCCTCTGGACGCCTCCCTAGAGAGGTATTCCAGGCATGTCCCACTGGGAGGAGGCCCCAGGGAAAACCCAGGACACGCTGGAGAGACTATGTCTCTTGGCTGCCCTGGGAACGCCTCAGAATCCCCCCGGAAGAGTAGAAGGAAGTGTCTGGGGTAAGGGAAGTCTGGGCATTTCTGCTTAGACTGCTGCCCCTGCAACCCGGTCTTGGATAAGCGGATGAAAATGGATGATTGGAATTGAAAAACAAAAAAGAAAAAAAAATAAGGTTCACGTATTAGAATAAGAACAAAAACTGTTGAGTAAACTTTTGAATAAATGTCATAAGAGTTTAGCTGTTCTTAACGTCTGCTCATAGCAGCAGTGAGACGACTCAGTGGATCCTTTGGAGGCAAAATTTGTGAAAAAATGAGAGGCTTTTAAGAGGAGGAGAAGAGCCTTTTGACTCCAGTTAACGAAGTCATGAAGGTTGGATGTCGGTTGGATGTCGTGAGGACTGGATGAGTTGCCTTAGGATCAAGGGAGTCAAGCACCACATGTAATGGTGTAAAAAGTTAATGTTAACTACTTTAGTTTTCATTTAGATCATAATTGTCCAAATTAATAATATTTTCAGTTTTCAGTGGTAAACAGGATTTGATTATCATGTCTTCTACATCATCAAGTGTAAAATACATTAAATACCCCTGATGCAAAACAATATTCATTTGTGCATTATCTCTATTATTAAAAAAAAAAAGAAAGAAAGAAAGAAATTGTGTGGGATCAGAGGGTCCAAGACACTGTACTTTTTCAGAAAAGTAGGAGAAAGTAGGTCCTGAGATTCCTTTTCTGTGTTAGTGTTTACCTGGTGAGCTCCTCCTTGATTTTCATTGGCTCATGGGGATAAAACTTGACTCTGAAGCACATAGTGTAGGGCTGCTGGGCTGCTGAAGACAAGAAAGACACAACAGTGAGATGTGGAAAGTGAAGAAGGCAGAGGTGAGGTCTGAACAGAGAGATGAAAGATTTGATTAACCTCTGGAAAAAGTGAAACATTGGAGGTAATTGAATGAAATGAGAGGAGAAATCAGAGGGCGAAATGAAAATATTACAGAGGGATAAATGGATGCGTGCAAAAGAGAATAGGAACCACAAATCTGAATGGAAAACTAAAGAGAAGAATAGACTGGAAATAAAAAAGAAATCACAATATGCCTTGAATACTGATTAGTCATTTGATAGTAACAATAACAGGTATTACTCATGCAGAGACGCACACACAAGCTCCGCTTGAACCGGTGTCTGTTTCTTTTCCATCTATCTGCGTCCCAAAGCAGTGTGTGTGTGTGTGTGTGTGTGTGAGTGTGTGAGTGTGTATGTGTGTGTGCACCTGCTTAAGTAGGTCTGTATGTATGTTACAGTGCATAACAATCTTAAATCCTCCATGGTAGTCATTCACACACACACACACACACACACACACACACACACACACACACACGCAAACACTTTCAATAATAAGCTGTAGGATTTGGATCAAACAACAGTGATAACTTAATCTCCCTCCTGAGGCTTCATAGATCTCAGTAAATTGAGACACATTCATGTGGATGATTGTAAACATTCAGAGCTCCTTCTGTCAGAGTATCACAGTTTTCATTGTATGTTACTTCCTTGTGCTCTCAGGACCGTTACAGGTAGACTGCTGTCTGGATGCTTTTCTTTTCTCAGTTACAAATTTAGATGGAAGTAACATATAACGAAGTCCGGGGAGGGAAGATAAAACAATGCAGTCTACCGTGTTTTTACACTGTTGCCCATAAACTTGGAATACATTTTACATCGACTAATTACTAGTAGCTACCTCCAAAAGCAGGTCGATATTAAATCAACGTTCAACTTTGCAGTCTGGTTCAAAAACAGATTTGTCTACATAGTTAGAGTTCACATAGATAACGACTGTGCAGGAAGGAACCTGGTCAGGTAAAATTAGCCACAAGTGCATGCATGATTTGCAGCGTGGTATTTTTAGTGACAGTAGTCTGTGGTGTTTTCTACACAAAGAGGCAAAAAGAAATAGCAATGGTATTAATTCTCAAAACTGAACACAAAAAATGTGAAAAAGAAAAGACAAATTACCTGACTGAAGACAATATATTGATGATACAGATAAAAGAACTGACTCATAGGTCTCATAGGATAACCATAAGTAGCGTTATTGATGAATCACGACAATAATTGATGAATAGCTGTGAAATGGAGCAGCACTCACTCTCACTGAATGGTTACCTATGTTTAACTGTTCTGCATAAAGGTGATTTCATGTGATTTCTAGTCCAGAACACCTTTGGTCACAGACCTCCTCACCATCTGGTAGCCTCCCAGCTCATGACTACTCTTAACTGATGGGATGCCATCCAGACGTTGCTTAGCCTACCTTTAAAAGTTCTTGGTTTTGTTAGGCCAACTGTATACAGCGACTCACTAAAAACCATGTGTGGCAAGACACAAATTACTTTCAAGTGAATAAAGAAAATACTTAAGTGTTTAAAGGTTTTTAATATTGTGTTCTAATGAATGGCTTTAAAAACACACGCAAAAAAAATAAAAACTTAAAACCTAGAAGTACGGTGCCAGTGCACCACATCCAAACCCAAATAACCACTACAACAACAATCACCTTCAATCTTTGTTAATCAAAGGAAATGTATCTTCATGTTTAAACCTAATTCACCATTTAATGGTGGTTTTATGTAATAATCTCAATACTACTATTTGATGGTAATCACAACGCTCTTGGTTTCAATAATTTGATTGTAAACATTGTTTTCACCCAACAAAAACTGCATCATATTGTCTTGTCTCTATGTCTGTTCAGCAGCTCTTACATACATGAAATAACCTCCATCCTTTGGCTTGAATTATTATTTTGGGAACATAAATTAATTCAGTTTGTCATTTTAAATTTGTATGTTGTTTCTTGTTTCAGATTAAAAAGAAAAAGAGTCTAATGGAATAACAACTTGATTTTTTTTTACAGTTGAACTTGTTTTTTTTTTTTTAGTTATGTTGAGAAAACTGTAAATGTACAATAGGTTAGAAAATAGCCTTTGAGATGAAGATTCTTCTGAACAGCATTTAAAACATGTAAACTATGATTACAAAATTACAACGGAGAGAACTCACCAATCCTGGGGCACAGCTGTGTTATTTTAGGGAAGGAACCTTGAAGAAAAACGAAATAAGGTTGGACTTTTTGCATTCAATGTGCTTCTAAATTAAGCTTATCGCTAGTAATATACAGTAATTTCATACAAATTACTTTGAAATGAGGTGCTAAAAAGGACTGAAAAATCATCTGATAGGTATTCTAAAGTGAACATCACTGAGGAAGAAAGTGAGTATCCTCCAACCAGATAACTGAGTGCCGTCATCGCTCTGGATGCCTGTAACAATCCTCTATGGTATTATCTAGCCATGAAAAACAACCTACATCTACATAATACATGCTGAGCAATATAAAAGATGCAATCCTCCCACCCGCTCCCAAAGAACACCAGCTACTTATTTGCTCAAGCTCATAAAACGGCTGTTTTATACATATATATATATATATATATATATATATATATATATATATATATATATATATATATATAGTCAGTCGGCACAACAATAAGAATAAATTAAAACAGTGATAAAAATTAAAAATGTGACGTATGTTGGTATACATAAGCAGAGATGCATGGAGATGACATAAAACAGAAGCCGCAAAAACAAACATAAACCTGATTTGAGGGTAAATCCCGCCACAGGCAGAGCTGAAGCGTCAGTGCAACTCGGATAGAGTCAAGGCTCTTCCTCCATCCCCTCTCTCTTTCTTTTTCTTTTTAACTCTGTCAGCTTCTCTCATTTTATCTCCTCTTTCCTCCCCCTTTTTTGCCTCCTTAAAAGGACTTTTCTCTTTAGCTCCATTATCCATCACTCTCTCTTCAGCCTCCCAAACATTTCCCCTTTATTACTCGTTTCCCCTCTTTCTTGATTCCTCCATCTTTTATTCCATTTTTCAGCAATATTCCTCCTGCCCAACCCAGAAAAGCAAAATGTGCTACTAATAGTTCTTTTATTAATTTATAACAAGACATAAAGAACAGGACAATCCTTAAAAGGTTAGGTGAACTTTATAAAGAGAGAAAAACCAAGGCAGACCTCTCAGACTGGATAGAAAATGAAGAGTTATGAGAGAATAAATGAAGGAGTACAACAAAAATAGATATCAAGATACACTGAACCCTTATAGAGAAATATTTGCTGCTTGATTTTGTATTCTGTAAGGAAAACCTCAAAACCCCCAAAGTGAAATGTGTTTAAAATTTTTATGAAGTGAAGGCAGTTCTTGTTCCTCCCAACGTTCCTTCAACTGCTCCAAAATTAAGCTTATCTCACAATTCACAGCGACATGATTTGCAACCCAGACTTAAAACTGAGGTGCTCATTGGTGCTATCGTACAATTATGTACACTCATATGCAGTGATCATCTTTTCCAAAAGATGTAAATGTTCACAAAGTTTGTAGCAAGTTGAAGTCATCTTTGATTGTGACACGTCCTCTTACTGTCAGGGTAGAAAGATCTCTTGAACAAAGCGTCACGATACAGCTAAGTAAAGGCTCTAAAGTAATGTTCCTGAATGGGAAACACACAATGACTATTAAAAGTACACCCCTCTACATTCCTGTTACAGACACTGTTATTCAAATTGGGCAAATTTTTTTGAGTCTGTGCAAAAAAAGGAAAGAAAAAGAAATGAATGAATACACAACTTTACTGTAATGATGTTATACGGCACAATTACTTGCACAATGTGCTAAAATTAAAACTATTCATTTGAGGGTTTTTGGATGTTATTGTTTAATCTTTTTTCATATATTTATATTATTAAATTGAAAATTTCTTCTATCTTGTTTTCTTCTCTTATTTCTACTGACAGTTGACATACTACAACACACCTTTTTTTTAAATATAGAGTACTTCAAGTTGTTGTATTGATGTTTTTTTTCCTTTGGCTTGTATCAAAAATAATAAGGATTTTACACCGTAAAACAGTTGATTGTTGTCAGGATACAAAGACCGTTTGCAGAGGTGTATTTGCCCTCATCAGAATATTGATTAGATTTTTGTCAGAATGCCAGCACTAACCCACACAATCGAACACAAATGCCAGCCTGCGAGACATTTAGAAACATGTCAAGGCTGACTCCCACCATGTCTGGAACAAAACAACACCTCTGGAGGAAGGTTCAGGTAAAGTCTGCATCGTTGCGTTACTGGATGAACTTTAATCAGGCTACAGTTGATACGGTTTCTTTTCCAAGAAGCTTTAAATCCTAATGCTTGTGTTCCTCTGTCAGGTTCATGTATTTCACTCGCGTGTTCTGAAAAAGCCTTTTGAGAAAGTCTCCTCTTGTTTGTCTGTCTTCATTGTGTTTGTCTGCCTGAGGTACTTCTAAGAAAAGGCCTGACATTGTCTGCCTTTGTCACCAGCTGTGGCAGTGATGGTGGCTGATAAGGCCCCAAACCCTCAGTTCACTAAACGCTGTTTTATTTTTTTTTTTGTTATGAATTTCACATAAATTTAGAGCAGTTAAGCCATATATCAAGAGCTTTTCAAACATGCAGACACGTGATTTTATTTATCTGTTTATCCTTTTTTTTATTTTTTTAATCGCGCTACTTGCATAATGCTGTTGACATGTTAAGAGTCCCTGCGACGCTGTCGGCTTGACCCTTGTGAGTGACCCTTGGGAGACAAATGCGAAGCACACACAAGTACATTCACACACAAACACACTCAATGTGCAGTATACACTCGCTGATGCTACATAGGGAGAAAAAAGGAGACTTACATTTCATCTGCCTCACAACGGGCTTATTAGGCTCCAGCCAGTGCTACAAGAGACGGAAACAGAGAGGATAAAAAAGAGTGAACGCAAGCCAAAAGAAAAGCCCATCACTGCCCTTAATGAGGCTGTCAGTTTTTGAGAGTAAACAAATACAAATAGGATGTTGAATCAAAGCTATGGGTTTTTGGAAGACTACATAAACAACGCTGGTTAAACTCAGATATTTATAAAACACAATATCACAGTACAAGAAAGGATTCAGATTAATATATAGTGTGACGTTCATGTAGAGGGAATAAGCAAAATTATCTAATTATTTGTGATTTAAACCTGTAACGCAATGCAAAAACTGCCTCCTCGCTTATATCTAAGTCTGCCTGTTAAGTTCAAGAGTTTAATAATTTTATTGTCACGTACAAAGCAGCTTACAGTGAGCAATGAAGCTCTTTTTTCGCAACTTTAGGCCGTCCTGATAGAAAGTGCAGCTGTTTCTCTTAGTATGTGTGATTCTGATGCTGTGTTTTTGTTGCTCTGCTGACAACTAAATTTGATTAGAAAAGGTGAAAAGAAGCATTATAGCTGCTCCTGAAGGCATTCCGGGAAATGTTTTCAATTCATGCTTAGCAGGAAAGAATAAAAGGATGAACTATTATTAACTGTCACCACCTTGAGTGGAGCAAGTTGGTAAAATCAAACCCAGAATTTAATTTAAAAAGAATAAATGTGTTGCCTCCCTTTGGTCGGAGTGGTATTGCTACATAGTGTACAGTGAGAGTGCATATTTATTTAGATTTGTTTTGTTTTAAATCAACAAAAAGAAGTGTTTTAAAACGTATTCTTCTTTTAAACCATAATTGTGGAACCTCTGGCCTCTGGTTGCCAACGGTTACCGGTATCGGTCAAGAGTTGGTATCAATAACATCTTCGATGCAGCGTTTTCATCGTGTGTGCGTGTGTGTGCATGCCGGGGTGAGTGTGTGTGTTACAGTTACCCTCTGTTTCTCTGGATCTACATATCGAATACCAAAGTAGTCCTTCTCTAGCAGGTTGTAGTGATTACACACATGGTCCAACAGGAACTGGCCTTTGGTGTCTCTCTGTGAAGCAGCAAAAGACATTCATTGAGGTTGTTATTTTGTGATCTTTCAACATTCATTACTTTGTTCTATCTTTCCAGGTTTTTTAATAAAACTCACACAAAGCTGCATTTGACGGATACAGAACAGCATGAGAATGACCCCCTGTTGGGTAGTATTACTGTAAAGCACACATTTTTCCTCAAGGCCTTTTAATTGACAGTACCATGTCTGCAACTCTTTTGTCTCTTGGTGTTGATACTGTAAAGCCACTGTGGTCATTTTGTTGACTCAGCCTCTGAAAATGCCAGTAAATAACAGTAGTTTCTGTTACACAGAAACAGAGCCATCAATGATCTCCTTGCATGTATCACCCACTCAGCCATAATCTGCTCAGAAGGATTCTCAAAAATTGTGTCTATATCTATATCGTGCACACACACACACACACACACACACACACACACACACACACACACACACACACACACACACACACACACACACACACACACACTACTAAGCATAAATATTGGTGTTGCTTGGCTGATGTAAAAATGAGTCTCTCCATACATCCAGTCCAACACTTTCCAAGAAAATATAAAAAAAACTCTACTTAAAAGGCTTCATGGAGGAGTGAAGTTACAACTATATATCTTATCTTAGCTGCAAAAACAATATATATATATATATATATATATATATATATATATATATATATATATATATATATATATATATATATATATATATATATATACATATATATATATATATATATATATATATATATATATATATATATATATATATATATATATATATATATATATATATATATATGGTTTGGGGCTGATGAAAACATGTTATTCAGTGAGATGTTCAGATTTGTAAGTTCCTGTTACATCATAAATCCAGCTCAGAGCACAATTATCCAGCCTCCTCCCTATCTCCACCAATAATCTCTAAACCTAATCATGCAGAATGCACAGTAACTCTGCGGTGGGACGTCAAACCCTTTTTGCTTTTTCGTTTTAAAAATTTTATTTAATAAAAAATTTTCATCAAGAGTTTTAAGGTTAAAAAGAAATTAACTAATAATGAGCTACTTGATGTTTGTTACGGGTTTTTAGGCCAACAAGGAAGCCAGACTTCTTGGTTTCTCCTTTTGATTTATTTGCTTCCGATCAAAAGTTTAACATTTTCATTTGTTATTCAGTGCAGCACAACAGAAAATAATGCAAGAGTTGAACCCTTTTGCCCATTAAAGACACAATAACAGCCTTTAGTATTGATATTTTATCATATCAGGAGGCTGTCTCCTTGTGTCCTATAGCTGTTCTGTAAACTTCCAATGGGTTTTGTGCCCAATTAAGCTTCTCCGACTGAACCAGAGGGAAACTGCATTTCTTGTTATGATTTATCCACCACACAAACACATGCATACGTTCAGACCCACGCCTGTCTCCTAAAACGTATGTGATTCAACAATAAAAGATGACAAAATCGTTCCTCTTCTGTCCATCGCCTGCCACATCAGCAGCAGTTTGAAAGTTCACTTCCTTGTCAGCAAACAAGCAAAATACAATAGTTTATGAATTTCCATGTAAAATGCATCAGAGTAAGTAAGTAAGTGACTGACATCAGCGGACTTTGATTAATGGTTGTAATAGAAGAACATATTCAGCATTTATGCTCGAGCTGTGTTTTTTTTTTTTTAAGACTAAAGGTATTGAGCTTTAAACATCCACTGTGTTCATCCACATCAAGAAGGCCCAAGAAGTCTAACTCCCTTAATAAAAGCTCTCAGACAATTTGCCTTTAATGGCCACTATCTGCTCTGAAGCAGTTCTGCAAATTCTTTCCTCCTTATTACTTATTTTGTTGTAGCTTCTGTGAAACCCACCCGTCTGCATGACAAGTATGAGTTTAACTCTTTGTATGTGAAGATTCAACAAACCATTTTCCCCCTGCCAACCCCACCAGGCAGCATCTTTCTTAGTTACCACGCAAGTTAAGTTGGGTTTTTTTTCTGTTGACATCTCCACAGTAAAATATAATATGAAGTTATGCCTGTACTTCTCCAGCTTCTCTCATCTCTCAGTCTCTTTTTTGTTGAATATTACATGGATTTTCTGATGACCAGAAAGAGAATTTTAAAATGTCCTAATTTCCAGGCAAATCGGTCATGTAGCTATGTTGTGGAAATAGGACATCTTAAAGAAAAAGAAAAAGATCACATGCATTGGTAGATGTTAACCGCTTGTGTCTCATGTGTCTTCAATTCGTGCATTCAAAAATTCACATGTTCAATGGAGGAAATGCTGCAATTTCTTATTTATTTATTTACTTACATTTGGGGCGAGACACATAACCCCACATTGCTCCTGATATGCTCACCTTGGAAATGACAAACCTACATATTGCTGTAAAAAGAAAAGGAAAAAAAAAGACTAAACAAAACAGAAAAAAACTAATGCGTTTGAGGTCAATGCATGCAAGAATGAAGACAGAATAAACTCACAAGAATACATGCATGAAATAGTTCAGTAGGCAGTTACAAACATAACTTCCAACTTTCTTAACTTATCCAACTCAACCAATGAATTTGACATCCTGATACTGGTTTGATATAATTTCCTGTTAATTAGAGTTTTGAAATTGTCCATAAATATAAGCACACATGGTTGCCGGCTACTGTGGGCCTGAGACAGCTGGACCAGGATGCCTTTCTACAATCTCAGAAAACATCCCTGTGACATTTGGTCATCAGTCCTAAGTTGATTTGATTAATTTGTCACAGAAACACTGTTACCTTCTTGGATTTGTACCGCGTGTGCTTCTGGACACCCGAATAATGGCCTGTTGACTCTATTTAATTTAAAATATGTTTCAGAGCCGTGCATCTTCTCACTCCCTTTATACACAGAACAATAGCTTTTGCTTCAGTAAAGAAATATAAATATATTACTCAAAAATCAACCTAGTTGTCAAATGCAAAACTTAACATTTGTTTTAATTACGAACATAAGAGAAACAGATACATAGGTAAGTAAAATGTTGGTGAACCGTTTCGCTTCCAGGAAGGTTGATATAAAGCTTTACGGACCTGTAGTCCAGCGGATTTGATCAAATATAAATTTGTGAATAGTAAGAAGAAAGTGTGACATAACATTCTCATGTGATTAAATGTAAACTAATCTCACAGCATCATAGTGACTTGGAGATTTATTATTAACGGTGAGAAAAAGCAATTTACGTTCATTTATCATGAATTAATGCATTAAACTGTCATGTGTGTTGCTTTAGTTAAGCATTACTTTAGTGCGTGATTGAAATGAAGTATTATCGCAATATATTAAGTACTTAAGTGACTCTTTCGCATTTTGAAATCGCTGCTCTCTAAGTGTCTTACATGTAATTCCAAACTGCAGCAGGACAGTTATGCCGACCTCTCCTGTGACCTCTGTTGTACCCCTGCTGCAGAAATCAGCTGTCAGTGACAGCGCGTCCCTATTGGCTGATACATATTTATTGTTATATCTGAGTGACAGCGACAAGTTAATCAAGTGTGTGTCCCTGTGGATGCAGCTGCGTCTGTCTGTGTCACGATGTCCTGCCTACAGGGTGTGCGTGTGTTGAGAGTTAAAACTCGGCTTTAGTGTTTCAGCTGCAATCAGGTTGAGGTCAAGTTTAGGTATTTAGTAATTGTGGTTATGGTCAGGGATTAGAAAATTCATTAAGGGCACATCCAAAGTAGGATGCCTGAGTGTGCGCTAATCAGAAATAATTCAGGCCTCAGCTTGTATAAGCTGCACATATGCATCAGCACTTGTGTGTTGGTGTGTATCTGTCTGCATCTCTCAGGATTTCCAGCTGATCTGTGACAACAGTGTTACTAAGCTGTTAAATCTGAAGAGCAAACAGACAAAGAGACACAGGGAGGAAGAGGGGAAATAAAAAATCAGAGAGAAACCAGCTATGCCATGAGCTGTTTCTATCTACATCATCAAACAACACTTTTTCTCTGTCTGCTCCTCAGGGCAGATGCTCCAGAGTAGAAAAGAGGTGGACTGACGGCAAGCAAGGAAAAAGAGAAGCAGACCAGACAGAGAGTGTTACAAAGTCGCACATGCTGAGAGACTGAAAGGAAGAGCAGGGCAAGGCAGAGTTAAAAAAAACAAAAAGATTAAATAAGGAGGTAGGGAGATTGGAAGATTGACTCGTAAGGCAAAAAGGAAGAGGCAGCGTGAGGAAAGTAGAGATGAAGAGTCCATGTCATGTCCAACAAGGGCTGAATACATATTTCATGTTTCTAAAGGCTGGGCATTAAAAATGTACATGGTCATCCTGTCTCTTCATGATCCCACCTAATAACATCAAAGTGCTGCTCTCCGCCTCGCTTGAACACACGGATGCATACACAAACTTTAAATAGAGCCTCAGTGACAAATGTTTTGGTCTGTCAGAGGCAAAGTGCACTTTGACATGTGTGCTACACCCATTTGCTGTCCTTTTTTGTTTGGTTGGCCAGATTCTGGCCAGATCCTGGCCAACCAAACAAAACCGTAGCAAGAAAAATGAAAACGCACCATCATGTTGAGTATAAAAAAGAACACGTAATCAATTATTTATTCCTATACCTATTGTGAATTCATGGAAAAAACAACAACAACAAAAAAAACCAACATCTGCTTAACTCAGGGAATGTAAACTCCGCACTAAGCGTTTCCAAGCTCCACTGCGACTTGCAGATTCAGTGTAGTTTCTCTTGCGTTTCAGCCATTTGCAGTAAAAATGAGACTTGTTAAAAGCAGAGGCCAAACAATAGAACAACATTTGGAAGTGTCAGGCGTGAAGAGCACAACAGCACCAGGCAGAGTGCTCCATCAGCACATGATGTTAGACTTTGGCTGGGCATGAGGATCCTGATCTCCAGAGAACTGAATCCCAAGCTCCTGGTGGATGAAGCAATAACAATGACGAAACAGACCAACCTGAGCCATTTGCCTGCAATGGCTCAGAACACTGTGTGAAAGCCAAAAATGTGGACTCTGACACTCTAGCAACAACGAAAAGAGGGAGGATAAAGATTGGAGAATGCCAGAGTCACTATCAGAGGGTGAAATGAGTAGCATCCCTGCCCTGAATCCGATAGTCAAAACAGGAGTGCATAATATCAGAAGTTAAAAACTCCTGACTGAAAGTGACAGAGAACAACTAATATGAAAGTCGGTGCTTCCTTCAGCTGCTGGCCAGTCAACCAGACACAGTGAGACGGAGGACAAAGGACTGTGATGGACGTGACAGTTTCAGCAAACATCAGCCAGGAGCAGTGTCCAACGTTGGTGTCCAACATGGTTTCAGTGGTAATTAAAGCATAAAGGGTTGTGACACCAGGATCACTGTATTTTTGGGTAGATGTGTATTTAGTATTATATAATAAATGGAACTGCAGTGTGACACAGGTGAGTGGTGTTTTTCACATTGTGACTTTGACCATAATGACTCATGCTTGCTGTAAGATCCTGGGTGCCCTGGCCTAGTTAAACACTGCTTGTTATTTAATCATTATGCATGCCAGCTCAATTATGAGTGGTCCTTATTGACTGCTCCACAGTACATTTTATGACACAGTACACCTAATTGAGCTTACACGCTGTGAGAGACGTATTAAATTCATGCAAACCCCCCGTGAGGAAACCAACACTCACTCCTATCTGCACACTCTGGGACGAAGTGACAAACCACATAAGACAGAGAGGACTGGGGATTTAAAGATGATTTAAAGTCAATGATATGCCCTCTTTACCACCATGCAAACCAGTTTAAGACTTAGTAGCTGAAAAGGACAAAGGACAAATGTTACACTGATTTATGGCTTGTGTTTTTTTCCTTTGTATTGTTACTACTGCTCATCTTCCGTGGACAACAAAAAAAAAAAAAAAAAAAAGAAGCAAGTGGACCAATTTGTCAGTATATATTTTCTAGTTAAGTATTAAATTGTGTACGCAGGCTTTTGTGCAAGTGTGGCAACAGTCTCTCCCTTTTATTATTAAAAGTGCCATCCCCAACCAAAAGTCGAACAAGAACTGACTTTAAAACATTTTTCTTTTTCATAATTCATCTGTTGTTATTTTGTACAGATGGTAGTCTCTGGCCATCATATTAATGAGCTCAAATAAGAAAAAGCAGGGCGAGTTGAGATGGTAATATCTTCAAACATAGTTCAAAAGTAAGCTTGTGAGACAGGATATAAATGCAAATGATTCTCTGGAGCAATGCTGATTTCAGGAGTGGAAAAGAGGAGGAGAGGCTTAAACACCTCCAGGCAGGGAGCTCAGTTATGGGCCACATCCAGACTTACATTACAAGTACAGCTACCTCTGGCCTGACCTCACATCCATACTTCATCTCTGTAAGTGTCTGCCACTGCAACATCATTTATCTCTAAATCTTTGTTTTCTAAATAAAAGGGAACATTGACCTTGTGAAGGTGTAAGAGCTCCACACTTGGCATTACAGAGAGATTTGCTTGTCTTATCCTCTGACCTTTCTGAAGTAACATCAGAATGTAAAAGCTCTCGCACGTGATATTTTCTTCAGAGTACACACATCTATGACTTCCATTTGATGTCCTTGGTAAATTTGAGGTGTTCCAGCTGTTTATGACCTTTTTTTTGTTTGTTTTAACCTGCAGGGCTGCTGAAAGCCTCTTAGTGCAGAGTTGGTATGACGGACGTTGTGCAGCAGTTGTTTTAGATCGGTGGTTCTCAACCTTTCGCTGACAAGTCTACGTGTAAAACACTGCTATGCTTTCAGCATTTCTTAACAATGAAATAATATTTCCCCTGCAGTATTCACTCAACTTAGTTTCACAAAATATATCAGGTCAAACACATCTTACTTCACTTACAAGTAATCAGAGCTACATTTGGCTGTTTTTTATCATTTGAATGGGATGAAGCTCAAGATGATGATGTTAGCTTAGATTTAAGAAACAGTAATACCCTGTAAAGGATCATGATGTGGCAACTCTGAGTTATACTTACACTTATAATCCTTTTATTATTTTGCTGATAATCCTCTACTTCACTCAAAGGAAAGCACAGTGACCTTGTCCCAGAGTGGTAGGAAACCAATTACCTTATAATCACCAGACAATGCCTCAGAGATGCTCACATACACGATACAGGATATATATATATATAACTTTATATATAATATATATATATATATATATTCTTTTATAATGCATCACCAGCATCATTCCCCCTCATTGCATAGCTGGACACTAACTCACAGGAGAGTAGGAAATTTAAAAAAAAAAAAAAAAAAGCATGACAATATCAGCACGACTGCAGCTGCAGCAGTGATGGATGCATGAAGAAGTTTGTACCAGATAATCAAATGCCCCATGAAAATAGAAGAAAAACTGTGAGCGCTCACAGGAGAAAGCATGTTTAACCTTTAATGCTCATGTGGCATGGATCAGTGCCGGCTGCGCACCCTTGGAAAATTGCATTGGGAATAATAAACCACTTCTTACATAGACATCTTGTTGCAGTGTGTTTACAGGACACATCTTCCAGCTAGCAAAATGCCTTTTTTATGAGTTTTTATGAGTTTTTATGGGTTGTCGATTCAAAGTTATGATAAATTTTATATTTGTTTATAATTATATTTGTATATTTATTCCTAAAAAAAACAAAAGCAGCGATAAATGCGTGGAACTCAGAGTTAGACAATTTTAAAAAAGTTTTCTTCACATACAAGCTTAGTGAACTTTGAACTATGGCGTATTTTATTGATGACATTATCCCAGCTTGCAACCATAGACTGTATAAAACAATGGGTGGCGCATTAGGTCACGTAACCCACTGGCTTCTGAAGACGGCTGCAGGGCACAGCCATGTTGCTTAGGAAGCCAGCCCACCTTCTGTCAATCAATGTTAGCTTTCCAGCCTCTAGCGGCCAGTCAAGGAACTGCAACGAAGCGTTCCTCATGAGCCTCAACTGGAAAGTTATATAGTTGGCGCTTGCTTGTAACCCGCAAAAAGTAATTTTCATAAAGAGAACAGTGCTAATTCCTGGAAACCAAATCAAACACAGCTGTGGACAGTGAAGGATTGAACGGTATTGATCATCAATCGGAAACTGACAATGTGCACATTGGATATGTGAGTGGATTTTTGAGAAGAGTGACTTTAAAGAAAAACAAACTTGAAAATTAAGGCCTAAGGAGGCATTTCTGCGTGAGAGGAAAAAGGGACGATAAAATAGATAAACCGTGACAAAATACCAGATCAATGATGAACAAATGAATCTGAAATTATTATTTATAGACCAATTTTCAACCTTCCTATTTATATCTAAAATTTTGGAAAAGGTAGTTGCAAGCCAGCTATGTGACCAAATAGAAATGATCTATTTGAAGTTTTTCAGTCAGGATTCATGCATCATAGCACAGAAACAGCACTGGTTCAAGTCAGGAATGACCTACTTACAGCCTCTGATAATGGATTAGTGTCCATACTGGTTTTGCTGGACCTCAGTGCTGCTTTTGATAGATATAGATCACAGCGTGTTACTGCACAGGCTAGAGGATGTTGTTGGGATTAAAGGGACAGCTCTAGGTTGGTTTAAATCATCCATTTGATAGATTCCAATTTGTTCATGTTCATGAAATTTCTTCACTACAGACAAGGATCTGCTATGGTGTCCCACAGGGTTCAGTGCTAGAGTCAATCTTGTTCAGTTTATACATGCAGCTGTATTTGTCTATGAAGCAGATGAAGCCACACTTCAGGTGTGTCTGAAGGACATCAAGGACTGGATGTCCACTAATTTTTTGCTCCTAAATTCTGATAAAACAGAGGTTATTGTTTGTGGTCCCTAACACCTTAGGAAGGGATTGGACGGTGTTGCGATGGCCTCCAGTACAACTGTGTGAAACCTTGGTGTTATTTTCAACCAGGATTTGTCATTTAAACAGAATTTTAATCAGGTTTGTAAGAATGCATTTTTCCACCTTTGTAATATCACAAACATCAGGAGCATCCTCTCCCAGAGTGATGCTGAAAAACTAATTCGTGCGTTCGCATCTTCTAGACTAGATTACTGTAATGTGTTGTTGGCTGGATGTCCAAGTAATTCTCTGAACAGCCTCCAGCTGATCCAAAAGATCAGCGCGAATGCTGACAGGAATCAACGAGACCACGTCTCTCCAGTGTTAACTTAGAATCCAATTCAAAATTTTACTTGTGTATAAAGTCCAAAATGGCCTAGCACCACGATACTTGCAAGACCTGATAGAACCACATGTTCCTAACAGAGTTCTCCGTTCTCAGAGTGCAGGTTTACTCGTAGTTCCTAGAGTATCCAAATGTAGATTTGGAGGACGGGCTTTCTGTTATCAGGAACCATCACTATGGAACCAACTTCCAGTTTGGGTTAAGGAGGGTGACACCACCTCCACCTTTAAAACGTTTCTGTTTAGCAAAGTATACAGTTATATAGTTATATATAGTTATAAAGTATATAGTTTTAGTAAACTTTAGTCTATTAGGTCCAGTAGTCACAGCTGCAGCTGCAGGACCAGACTAGAGCAGCTGGTCTTCAACACAGCTTCATCCTAGATCTGCTGCTGTAGACCTGCTGCAGGGGGTCACCAGCAGGATCCACTGACTGGTGCCCCTCACCTCCTCTGTTTCTCTTTCCCTTCTTCAACTCAATCCTCAGTTAATAATAAGTACTTCATAATCATAATTGTGCTCTTGTAGTTTGTTGTGCTGGTCTGCCTCCTCTTTTTATCTTCTGTACATGTTTGTAGCTCAGAGCCTCAGGACCTGCATCCTGACCTGCAGTCCCACCCTCTGACCACCTCAGTGTCTGCTGTCTACACCTGTTTATATAGTCACCTCTGTAGTACACCAACTATATATGTATCAGTCATTCATACATGAAACTCTTAGTACTCTTAGTGTCATTTGTACATTTGACAATATATCTGTGTCTCTTTTCTCTGTCCTTCATTCTCTCTTTCCGATCTCCCTTTTCCTGCTGTACCTGCTCTCCTGGATAGAAACCTTTTTTTTTTCAATAGATAAGTTTTTGAGACACTTTTGTGGAATGAGTAATCCAAAGATATTCATGGGTTTTATGCATTTTGGACACTGTTATACTATGTGCTATATGTGCGATATAGGATACTCTATATTGCATGTTCTCTGTATATATGTTTTCACATAGTAATAAAAAAAAGCAGCTGAAATGCTCTGAGTTCAAAGGATTAACATTGTATACTCGCATGGCTGCAATGATGTTGGATTGTTTGAAAGCTGATGTTATCACATAAACACAAAGACATTCAGCTTCACAGTTGGTGCAGCATACATTTTTCTTTTGGTCAAATCTATTTTAAATGCAAAAAGAACTATGTAATAGCAGATGGTGTTGAACTGATATGTGTGAACATGTTGTACATGAAAAAGCTTAATGTTTAGTTCACCCAGCTTTTGCAAATGTTAAAAAATGTGCCAACAATCAAATTGTAATGCATTCGTTCTCAGTCTGTTCCTATTAAAAACCTAAGTGCAAACAGACTGTGCAGACTGAAGGTGTCTGATATATTTTAAATGCATACACACAGATTATTTTCACTATGTCAGTGTAATGCAAACTGAATACAATAATGCCAAATGTTTTACTTCGGCTACCTCTTCCAACAGCACATTGTGCAACACCATCTTAAAACATCAACGTCATTGTTAGCAGTCCAGTTGTGTAAAAGTCCTCCCTCAACGTAGTTGTCATGGGAGCCACACTGAATAGGAATCACAAGATTTGTGTCCTAAGCTGTACACATGAGCCTCAGAAGATCATGGAAGGTGGGCGTCTGTGGGGTTTTACTCACCTTCAAGGGTGGTCTTAAGAAGCCATTTGCAGAATATTGTTTTTTTTTTGTTGTTTTTCTTTTTTTTTTTCACTTTAATGTTGGATTTGTGTTTTAGCCCTGAAGGTTTTTTTTTTTCTTTTTTTTTTCAGCACAGCACTGAGGCTGTTGAAGCCCATTAAGTTAAAAGTGGTTAAAGGTAGACACAGCATATTGACCCATGCTCTGAAGTTACGCCATTGCATCTGTGATCTTTCCAAGAAGGAGCAAAGCACATCAAGCAGCTTCTCCTTCTTGTTAGTGCTGCTTTTTTCTCTTTGCTGATAGCTTCTTCATGTTTCTTGCACTAACGGCTGACTAACTTTACCGGTTTTCCACATGCAGTTCATGCAAATTAGCAGTTACAGACCCACCTCTGAACTGCAGACTGATTCTTCCAGTCTTTTACATGTCTGACTTCGTCTTTTTGAGACTGTGGATGGTGCAAAGCAGAAATCTGAAGCTGCAGCACCGACGGCTGATGTTTCTCATGGTGCTGCACAAAAATACCTTATGGGCATCAGAGGAGAGTTTAATTATTACTTTCTTCTTTTTTTGTCTCTTTCATACTGAGATTTTAAAGTTTCATTATGTATATTATTTTCTTGTTATCAACATTTTGCCTATTTTCTTACAAAACCTGAACCCTTGTTTATTCTTCCCTTTCCTACGACAGCCTACTTTGCCTGCCTCAGTTCAAATATTTTTCTTATTCTTCCTCCGCTAATCTTTTTTCCCACAGCCACCCTGTCTCATTTCCTCTCAGACCATGCACTCTTCCAGATTTGACGGTTGTTCTCATAATTTGTGTATTTCAAGCAACTGTGACTTCCCATATTTTGTCTTACTAACTGTCTAACTTTGTTTCCCTCATACATTTCTGTTTGTGTGTTCCTCCCTCCCTTTCATCCTAACGTCTCGCCTCTCGCTGCTTCCTCACAATCACAAGCCAGGAAAAGGATTATTTTTCTTTAGTCATCGCTGATGGAAAATCAAAGATGCACCAGCATCTGGGATAAGAATAGAAAACCGAGCTATTTATAACTTGCTTCAAAGAATGCCTACTAGCTGAAACAAGAGCACAGCGTCAGCTTAGCCCTCTCGCTTTCACACACACACCAACACCTCCAAAAAAATCTTGTTCAAATCGCTTCAGCTTTACCACCCTGTCATTGATCAAAGAGAAGCCAAGCGGTGAAAAACCAATAGTGTCACACACATGCAACTTTAAATGCACTGCATTTACGATATTTTGTGATAAAATGACTCACAACTTTGACTTCATTACAAGGCCAAGCAAAAGTTTCAGCCTACTTTTGTTAAGTTAATGTTCATAATTGCAAAACTTTGACTCATTTTTAAATTTTAAATTTTTCATGCTTCCTCCAAACACACACTCGTACACGCATTCCTGATGCTGCGCGCCACTGACAGCTGACTGATGTTGGCCTCATGAAGAACAGTAATCGCCCTTAATTATACATGACGTGTCACAGAGAAGAAGGAGGGGCCTAAGTAGGAAAAGGATATAGACGAGTGATGTGAACATGGAAAGTGGGGAGTAAAAAAAAGGATGGTTGGAGAGGAGGAGACGTGAAGCTGTAAAATGGAGCAGAGGATAAGTGGGGTGAGAAAGAGAACGGTAGATGAAGGAGTGGAAGATGCTGAACGACACGACAGAGAGAGAGAGAATAGATGGGAAGATGAAGAGAAAAGAAGTAAGCGATGATGAGGAGAGGAGCTGAAAGCAGGGGAGGTCAAAGCGTATTGATCTTGACGTGTGTTTTCTGCAACGGGTTTGACTTAAGATTAACATTAAACATTGGAGCAGCAGGCTGGGCACATCCTGCCCTGCAGGGCTGTACACAAAAGTAAAAACAAAAAAAAACAACAAAAAACAAAAAAAACGCCCGAACTGCCACATACCCTCACCCTATTCTTAGAGTTGTGGTAAGAAAAGAGAGAAGAAACAAACTAACTTAACTAACAATAATTATATTGAAGGCATCAAGGCTCATGGACCAGAATCCAAATCCTAAATGTATAAATACAGGAAGAGAAAATGCAGCTCTGCCAAAACACTCAGTTGTTTCCAAACTTGTGCTGCGATAACGAAGCCTTTCCTCACTTCCTCCTGCCATAAGCATGTAAAATACTACATGCAAGATACATTTTCTTACCTCTTTAAAGCTTTTGGAAAAAAAGAAAAGAAAATGAAAACAGACTTAGTTGATTGATATTTGACCTTTTGCAGTGATCTGGAAAGTTAATGGTGCACTCAACCACAAGGAAAATTAAATTTGTAATTTACTGATAAATCATTTTCCCCAACAGGCCTGAAAGTGAGTGCAAAATTGAATTTAAAAAAAAAAAATGAATAAAAAACTGGACTGGAAATTATTGATGACTCTCTTCACAGTAACTCGAGTGGTTCTACCTCCATCCTCTCCTGTTGGACCTTTTTGCCTAGAAAAACTGGCAAAAACTCCTTTGTTGTTAGTCTGAAAAACTGCAGTGACACGCCACTCTTTTATGTATGAGTCTGGGAAGATATTACAAAGAAAAAGGAGCATCTTAGAACACAAATCTCTAAATCACATATCGTGTCAGTGAATGCTGTCTGCTTTAATGAGGTACAGCAGAAGAATTTCATTGCATGTTTTAATTTTTTTTTTACACTGAAGCTTACAGAAGAGTCAGCAACTTACTGTGCATGTATTTCGACTGTAAGAGATCTTTAACTTACTAAATCCACTAAGACGCTTAAATAAAAAGTTACAGAGTTAAAACAACCCTATGCCCTATTATTAGATGGCAAAAAAGTACTTAAAAAAAACACAAAAAATAAATCCACGTAACTCAAAGCAGTTTTGAGTGAGAACGGAAAATAAGGGAAAATGGCCATTAATGTTCGCCCTCAGGCCAATCTGCTTATGTTGAAAAGAAAATTGCTATTTTAGGCATCTGACACAACTCAAAACTGTTTTTCCACTTAGGCGATAAGGGTGTAAATCATACGTTTCTTCACAATATGATGTTAAACTGATTAACTGGATGGCGACTGGATGTTTGCCAGTATCACAAAGTCTGTCACGATACGATTTGGATTTGATTCAGGAGCTGGTGATCAATATGAGACAATATCATATGTAGACTGAACACAATCACTTCCAGTTATATCAAATCACAACCTCATTTCATATTTATTTCTGGGTTCAACTAGACAGCTAAATGAAAAATGATCTGCTATTCTTCTAAAGGTAAACTACAAAAGGCCACTTGATAACGTGTATTGATGAGGATTATATCTATTGATGTTTTCATTTTATATTAATTCAACTGGATCATTTATCAATAAATTGATGTATCAATGTGATGGCTCATGATACCCCTATAAAGTGACGGAGAGGGTCCATACAGACAAAGTGATGGACTTTTCACTTTAAATGTGTAGAAAAAGAAAAGTGCATAAAAAGCCTGTTTTGTACAGGCGCATCCATTCGTTGATTCATTCTGCTTCTATAGAACTGGATCAGTATTTATATATTTATAACAAAAGAAGGCCAGTGTTAGAGGCTGAAGCCATGAACTCTGCTTCTTTTTATTGACAATAATTCTCATAAATTGGTAGTCGACCGCCACAAACACAGCACTGATCAGACAAATGAAAGATTCCTGTAAATACAGTCCTTTTTGTACACATGAAATTAAAATGACCGTGGCTTGTCTGCAGGGGTTTTATCCACACTATCTACGTGGAATGACATTTTTTTTGTCTTGTCAGAGGCTTAAAATATTCATTTATTTGGTCATAGGCAGGTTGCCCTCTGGGCAAACATTAATGGTCACTTTGCTGCAAACGGTCTCACTCATAACTTGCATTGATTGACAGCGGTTTAGTCCCTAACAAATGTTTACACTCCTTAATAGTAAATAATGGGTGGTTTTAACTCTGGGATTTTCCTTTAACTGACATGAGCTTGATGATTTCTGTGTATTCACTGTTTATTTTATTGTGGCTGTTGTTTTTATAATGCAACCACACGGGTCCCTGCACAAAAAAAGCTAACAAACAGCTCTATCTGTTTTCTATTAGATTCAATTGTGACCTTTTTTATTTGTCCCTTTATAAAAGTGCCCTTCGTCTTTTATTTAGTTTAAGTGAGATACATGTAAATTTGAATTCTGTTATATTTTACTGTCCATTTTAAGTTTGTACTGTATGTATTTTTTAAATCCTGTCTTTATTTTATACCTTTTCTTGATGTATGTTATGCCCGTTGTCCTTTTTGAATTCACTTAAAGGAAATACTTTGAAAAATACACTTTCCATTACTTTTGCAATTAATTCAAGCTATATATGTTTTCATATTTTGAAATCATATTTTAAAATTCTTTTGATTTTGTAGTTTCTGTAGTGTTTTGAGATTTCTTTAAGGAACTAAGTCGGCAACTAATGCCTAAAATGAAAGTTGAAGGAAATGATGGCATCACATACTCGTATAAAGTAAACCGCTCTGATGTAGTTTACACATGGACAGATGGGTCATCAAAGGCCAAATTTCAACACACAATATTTATGATTTTCTGTATTTAACCCAATGTCGTCACTGACATCTTACCATGATCTGCGTATTTCCCATCAATAGAAAGCAGAACAGACAGAATAAGACAGAAAGAGAGTGGCATTTCAGGAAGGAAGAAAAAAGAGCAAATAAAGTGGGAGTTGGAAGTCTGTATAGTGTGGAAAGATGAGAAGTGCTGGTGTCGAACAGCAGAAGTGTAGCATGAGGAGCACAGGATGTCATGAAATATGTAGAAAGGAGCAGCTCAGCACCGGAACACAAAAGCCATTAAAGAAAGCCCAGGAAAATGCAGTCAGCTAGAAATATAAATGTCCATTTCCTTATCGTGCAGAGAGACACAGACACACACAGACTCACTACTAAAAGCACCAGCACACTTCAGTAGCCTTGGAGTCTCACATTTAGGCAACTCCTGGTGAGAACCCACACTTTGTCATTCTCTGGCATGTGCACACAGTTTAACACACTTTTGTGCTTTCAAAGACACAAGCGCGCAAGTGAACACTAAATACAAGAGTACAGGCACAACCTCTGCGTCTCTCTGTGCCACATGCTTCTCTTTTTGCACACATAATGGTGTTTTGTGAATCATTTATAAGGTACACGCGGGATACCAGTGAAACAGTTGGTCTGACATGCAGCAAGTTTTTTTCAGCCTTTCGGGGCCAAACAAAAAGAGCCGAAGAAGTGGAGGACATCCTCTGGAGACAGTTTAGGCTGAGATGCTGGGAGCTACGTCCACTGCTGCACTCTGTGAGTTTTAGTGGGTTGTTTCTGATGCAGAAGATTTATTACAAAAGAATTAAAGAGAATAAAAGAGTGATTAGCGATGTTGTGACCTGGAATGTATGTGCTGTTTAACAATTAAAAACTGCCATTAAAAGGAATAAGGAAGCATCCACATTACAATTATGTTTCATATACTGGCAAAAATATTACATGTCTGGCAGGAGCTGCAGATCTGGGCTGAAGGGGCTGCGAGACACAAAGCATCTTATTAGTTAATGAAAAGATTTTAGAGTTTACTTTGATTGAGAAGCCCACAAAAAATATTCTATATTAGCTAATGAATTCAACTGTTTTATATGTCCCCTTGTTTTCTAATCAAAAGCTGAGTGGTGCATTCGTTACTTATTTTATTTTTTAATTTGCTTTATCTGTCAGTATACATCTCACAAAACACGATGGAATCAGGCCTCTGCTTTTAACCCATCACTAGCTGGACAAGGAGCAGTGGGCTGCTATTTTTCTGGCGCCCGGGGAGCAGTTAGGGTTTGCTGAGTGGCCCAAAGTGGTTCACCTCCCTCAGCTGCCATCCCGGGACTTCAGACCCAAGCCCACCTCTGTATTTATTTGCTTAAATGCAAAAATTTTAAATCTGACGCTTCATGTCTTGTTTTAAAAACCAGCTTATGGCCCATTTTCCAAACTAAAACCCAGGCTTGATAATCAGATATCCAATATTCTTCCAAGCAGAGTTTATAGAGCTCCATGCCTTCAAAACGGAGCTCCGTCTCTGACCACACCCACACAAATCTGGTTTTGTACTGATAACGCAACTACAGCAACATTTGAAGTGGCTCAAAACACTTCACAATGGACAAGAACGCATTTTGTTCAGAATTCTTGCAAAATGTGTTTTCTGAGCCACTTTAAATGTTGACTCAAGTGGAAACTGTGTTTTTGTGTGTATGTGTATGTGTGTGTGGGGGGGGGGGGGGTGCTGATGGTACGTTAGTGCGTTCTCTCCTTCTACTTGAGCTCTTCATGAACCCAATTTAGATTTTTTTTAAAAACATACAATTAACAGAACTGATCTCTGAAAGGTGTTTTACATAAATCAACAAGAGTCGAACTGTGACTGCTTCAGTAATTTTGGAAAACTGAACTATTACAAGGTAATCTGCCCCTATAGTGGAAAACTCTAGAAGCTGTTGGACCTGAAACTGACAACTGAAGTTAAAGGCTCCAGAGATTTATGAGTTGTTCAAGACAATTATTAAAAAACAATTGTCTTCCAGTGAAATTATAGCATTTCCACAAGAGTCCTTTGGCTAGATGGAAAACCTGCATGATCACATCTCTGAACAGACAACTTGTGTGAATGAATTCACACACGTAAGCTCAACCCATCAAATTAATGAGTGATTGCAATCCATAACACCAAAATGTAGTATTTCTATTCTTGTCATTATGACTTTAGATACCACCACACCCATACGCAGCTCCATCATTTCTGATTGTGATGAATCAAAGTTCACGTAACTTCTCCCCATGTGCCACATCTTGCCAAGATCAGCCAGCTCAGATGCTTTCCTCCCTTCACTGCTCATTTGTATGGCGCACTGGCATTTACAATAAATCACAGCAACATTGAAACTAGACGAACAATGGTCTTTTTTTTCAGTCATGAACAGAATAATTATAACCAAAATGGGTCTGAAACAGCTTTCAAGCGAAAATAGCTTTAATTCTCCCCCAGTTCTTCTGTGAAAAATTAAATGCAATTTATTTTCTGCATCCACGTGAGCAGTGATCACCGACTCAACACAAGGGGGTTTCTTCTACCTGAATGCTGCAGGAAATCTCGGAGTCGTCCAGTAAGCGGATCGTACAGAGGATCTCCTGGTCCAAGGAGCGGATGCTGGGGCTGCGAAACCGGAGCATTTTCATCCTCGTGTCGGTTCTGTTTCAGCTCCTCATGTCAACGGCTCCAAACAGACCAGACGGGTGCGTAAAATAGCAGAGGACTCACTCATCTGCACGCGTGTCAAACCCGTGTGCCCGACGGGTAGACCGTCACCCCCTGGGACGCCCTTGGAAATTAATGGGTGGATGGAGAGGTGAACAGATACACAGGTAGATGACAGAAAGGATGGATGCGACCGAGCGGGAGAGAGAAGGGTTTACATCCGTCTGCTTTTCCCCCCTGATGGATCTACAGGATGGCTTTCCCGTCTCTCTCTCTCTCTCTCTCTCTCTCTCTCTCTCTCTCTCTCTCTCTTTAGCTCTCTCTCGCTTTTTCAAATTACAAACAGCTTCATCGATTTTGTTTATAGAAAAAAAATCTCACATAATAATAATAACAAAATTCTCAATATTCTTCCAGGTTTTATTAAAGCAATGTATGAGCGTATTTATGAGCTACTGATGAAATGATACAGAAAATCTATGCATACAGATTAGTTACACCTATCATCACTGTGAGTTTAAAGTATTTAGAAGAGGGTGCCTATTTTATAAACCTAGAGTTTATATTTTATCATGAAATTATTATTATTATGTAGTAATTTTAATTGTAATTTTATAATGACTTAAAACACAATTTAGGCATAGCCAACTGAGACTGACGTGATGTAACCAAGCACCAACCATCTCATTTCTACATTCACACTCATGCGGAACTAAGATTCGTTGCAGTTCCTCCACTGACCGATAGGGGCGCCAAAAGCGAGTAGGTCTCCATTGAAACCTATGTTAAAATGTCCAACTTTAGAGCAGAAATAAACATATTTACATCCTGCTTCAAAACACCATTTTGGTGTCAATCTTTTGATTTCCCATTCATGACGACTCTGAGAGGGGTGAATGTTTTTGTACCACACCAAGAAAGTTTATAATCAAGCATTACTTTTATATCTTAAACGCATGATTGGCAGTCGACTTAGCCAATCGCTAACCGTTATTCATTCATTATTTGCAATCGTCATGCTACCACCCCTCAAAAAGAAACCATCCGTTTGTAGGAACCCAGCCTCTGCTAAACACGACGGTCATTTTTGATTTCGCCGTCGAGTCGACATATAAAACGGTTTGTTCTGATGTAAATGTCTGCCGGCGGCTCTGCAGATATTTCGGCGGGGTTCGGCGGAAGGAGCTGGGAGCGAAGCTAACTTTGACTGACATGCAGTGGGCGTGTTCCCGGTTCCCGTCGGTTTGCTGAGCTACATGGTGGCTGCGCTCTGTACTGGGAAAACGGGGGCCGCGTAACCGAATGCTCCGTCCATTGTTGTATACGGTCTATGATTGTTATATACACTCTATAGATGTAACAAACGCAGGAGCTGAAGTCGGAGAGGGAGGCTGGCCCTTTAATTGGGAACCGTCAACGTAATCGGGTGCGTCACAGTGCGTCCTCATGTAGCAAAACAACCCGCGGCCATAGTCCAGTCGTGTGGCAGCAGGATCAGGATGTAAGTGGAGATTTTGAGAGTTTGAGGTTTTCTTTAACACCACTGGTGCCTAAACCCACGCATTCAGCAAATTACAAGACAGGTGAAGGGCGTTTTGATGTTTTAACAACTACCCCCTGTACAATACCGTGTTGCTCGAGTCACAGCAGTTCAGTGAAAGGCGGGGTGACGTAGAAATGTGCACTCATCTCAATAAAAGTCATCTCAATACAAGTCAGTAGATACAAGTCATCTCAATACAAGTCAGTAGATGCTAGTCAGTACCATACAAGTCATCTCAATACAGGTCAGGACAATACAGGTCAGTACCATACAAGTCAGTGCGATACAGGTCATTTCAATACAAGTCAGTACCATACAGGTCAGTACAATACAAGTCATCTTGATACAAGTCAGTAAGATACAAGTCATCACAATACAAACCAGTAGAATACAAGTCAGTACAACAGTTTACAGGAAATAAGCAGAAGGCTGCAGGAGCTTCTGAACCCCCCTTTTAATGCCACACCAGGCCACTACATCTATATGACAGTTTTAGTTATTGTAGGTTTACAAAGGGCACAAAAAGATGTTTGTTGTAAATTAAAACCATCCAAATTAGGTACAAGAAGGGTAAAATATTTACTGGTGTTGTTTAGTGACAGAAAATAAATCAGAAACCGTGATTATGAGTCATTTGGGACTCTAAATCTTAGAACTGGCTGCTTAAATGCTCTCCCTGTCGCTCTCTCTCTCTGTCGCTCTCTCTCTCTCTCTCTCTCTATCTCTCTCACCTGAGTCAGTTTCTTTCACGGTGGAATTAATGATTCTGTGCTTGATTGTGTCGAGATAATCGACTAACAGATGCTGACCTAAAGATTTTATTTAATCTCCATATTTTTGGAAGCCTTGAAGTTGCTTGTAAATATAGATTTTATTTCTGCACAACACTTTCAAACCAAACTGTTAATTTGACATGCTTAGATGTTGATTTCCTGAGACAGTGCTGACAACATAAACAACCAAAATGATGTGATGTAAATTCCTATTCTGAGATGATGTCTTGCTATTTCATGATGAAGCTGTTATTATCTCGTATCTGTGATGTCCAATGTCATCATACATTCATAAATGTGACAGCAGTCACAGAAGCAATGTGTGAGCACTATTGTGTACTGTCACTTTAAATGAAGTATTTTCATGGCACAGTATTACATCAAATCTTATTTTCTTTTTCTTTAATCCCTTTCTGCACAGGACGTGCCTCAAGGTGTCCTAAGCATCACAGACAGGATGATTTACATCCTAATGGGAGTGTCGGGGTCTGGAAAGTATGCATGCTGTCTGTTTATGAGGCTCATTGATTTGACTGCCTGTAACATGGTTAGGTTTTTAATTTTTGTGGACCAAAATCATAGTTATCGACATTGCACTCTGAAGACTGACACTTAAACTGACAACAGGGAATTCAAGATCATTCTTTTAAGTTATTTAATTTCACTATGCACTTTCCTTAATTCTCTCCTGTTGCTTCCAGATTTGAAACGTTTACTTTCATCAATATCTCAGCGTAGTTGCAAATAAGAAAAACATTCATGAGTAACTTAGACTTTTGGCTCAAAAGTTACCATCATATCGTAGTTGATCAACTATTAATGCTCTTTTAGATAAGTAGTAAAGAACACTGTTTTCAGTTCTTAGATGGAGAGAGGGCGGCACAGTACAACAAAAAGGTCTATTTACATTTACCAAATAAGCAGTGAATTCTCACAGCTAATACAGTAGATATTTTCAGTGATTGGTAGTTTTGTCTGAAAAATGACTTCAATCATATTCTAAATATTCTATATTTTTTTCCTATTTAATGATAAATGATTTAATTTTGTTAGTTTGTTTGACTGAGCATCATCTTGACAATTCTCTGAGAACTAATGATGCCAGCAACTCTGCCTCTTTGTTTTGCTTTTTGTTTTTCTAAAACACAGAAGCAGTTTAGGGACGCTTCTATCTGAAAAGGTAAATAAAACACACACTCACAGATAACTGCATCATCTCTCTACATGCTGCTGTCATTGATACTCACCTGTCCAGCTGTATTCCTCACCAGCTGGGATGGCCCTTGCATGAAGGTGACAACTTCCACCCACAAAAGAACATTGAGAAGATGGCTCGTGGTGACCCACTTACAGACCAGGTCAGATGAGGAGTGTGTGTGCATGTGTGTGTGTTTGCGGAAATGCTTCATTATATTTGTGGGAGCAAAAGCTTGTGGGGGTCCAAATAACTGTGATCTCATAACTATTGGAAGGGTCCAACAGCTTTGTGTGGACCACAAATTGATTTGATCTTAGAAGCCACATAACACACAATTCATGGGTACTGATTTTATTTTAAATGTAATATCCGGTATGTAGGATATTATATTAATCAATTGTGCAGTCATAACCAAAGCACCACTACAGCTGCAGCGGTCACATGACCGGCTCCCATGCATATAATCACTGATCTTATGTGGACCTTTTCTCTCCCCTCTTTGTCCTCTCTGTGTTGAGTGAATTATTCCCTCAGACTTGCATCAGAATAAAACTCAAGTAGCTCGAGGAGGCTTCACTAGACCAGACAGTCACAGCAGTAAAGCTGGATGCTTAGCTTTTCATCCCAGCCCACACTTCTTCAATTCACTTGAGTCAGTTACTTTCTGTTTGTTCAATATTTATCATTTTCCTACCGATACCGACTTTTAAAAAAATGAACACCCCTAAGCAACTGACTGGCTACCTTCCAAAGTTGAACATACAAGCCTACAGGCAAAGCAGCACCTGCCAAGATCTGGCAGCGTGTGGCTGGTAACTGTGTTTGGTGGCTGCTGATAACCTCCCACTCAGGGCATTACTCTGAATGCTGAGGAGAATTACTTTAGGGACCTGCTCCGGTATGCACTCTGACTTGTTTCAAAAACAGTCAACAGTCGGCAGTTTGAGATTTATTGATGGAGTGAGGCAGACATGTAAATATAGGATTTCTGTCAGGCTGTGGCAGAAATGTGTCATGCCTTGTGTTTGAGTTGGCAGGAGAAGAGTTCGCAAAATCAAAGAGGATATGGGAGTACTCTGAAGCCTGGATGTTAGAGTGATTCCTCTCTGAAAATGGGAAAACTAAAATAAGCTTCTCTACAGTAATTAAAAAGCTAAATGTGCTGCTACATGTGTCGCTTCCTGATCTGTTTGATTTCCTGATTGGTTCCTTAAACAACCTTTTTGAGAATAGTCCAATGAGAGAATATACTGCCAGTGTGAGGCCTAGCGCTGAATAGACTCACTTTGAACATGTTTTTACAAACCCCATATGATGAATCACAGTGATCACCGTTTGCCCTTGCCCAGACGGGTGTCACCAGGGGCACCCTCTAGACCCAGGCCCATGGGCAGGGCTTGATGGGGAGCATCTGTTGTCTGGGCCTGCACCCATGGGGCCTGGCTGGATACAGCCCGAAAAAGTAATGTGGGTCCTCCTTCACAAATCGGATCAAACACAAATAACGTGGAGTTCCTCAAGGTTCAATTCTGGGGTCTCTGTTGTCGCTCAAATATTTAAAAAAACAACCAAAATGTGTTACCATAACTACACAGATGACACACAAATCTATATAACCATCTCACCAGGAGACTATAATCTAGTTCAAACACTGATCAAATGCATTGATCAAATTAAAGAGTGGATGTGCCAGACTTTTCTTCAGTTAAATGAAGATAAAGTAGAAATAATGGTGTTTGGAGCCAAGGAAGAAAGATTAAATGTCAGCACTCAGCTTCAAGCAGTAAAGCTAAAAACCAATAGCCAAGCCAGAAATCTGGGAGTGGTTCTGGGTCACACCTGAATTTTAACAGCCACATTAAGACAGTAGTGAAGTCAGCCTGTTATCACCTATACATATCCAGGATTAAAGGACTGATCCGTCAGGGGGACTTAGAAAAACTTGTCCATGCTGGACTACTAATGCTGTTCTCACAGGTTTCCCTAAAAAGTTCCCTAAAAAATGCAGTTATTTCAGAACGCTACTACTCAATCCCTCACTAAGACCAAGACAGTGGACCATATAATTCCAGTTCTTAAATCTTGACACTGGCATCATGTTTGTCACAGATAGAACCAACTATCGTTGGTTTATAAATGTCTGACTGGTCTCGGGCCAAAACACATCTCTGATCTCCTGGTCCATTATGAACCAACCAGAACCCTCAGGTCGTCAGGGTCACGCCTACTTTCTGTACCCAGAGTTTGAACCAACAACGGTAAGGCAGCTACAGCTTTTATGTTCCTCACCTGTGAAAGAAACTCCCAGAATGCATCAGGGCCACTGAAACTCATTTGCTTTAAGTCAAGGTTGGAAACCTTTTTATTTACTGCAACATTTCAGTAATCCACCACAATGCACTAATACTTTTATTTGTTACATCTCATTTGTAATTTCAGGCAGTACGGTGGCTTAGTGGTTAGCACTGTTGCCTCACAGCAAGAAGGTTCCTGGTTCCCGGTTTGCATGTTCTCCCCGTGCTTGCGTGGGTTCTCTCCTGGTACTCCGGCTTCATCCCACAGTCCAAAAACATGCATACTAAGTTGACTGATTATTCTAAATTGCCCGTAGATTATTTGTCTTTGTAACAAGCCAGTGCTCTGGATGTCATGCAGCAAGGACAGAAACATATTTGTTGCGCAGCCTTTGTCCATGCTCAAAATAAAAATGTAATATTATTTTATGAAATTATTTGTGTGCTCATGCTTCCGGATCTCTCTTCTTGCCACACAGTAGATTAATAATGTCCAAGGAATAATATATTTACCAGAAAAAACTCATCCATTTATTATGCTGTCTCTTCAGGACAGATTGCCTTGGCTTCTGAAGCTACACGAAGTCATTGAGAGGTAAGAATAAACGCCATGCATAAATTCTTAAGGTTCACACTTATACAGTATCTTTTACTGTTAACTTTGTTTTACAAAGCTGCTGAATCTTTAGCACAGCCCACACCTGAGGTCTCTTCTTTGTGGTAGACCCTGGACCCTCTTGCTCTCAGGGCCTGTTCTTGTGCTGCTGTGACTCATGCCTCTGTGCCTTAGACATTCACTTATCAGTTCACCTTTGGTGTTCGTCTTCATCGTTTCATCTTGGACGGTGGCTCTTACTCTCACTAATCCCCAGCCTTCTCCCCTCTAGTAGTGCACAGTCTCAGGGTGTTGGACTTCCATGTCTTGTGACGGGTTTTCTTGTCTCGACACCAGCGGCTCATATTTCTTGCTGTAGCGGGGCTATTATACAAGGGGTGTATCTTATTACTGGCAGGGCATACATAGTGACAGCCTGGACTGTGCACTTTCCACTCAGCTGGGTCTCTAGGATCTGCCTGACTTTTTGCACAGACTTGGTTGCAGCTTTATCTGTATATCTGTAGGCACTTTTTTGGTTGATTTGGTTGGAGGCCTTTGCAGAACAGCAGTGGGGACAGAGCATTTCCTTCATATTTATACCACACTTGATAGTAACTTGTGCAAATGGCTTTGAATTGGGCTTATTTTTACCGATGGAAAGGAGAGGGGTTTAGAGTCAGATAAGCTAAAGAGCTGAGCAGCGAGGGAAGAATGTGAAGGCGCGAAATTGTTGTAAAATAAATCAAATGTGATTTTTTTTTTTAAACTGAGAATAAAGCCTGAGAAGCAAGAAAACGAGTTTAGGGGAGTAAAGATGGATTAAGGGAGTGAGAGTGTGGAGAAGAGGTGGGGGGAAGTAAAAAGTGTGCCATCTTTTTCTTAAAGCATCTGCGGCAACTGCTCTTCCATAGTTCCTCCACTCTCAAATGCAGTTATTTTTTAAAGTATGTTCATCCTTTTTAATTTCTGTTTTTTTTTTCCTCTTCGCCTCCCTCGTTTTTGAGGCCACGAGTAACTACATTTTTTTCCTCCCTCCTTTTTAATCTTCTTTTTTAAAAATGTTCTTGTTATCTGAACAACGCATCTGCAGATCATCAGTCATTCTTATTCCTTCCTGTTGTTGCTTTTCCATTTGCATGTGTCTGTGTCTTCCCTCTGCAGAGAAAGGTGTTCAGACTCTGATGCTCTTGTGGTGTGCTCTGCTCTGAAGCGTCACTACAGACAGATCCTTCGCTTCGGCTCCACAGCTCTGGATCCTTCTTCCAGCTACCAGCAAGGCGCCTCACCTCCATCTTTGCCCGATGTGTTTTTCCTCTATCTGCATGGTGACTATGATCTCATTCATAAAAGGATGGTGGCCCGCAAAGGACATTACATGAAAGCGGACCTGCTGCATTCCCAGTTTGACGCCTTAGAGCTTCCTTTTGATGAGGAGAATGTGCTGGTGCTGGACATCAGGAAGAGCATACCAGATATAGCTGCAGAAATCGAAAAGCACGTCATCAGCCAGAGGGCATTAGCAGCAATGAAGCCG